>CM026324.1:2501666-3752500 GCA_014843725.1 Amphicarpaea edgeworthii | reverse complement strand
TGTCACTTTATCACTTAACTAACGGTTAAAATGATGTCATATCATTGATAGAGACCAAAATAAAAAAATATATATATTATAAGACTCAAAACATAACAAAAATTTTATAGGGATCTAAAATAAAATAAAAAGTATTTCATAGTTACCCAAAAACTTAGTAATCCTTTATTTTTATTTTTATGTTCTAAAATTTTTGAAAGTCTATCAATGATGCCAAAATCATAGCAATAGGAAAGTATTTATAAAATGACTATTTACAGCAAAATGGAAGAAAATGTAATAATATATTTATCTCTTAGCTAAAATAAAAAAGTAAATTTTAAAATTAAAGGTCTGATACTTTTATTTTAAATACTTAAAAGTGAAAAGGTTATATTAAAAACATTTACTTTTTTTTCATATTTTAATAGTTTTCTCTATTAAGTATACTTAAAATCAATCCTTAATATCGATATTAACAAAACCAGTTATTAATTAATATATAACAGTAACTAAAACATCTTTTCTGATCTTCAATAATCAAGCAGAACTTTGAGAGCAATGACAACTACATATGTATGAAAAGTTCAAAGAATGCAATCATATCCCACGTGTATTTCACGTGGGCCTCTTGAAAGGAAGAGCAAGTTGTGACAATGATTCATTCATATTTTTCAGAGTCAAATCAGTCAGGAATAGTTTCTTTCTTAATTTCTTTTTCTGTTTCTGAAGACAAGAAAAGAAAATTAGCGGTGATATTTATTTGAAGGTTCTGGCTAATTCATGCACTCGTGGAATTTGGCATATGGTAATGGGTTTCAACATTTTTTTGCCAACACAAGAACATCTTCTCAGTCTCACTCACACATGTTTGCACGTGGCCATTGAATTTGTGTCTTTATTCTTCTTCAATAATCCCATTCATCATTAATTTGTCGTTTCAATAATCCTTCATCACACTTCATTCATTCATATATATGACTGCACCTTATTTGATTTTGAAAGAAACATGATATCCATGTGAAAATGTGATTATGTGAGAGATAAATCTAATCATGCAAAAAAAAAAAAAAATATATATATATATATATATATATATATATATAAATTAAAGAAATTAATAAATTTTTAATTTAAGTGGTAACTAGACTGGTTCTTTTTAAACAAAATCTTGAATTTGAATTCTGCCAATGATAAAAATGTTATGGTAAGAAAAAAAATCTCATTAAACCTGACGAGTCTGATTTTTAGACAAATATTAATCACCAATTTAATCAATAAATGGTCGTTCATGGTTAAAAAAAAATCAAATTAAGAAAACCTTAGTGGGGGTTTGCTTTTGATAAAGACAGTGCCAACTGGTGCATTGTCTCAGCTGCTGATATCGAAGGCGATTGTGTTTTGCTGACTAGACCTTCTTGTCTCGTAACAATGCAGGAACATTATTCAAGTGGGATCAATCAAATGTGGTATAATTCTATCATAATAAACTGCTACATAAAACTTGTGTGAAACCACAACCTAGACCTTCTACCTGTCATTTGTTTTCTAAATTTTATATATGCAATTTATTTTAACTTCTTATAAGCTAGGCCAACCCTAATGGATTTGCCTTAAAGTCTCGAACCTGTTATAAACCTTACTGAAAATTTTAAATTATTAGGTAAACACATATTTTTAAAAACTGATCCAAAGATCAATCAACTGAGTTACTGATTAATAGTCGGATCAGTGTGTCACTTATTAACTAGCATGATTTGATTTGTATTAAAAAATATACAATTTTTACACTTATTTGAAGTTTTGTCAAAGTAAATACACATCATAGCATTTTTTTTATCTTCTTGAATCAATTTACAGTGTCCCCAAGCTATATAAGTTTTTACTTGAATGTTAGGTCTTGAATTTTGAGTGGAGGTTTCTTGTGATGATGATATTTCATTAAATGTCATCTCTTTAACAATCAAAAACAAAATAATAACAATTACTCATATTAAATAGAAGAACAACTAATAAAGACACATTTAACAAAAATTGAACAGAACAAGAACAAAACAGAGAACATATTAAATAGAAACAGAACACAATAGATAACAAAAACCTAATAGAGAACAGAGAACACATCAAAAGAATAAGAATAGAAATAGAAGTAGATAAGAAGAAGAAAGGAAAGTTGTAGAAGAAAGAGAGGCAAATGAGTTAGAGCTACTACCCAAGGTCGCACGGAGGACAAAGGGCGAAGGGTGCATGGTAAGTGATTGGCAAAGAGCGCGCGAGCCTATAGGAATAGGACATACTAGCAGCTAGCCTAACGTGGCGCGGGGCGAGCATGGCGACAGCAAGCAAAGGCATGATAGTAACGAGTTTAAGCCTTAGGGTTCAAAGAGCAGAGGAAAGCATGAAGGATGGAAGAAGATGAAGATTGTTTCTATTTTTAGGTATTTACAAAATGACATCGTTTCACAAGTAACGTTTTTTTTTAACTGACTCAGTCCGAGTCAACGAGTTAACGGTTTAACCACAAACCCAACTAGGTCAATATGGATTAAAGCGGTCCAAATGTATACACGTTCAAATACTGAAATTGATTTGATCTGACCATCAAATCTTGATCCGATCGACCAAGTCGATTCGATTTTTTAAACATTACAAATATTCATTAACGATTATTTATTTATGACGTGTTCCTTCACACAAATTATTATAGTGTTTTAAACTTCAAACATAATTTGTATATGTTGTGTCAAAATTTAATTTAATATTAATTAGAAAGATAATAAACACATTAAAAAATTCCTAGGACTGATTTTAACTATCTAGAAGTGATAAGTTTAATTAAAATAAAACCATTTATTAAAATAGTAAAGTACAATTAATTTATTTTTTGCTTAATGTTATTTTTAGTCCATTAAGTTTCACATATTTTGTATTTTGATAATTAATATTTTAAAAGTTTCATTTTTTTACTTTAAATTAACGTTTTAGTCATATTTTAGTACATAACGTTTTAAAAGTTTTATTTTTGTATTTTAAACTATATTTTAATTATATTTTGGTACATAATATTTTAGTCACAAACATAAATAAAAACAAATCAACAATTTTGAAATGTATCAAAATGTGACTAAAACATAATTTAGAGTACCAAAATATGACTAAAATATAATTTAAAGTACCAATATGAAACTTTTAAAATATTATATACTAAAATATGATTAAAACGTTAATTTAAAGTATCACAATAAAAACTTTTAAAATATTATATATCAAAATACAAAAAATGTGAAACTTAATGAACTAAAAATAACATTAAACCTAAATTTTAAGATAAACAATAAGCCACAAGAATGGGAAATAACATGGTTGGGAAACGGCTAACACTTGGATGATTAATGGAAATAAACATGAGCGTATCTCAGCTTTCAAATTATCTTGTATGGCTCATTAGTACAAGGGTACGTTATGTTGGATCTGGGTAAGGGTCCAATTTATCAAAGCCCAAGAATCTTTTGCTACAATTAACATCAGGTCAATCCTTTCTCTTTTTTGTTTGTTTGTTATTGGGGTTTCACTAGACTTGGTGAGAGCCATCATAAACGAAGGAGTGTTACTTCATAAAGCCCATTCCAAAATGTAAATTGGAGGTGTAGTCCATCTTCATGTATTATCACGTTATTCAAGAATTGATATTAATGAAGGGTATTATTATAAAAAATAAAATAAAATAAATGTATAAAACAAATTGTACCTTATAAATTAAAAGGATCAAGTTACACTTTTAATTTGGTCGGAGAGTATATATTTATAGTGTCTATTAATTTTTCATTATAACAAAATTATTTATTAATACGATAATTCGCAATATCTATAAATTTTTTTTTAAAAATGAGACTATTTCAATAATGACAACTCAATATTTGGTAAATGAATTTTTATTTGGTAGTGATGTGGCTATTTACGAAAACTTAATTAACCTGTTACCTGTACCACTATAGCAGCACTCTACTCTACTCAATTATTGGATTCTTTGACCCAACCCGTAATAGTTTATCTAAAGGTGAATAGAATAAAATTTAATGAAATTAATTTTGAAAATGATTAAGATATATATTTAAATTAATTTTAGCAAAAAAAATCACTTTAGACTAGGTATTATTTATTATGGGAAACTTTGATTTTAATATTCTCTCAAATATGTTTCTGTCATCATTCATCTGAAAAGAAAATAAAATGTTAATAATAAGCTTTTCAATAATATTTAATTTGTAAATACTTATGTGTAGCATAAATAATTATTTTAAAAATTTTAATTAACAATGAAAAAGATGTTAAAAATAACCTATTTAATAAGCATTACTAATATTATTTAAAATAACATTAAATATAGTAATATTTAATCTTTAACCTTATTTCAAAAAAGATTGCTTCGAAAGATAATACTATAATATGTGAGAGAAAAATGAAAATATAAAATATTTTTTTCTCCCAAAAATGGGACCAACACTTTTCCCATAAGTGGAATAAATATTTGATTACCACTTGACATTCCTGTTCTCTATCACAACAAATCAGAATTATGTGCCTTTCATGAATTTTGGAACAAAATTTGCATGAAAAGTCAAGTTGTCCGTTTCTTGAATCTTTCATTTTCACTACAGTACTTGTATTTTCCAATATCAATAATACAATGGTTCTGTCCAGAGTTACTTAATAACCATTAATTAACCTTTCACAAGAATACAATACAATGGTTATGTTATGTCCTTAGATGCGTGGAATATATGACTCAGTAGTGTCCATTCTACTAAATTCAAGTTGAATTATGATCTCGTGTAGCTTTAATTAACTCACTTTGATTCTCAATAATTGTTTGATGTTTCAAATTATATATATTATTTTTACAATGAGATTTTATGAAACTTTTCTATAATTTATTTATTGATTTTTCTTCGTCGTATCACGATACCTTAACTATCTCACACTTCCCTTACTTCAGTTCTTGTCTTTTTTCTTTCTTCAATTGAAAAAATAAAATATTACCACCATATATTCAGTCTCATTGTATAAATATATTTTCTCTTTAATTTCAAACACATCGGTCAAAAATCAAATTATAATGTGTTGACTGTCCTACTATAAGAAGTATGAAAAGACTTTGGTCCTTACACTTTAATTATTTGATTACTATTTGCACAACTTGCTTACTAGTAGCTTCTATGCTCCACCAACCATTTTTAATTTTGGAAACTTGTGGATCTTCCCTCACTCTCTTGTAATCATTTTTTTTTTCGAATCTTTGCTTTATGATTCAATTGATTATTAATGTTTAATAATCATAAGCACAACTCTAAAACAACATCTCGGGCTAGTTTGAGCTCCTCTTTCATTAACAAAATCATCAATTCGATTGTTTAGTTTTTCATTCTGAATTGTTAAATTGTTTAATTATCCTAATCGATCGACTAATGCATTTCATTGCGTACTACCGAATTGTTGAAGATAAACGGTTAATACTTAATAGTATTATGCATTTAATATATTACTAAAAATGAAATGGTTGTGATTGTCTAGTTTTCCAAGTGTATTAAATTCAACTATTATTAACATTTTTCATACAATTTTTTTTTTAATTTTTGGCTGGTTGCATTCTCCATACAAATTATACAATTAAACTAAGATATTATTAATCACTTGAATGAAATTATAATACGTATAATTCCTCGTATGGATAAGACTTAGATAATCATTATCTCATCCTACCAAGATAGTGAAATGTGAAGGGTTTTTTAAATGTCATTTAGTAGGAAAAAAACAAGTATGATTTCAACCGTTTTCACCTCTGACTCTTTTTTTTACTAATTTAAATGTAAGAGTCTTTATAGACAATGCTTTCAACTTTGTGAAGCTCATAAATTCACCTAAAAAATTAACGTCAGACTCATCACACATACTCATTCTTTTTTACGTGTTAGGGTTTTACCGTTACACAAATTTGATTATATTTTTTTTAGAATAATATTTTATATAAATGTTATTACTGGGAATGTTATTTCTAACACAGATATTTAGTAAAAAATAATTAATTTTTGGAAATGTTTTAATTCTTTTTTAATTTTAAAATATATAAACAAAAGAGGTTAAGTACTAGAAAAATGATAAATTATTTTAAATATTTTTATTATAATATAAGTTTTTCATCCTTGTACATGAAAATAGAAAGATTGAAAAATATGTGTAATATGAATTCTTAGAAATGAATTATGTTTATAAATATTTTTGCTACCCTTATAAATTTTTATTATGTTTATAAATAATATTTAGCTTAACACTAAAATATATTTATCGATTTTGTAAAAAAAAAAATAATCTTGTTGACCATCTATAATAAAATCTTTCTTTCTAGCAACAATTTCTTTATCTACAAATAAGTTTTAAGTTGATTTAAAAGTTATTTTCAATTATCAAAATGAGACTTTAGTTCAAAATTCAAAATCATATTTTCAACTGTCACTCAAAGATCTGGTAAAAATTATATTTGATTCATCCAATTCTCAAATGTGAAGCTCCAAACACGCATTCAACCACATAAAAAAATCAGGCACAGATACTCAAATCAAGCACAAGTTGGTATGTTTATAAATAATAGTAATAGTAGTATAATATAATATACTCTCACACAGAGAAAGTAATAAAAATATATATCCAGGTCAGCCATTTATTTCGGTGCTATAAATACGATTACAGCGTTGTTTGTCCGTGGTCTACTTTTAAGAAAACAGGGCTTAACTTGGTAGCATAGCAGGAATCTACTTTTCCTACATAAACAAAAATAAAACAAAAAAAAGTCATTCATGTAAGTTATTTTATTTGTGGTAACGGGGATTGTTGCGTTTCAGGCCTGCAGCTGCTGCTAATTTTGCATGGCCCCGCTAGCTTTGAAAGCAGAACCTACAATATCAGGATGAAGAACTTTACATCACAAAAATTTTATATATATATATATGATCAATTTATAGTAGTTAAATAGTATAAAAAAATTAAACTGACAGATTAAACTCAATTAATTTTTGAATAATGATATTTAACACTTCAATATCTTAAATAGTAATACGGAAAGTCTTCTTGTATTCGATTGTATTCAGCGAACTGAAAGATACCGTGTGATAGAAAAAGAAAAATAACACTATTTTTCATTTGTTTCTGTTTATCATATTATTGTATTTATCATTTTTATTATTATTTGTTTTCTCTTTGGGTGTAAATTAGCATTTAGGTGTCCCAGAATATTTTTCTTAATTTCTCCAGCAATATGTTTGCACTTTTATTCATTCAATTTTTACTGCACCAAGTCTCTATTCACGCTACACTTAGTTGGCAACATAATCAAAGTCTGCATTGTAAAACAATACTAAAATGCAAAGCACTAATTAACTTGTGGTCAAATAAGCAAGGATGAAAGGGACCACCAAAGGATCCTAGCTTCTCTTCCCATTAAATACGTCAAGTTTTATTTAATTTCTTGCTTTTCTGGCACAAACGTTATCTGAGACTTGACTGAAGGTTTTTCATTTTGTGGGGGCAGAGTGCCTATAGTTATTATAAGACGAAAACTTTGGTTTGACTGTTTTTTTCTTTTAAAAAAAAATAAAAATTAAAGATAAAGTTATAAAAATATGTTTTGTTTGGAGTAAATTACACTAATCACTCTTAATTTTTTTTAAAATATACACTGGCATCAGTTTGTATATTAGATTAACCGCTATAATGTTTGAAAAATATTACACTAAATTTTTCTAAATGAAATTAAGAAGACTATTATAAATGTTAAAAGCACATGGGTGTTAGACTGTTGGGTAAAATTTTACAAAATTTTAGAAATGAACAGTATAATTTACTATTTATTTTGCATGTAATAATCTTACTGAAGTTTGAACTAATAACTTCATGTATTACTTTAAAAAATGTTTTTTAAAAATTATTTTTGAAAACATATCTAAATCAGAAAATAAAAGATATTTGTTTTCAATGTTTTCTTTATTTGACTTCCTCTCTCTATCGCCTTTCTAAGAAAACAGACATATATTTTTGAGTCTTGAAAATTTGAAAATCTAAACTATTTAAAAAATAAAAATGAGAAAGAAAAACAGAAACAATTTCTCACAGAACCCATTATTAATTTTTCTTTTTGAGAATTCTGAATTTCTTCATTTCAACCAGGGAGGTTAATGTAATATATAAGAGGACGTTAGTATAATATTTTTAAATATTAATTAAAATGAATAGTGTAGGAAAAAAGAGACATAATACATTTGGTTACTAAATTTGTTAGCTATTGATACCTTGTCTTGTAGTGTGTATTCTCTTGTTAACCTTTTACTATTGCTCAAACTCTCTAGCTGGTTACCTCTAATATTTTTTTTATTACTATTCTTAAAATATATCAATACATTAATTATCTATATATTTCCTTCTCTTTCTTAATTATGAACCAAACAGTTACCATTCCATCCTCTTCCTTTCATTTTTCTTAAACAAAACTAATTAAGCAAAAGAAATTCTCCTTTCGTTTTCATTTCCTTCCTTCTCCTTTATTATTATTTGTACCAACAAAAATGATAATAGACCCGAATCTCGTAAAAAAAAATCTGATATTTGAGTCTTATAAATAAAAATAAAAAAAAATAAAAAAAAAAAAATATATATATATATATATATATATATATATATATATATATTTAGAATGAAAAAATCTTACTAAAGATGACTAGATAATGAATACTTCGTAAGAAAGGTTGAAAAAAGATATGTCATTTGTAAAATGAAAAGAAACAAATGCATTGGTTTATGGTTATTTTATGGCTTGAGTTGGGAAACAGGTGTTAGAAAAAAAGGGTAGTGCTCGATCCCACTAGTCAGCCTATTACCTCGGTTCTCACGGCACTCTTATAATCTTGTTAGCCATTTGTTCACCAACCAAAAACATGGTAGAAAAAAGAACCCTGCTTCTTTTGCTTCTAGAAACTTTGTTAATCTTTCAATTTTAGACTAAACGCAACGAAATTGATTAGACCTTATGGTAAATATCAACATCATCTGATTTTTATAATTTCATTTCTTGGATGAAGTTTGGTTGGTGAGTTACTGACCCCATATAATGAAATTATCTTTGTTTCCCACATTCAAATTTTTAGAACAGACGACTTTCAATAAAATCACTTTAATCAATTACTTGTTTATTAATATTTATTTTATAATATGAAAACTTATGCATAATTTTGATAATATATATATATATATATATATAAATTTCTTTTTATAAGAATCATGTGTCATTCTTCTATTTTTACATATCACCCTTCTCACCATTATCACTTTTCTGATCCATCTGCATTAAAGCCTATTAAAAAGATTATCCTTTCGAAGTTAATATGTATTTTTCTATATTGTTATTTTTTTTTTTTTTGAATCTGGTTTGAAAAGAAGTCTAAACATAGATTTTTGAAAGGTACATCTGCCGGTTAATTAAAGGCAGCGATGCTATACATTGTGTCCTTCGCGTGTATTTCAGACTATCTTTGCCCTAACTAAAGTGATCATAAGGCCGGTCAACTTAGAAGTTGGAAACGTATTAACATTACATTAATATAAGACAACCTTCACAGGCAAAATTCAAACCATTGACAAAAGCTACCTCACAATTAAATAATGTGAAACATTAATGACTCAAACAAAAAGAAAATGTAAAAACTTCTATATTACATTTTCATAGTTTTTTTCATGCTAGAAGAACATAAAAATAGTGCTATGTGGTATATATAACAAGGTTTAAGATATGAGCAAATTAATAACAAATAATGCTTATAAATTAAAAAGAGGTATGCATGCATATAATTGCAATTATATTTTTGCAGAGAAAAATAAATAAATTAAAGAAAGGGTGTAACAAGAAGACTGCTCCATTATGTCAGATGCATGCATATATGGCTGGGACAGTGAGGCAGCAAAGGTCACAAGGGGAGTGTGGAGTCCAAAAAGTTATGCAAGAAATTAAAAATAAAAAATGTTAGCCAATAGTATATACAACATAAAGTTGATTCCAGTCTAAGAAAGACAAGAAGAACAAACCTTATTCTCCTATTCTGGCAATACTAAATTTCAGGATTTTTCTATATAAATAAATAAACATATACCTTTCTTTTGCTGCCACACACTATATAAAAATAGTACAATGGGATGGTCTCGGAATCATGTTTATCCCCTCAAAGTTTTTATATTAATAATTCTCATTCCTTCTCTCTCTCCTATAATTCTGACTTGGGGTTTGTAATTAAAGAGTGTGGAGGTTACTTCAATCAATCAAAAAGCTCAAAGCACAACACCAAAACCAAAAAGGCAACATGGGCAGGGCTCCTTGCTGCGACAAAGCAAACGTGAAGAAAGGTCCATGGTCACCAGAAGAAGATGCTAAGCTCAAATCCTACATAGAAAAACATGGCACTGGTGGTAATTGGATTGCTTTGCCTCAAAAAATAGGTATATTATACTCTCTATCTCTCTCTCTACTTTCTTTGTAACCCTATTTTTGAATTTGGTTTTCCTCGATCCACTCACATAAATTTCTTCATTTCATTGACTATGTATATGTGTAATTAGGAGTCATGGGCTCGTTCAATAAAGAAAATTTCTGAACACAGACAATCTTTCCTTTTGTTGTAAGACTATTTTTCAATCAAAATTAGCATTTGGTTTCGATAATTGTCAATAATTTAACAACCAATTAATACTATGATCATCATCATACATGAAATACTAGTTTTGATTAATGAAGATGATTAGTTTTGTATGTCTTACAGTTATATTATTAATTTTGTGAATTAATTAATCAGGCCTTAAGCGTTGCGGCAAGAGTTGCCGCCTTAGGTGGCTAAACTATCTTCGCCCTAATCTCAGACATGGTGGTTTCTCCGAAGAAGAAGACAACATTATCTGCAGCCTCTACGTCAGTATTGGAAGCAGGTTTATACAATATTTCATCCACTCATAAAAATATGTGTTTGGTTTCACATCAAATATACAGGCTTTACATTTATATATAAGAAGTTAATAGTTATAACTTTCACACTCTCGTGTAAGGATTTAACTTGGTTACTCGGTTGAGCAGTGTGTGTGAGTAAGTACACTAAAGTTTTTATATCGTATTCAATTCTTATGAATAAAAAAAAAAAAAAAAAAACCCTTTGCTTGGTGTGATCGCAGATGGTCGGTGATTGCAGCTCAATTGCCAGGAAGAACGGACAATGACATAAAGAACTACTGGAACACGAGGCTGAAAAAGAAGCTTCTGGGGAAGCACCGAAGAGAGCCACGTAATAGAGGCAACTACAACAGTGTTATTAAGCAAGAAAGTGATGTTAATAGAGGGAGTAGAAGTGATTGTGATGATTCTTCTTCCTTATCCTTGGTTCAGGAAAATAGTAACATTACTCAGCAACCATGTTGGCCACAGAATATTAATAACATGCCTATGTTACCACTTGCATTGCCCTTGCCATACACAGACCAAGGTCCATGTTTCAACGACCAAGATTCTATTAAGAAACTCCTTATCAAACTCGGAGGAAGATTTTCAGGTGATTATTACCATCCTACCCTTGATGGGTTGAACCTTCAATTCTCATCAGATGGGCAACAAGTTTACCAACAACAAGTCCATCTTGGCTCTTCTTCTTCTGCTTCTGCTTGCATTAGTGCCACTATTAACAACAACAACAACAATGAGGTAGTACAATTTGCACAAACCGGTGGTCAATACTCTGGAGTTGATCATAACTTGGTGCAAGGGCAAGGTGGTAATTTCACTCCATCTTTTGAGGAAATGGTGTCTTCTTCAAATTATCCAGATGGGTTGGAGTTCTTGTATAATGAGGGCATGATCGACCATAAGATAATTGACACTACTACTACAACCACAAACTGGGGTGAAACTAGCACCATTTATCAACATCATTCAGCACTTGCTTCCAATTACCAAGGTCAAGGTGTGACACAAGATTTTAGCTACCCCGGGGTACAATAACATGATCTTGTACATTGTTATTTTTATTATCATCATTATTAACAAGGGGGTGGGGGGTAATTGATTATTATAGACAATAAAATTAGTTAGATATATATCATATCATATATATAACTAGCTATGTGTACGTGTAGCTATATTAATCTCTGTTTAATTAGTCTTTCCCATAATAGTTTTTTTTATTAGGGTCATAATAGCTAGTGTTGAATGTTGATCATCTGCTAGCTGGTAGCAGTGTAGTTTCTTCTGACTATTGTTTTATGTATTAATATGGCTATCATTTAAATATATCTTTCGTGTTCTAACTGATATGTGATATGATTTATGATTTATCATGTGCATAATTATGTACTTAGAAAGACCAGTCAAATTCTATGCAATCGCAGGAAAGGGCACTAATTAAGTACGGTGCCATATAGTCTGCGGTCAGCACTGAATAATGTGGTTGTTGGTGTGTACATGTATCTCTCTTTCAAGAAAAAAAATAAGTGATACATTAAATTCTAAGTAAGAATCGCCTTTACAATTTTTTTTTATTACATTATTCATCATCTCAGTTCACATTTCTCTCTCTTCTCTATTATTTCCCCTATATTTGTAAATGTGGAGTCACTCCTACATGCCTAAAATGTACATGAAATTATATATATCTATTATTTATGTGGTGAGCGAGTTGTCTTGTAGATAGAACTGAACATTAATCGCATAACATGACATGATTAAATAGGGTGCATTTTGTTTACTCCCTATATATGAAAGGTACTCTATCTAGCTAGATAGGGCCTCTTATATAGTTTCATGACTATACAAAAACATTGATTTGTAAATTACGTGACACTGCTATATATATAACATCCTTCTGAGTGCATATACAATATTATATCATAATGTAATATATAATATGAAACTGAAACATTGATTATTGGAAAGCCGGACTTAAAATTTGATTTAAGATTTCATGTGCTACTTTTCCCACTTTCACTCTAGCTAGGTAGGGATAAGGCTGATTGGTCCTATATATTAATTAGTTGAAACTTTTAGAAATGGGTTTTGTCAAAACAACGAAAAGTCATGTATGGTTCAGAGTTCTTATTCTAAGAAAGCATTTAATAACGTCATCCTTTGTAAAATTATCAGTGGAAGTACATGATTTATAAACCATCAATTAATTTTGTTTATGAAGTTTTGTCTTTCTCTTTAATTAAAGAGTCTTTAAAATAATGAAATTACATAAATAATCTCTGAAAATTGAAAATCTGTTTATATTTAGTGTCTATATTGGTATCATTTATTAATGTTGAGGACTAATTAATCTTAATATTTTTTTTAATATTTGAAAAATTATATAACATAATTTTTAATATTTAAAGACTACTTATACAATTTTATTACTTTAAGGACTAATTAAGATGTTAATATTTTAGTGATCAAATTGATGAAATTCTTGTAAAAATAACATGATCCTTTATATATATATATAGCCATTAATATTTTAGTGATCAAATTTTGTGACTCATATTTTTTTTCACTAAAATCAAATTTGCATGCCTATAATAAATTGACAGTAAAGACCAAAAGCTTTTCACTATATATATTTGGTTGTGATTGTTTTTAGAAAAATTGTTACTTTTTCAAATTCAAAATTTAGTAAATAATATATATTTATAAATGTTCCGTAAAATTTGGTTGCCAAACAGGACGGATTTAAGGGTGCAAGTAGGGCTCTAGCTCCCCTTCCTAGGCTCTTTCATGAATATCTATGAAAAATAAAAAAATATTAATAAAGAAAATTTATTAGAAAAATAGGTTTTTGAGTTAACATTTGTTTAGTTTTTTTTTAGAAGTAGATCATGTCTCTACTTTTATACCTAAAATTAATAATAAATATATTTTTTTATTAAATTTATTATTTATTAAAAAAATATAAATATAAATAATTACGTAAAAAAAAAAGTTTAACTTCCTTTGATACACTAGTGGATCTGTCGGTGTCTCCAAACAAGTCTATAGAGCCTACGCCTACGCTTACATATTAGTTTAGCTAAATCAGTTAAGTTCAGATTGAAGTTTTGTGCTCTTCACATAGTGTTTGTATTCAAATATTTTCTTAGTCAATAGTCTTATTCAGTAGTAACTAATTTTTTCCCAGATATATAAATCTCGCATCGAATGATATTTGAGGAAATTCTGAGCCCCATTACCCTAAAATCAAAGTAATATATATAATTATATAGTATGTAGTAATTTAAATATCAATACTAAGGGGAGAAAAAACATAGAAAAGTTATCCCCTCCCCGGGGGGGGGGCATGATATGTACATTTATCTTCCAACATTTGGTTTCCATCAATATCACAAATTAACGAACGATAGCTTTGCATTGCTTAAAGTATTGTTGTTAATTGCTCCACCTTTAACCTTTAACATTATGGTCAAAAATAACTGCCATAACAATTATGAAAAATTTCATCCATTAAATATTATATTCCAATATCATTTTGAATTTCTACTACTTTGTTGTCAGTTCTATAGTCAAATGTAGTTGGCATGCATCCTAACGACAAGTTTGATTAAATCTCAGTTCCACTCAATATATATGTCATGCTATATGTTATTTGCTAATTAAATTATCTAGAAAATTAATAGACCAAAGTCCTCTTACGGTCTTCAATGATAGAATTTTTATTAGAATGGAATCCAATGTGTTACGGCATGTATATGTAAGCTGGTCATTTATTATTACATACTTTTATTTTTGTCATGATATATAAATCGTCATAAATTAGTTTCTCTTTTAAAAAAATGGAATAGAAGTTTATTAATTTAAATCATCACATCTACACAAAACAAGGTCATATTTAAATATATACATACCTACCTCACTATTTTTCTGATGATTTTCACATGATACCTGGTTTTAAACTTCAGGATCAAGTGTGAAAAACAAAGAAATCATCAAACGGAGATAGATTATTTAGGTTTACGTTATCACATTCAAGTTTCCAAACCTACAAATGTGTAGTATATATAGACCTCCCTTTTTTGACTTTTTTGACTTGCTTGCTCAACAGATCAACTTAGTAATTGTTATTATTGTTATTATAAGATAATATGTTGACTGTGTATATGTGATTGATTACAATTGTAATATTTTAGAGGAATTTTAGTTGACTATGTGGATATGGTAAGCCATGGTATTATTTGTTAGGGTTAGTTGACAATGGAGATATATCTAATGATTTTTTTTCTCTACAGTTTCAAACTTTGGCTGCTATATATATAGCTGATTCCACTTTGCTATATAATTGAACCAAATACGTGTATAATATAATATCTTCGGGGTCCATAATAGACTTAAGCATAAAGCATCTCAATTATGATATAATATTAATTAACAAATAAAATTAGGTTAGTATTAAATAACTAGCTTGCAACATATCTTATGATTTTATCACTTGGCCAATATAAAAGGCACTCTCCAAATATATCCAGAAAATAAGTGTATGTATCCTGAACCATTTGCATCAGCGACTATATATAATATTAATTTTAATTAATTAGAAGGCATGCATGGATTTCTTTAACTCGATCATGAGTCACGATTAATAAGAAAGGCTGATTTTTCTTCTTATTAAGACGCGTGCACATGCAAATTCACTATAGCCATGATCAGTAATTTAATGTGAATGGTTAATTAGTTTAAAGCATGTTAATTAATTACGTATGGTGGCTGCACAAATTGAAAGCCGCCAGATAGAGCAAAACAAAAAGTTATAATGTTATATAATTCATGTATAATATTAAGAAAAAAGATAGCTAAAGACTAAAGTATTTAAGTTTGTGTGTGAATAGTTTCGCTCTGTAAAGTGAAAGGGAATATCCCAAAGCCAGAACAAACGTGAGAGAACAATCCTACTACATAAAACCAAAGACATCAAAGCTTGACTTGTGAGTTAGCGCATGAAAATATATAATGATAATTAAGCCACTAATTAAATAATAATTCAGTTTGGTCAGTGATTGAACCCTATGGCTTGCTCTAGCCCTGACAACAGCCAAACGACATATTCTATCAGCTTTTATTTTTATATTTATTTATTTTTGGAATAAGGGGGTTTACATGCTGTAGTGTGAGACGAGTTTAACTTATCTTAAATTGATTTGATCATTTATGTGAATTTAAATTTGACTCCACTAAGACTCAATGATATATGATATAATATCGAGTTAATTTGATTTATTAATATATATAATAATATTTTCAGTTATTGTAATTTAGTTTTTTTTCTTGTTGTCTTTGTAAGTTTTTTTGTTTCGTTTTCCATGATAAATTATGTTTGTTTTATTTTTTATTTTTAAAGCAATTTAGATAACCTTTGAATAGTAAACAAATATTATCTAAATTACACTCGGAATGAAAAAATAAAACAAACATAATTCGTAAGAATTAAAAATAATTTTTTTTACAATGACAAAAAATAAAAGAAAAAACTAAATTGTAAGATTCAAACAATAATTAAACCTAATAGTGTAATTAAATTTTTAGAGAACATAAATTAAGATATATTTTAAAATAAATAATATCATTGTATTTAATGTCGATCATGATCTACAAAATATTATTCATTTTCATTTGAAAGTCTAAAAAAAATATTAATCATTAAACAAGTTTTATTCTTAATAAAAATTATTCAAAAAAACATTTTATTGAATTTGGGGTGACTAACGTATGTTTGCATCTGATTATGACACTAACTATAGCTAGATGTAAATTTCTTCTATTTTTGGTACACCTTTAGACCTCACAAACGTCTTTCATTGGACAATTCCATTTTTTAATATGTTTCATAATGATGACTGCAGAAAATTTCTAACACTCAACACAGTACCGTGTCTAAAAACAAGACACCGACCTTGGCCCACAAATTTTATTTTTAAACAAAAACCTTGGCCCACACTTATTTCTGTGTCAAACGTAGCAATTCCAAATAATAAAATATGCGATACCTAGTGTGATTCATAATGACTTCAAACGTATAATATGAAGACCTGAACTGATGAACCTTTTTTTAATACAGTTTAACCATATGCCGGTAATAATGTAGAATAATTTTGAGTCTAATGTACGTAGAATAGTCTTATAATTTGTTTATATAATTTTTAATATAATTTTTGTTATCGAATCAAGTAGTATCTAGTATAAAAGAGACTTAATCCAGTAGTATTAAATATGCAAGGATGTTATAAAAAGTATCGTTACTAATTTAGCTGCAAGTCTCAAGTTTAAGTAGAGCTCTTTTTCAATGTTCTTGATGACGCTTTAACACTTAGAATTCGTATGACCAATAAATGAACCGTTATCAATGAATGTTAAGGAGCAAAGTGTTTATATGTGTGTATGATAAATGCATTCGATTTGCTGAGATCCAACAAAAAATGATGAGTCTTCAAGTTGGCGGGCGAAGAAACAAATGGTCCATTTGGCGGATAAGATATGATAGGATATGTAAATATGATAACAAATATGATAATAACATGATAATTTTTAATGATATTTAATGTTTAATATACATTATATAGCAAATTGATAACAATGAATATTATGTTTAAATATAAAAAAGAAAAATTATCAATTTCTAGTCATCTTCAACGCGATTTATTTTTTATATTCTTTTATGTAATTGGTTGAAATTTATTCAAAATTATCAATTTTGATAGAATATAACTAAATTATGAAAGAAAATCCTTAAATGAGTAGTGAAAATTAATCAATTTATTATTTCTTTAAATAAAAACATTAATGAGAGTTGGGAAAAAGGAAATCTATTTTATCCTGTCGATTTTAACCAATTCTCCCATTAAGATAAAAAATACACAATAACATTAGGATAAATGATATGATAATGTTATCATATCCTGATTGTATATCAAACAATAAATTATCGAAAGATATGATTAGTTATCTTATCTTCACTCACTTATCCTATCTGTCAAATTGACTCTTAGAGTGAAGATGGTTAGTTGACTTCAGGTTCATAGCAATCCAGTTTTATAAAAGACAACTCAATTATTATAAATGAACATTTACAATGTGTAATAATGTTAATGAGTCACTGTTAAGCTCTAATTTTATATTACTATTCAATCACAAATTTATATTATTGATATGAATTTTAAAATAATTATCAATAAAAATTAACAAACTTATAGACACAGTTAATTAGGATTAAATAATAATATAAAATTATTTTAAATTGTTAACCCATGTCATATTTTTCCTTTTTAATATCATTGGTCGTTTAACACGGTGCATAAATGTTATATAATACAACCCTTGTTACTATCTTGGAATCCTACGGAATAAAAAAAAAAAACTTTGACTACACAACCTTCATTCAATGAAATTTAGTTTCTGCACCTTCAATTTACTTCTTATACAGTTATACCCCGAAATTTTTAATAACTTTGGGGTGTAGAAAGCAGAGAGGTGCATAAAGTAAAAGCCTCATTCAATTCTTATGGATAAAAAAGAAGCAGGGAATGTAAAGGAAAAAAGAGTTGCGAGTTGAAAGTGGGCCTTGTAACAAATAAACTGGGTCAGGCCCAAACCAGTTTGAACGCAAAACCCTAGAGAAACAATCACGTGAGAGAGATTGGTGTCATGTTGAATTGGATTGGGTTGTAGTTGCAGCGAAGGATATGGCGATTCTTCCTTCTCTTGCAGTTCCTTCAACTCCCATCTTTCGGGTATGTTTTTATTCCATTCCTTGTTTTGTTTTCCACTATAACATCGTCTCATGACTAAATTACGTTCAATTATGTCTGAAATATCAATTAGTAGCATTCAAGTTCAGCCATTTTGGACAGAACGAAATTTGTATGCTATGTATTTTAATTTTGATTAAAAAGAAATGCAATTTGGCACTGTGTTTTAGAACTGAATAGCCATTATTCTAGAAATCAGGATAAAGACTGGAAGATAGAAATTCATTTTACAAGATACCCATGTTTTGCTTTGGGCAAAAGAGGGTTTCAGGGGAAGATTGTAGACAAAAGACTATGAAATTGAAAAGGATTCATAAGGGAAAGAAATAGTGAAATGGCACTTAAGGCGAGAAACTAGAAAGGGATAGAAACTGTTGAAAGTTGGATTAGCTGAATAATTTGTCCTGCTATGATATGGTGAATAAACATAACTGAAACATGTTGGAAGGAAGGTGTTGAGAGTTTAATTTTGATACACTGTTAGTGTGAAGGTTTTTACATTATCAAACCAATAAGATAATACTCAACGTATGACTTTTGAAGTAAGGGTAAATATCTTTTTGGTGTCCCTCAATTTTTCATTCAAAATTAGTTTTAGTTCCTATACTTTGAAAACAATGATTTTGATCATCATATTTTTTTATAATTGGTGAATTTCCTCAGAAGGACGAAATTCACCAGTTATAGAAAGTACAAGACCCCAAAACAACATTTTTAAAGTATAGGGACTAAGATTAATTTTGACCAAAATTGAGGGACCTAAAACGCATTTTCTGTTCTTAAAGTGATTACCATACAAGTCATTGACTCTCAATGATATGGCAATTCAGGATTTGATGACAGAGTAAAAAACATTTACATTGTCATTATATTCTAGTTAAATTCATATAACAAAATATTATTTTATAACTCTAGATGTTTGCTATCCATTTTTTATGCGAGGGATTCCACTGAAGTTGCAGTCCCAAAAATTTATGAATTTTGATATAACATAACTGGTTGGAATTTTCAGAAATTTGCAGACTGGCATCATCTCAATGCTCATTCATCATTTGTAGTGATTTCTTTCCTTTCTTTTGTGCAGGTAAAGCTGTTTCAATGCCAACCTTGTCAATTCCATAGATGCACAGAACTATATCTTCCCCATCAAACATATTCGCGAACTAAATCAATTAAAGTATCAATGGCAGACCATAATGAGCCGAGTGAGATCAAGATGCAGATTGGTATCATGAGGGAGAGGCTCAAAGAAGCAATACCAGTCTCAGTTCAGGAATTTCATTGGAAAAAAGCTGAGCATATACTTTTAGAAAGACTACTTAATCTTGCACAAGAGACAGTGAAGTGGTCTCTTATTTTGTTTTTCATCTTTAGCTCTGTATCGGATGTTGTATATACATTCTCCATAAACCGCGAACTGGTAATTCCCGTTGGCCTCTTTGTTGGCTGTCTTGTGGCTGATTTCTTGAAGGAGATATCACAAGAATTGTTTCATAAATCTGAGGTATATTTTTAATTTGTTGTGTATTTCATCCATAGTTCCATGCTCAGTTGATTTGTTCCTATGTTTATTATAATCTATAATCCATTAATGAACTTGCTTTTGCTGTGTCCACAGGAAAAGGATTTGAAATGGCATCTTCTGGGCATGTATTTCCTTTTTGTGTTTGTCAAGTTTATGTCCACATGGTTTGTAACGCTACCTCGAGTGTTTCTTTTGCATGTCGCAAATGGGGGACTGATGCAGGTTTTGTGGCATTGGAGAAATTTTATGGAAGATGGAAAGAACAAACAAGAAACTAGTAGCTCCTCTAGTTTGGAGGCTTCATGATAGATGGATGGATGGATAAGTTAAGTTTTCTAGCACATCTTTATGAGCAGATGGAGTTGTAATTTTCTACAAATGTGACCAACATGATCTGGTAATGTTTCTGCTATGCTTAATGAATATAATGTAGCAGCAACTAACCACTCCCAATCATCTTGCACATGTTAACATGGTTATTTTTTCATGCTTATCAGCTTATTTAAGTGGATGATGTAACACGGGAGGAGCAAAGTTATAAGCATCTTGTAACAAATAGATGAAAAGCGGCTGATTCTGTTATGTCTATGGGCAGTACCATTTAACTATCGAGAAAGATAATGTTTTTGTTTGTTTGTTTGACTTAAACTGTTATTCATTCAGAATTTCAAATAATATCTCATTCAGAAATAAAATAAAAAAATCGATCAAGAAAATAGGTACATGTGATATATTTGACATATTCAAAATTAATTTCTTTACATATATCCGACATAATAAATATCCGACAAAATTAAATTCGTTACATATCAGCAAAATATATTGCGGTTTTTCTTTGAATAGCCAATATTAAAAAATGTTTTTTTTTTCATAATATGTTATTTATTATTTTAAATTAAAATTGATTTTGAATGTGTATTTACCAAAATAAGTTTATTGTCCATGTATACTATTTATATATTGCATATTATAATGTATACTATTTATATATCATAATTATAACTAGCATATATGCTTTGTACAAATATTAAGTTAATAATTTTTATATTATTATATTTTTAATATATTTATGAATTATTTTTAAATTTCATATAAGTATATATATTAGTAGAAGTAAGTCGAGCATAAATTTTTTTAGGATTTAAAATTTAAGGTTGTATGGTTTATAATTCATTGTTTCAAGATTTTAGGAGTTTATGGTTCATGGTTAAGTTCATTGTTTTTGGTTTATGGTTTAGAGTGTAAGGTTTAGTGTCCAAGGTCTAAGGTTTTAAGGGTTCATGATTTAAGGTTTTAGAGTTCAGGATGTATGATTTATGGTCTAGGGGTTATATGTTTATGATTTATAGTTTAGTGTTTGGGGTTTTAGGTTTTTAGGGTTATATGATTTAAGGTTAATGGTTTATCGTTCAAGGCTTAAGAGTTTTGGGTTTAGGTTTCATGATTTCATGTTTATGATTTAAAGTTTTAGGTTTTTAAGTTTTCAGATTTATGATTCTAGGGTCCAATATGTATGGTTTATGATTTTATGATCTAAGGTTTATATTTTTATGATTTTAGGATTTTAAGTTTATGGTTTAGTGTTTGGTGTAACATTCCAAAATTTACAACTGAGTAAATAAGAGTATTAGTAGATTAACTAGTATTTAAATTAAATATATACTAGCAATTAATTTCTTGAGGATTAATTCTTTGTAAATATATTATGTAGTAGATAATTATAAAATTGTTTGTAATTAAAATTGAGGTGTTTTATAATAATAATAATAATAATAGATATATGGTGTGATTAGTAATTTTGTGAAAATAGAAGATTAAGTAAAATTGTGTGTAGTTAAACTAATATGTATATGATTGTGGTAATTTAATTAATTAAAGTGTTAGTGTGATATATATATTGATTGATTTATATAATATAATTATTTTTGGTAACTGAGAAAATAAAATTCAAATATCAATTGAAATTTCAAATTGATACGTGAATTTTATACTTATCTATCTGAGCAAGCATAGACTAGAACCCTGTACTCTAGGTGCTCAGAACCTCAATATTTAATTAAATATATTATCTTACTAATATTATTATTTTATAAAACAAAATTTTTACGCGTTCTTTTTCTTCTTCCTAACTCTAACTCACGTTCATCCTCTCTCTCTTTACTCACTAAATTTTTCTTTCCTCCATTACTACAGCACTCCACCATGTGACATCACCATTAAGCATGTAAATCCTTTTTCTTCTCCTTCACTTATAGATACAGCTAAAGCAACGCAATTTCCTTTCTTACATTTTCTCCCATTCTCGTTTCTCCCTTATCGTTTCTCCTTCTCTTTTTGGAGGAAGTAGCTTCAGCCACCCATTGTCCCACCCAACCTCAAGCACCATAGCAACCCAATTTCACTTCATTTTCTTCATGCAAGCCAATGGATTGAAGCCCCAATTTTCTTCCATCCTTTTTAAGACACAATGAACCTAAGAGTGAACAGTTAGGACTTTTGTTTCTTTATCAGAGGTAAGGGGTACTCTTCTTTGTGAACTCAAATCATGGTTGAGTTAAGGGAGACTCAATCATAAGCATGCATGACTGTCCCTTGTGTGTTGAAAACCACACATGCAAATGTGAGGTTGGATTATAATTGTGATTTGTGTGAAATTTCTGAATTGTGGCTGTTTTGGGGGTAAATATCATATTGCATGTTGAATTTGGGTGGAATTAGAAAATGGGAAGTTCTTTGAATGCAAAGGAGACTCTGTCCAATTTTTTTTAGAATTGTTTGATGAAGTTTGTTTTTAAAAATTGAACCAAAATCTTAAAAGGAAACTTGACAGATTCGAACTCCACTGAATCAGCTGCAATGTAATCTGTTTTAATAAAAATCTAACCGTTGTATTTTTGTCAAATTTGCTTTGAATTAAAATATATTTAGAATGAAACCTTTTTTTTTTTTATGTTAAACACTTTTTCAGATAATCGCATATTCAGGTTCATTGATAAGTTACAAAGAAACTATTCTGTTTTATAATTGGGGGCTGACAGTGTTAGAATTTATCCAATTTTGCACTTATGTAGTAATAATTTTTGAAATGTGATTATCATTTATTAAACTAGGCAAAACAAGCTTTCTAACCATGTATTAAGCAAAATTTTCTGAATTTAACTCATAATTTAATTGTGTCTATGTTAGTGAAACAAAGAAACCAAAACTAATTTTTTTTTGGTGCTGGAACAGAGCTTTGTATAAATTCTATAAAGAATGATAGGAAAATAATTTTTGAACCAAATATACATTGTTTTAAGCATGACTGGATTAGCTTTAATTGGTAAAATTGAGAAAACATCAAATTAGTAAGCTAAGGTCTAATAAAATTCGATTTTGTTCATCCTCCCTTTATGAATTTTAATAATTTTTATAGATTTATGTTTGCAAAGTAATATACTTCTTTTTAAAGCTAGGTCAATATGCTTCAAATATATAAAATCAAAATGAATTTTTGATTAGTTTTAGAGTCTCAAATTGTGCTCATTATTTGCCTTATTTTTCAGCTATATGGCTTGTCAAGAAAGCAAGTTTCATGGAAATTTGACTAAGATAAAAAATGCCTATGTGTGTGGGATGCGTGATGATTTGTGATTGTAATTATGTGATGTTGAACCCTAGGCCAATGATTGAACATGATAGGCATGTTACATATTGTGTGAGCGGACTTGGTAGGTTAGACTCACAAGCTTGAAAATTGTGTGTTAGGCTTGTCGGTGTGAAATTTTCAATGTGATGATTGATGTGTGGTAGTCATAGGAACTTGAATACGAATTCCTGTGATATATGAATTTATATAAATATATAAATATGTATTTGTGTAAGCGTTAATATGATGCATCAATGTGTGTGAAAACACGAGTACGTAACGATAATGACTGTGTGACATGAGACGCGAGCATGTGGGCGACGTGGTGGAACGTTGGAAAGGTGAGATACAAAGCATCTTGTAGGGTCGCAACTGAGTTTTTGTTAATATTGAGTGACGTGGGTGATTGGTAGTGTCCACACCGAGGGTGTGGAAGGACAAGGTCCTTAAATTATTGTCATGTTTTGATTTGAGAATGGGTCTTAAGCTCATTTGCCAAGTCGTCGCCGTTTGTACCATGTGTAGCGAAAACCTTATAGTGATGGAGAACATAAAGTCTCGATGTGGAGTGTGTTGAGGAGTCGATCCTTGGAGGTTGGATGACCATAGATTGGTACTTGGGAAATAATCACACAAATCCTATGATCCTTGGGGGTGCAGTGCTAGGTTGGACTAGTTGGGTCCATTCCAGACTTAGCGACCCTGACTAGATGTGAGACATTTTCAATTGGTAAGAGCTTTACCATTGTACCATGGTGAAAGGTGTACTCTCTCCGGTCATCCTTAAATCCTCAAAATGTGTAAGACCATTGAGTTCTGGGAGTTCTAGTGGCAGCTAACCAGTAAATGATGTATTTTAGAGGCTAACTTTAGAAATGTTTAGGATATGAGTGAGATCCGGTAGACAAATACTACATCGTGATTGATATGTATGTATTTGTGTGTGACTTTGAATAGTCTTGTTGTGTGTTGCTTTGACTAGGCAAGAAGGATTCACTTTTACATTTAAATGTAGGTTCAAATGGCAACCCTTGTGGGAATAGTGAAGATCTCGTTGTCCTCATCTTCGGCACCAAGACCATCATCATCACCTTATGTCGTTGCATATCTGTTAGGTATAGTAATATCTATGTATAAGTTGGGTTATAGAGGTGATTGTTCTGAATCTAGGTTTCATTTCATGTACTTAGGTGGGTAGGCCTAGATTCATATATGTGTTTTGTATGTATTCAGGCATCTTTTTTCTATCACATGTATTTCTTTTAATTTGAGGCTATTTATGTTACTTTACTGATAAGAACGTCATGTTTATATTCTACGCGCCAATTAGTACATTTGAAACTTGTTATGGAAGCGCGGTCAATTATATATATTTTATTAAATCCTTGCAAGTGTATGCTTATTCATTATTTCACGGTTATAATCCTATTTTCTTAATTGCACACAACGCTTTTCATTATATTTTATCATTCCATTTAAATATAAATGAAAGTGTTTTAAAGTTGTTAATTTTTCACAAAATTCCTATCACTTTTGTAAATACATTAATTTCTTACTAAGTATAATGCAAATAAAATAATTAACTTATTTCGTAATTATGATTAATAGGCTAATTTCAGAATTGGAATTTAGGGTGTTACATTAGTGGTATTAAAGCAGGTCGTCCTACCAAGACTGGGGTGTGGATTTAGCCATTACTTGTGCTGTGTGTGAGATTGGTTTGGCTGTTGTTTAACAATGGTATGAATAAATCTTATGTTTTGTTTTCTTGCATCATTTGCAAAATAATGAAGTGAGATGAGGAGTGCTTGAATGAATTATTTGATGCTTGTGTGATTCCATTTTGACTTTTTCTTTAATAAACAATGTGAGAAAAATTGTATATTTTGTGGTTTGCTTGTATTGGCATCATTTGTGGAAAGCAATGATGTGGGATAACAATTTTTGTTTCGCATTCGCCATTGAAGGATGGGAATGTGAAATGGAAAGTTTGTAGGTGTTAAATATTGTATCCACTATGTGTGGATAGAGGTGTTAGATGCAAATTTGTTTGTAACAACATGGTCTTGCATTGATTGCTATGGTAACAATGCGAGATTGATTAAATTGTGTATGAGTAAATTAGAAACAACATTATTGATAGGAAACCTTAGTATCTTGAGGATGTGCTAGTCTTGTTTTTTAGTTTTTCATTTTTTTTGGTGAAATTTAGGGTTTCAATGAAACCTTAAATCATTAAGGTTTTTATATAATTTTAAATATTCAAGTTTTTAATTTAGGGTCTTATTTAGAATTTTATTATGAAACTCTAAATAATTAGGGTTTTTATTTAATGTTAATGAAATCCTAAATATTTAAGGTTTTATTTTTTATTTAGGGTTAAATTTAGGGTTTTGATTTAAAGTGAAATTTAAGGTTTCATTAATTAAATCCTAAATAATTAGGTTTCATTTATGCAATTCTAAATATTTAGGGTTTCAACTTAGAATTTTATAATAAAATTCTAAATGACTTTATTTTTTTTTAAATTAATTGTTTTTCAAATTTTCACTTCATTTTTTTTTTCTTCATATTTTAAAGTTTTCATTTTTTTTTCAATTTCTCAAGACATTAATATTGTTTTTTCATATTTTTAAATTTTTTTCAAGAAATTACTCTCGCTTTTTTCATATTTTTAAAATTTTTCATTTGTTTTTAAAATTTTCAAGACATTACACTTGTTTTTTCATAGATTTTAAAATTTTCATTTTGTTTCAATTTTTTCAAGACATTATTCTTGTTTTTTTTTCCCCATATTTTTCTAAATTTCCTTTTTTTTTCTTCTAAATTTTCAAGACATTACTTTTGTTTTTTCAGTTTTTCATTTTTTTTTCAAATGACACTTAGGGTTTGAATGAAACCTTAAACCATGAGGGTTTCTTATATAATTTTAAATATTCAGGTTTTAAATTTAGGATCTTATTTATGAAATCATAAATATTTGGGTTTTCATTTATAAATTTGTTGTTTTATTAATGTAACTCTAAATAATTAGAGTTCCATTCATGAAACCTTAAATATTTAAGGTTTCAATTTATGGTTTTATTTGTGAAACCTTAAATATTTAGGATATTTGATGAAATATTTTGGCAAGCATATTAAAAATCACACAAATAGTATAAAAGGGAAGATCTTAATATCGAATTCACAGAGAATTATCCATATTAACTATTAGTAAAGTTATCATTTCCTAAACACTAGTTTGGTTTTAAAAATGGTTTGTGTTGCAAAACATAAATAACAACAGAAATTAAGCTAAACACTATTAAGATAAAAGTAACGTAAATGACAAAACAAGAATGTTGATTTAGGACGATGATCAAACAGTTGGCGTGTGTGAATGTGAAATGATAATGATGAATACGTTGAGGATTTGATTCAGCCGGTTTTCTTCCCATGTAAACATACAAAATATGTTCTCCATTCAAAGTAATATTTCAGATTAACTTCGATCTATAAGTGCTCAAAACGTGATGTCTCATCAAATCAAGCCTAAACTGCTCAACCTCACTTCTTGATATCTCGGTAAGTTCAGTTGAGTGGTTTGGTGAAGCTCAGAGATCTTTACGAAGCTAATGAAGTCTATCCTATGTCTAGAAATACACTCCATTAGAGTCCAAACTCAATTCCAAGTTCAAAAACATTTGTTAATGACATTTAAACTCTAAAACATGCATATACAATTGATCAAATCATATAACAAGAGTAAAGATAGAGAAATGGACTTTAAACTGAATATTCAATGAATAGATATGAAGGAAAGCGTTTACATGTTAAACATCTAGTTCCAAGTCCTTAACACTAATGGACTAACCTCTCAATGTCATGAGAAGCTTTAAAAAAGGTTACAAAATGGAAGAGAAGAATAGAGGATGAAGAAGCAACTCTATTGATAAAAGTTTAAATCATGTTAAAAATTACAAATGAAGCTTATATACTATAAGTGAACTTTCGCTTAACGTGCCTTTTCGCTAAGCGCAAGGTCGCGATTTTGCAGACTTCATCTCAGATATAAGGCTTCCGCTAAGTGAGCATGTCCACTAAGCGAGTCTTCAGTTCAAAAGAACACTTCGCTTAGCACAATCTTGCGCTCAGTGCTACATAAACCGCCAATCTCACTCAGCGCAAGGTGCGCTTAGCGAGGTGTGGCGCTAAGCGTGAGTTGCCTCCATTCTTTATCTTTCCTTGTTGTTGAACATAGGCCTGCAAACATGAATTGGAGTATATTTCTTGATAATTGCTTTCTTTGGTTAGAATTAGCAAAACTATAAGAATCTAGATTAAATGAATTCAAACTAAGCTAACAATCTTGAAAACATTGGATAATCGCTACAAAATATGATACAATATTTACATATATAAAATGATTATCAATATTATTTGTGAAACCTTAAATATTTAAGATTTCAATTAGCGTGAAATTTGCGGTTTTGATTTAATGTTAATAAAACCCTAAATATTTTATGGTTTTATTTTTTAATTATGGTCAAATTTAGGGTTTCATTTATGAAACCCTTATAATTTCAGGTTTCAGGTTTCGATTTAGAGTAAAATTTAAGGTTTGATCAATTAAATCCAAAATAATTTGGTTTCGTTTATGAAACCTTACATGTTATGAAATTAGAATTTTAACTTAGAATTTTATTTATGAAATGTTAAATGTCTTTAAAAAAAAACTTTAAAATGTTTTGTTTTTCAAATTTTCATTTTTTTTTTTCAAATTCTCAATACACTATTCTTGATTTTTCGTATTTTAATATTTTTCAAGACATTACACTAGTTTTTTCATATGTTTTAAAATTTTAATTTGTTTTTCAAATTTTCAAGACAGTACACTTGGTTTTTTTTTTTCACATTTTAAAATTTTCAAGACTCTAATCTTGATTTTTCATATTTAAAATTTTTTTAAGACATTACACTACTTTTTTTGTATTTTTTTAAATTTTCATATGTTTTTTAAAATTTCAAGACATTACACTTAATTTTTCATGCATTTTAAAATTTTCATTTTTTTAAAAAAAATTTCAAGACATTAGTCTTGTTATTTTTAATATTTATCTAAATTTTCCTTCGTTTTTTCTTCTAAATTTTCAAGACATTACTTACTTTTCAGTTCTGCATTTTTTTTTTTGGTGAAATTTAAGGATTCAATGAAACCTTAAAGCATTAGAGTTTTTATAGAATTTCAAATATTCTGGCTTTCAAACTAGGGTCTTATTTATAAAATTGTAAATATTTAAGGTTTCATTGATAAATTTCTTGTTTCATTAATGTAACCTTAAATAATTAGAGTTTTATTCATGAAACCCTAAATATTTAGACTTTAATTTATGAAACCATAAATATTTAGGGTTTCAATTAGCATGAAATGTAGGGTTTCGATTTAATGTTAATGAAAAACTAAATATCTAAGGTTTAATTTTGTATTTATGGTCAAATTTAGGGTTTCATTTACACAACCTTTAAAATTTGAAGGTTTCATTTTGGATTTAAATTTAGGATTTCATTAATTAAATCATAAATAATTGGGTTTCATTTATGTAAACCAAAATATTTAGGGTTTCAACCTAGGATTTTATTTATGAAACCTTACATGTCTTTAAAAAATATTAAATTTTTTTTTTTTGAATTTGCACAACATTATTTTTCATATTTTAAAATTTTCATTTTTTTTTTCAAATTCTCAAGAAACTATTCTTGATTTTTCGTATTTTAATATTTTTCAAGACATTACTTTAGTTTTTCCGTATGTTTTAAAATTTTAATTTATTTTTCAAATTTTTAAGACATTACACTTGATTTTTTTTTACACATTTTAAAATTTTCATTTTTTTTCAATTTTTTCAAGACATTAATTTTGTTTCTTCAAAGATTTTTAAATTTTCATTCTTTTTCAATTTTTTCAAGACATTAGTCTTGCTTTCTTATATTTTTCTAAATTTACTTTTTTTTTTCTCAATTTTCAAGACATTACTCCTATTTTTTCAGTTTCTCATTTTTGTGTTGGCTGACATTTAGGGTTTTTATATATAATTTTAAATATTCAGGTTTTCAACTAGGGATCTTAAAATCATAAATTTTTAGAGTTTCATTTATAAATTTACTATTTCATTAATGTAACCCTAAATAATTATAGTTTTATTTATGAGACCCTAAATAATTAGGGTTTTGTTTTAAATTCATATTTAGGTTTTCATTAATTATGTAACCCTAAAGAACTAGGTTTTATTTATGAAACCCTAAATATTTAGGGTTTGAACCCTAAATGTCTTTAAAATAAAATATTTTTTTTTGAATTTTCACAACATTTTTTGCATATTTTAAAATTTTCATTTTTTTTCAAATTCTCAAGACATTAATCCTAATTTTTCATATTTTAAAAATTTTCAAGACAATACACTAGCTTTTTGGTACATGTTAAAATTTTCATTTGCTTTTCAAATTTTCAAGACATTACACTAGTTTTTCATAGATTTTAAAATTTTCACTTTTTTTGAATTTTTTCAAGTCATTTGTCTTGTTTTTTCATATTTTTTTAAATTTCCTGTTTTTTCTAAATTTTCAAGATATTACTCTTGTTTTTGCATTTTTTATTTTTTATTTTGGGTGAACTTTAGTGTTTTTTTTTTAATCTAATTTTAAATATTGAGGTTTTCAATTTAGGATCTTATTTATGAAATTGCAAATATGTAGTGTTTCATTTATAAATTTACTGTTTTGTTTCATTAATATAACTCTAAATAATTAGAATTCCATTCATGAAACCTTAAATATTTATGCTTTTATTTATGAAACCATAAATATTTAGGGTTTCAATTAGAGAGAAATTTGGGGTTTCGATTTAATGTTAATGAAAACCTTAAATATTTAAAGCTTTATTTTTTATTTAATGTCAAATTTAAGGTTTCATTTATAAAACATTAAATATATAAGGTTTCTTTTTAGATTCAAATTCAAGGTTTCATTAATTAAATCCTAAATAATTAGGTTTCATTTATGAAACACTAAATGTCTATAAAATAATTTTTTTTTTTTTGAATTTTCACAATTTTTTTCATTTTTTCATTTTTTTTCAAATTCTAAAGACTTTAATCTTCATTTTTCATATTTCAAAATTTTTAATCTTCATTTTTCATATTTCAAAATTTTTCAAGACGTTACAATAGCTTTTTAGTATCTTTTAAAATTTTCATATGTTTTTAAAATTTTCAAGACATTACACTTAGTTTTTCATATATTTTAAAATTTTCATTTTTTTTCAATTTTTCAAGAAATTAATCTTGTTTTTTCGTACTTTTATAAATTTCCCTTTTATCAGTTTTTCATTTTTTTTTTAGTGAAATTTAGTGTTTTTTTTTTTATATATTGTTAAATATTTAGATTTTTAATTTAGGATCTTATTTACGATAATATAAATATTTAGGATTTTATTTTTAAATTTATTGTTCCATTAATGTAGCCCTAAATAATAGAGTTTTATTCATAAAATCTTAAATATTTAGGTTTTTATTTACGAAATCCTAAATATTTTAGGTTTTCACGTAGCGTGAAATTTCGGGTTTCCATTTAATGTTCATGAAAAACACAATATTTAGGGTCAAATTAGGGTTTCATTTATAAAACCTTTAATATTTAGGGTTTCATTATATTCAAATTCAGGGTTTCCTTAATTAAATACTAAATTATTTTGTTTCATTTATGAAATCCTAAAGATTTAGGGTTTCAACTTAGGATTTTATTTATGAAAACCTAAATGTCTTTAAAAAAATTTAAATTAATATTTTTTTTGAATTTTCACAACATTTTTTTTCATATTTTAAAATCTTCATTTTTTTTTCAAATTTAAGAATTTTTCAAGATATTACACTAGGTTTTTTGTATTTTTAAAATTTCATGTGTTTTTAAAATTTTAAAAACATTAGTCTTGTTTTTTCATAGATTTTTTAATTTTTCATTTTTTTTCAACTTTTTCAAGTCCTTAGTCTTGTTTTTTGAGAGATTTTTAAATTTTCATTTTTTTTCTAATTTTTCAAGACATTAGTTTTGTTTTTTCAGATTTTCTTTATTTCTCTTTTTTTTTTCTCAATTTTCAAAAAATTACTCTTGTTTTTTCAGTTGTTCATTTTTTTTTAATGAACTTGAGGGTTTTTATATATAATTTTAAATATTCAGGTTTTTAATAAAGAATCTTATTTATGAAATCGTAAATATTTAATAATTCATTTATAAATTTAGTGCTTCATTAATGTAACCCTAAATAATTAGAGTTCCTTTCATGAAACCTAAATTTTTTAATATTTATCTAAATTTCCCTTTTTTTTTTCTTCTAAATTTTCAAGACTTTACTCTTGCTTTTCAATTCTTCATTTTTTTTAGGTGAAATTTAAGGATTCAATGAAACCTTAAAGCATTAAGGTTTTTATAGAATTTCAAATATTCTGGCTTTAACATCAAGGTCTTATTTATAAAATCATAAATATTTAAGGTTTCATTTATAAATTTAATGTTTCATTAATGTAACTCTAAATAATTAGATTTGCTTTCAGAAACCCTAAATATTTAGGATTTTATCTATAAAACCCAAAAATTTTAGAGTTCCATTAGCATGAAATTTAAGGTTTCGATTTATAGTTAATAAAACCCTAAATATTTTAAGTTTTATATTTTATATAGGTCAAATTAGGGTTTTATTTATAAAATCGTTAATATTTAGGGTTTTATTTTATATTCAAATTCAGGATTTCATTAAACTAGTTTTTTCGTATGTTTTAAAAAAAAATTCAAATTTTCAAGACATTACACTTGGTTTTTAATAGATTTTAAAATTTATATTTTTTTTTTCAATATTTTCAAGACATTACTCTTATGCTTTCTATTTTTCATTTTTGTTTGGGTTTCATAAATAAAATTTTAAAATATTGTTGTTTTCAATTTAGGATTTTATTTATGAAATGCTAAATATTTAGTGTTTCATTTATGAATTTTATGTTTGATTAATGTAACCCTAAATAATTAGAGTTCCATTCATGAAATCCTAAATACTTAAATTTCATTTATGAAATCTTAAATATTTAGGGTTTCAACTTATAATTTTATTTATGAAACCTTGAATGTCTTTTAAAAAAATAAAAATAATTTTTTTGTTCAACTTTTCAAAACATTTTTTTTCATATTTTAAAATTTTCATTTGATTTTAAAATTCTCAAGACATTAATCTAGGTTTTTGATATTTTTAAAAATTTTCAAGAAATTACTTTAGCTTTTTCGTATTTTTTAAAATTTTCATTTTTTTTCAATTTTTCAAGACATTACACTTTGTTTTTTATAGTTTTTTTTTAAAATTTTCAAGACATTAGTCTATTGTATTCATATTTTTTTTGAGATTTTCCTCTTTTTTTTTCTAAATTTTTGAGACATTGCTCTTGTTTTTTCAATTTTTTTTTATTTTTTTGGTTGAAATTTAAGGTTTCAGTGAAACCCTAAACCATTAGGGGTTTTATATAATCTTAAATAGTGAGGTTTTTCAATTTATGGTTTTATTTATAAAATCCTAAATATTTAGGGTTTCATTTATAAATTTATTATTTCATTAATATAACTCTAAATAACTATAGTTTCATTCATGAAATCTTAAATATTTGGGATTTTGATTTATTATTTTCTTTATAAAATCGTAAATATTTAGCCTTTTATTTATAAACCCCTAAATATTTAGGATTTTAATTAACGTGAAATCTAGGGTTTCGATTGAATGTTAATGAAACATTAAATATTTTAGCTTTTTTTTATTTAGGATTTTATTTATGAAACCGTTAATATTTAGTGTTTCGATTTATAGTGAAATATATGGTTTCATTAATTAAATCTTAAATAATTAGACTTCACTTATGAAACCCTAAATATTTAGGGTTTCAATTATGATTTTATTTATAAAACCCTAAATGTCTTTAAAGAAATTTAAAAATAATTTTTTTTCAAATTTTCACTACATTTTTTTTTCATATTTAAATTTTTCATTTTTTTTCAAATTCTCAAGACATTCTTCTAAATTTTTTTTTTATATTTTAAAATTTTTTTAAGACATTACTCTCGTATTTTTTAAAATTTTCATATTTTTTAAAAAAAATTCATGACATTAGTCTTGTTTTTTCATATTTTTTCGAAATTTTCAAGACATTACTCTTATTTTTCCAATTTTTCAATTTTTTTTTGTGAAATTTAGACTTTTAATGAAACTTTAAGCCATTAGGGTTTTTTTATATAATCCTAAATATTTAGGTTTCAATTTTGGGTGTTATTTATGAAATCCTAAATAATTAGGGTTTCATTTATAAATTTACTGTTTCATTAATGTAACCCTAAATAATTATAATTTTATTCATGAGTATTGTCTTGATATGTATTAAATTTTGAAGAAAAAAAAACACATGAGTATTATCTTGAAATTTTGAAAAGTATGAAAAAAACAAGAGAAATGTGTTGAAAATTTTGAAAAGAAAAATTAAAATAGGAAAAAAGAGGGAAAACTTGAAAAACAAGATAAATGTAATTTTGAAAAAAAATGGAAATTTTTTAAAATGTGAAAAAAACAAAAGTAACCTTGAAATTTTGAAAAAAATTGAAATCTTTTGAAAATATATATATATAAAAAAACAAGAATATGTATTGAAAATTTGAAATAAAATAAAATATTTTTAAAATATGAAAAGAAAAATAATAATGTCTTGAACATTTTTAAAAAAATATGGAAAACAAGAGTAATGTCTTGAAAATTTGAAAAAAAAAATGAATAACCAAGAATAATGTCTTGAAAACTTTAAAAAAATGAAAAATTGAAAAACATGAAAAAGCAAGAATAATGTCTTGAAAATATGAAAAAAAAAAACACATTTTAAAAATATGTATGAAAAAGAGGTATCTTGAAAATTTTGAAAAAAAATGAAAACTTAAAAAAAACAAAGTGTAAATGTCTTGAAAATTTAAAAATAAAAAAATGCAAAAACAAGAGGAATGTTTTAAAAATTTTGAAAAAAATGAAAATTATAAAATATGAAAAAACAAGAATAATATCTTGAAAATTTGAAAAAAAAAAGATTTAAAAAAAATGGAAAAGCAAGAGATGTGTATTGAAAAATTGAAATAAAATAGATAAATAGATTAGCTATTTTAATAAAGACACTAACAATTTAAAAATAATTTAAACTTTTAAAATAGAAGTCAACTCTTGTGAAAACATTAAAATTGGATGAAATGAATAATACAAGTATTAAATTAAAAAATACAAATAGGAAACATAGTATAAAGTGTAAAACAACTTTGACATATACGTATAATATTAGAGAAAATGTAACATCCAAAAGTCCAGAATTGATTCTGAATGAATAAACAAAAATCTCATTGCTTCAACTTGAACTTGATTCCCCCAACTAAAGGTGATTTTGTTTTGACTAAATTTGAGTCAAACTAATTTCACCGTGAAGCCAACCACTAAAACCAATTAACAGTCAATTCTAGTGTTTGTTGAGTAAATGCATATGGTTAGATAGAGGAGGATGTAACTCTAGTTCAAAAGATGTTTAACTAATAATTTTTCTTCTTTAGAACCTCAAAATGATCATATATAGTTTAGGCATTTGAGATGCAATATAACAATTATAAACAAAATCATAAAAGACGATTTAGTGATCAGTATAATTTAAGATGCAATATAAGAACGTTGTTTAATTTATGTAAATGACCTAATTTACTGCAAAATTACTTGGATGACATTGTTGTATGATTACATGTCTATTCACATTTAATTGAAAACCATTTAAAAAAAATATTTACAACTAAAAGAAAATTAATGAACAATATATATCAAGAACCTTTTCATCCTCATCTATAATTTGATTAATTGTTCATGCACCGGCACCCTTAGGGCACTTCATGATGATGTTCTTATACAATGTACAATTCTGATTTCTGAGTACTCATCGCTTTACAAGTGCCGTTTTATCCGAACTCGAACTCGAACTCAATGTGCGTTGAACTGGCCGTGGTCTATCTTTTTGTTTAGTTTCCTTTTCCTTGCCTGAGTGAAAAGAAAAGCAAGCATACTAAGTTACTATACATTATCTGAAAAGTGAATGTGTAACACATTTTAGTCTTTTTTTAAGTTATAATAAATCATATGACTGGTCCAGTTGTTAATGTTAAATCTTTCACAGAATTTTCTATTTACACTCTCCATTCTACTAAGTACATCTCTTTTTTTAATATTTTTAGAAGAGTGCATTTAGTCAAATGAGATATATAAATAATAAAATGTGATAGATTTAACCAAGACAAATAGATAAAAAAAAAATCAAATTAATGCATTTTAAATAATTTAATAACTATAGAAACTTTTTAAAAATTAGTTACGGACTAGTTATAACTTAAAGGCTCATTTAGGTTTTAATTTTTTAATATTATTTGTCTAACTAATTAAATAATTAAATCTTTTTATTTTTATTTTATATAATCAATTAGGTAATAATATAATATTTGTTAAAAATATCCAATTGATTTAATAATGTATATGATCTAATTGGATATTTTTAACAAATATTAAACATAATAAAACCTAATTTATTAGATAAATAATATTATAACGAGAAAACACGTAAAACAAATAATAATACCACGAGACAAATGGTATTAAGCGTACCTTAAAAGACCAAAGTAAAAAAGTGAAATCACATATCATTGTATAAAAGCAAAAGCAAACAATAACCTTTCTCCATATCTTCTGATGAAGATTGACCACTCTCCCTGTCCTCGTGATTGCTGGCACTGACACATTCAGATTGGCTTGCAGAATTTGGAATTAAACTGAACTGGTCGTAGGCTGAACGCAAATGTTCATAAACTTCTTCCAGCCTTCCACTGTCCTCATCTCTCCGATCCAAGTCAATAAGAATCTAAAGCAAACCTTAATTAATTAGTTTTAAGGGAGTGGGGTGCAGTGAGAAAAGGGAGTATTTTTTTTTTTTACCTGTGCTGAATTGCTCTCAAATACTGGGAGAAACCGTTGCCTACAATACTGGTGAAATAGAAGCGTACCAATCAGCAGTGGAATGGTGAATCCAGATGCAACTGATGAGCGTTTGAGTCCAAACACCCCCAGCGCGATAAGTTGAGAAAATAGCAGTGAAAAGACCGTTGTGTTGTGAGCAATTGGCCAGAACTGTCCCCCACTATCGTATTTTGTAACGTACACGTTGATAATCTAGGGGAACAAACATGATGTTAAACGGAAGCTCTTTATGAAGGTTGAAAAGAAATCAAGGAATCACTAACAGTGTTTAACTAGGAGGGATTGTTTTGAAAATACTTTGTTTATTTCAAGTTGAGAAGTGCTAACAAGACTCTATGTAATACTGTCTTTTAGATACTATATGTAATAGTATCTAAAAAAGAGAGTATCATATAGACTTTTCATAGCACTCCTCAGTCCTCATATATGGCTATGTCTATTAGATATTAGATATTAACACCTAAAATAAAATACAACAAAAGAAACAAAAAACATTTCCATACACAAATTAGTTAAATTTTTAGGCACAAAGGAAATAATTAAAAGCAATAAAGTCCATAATGAGGAAAAGACAAGACGAAAACATGGTAGATTTACTAACCTGGTTTCGATAAACAAGGAAAGCAATGAAAAAGTAGATCAACAAGAAGGGCAACATTAGGGGTGCCAGAATAGCACATGTGAACCCGAGGAATCCAAAAAGTAAGACTCTTGGAACTTCTGTATGGTATGGAAAAGATAGGCTGCCATTCAGGGCATCTTCCTTAAGCCTGAGTATGAATCTCTGGAAAATATTGCATACAAGAGGGAAAAATTGCATAACTTCAACTGCCAAACTTGCCCAACCAGATGATAAAATGTAAGTTGTGAAGAAAGTAGCCTGCATACCATGAAAAAGGCCAGAGTCAAGTGAATCAATCGCTAATTACAGAAGAGTTACTGATTTATATCTTTTAGCAAAAAAAAAAAAAGGGAGGTAGCAAAGTAAATCAAGTTACAAGTGTGTTCAATGTTGTTCAGTGTTGCTCAAATCCCTAATACATCCAAGTGCATGAAAATCATTTCAACAATATAACATCCGAAGAATAAGTCTAAATAAAGGGTAAGAGATTAAAAATACACACTACTCTTGTAGGAATTAAGATATATCACCTGCGATGGCACTGCCTTGGCAAGTTGGGCAGGCAAATCTGTTACGCTAGAAAAGACCGAGAGTTGACTGATAACAGAACCAGTAAATACATTAACAAAAAACACGTTCCAGATTGTGAAGTACAAAACTTTAAAACAAGCACTCTTCTTCCTTTCACTACGGCAAATAGAACCCTCCACAGCAGAAAATAGCATCATCACAGGTGGAACTGCGCACAAAAATAAAACCAATATCACACTTGGTAGGTAACCAGTCACCACCTGATGCACATATTTCCTGCAAAAAAAATGAGTCAGTTTACAGTGAACTTCATAGCATTTTAAATTTAATAAGTACCTACCTAACATTTCATATTCCATGTCTGAGTTCTCATTATATTAGCTTGTGATCATTTCAATTTAAACAAGAAAGCATGATATATGTGAATACAAAATTTTATTATTGCTTTGGTGAGAAATTATAAACTAAGAAAAAGGCAGAGTAAAAGGACAACCAATGAGAAACTTGTATGCAAATACTGACACTATCACTTCAAACAAGCAGCAACATGATAATAACCAAGAGCTTGATAAATATCAGATTTAAAAGCTTGGGAGAATTCCAAATAATTTTTTTCTATTTGAAAAAATACTTAGTTTATGAATAATTGACCAGTCAAGTGGTTACACACGAACCACTATCTCAACATAGTTCGCTAGTTGAGTGACTACTTGTTCCTAAACTACAGATACTTTTTATCAATTTCTTTTTTGTAATATTCACTCAAATCTTTATTGCTTATTAAAATGAAGTTATACATTCATCAAGTAAATTAATGCACCATGTCACATTAAAATGAAGCTTTGCATACAAATTATTGTGCATACTTCTTTCTTTCAAAATCCTGATTCATGTATATTGCAAAAAAAAAAAAAAGGAAAATGTGCCATTCCAAGAGTATAGAAGTCCATGACATTAGTCCCTTAATAGATGCAGCAACATCTTACTCTTTAAGTAACCCTGTCAGAAAAGGGAACATTTTCTGAAGTTTGTCTAGTTGAGTCAAGCCTTGTACAAATGTAACAGGGATAAGGAACACAAACATGAAGGCAACCGAGGCCACCAGTGTAGCTATATTACGGAGCCAAAGTTGCCTATATGGTATGCAAATATTGGACCAATAAACATCATGTGGTTCAGGAGCTATGTCTGTCACCCATAACATAGGATTTGATGTCTGCGCTACCTTTGCAGCTGTGAGAGCAGCATACCGACTTTTAAAGAACACAAAAGCAGCGGCACATTCCTGTGTCAGAAATCCAAACATGAAGCACAAATTAATGGACACAAAATTTGTTGACATCACACAACCTGAAATACTTATTCAGCTACTAAATGAAAATAAAATATAATGGCGTAGATTTCATTACCTGGCATAATAAATAATGGTAGTAATAATATTATAAGCACACAGAAGAGCAGAATGGTAATTATAATGTCACAACATAAAAAATTTCCAACCATGACGGTTTCATGTGTGGCTGATACACAAGAGGGAAACCTCATACATATTTGAATCTCCCAAGATATTAAATTTGAGATAAATTCAGAACCAAAATAATAAGATTGAAAGGTCAAATCAATCCAAAATACATACTAAACTTTCAAACTCAAAAAACAAACATTTCATATATTTTTCACCACGTTGGCATGTACCACATCAATCAACCTGGTAAAATTGTTCTTCTCAGAATGCCAGTTTTTCCAGCTAATAAGTAACAACAAAAATGGTTCTTTTATCTCTAGCACACCCACTCACAGGAACCAGTAAGATAAGAAACATGGACAACACTGACTCAGTTTACCATGCAATCATGTTTATTTATTTACTTACTTTTGCATGTGCTCATATTGGATATTGGATATTAGTTACAAATAATGGGTGCTGCAAGGACCTTACTCTAGCCCACTTGACAAAAGGGCTCCAATACCATGTCAAGAACCAATTCATTCACAAAGCTTAAAACATTAAGTGTAGCTTCAAGAATGGTCTTTATATCTCTAATGGACCTAAAAGAATGCAGCTACATCAATGATTTTTGTTCGTCCATGTCACACTAGGATCTTCCTTTTCAACATTCTCATTGAAAGGTAACCATATACTATTACTTTTGATTTTGAGGCTTTGACAAACTTCTATAGGGAATTAGTTTCAATTAAAATTCCCCCTATTTACATTGAGTACGTGTCAAAGAATGTACAAAAGAGAATATATTTAAGTTTACAAACATGGTATTTCAATGTCAAATCATGTAAAAGAAAGTTCACATTACGTCATAATTATGTAAACCATTCCGGCCAGCAAAATTACCTTTTTTCCTGTATCTACATGCAAGTCAGTGCTGCCCGTTCTAAGATGCATACTACCCAATTCATTAGAAATCTTTTTAAAAGAAATTGTTGGTGGTCCAGAACAGCAACATTGTGGAAAACTAGGCGTACAATTTCTTTCTAATGAAGCCTGTCTAATTACCTTGCACACATGTTCAGCATCATCCTGGGAGAAGAAGATTAAAATAAAGTATAAGTAGCTGTTCTGTCAACAAGAGTAGTGCAAGTTTATATTATTGAAAAAAAAACTCTAAATATCATAAAAAAAAACTAATAACTATAGACTAGAATAGTTGAATGTCACAACAATATCTCATTGTATACAAATACAACACATCTTTCTCTTCTTGTGTTGCTACACACCTATCTTAACATGCTCTTTTTTACTACACCCACTTTTTTTTCTCTTGTCCCTTTAAAGCCCAACATTCGTTATCATGGTGTCAGGCATGTCAAAATGAGAAAGGAACTTCCATTTCTACTAAAGAGAATTCCAAAAATTTCAAGTTCACTACAGAGAAAAAGATACAAATACCATAACAAATCTCCCAATAAAGATAGAGTTAGAAAATGAATGAAATGTAAATACTTATTTCTATAATAATCATCTTAGACAGACTACTGAAAAACACACATTGACAGTTATGACTTCACAAAGTGATGGTAACCTAAGCAAAAAACTTTACATAAATATAAAATTGGCAAACAGTATGATCCTGAACTGACAACAAAAACATTTAAAGGAGTTAAGAAGCCCACCTTCAGTTTTTGAACTTTACCAGACTTGTAAATCATTTGGTGTGACAAATATGTTGATGCATGGTAATGTGAGAAGAATTTTTTCACGGTTTCACTGTATGTATGTTCTGAAGACCAGGGAATTGATCGGACAAGAATTGTAAAATGACTTGGATTTGGAGGTGATCCAATAATATGTAGTAGCCTCAAATTAGTAATGCTCTTATATTCCTAAATATAAACACCAATAAATCAATATTGGCAAAGAATAACTAAAAAGAGGTAGAGAAGTTTATCTTGTAGATAAATTCAGATCCTTACAAAGTAAAGAAGAGCACAAGCCGATAATGTTATGATGTATAGTGCAACACAATGAGCCCAAAGCCTGATGACATGCAAAAGAATAAAAACAACATATAAGTAAGCAGTATGGAGGTGCATTCCTCAATAAAGTCATTAATTACTACTTTAATAACATATTAAAATTTGAAAAAAAAAAAAGTAATAATAAATAAAGGTGAATGACTCGGGTCAATAGAAATTCAAAATTCACACTTTCTTATACACAATTCAGGTTTTTTTGTTTTGGGGGAAAAAAAGACAGCACAAATAAACTCCCCACTCCCCAATATAGAAAAGTTGAGTAGTTTCCTCAGTCATGAGGGGGAAAAGTCTAATGAGAAAGCAGATCTACATTTTTCTTTGAGAGCATTGCTCATTCCTTCTTATGAAACTTCAAGTAACCTAAGATACTCTACTGTATTTCTCAACTTGTACACTTTATTGGCTACTTCTAATTAACATAATTTGCACTTCCATTGAAAAATAAGATAACTCGTACCACTTTGAACCTTCTTTGACATTCTCGATGGTAAATACTTCCAGCGACTCAAAAGATATATTCTTATGCATTCTTTCCATACCCTGGTAATTTACAGGAAGCACTAGAATAGTGCATATGAACGCAGCAATGGAGAACACTCGAATACTGGAGGAGACAATGGCAACATTACAGTTAGTAAAGCTAATAGATGGACATTCAAATTTCCTTTAGGCATAATTTTTATTGGATATGCTTTTAAATGTATAATGAACTGATTTTTTATTTGAATAAAAAATGGAACTGAAACCAAACACATAATCAAGGCATAACAAAAGCTGCATATGGTAATTTTTCAATTGAAAACTACATAAACTAAAGGACAAAATGCCAGCTCACACTTAGCTTCATTAATTTATTTTGGTACTTCATGGGTACTGGGTTACCTATATCAATTATACGTAGTCAACAGCAATCTTGCTTCTATCTCTGAGCACAAATCTCAATTCTTGTTATTGACATAAATTTTTAAGCAAATGCCTTCTTATGCAGGCACAAAACCATCAGTAAGGGTGATAGATTAATAGATGACATTTGACATGTTATATGATATCACACCATAAAACTTAATTAAATTAGAGTTTAAGTATTTGTTCTATCTGACAGCATAAATATGCAATCAAGTATGACTTTTAGATGAATATTCTAATTCCTTAGCTAGTTTCAATGTTTAGATGCCTTTTAACCTAAAGGCTCAAAAGAGTGACCTTCATAAGAAATTGTTTCTGAAACAAGGTAAAATCATTTACAAAATGATAACATTGAACAATACAATTTGCATGTTAATTAAAATTGATCAGAGATATTTTAATAGTGAATAATGCAGGTCAAATGTTATCAAACATATATTCCTTACATGTATTCGTAGAGACATCAAGTGAATCTAGACCATAAAGAAAATATCCATTAGAATTAGCTTAATAACATCTTCACTTCTACTTAACTAGGTATCAGAAATCTTGATGATAATTGGTTAGGATCTGCTAAATTTCAGATTAAAATATTAACAGATAAGAAAACAATTCACTCTAGCACAATGTGTTATTACTATAACATAAGGCACACAGATAAAACTACTCAAATCTTGGAAGGACTGAACAACCTGAACACAAGTATCCTCATGAAAACCACAGCGTCCAAGCCACCAATAGACAGTATCTCATCCTCAGTTGTTTCCCATGCTTTCAATATCCAGCTAGGGGAGGGAACAAATCTTTCCAAGCAGAGCTCAATGCGTCTTGAATGTTGAGAGGCTAGTCTCCTTCCAAAGTACACATTAACATTGCTGGGTTGTTTTCTTAACACGGAATAAAATGAAAAGAGCACCACACACACAGCAATATTAATTCCAGCAGAAGTTAAAAGAGCAGTAATGTCCATCCCTGCTCACCGTGCTTCAAAACTTGATGCATCTCATTACCTGAGAAGAAAGATACTATAAATCCAAACCATACCCATCACACCTGAAAGAGTATATTATTGTCTGAGTCAGAAATGTATTTCTTTGGACAAGTACAGGAATGTAACACTGAAAGATCTTTTCATTTTTTTTGTTAAGGTGCAGCAAGATATCTGTCTGGTAACTATGAGATTTTTCACTACACCACAATGGACAACAGTACAGAGATGCAAAGGATTGAAGTGGAAAGAGGATAAGTCACTTGAAAGTTTTAACAATAACAGACACACTTGCTGAGAGCTAAAGAAGTGAAGTTAAAAGAACCAGAAACAATAATAATTTACTTTGACATTCTACAGTCATGATTCATGAAGATACACTATACACATGCCTAAAATTAATATCACAATGTATACTGTTTCAACATTAGGAAACAGTCCACCATGCAGCTTGCACTTGAGAGAGAAGAATTCAAAATAACAATAATACGCATCAGTGATGACATTACATTGGCAACCACATTCTAACATAACCCTATCCAGCTGCAAATTTGATAAGAGCACTATCAACAAGTACACAGAGTCACGGGGCATCAAGTTTCATAAACTTCTCAGTACCATTTTCCAACTTCCCAACAGATACCACAAAAAAGCTTATATAAAAGTTCCTTTTAGAATCACAAAAATTTGTAATACATACTTTTTGAATTGATTTAAAATCATGTTTCACGTTTGGAAGTCATTTTTTTAAAAAAATAGACATTTGATTATTTGAATTGATATACAAATAAAATTCCATTGTTCTTCAAAACACATTATAGACAACTTGAATTGATCTTATATCAGCTATTTTACTTAATTACCCTTACTTACAATAAGTAGATGACTTAAGACCTATTTGGATACACTACTTTAGAAGGACTTATAGGAAAAAAAAATATGAAAAAAAAAATGAAATTAATTTCTTTATAAGCTAAAATTAACATCTCTAATAATTAATTTGTAGAAGTTATTTCATATAGCTTCTCCTAACATATTTGAGACTTAAGTTTATTTCATTTTCTTAATATTTTCTTATCTTAGAAGTAATTCTAGATAAATTTACCCAAACAAGTCATTTACAAATAAGAGGTGAAAAAGTCACTTCTAACTAGTAAAACTAAATTAGATCAATTCACAAAATATTTTATCCCAAACACACTCCTAAATCCTAATGCTCAATTTTACTAAGTTATAATTCCAATATCCAATTTGCAAAACTCTACTTAGTTCCCATGCTGGAGGAGATAAAATTGATAGTGTACAAAACTAAAACGCAGGGTTCAGAGCAAAACTAGTTCAGCAAATCACTATCAGTTTCGCTAATTGGTAAAATCAAACAAACATAAGATCGTAGAGTAACAATCTGTCTAAACAACAAGAATAGATTCACAATTTCACACACATCACCGAAACAGATTCAATATATCACAGCGTTCAAAACAAACACAATAAGCAAAAAAAAAACATGAAAATGAATGAATCGACGAAAGAGACAAAACTTAAACGATTCTAGAAGAATCCGAATCCGAATTAGAAAAGAACAGAGAGGCATAATGTACCAGCACAGGAATGCACAATTCGTAGACGAAGATCAATTCAGCGAAACTTGGTAGAATTAATAGAAGAAGCGAGAAAAAAATGCCGAATTAAAAAGCAAAACACGAAGACGAAGAAGAAGAATGTTAGGTAACTAACGCTTAAAAGTCAAAACTCGCAGAGCAATGCCGCGAGCCTTGCTTTTTGCTTCTACTTCACAAGAACGCACATTTAATAATCATGCAAAAGGATTCGATTCCACGGCAACCCTAACTTTTGGGGTTTGTTTGGTTTTGTTTTTTGTTTTTCTCCTCTCCTCTTTTTGCTTCTCAGTCTCAACAGTGCATTATTGTCGTCGATTCCTTCTCTTTCTCTCTCTCTTTTTCTATTTATCTTAGAAGCGTGGACGTAATTAAAATGATTAATCACAGAAAAGCCACGTTATAGAATCTTAGTTGTTTCAATTCAATTCAACTCATTCATGAATCATCAGAAGCATATGGTGGATTGATTGGTACATGTTTGGTTTGAAAGAAAAAGCGGGAGTAAGGATTCACCACGTGGCGGACACCGAGGCGCCAACCTCTCAAGTGCGTGATGCAGAGCGTGTAACCGCTTGTACTGGCAGAGAGTCGGATACGCTGCGTCGCGGACCATGACGCAGCGCTACGATATCTTCTTCGAGGAGCTGCCACGTGGAACAAGATGGAAAACCTTTGGCTTCTTGCTGCTGGCGTTGCGTAACAGTATTGTGCCGACTTGTTGGGTAGGATTTTTATGTTAATCGCTGATAAAGACGTAGTGGGCTCGAAACACTGGTTTGGTCGGTTGATTTGCGCGACAAGCGCTTTTTCTGGGACCACTATTGGACAAATTGGAATGAATAAATTGGCTTTTTGAAACTCTCGTTCTCCTCCATTTTAAATAAATAAAAACCATTCATGAAAATCATGAAACACAGTATATGTTTTTTTAATCGGAGTATCTTCTAGTGGAAAGACGGAAGTTCAAGAATAACTGCTCAAGATACTCATTTTTTTTAGACTTTAAAGATGAACCGATTATACTATAAAATAATTTTATAGTTTCAGCCAATCATAGATTATACATCACATTTATACTTTTTAATATTCTTAGTTACATATTTAAGAAACATGATCATATGTGAATTATATTAATCTTTGTCAAAAAAAATTGATTTACTATCTTCATGAAATCTTTTATTCTAATCATATATATTTTTTTAGGAAGGTTAAAATGATTCTTTCAAAATTTTATTTTGCATATTTTCTTTGTAATTGGTTCAAATATATTAAAAATCACAAATTTAGATGGACATTATATTTTATTTAATGATTATTTTACATAAATTTATGATTTTCAATAAATTTAAATTCATCAAAAAGAGAAAATATGTCAAATAGAGTCTTTAAAAGACTTTATTTTAGCATTTTTCTATATTTTCTCATCACATTTGAACCAAGAAAAATTCCATTATCATTTGAACCAACAGAATTATTAATTGTTAGAGATTGAAAATGAAATATGAATTGGACTTGACGACAAAATTTTATATTTTATTTGTCCGTTTGTAAGAAATATTTAATGTGGAGCACAATATTTGATGGGGGGAAATGTGGAGGAGACATGCTTGGATGGATTATTTGAGGACCCCCTTTTTTATATACGTGTCTTTAAAACCTTTTTATATGGGAGTAATGACTGTTCAGCAAAATCCATGCATATTATGAATTCATTGAACGATATAAACCATTTATTCATTGATTGGGTTGGGTTGGTGCAAATCTAGGGAGATATGCAACAATTGTGCTTGTAATGCAACAATTGTGTTTGTAATATTTTAGTGTTGGCGTTAGGTCTAATATAATAAACCAAACCATCTGTCTCAAATGTGCTTAAATTCTTCTTCTGCCGAAAACAAAACCACACCCTACCTTAAAGCTAGCTTCGTTACAAGTCAAATATAATCAACACACGATAATCTGTACTTTCCTAACACGCAAACAACAGCCACACCACTCGAAATACATGTAAATGGTGATAAGAGTCGAAGTGGGGATGGAATATTGTACAGATTAGTATTACTATTTTGTCTATTTGATTGATGGATGGAAATAAAAAATTGAATACAAAATAGTATTTAAAGGCTGGAAATTGCTTGAATCCAAATAGTGGTCCATTGTTTAAACTTTAAAATATTGGCATCAACTGAAGGTGTAGCCTTTGCCTATCCAAACTCAATTTTCAGGAAAGTAATTCATTTTTATTTTTTTTATATTGAATATCATATTGTCTGAGTTTAAATTTAAAGTTCTTTTAACGGCAAACTAAACACGATCGGTGAATAACTCACACTTAACAAAGCTATTTTATTATTTATTTTTATAAGAAAGATATTTTATTATTATGTCAAAATTAAGGATGACAATATGAATCCAGACCTACGGACATCCGCAAAAAATACTCATATGCAGGTAGAGTAATAATCTGCATATTTAGGGATGGGGATGGGACGGGTATTTACCCGCAAAAAATCTTACGGGGATGAGTGCAAGTATGAGTACTATAGTAGTCAGTACTTACCCCGCCTCGCCCTATACCTTATGTATATACATATTAATTAATATATTATAATTTAATTATTTAAATTATTTAATTAAAATTATTTAATTATCTATTTGTTATTTTAATTATTTTTTTTATATGTTAATTTTGATATTCTATTATGATTTAATTTTTATTTGTATTAGTAGTTTAAAGCAATATAAAAATTATGAAAATAAGCATTTACAAAATATGAAGAAATTAATTCGAATGATGAAGTTAAAATATTATATCTATTTGTGTTTTATTTTTAATATATAATTATAAACTAATTAATTTTAAAAATATATTAGTTTTCCTCATTTAATTAGAGTTTTTGTTTAGATTTATGTTGAATGATTATTTTTGTAATGTTATTTATTTATATAAATTAATATTCGTTTGATTTCAATATTATATAAGAATTTTAAAAGACTTTTTTGACATAAAAAAGTGTTGAAAATTTTTAAGATTTTGTAAGAAACTAAAAACTGTTAAGATTTTTTTAAGAAGACTTTTATTATTAGAATTTTATAATTTGGATTTAATGGATTCAGAATATAGGATTTAAAAGAATTTCACATATTTATAAGATAAGATTTGACAAGACTTTATGGATTTCTAGAAAAAAAAAAACATTCAAAATTACTAAACACAAGCCAACAAGAGTGTGCTTGGAAATATTATTGAACACGGACTAATTACAAATTATCATAAGCTGAACCATCTCACCTACTAATAATGTACATGAGTTCATAAAAGTCCATAAAATCTACCAAAATCCAATTAAAATAAAAGTCCATAAAATTTTTATAACTTTGAATAACAGATGATTTTTTTTTACGTTATTCAAAATCTTAATCGAATATCACAAGATTTTGTTACCCTCTGAAAAAAAAATCATGATAATCTTGATTGAATACCATCAGATTATTTTTTATCATCAAGAATTTAGTCAATATCACCTTCTCGTAAAAGTTTAGATATGTACATAGCATTTTTGTTATAATTCTTCGAATTAATTTTTTTTTTTTAATACAAGTAACAATGACAATATGTTGTTTAAAAATTATATATTTTGTTTGACAATTTATTTTTATAGAAAGATTAAAAATAATATTGATTACATTTGAAAGATTAAAAAAAATTAATTTTAAAAATTAGAAACATATTTAAACCTTTGTCAAAATCAAGTTCATTCGAATAAGTAAATATTTATGCAAATTAACATTCTAGTATAATATTTTTTTGACTTTAGCAAATGTCTGTGTTACAAGCACTCACCATTTCTTACAATTTCAAAATAATATTTTTTTAAATGAAACAAAATTATGGGAGACATAATTTTGCAAGAGATGAAGGAAGCAAGAGTTCATTTTGGTCACGATACTAAAAATTTGGAAACGTCATATTAGTAGGGACTAAAATCTTAATAATATAATCCAATTTTTAGATTTTTTTTTATGAAAATAAAGTTGTTTAGGAAATAAACTGGAGGACATCACACATCAACTGAAATTCGTAGAAAACTTTTTTTTTCTTTTCTAAAGCCCTAAGTTGTTTTTATGAATTTGAAAAATTGTAATTTCAAATTGTTTTCAATAGCTTTTTTCCAGTTAATTTTATATTTTTTTATCATGTAAAAACTGATTTTTTTTTTACATCTAAAACAACATTAAAATTAAAGAGCTTTTATAATATGTATATGTGTATACTTATTTTTTAACTATGTCGTGAATAATAATAATAATAATAATAAAAATAAAAAACAAGCTTTTTAATTTGAACGTATCGGGGATAATTGATATGGCTCCTCTAAAGTGAGCAACTTCAGAGAGTAGAATAAATAAACTCTCAATTGTTGATGAAAAAATAACTGTTAACATTAAAAGTACACTCAGCAAATATCAACCATTGATTTTGTCATCAACGAATGATATTACTTAATTCTTGCTTTAGGAAAACCAAATCTCATTCCAGTTCAAGTATTGGCACTTTCCTGTGTACAACAATCTACAGCCCCAAAACATAAGATTATTCCTAATTTTACAACAGCAGTGGTGTAGAGATAGACGTAAACTAAAAGGAAAATAAAATGTACTTCATCCATCCTTTTGACAAATTATTCAACAAAAGAAGGAACATTACTTTAGCACAACAATCACTGCGACTTACTTGTAGATCGCCTAATTCAACTAATAATAATTTAGTTAAATACTAAATTTGATTTGTCTTTTACAGCCAGGGGCTGGAATTCAAAGAATAAATAAAAACCTATCAACAAAAGTGACACACCATCTATGGCGAGTATATTTCAAAGAATTAATTACCTTTATAGAGAAGAAAGTGATTTTTTCAAATGAAAAAGGAGAAGCAGCAAACAGAGCTCCAATGCTGAGTCATCTCATAAATCAATGGAATGACTTCAAGTGGAATATCTGGCATTTTGGAACATATGAACTCTTGGTTGAAGCCAGATCAAACTTCTTAACAGCAGCTTCATTCTCTTCTACGTTAATCTGGAGGAAAAACTTGACCCACCAGGATGAACTCCTCATCTTGGCCTGAAGCAAGAGGTATCATTAAATTTTTTCCCACTTTTTGTGTATATAAAATAACTAAAAGATATAGGACCTATTTGGGTAAACTTCTTCTCTAGAAGAACTTCTAGGGGAAAAAAAACATGAAAATAAAATAAAATTAGCTTCTCTATAAACTAAAATTAACTTTTCCAATAATCAATTTGTAGAAGTCTCATATTTTTTAGGAGAAGCTATATGAGAAAGTTTCAACAAATTAGTTATTGGAGAAACTAATTTCATTTTTTTTTTCATGTTTTTTTCTTCTAAAAGTCCTTCCAGAGAAATTTACCCAAACAAATCCATAATATACTTGGCATTAAGAAGGTTGAGAGTCTAGGATCAAGGACCTTCTATTCATCCAGGCTCAGTAATTGACATTAAATTTAAAGCAGCAACAAAAACATGGATAACATTCTATTATTCTTTATGTAAAATCCACTCACCGCTCTTCCAAATTTAGAAACATCCGCTACCTTGGCCTTCTGAGTGGTTGGAGAACCTTCATTATAGATATTATCAGATGTCAGTGACAGGCCCAAGAGATTAATAACAATTGCTAAGATAGCCTCTTAAGCTACCAGCACAAGAGAAAGTAAATTATACTTCTAAGTCAAATAAGAGGCATTTCAAGTGTTCACATAAGCTCAAACTCAAACACACTACTTCAAACAACATTTCTGCTCTAAAAACAAATACCATACTAGATGCTCCATTCGTCAACAATAACAACCAAGCTTGGACTCAATAACAGTCAACTGGGATCAGTTATGTGAATCAATTGACACCATTTACTATTTAGCTCTTTCAAAAACTGCAAATCTAACTGATTTAATGCAAATTCCAGATAAAAAAAATATCTTTGGGCAGAAAAATAAATTATATTCATTGATGGGAATCTACACAAATTTCAAGATTATTCCATAAAATGCTCTTACCAGTAAATATCACTACACCATCAGACGATAGTCTCACCAAATCTGGAAGAGTTTTATTGAGGTATCTGGGAGATAGGTAATCCAGAGCATCTGAAACAATTACAAGAGAGAAAGATTTTGGCCTGTATGGAAGAGGAAACTTGATATCAGCCACACGCACACTGCCTCTACGGATAAGTGCTTTGCAATTATTATCAGCCTCCTCTATATCATATGGTTCTATTCCCCAGGCATCAGTTTCCTCCTCCTTAAGCAACTTAGAGACCACATAGCATGAATCAGGACCAACATGCAAAACTTTATGCATACTATCTCCATATGCTTTCTGTAAAATGGGAATCACTTGTTGGACCTCTCCACTGCACAAATAATCACCTGCATTTGGAAATAATGTATATCATTACAGAATATCTAGAAGCCAATTAAATGGAAAGCTAAAGGCTACTTGATTAAGCAGATGATAGAGATACTACTATGTCATGGATTTTAGGTTATATTTGGGTGAAAGGAGAAAGGAGGGGAAGAGAAGGTTTTAAGAAAACCTTCCACTTGTCTGAGAGTCTTATAAAGTAAGGGATTGATTAACATATCATCCTCTAACCCATCTCCATGCCCTATACATTAATATGAACATTTAAGGTTCCCCCAACTTAAGAAGGATTTTAATCATCCAAACAAAAGGAAGGAAAATAAAAAATATCCTCTCATGCTTTTCACCTCCTTCTCTTCTTTTTTCCTTTGATTCTCTTCCCCTCACCTCCCAACATTCAAACAATGAACCCAAATTCTAACCAAATTCATCATCATTCCTGCATATTGCAGGTATTGTAAGAAATAAATTAAAATAGCAAAGAAAACTGGAATAATATGCATAGCGGTATCATGAAACCTATTTAGTAAATGGTAAGCAAACATATAGCAAAACACACGATCCAGAAAGTGTCAGCAACTGAGACAATATTTTAATTCTCTAGACATATTTGAACAGTTCACACTTCACGTTAAGTATATGTAGATGGTCATTATAAGTTATCAAGCAAAGCCAGTCTGAACCCAACTAGAAGTGTCATAGTTACAATAGAGTTAAATGGATGACAATTTACACAACAATAATATCACTATCCTAATGTATACCTTCACAGTAGAAAACTTGCTAAATACACAAACGACTATAAATGCACATTATGTGTTCATCATGCATGCTTTTTTACATTAAAACATATAATTAGCAAAAAATTACATTTCCAAGAAAATGAATTAAAAAATAATTGTTGAATACTTGATTCATTAACTGATAATAGAAATCATTTTGACATAATAAGTTCAACAAATTCATCATGATTGGCACAATAAATTATACAAACACCATGAAGAAAAGTGGACCATGACCTACAAAATTTACATCATCACAAAGGATCATAAATTGTTGAACCTTAGGAGTCATGAATAAAAGCTTACTTATATTTCAATGAAGAGAAACAACTGAACACCTTTCATCTACTAGAAGCATTAAGTCCGATAAAAATGGGTATTGAGCAAGTTTTCTTTTTCTTTTTTTTTTGAAAGAATGACATATGACTTATTATACCACGCAACAATCAGAGATGAAAGTCCTTAAATGAAAGGATTAGCCACGCCAGCCAAGTCTTTTATACACTATGGATTCACAGGCAACAGTAAGCCTTCAATGGACAGAGCCAATAAGAGATAAGCATCATGTGACTTAACATCTAAAAAAAATATTAATTAAGAACCACAAACACCTCCAATTGGACCAATTCCAAAGAGGAGATAATGTTCATGAAGTCTTAATCAGATAACAAAACACAAATACGAAAAGAAAAAATCGCATTTGATGTGGCAAGCCATCATTCAAGGTCAGCTCAAACAAGAAAACAATCATTCGTAACACCAACAAAGCTCCAGCATATCCACATACATGACACAAACACAACATTGCATTTTTGTTTAAGACATCAACTTAATTGGCATCCATCAAGTGTGTCAAAATACTTCTCAGCTAACAGGAATTAACCCCACGTAATCATCAACTAGGAAAATCAACAACAACAACCACCATGTGTGTGCACACGCTGGACACACTAACTGCGTACCAACTAAAAGACCACCATAATATTTTAAATGCACAAACAAATTGAATTGAAGACAAAAGAAATCGCAATCAATGAGAAATTATTACATGGTCTGAGATCAGTATATGTCCATAGTTCCGACCAATTTCACATGACAGTGGCCAATTCTTTTCAATTTACAAGAAAGAGTTAATCAAACAAGTAGATTAGTCAAGACTAGTGGTCCAGGACCATGTAATAAGTTTGAAGGGTTTGGTTTGGTTTTGTTATGGTAGTCTGGGACCATGCAATAAATTCTCACAACCCAGAGGAAAATTAAATTAAGTTTACCTTCAACCCTGCTAACAGAATCTATATGGCCGCCAAATCCACCTACATAGGAAAAAAAAAACAAAAACGTGACATTAAATTAAATAAAATAGATAAACAAAACGAGCCAAAACTACATCAAATCAAAGTAACAAAATGAAAACAACAAATACCTGAGCCTCTATACATATAGCCAACGAAAAACAAACCTCCCTATATATAAAGTTGCCAAAACAAATCAATCAGAAAAATCTACCAAAGTGAAATCACCAAAAAAAAAAAAAATATTGAAAAAAAAAACTTCACCACAACTACAAGCGCAACAGACAAAACCGGTGGCGACCTAGATTTCGAAGAGGAGAACAATCCTCCGCCACTGTCACCGAACCTTCTAGTAGGATTCCCCGGTCTCCTCGACATAACTCTTTTGTTTCTCTTACTTTCTCGATTCTTATTAATAAATCAGTAATAAGTACTACTCTGCATCATAGAATTTTAAACGTGAATGAAAAAAAACGCTTCCAGCGGAATCCAAAAAAATCACCACAATGCCAATGAAGGAAAACACGACGAAATAAAGCTACGCACGCAGCTACATCATTCAATGCACTGAAAACACGTTATAACAAAACTCGAATTACCAGTAAGCCAAACGATCCTATAGAACTCGTCGCATTGTGCAAACGATCCTAGATCTGAATTGCGCGCAATACTTATAGAAAGAAGAGAGAGAAACAGAAAAAATAGAGTATGGAGCTTTTTTGTGTTTTTTGGTTCCTGTGGCAATGTCTATGCAAAAAAAATAAAGTGCATAGTATGTTGGAGTGTCGGTCGGTGCCGAACCGGGGATTGATAATGGGCCAGGCCTTATTGGATATGGGCCATTCGTAGCCCAATATGTGGAAAACTTAAACCGGTTTACACGGTGCCACGTCATAGTGCTGATTCGGATTATTAATAATAACCGAACCGGATTGAACCGAACCGATTCTGGTGAGTGAATTCGATGAACAGGAGCTTGAGAAGAGGGAAGAGAAGAAATAGATGGCAATCGCTGTTGAGAGAAGAGAAAGGAGTTTTGGATTTTGGTACTGTGAGAAATTTAGAGAGAGAGAGAGATAAGGATGCGTTTGGATTGTGGAAAAATTGGTGATTGGAATCGTTGAATGAGATATTATTGAGTTTCTTTTATAAGAAATGAACAAAGACGAAAGCGATCGGAACGAAAAGAAAGCGCAGCATATCAAGCTTTGGGGAGTTTTCATCTTCGGATTAATCGGCGCCACCGTCACCGCCTTCTCCGTGAGTTCTCTCCGCATTCGCTTTGTTTTTAACTTTTTTTCCTTTTCAATTTGTTGTTTGAATATTCCTCCGTCATGTTTCTAGTTTTTAATTATTTTTTCTGTGAGAATAATGATCTTAGGGTTTTCATGTTCAATTTTATTCTCAATTGAAACTTCATATTATGATTCTCTCACAGACAGTATAATTGGATAAATTTTTACATGCTCCAGGAGTACCACGTATCTATATGGTCTCAACCAATCTTTACATTAATCTGAGATTTTCAATATACGATAAAGAGTTAATGAGACTCGATTATGTCTTACGTAGAAATTGGTTGGAACTGTTGGAGATCCCACTTCGTCTAGAAACATGATCAAAATAGTGTATATAAGTAGGGGCAATCCTCATACAAACAGGTTTTGTAGGATTGAGTTATGCCCATAGACAACTTTCTAAGAGGAACCAAGGTGCTCTCCTATACCTACCATGTAATAATTTCTGGTGTTTTTGTGGTGTTTGCTTTCATCATCCTATGAAGAAGTGGTTGAATGATTGTGTGCTTGTATTGGTGGTGAGGGATCCAAAATTCCAAATCCATGGTGGCACCATGAAAAACTATGTTGCTTTGCCTTTACTTTAACGTCTGGATTTATTTTGGCAAAAGTGAAGTCAAACCAAACATGCTAATCACTTCAATCATCAGTGGCACAGATCTTTTTATTTTAGTAATTTTAGTGTTCTATGAACATATATTTTTCCCTCTTGTGATTTAAGGATTTTGCTTTGTATGAGAAGTCTTTTTCTTGTAATATATTTGAACTACTACTAGCTAGAGATGCACAGGAATCACAGTGAAACTGATTATTGAACTGTTTGTAGCTATCCAGGTCGCATTCAAAAGGAGGCAGCTCTTTCCGATCAGCATTTCAAGAAGAAGCATGGAAGAGGTACAATAAGCGAATGCAAGAGGAGTATGAGGAGGAGATGGAGAGAGTGGTAAGTTCTATAGTACTGCCATTTGTTTCTGTACTTATTTTATTGTTAACTTTGAGAAAATATACATTGCCTTTTTAAAAAAATAAAATAAGATGGAAGATGATCCTTCAGATGAGCAAACCTAAGTAACAGTATTGATTATATATAGTAAGTCACCAAGAAAATGTGTTTTTTGTTTGGTTAAATGTTTAATAGGTTGCCTCATCATGTAGGAACGAATAAGGCGTATGCAAAGTGTGTTTAATAGAGAAAGGGATAAGCAGAGAAGAAACTATGAGAGCTGGAGGGAAAATGGTTCTGATGCACATCATCAACATTTTCAAAGAGATGATTGGTATTGGAAGGCTGAAGCATCCTATAAAGAGCAGTGGGCTAATTATCAACACACTCCAAGAGGGAGCGGAAACTATTCATTATCACATCACTACTCAGTTTTGGGTCTTGACAGGTACTTACAGAAATATTCTGTGTTATGTTATTCAGTGCCTTGTATTAGCACTAAATATAATATTAGAATGTGATAGGTGTTGATTGAATGGGAAAATAGAGCCAAATTCCCTATAACCATTAGGTATTCTGAAATTCTTGGAAATTTAAAAAAACAGCAACAAATAAAACATCAGAGTAAAACAGACCATGTTGTTGCACATGTTTGAAAAATTATTAAAAGCTTCTACACACATGAGACCATAGTTTGCTACAATGATCCAGCACTTGTTTGCTTGTAGTTTATCAAAATTTAATTCTTTGTTTCATATGCTATATTTCAATCACATAATTCTTAAGGTAAAATCTTCTGCATGTTTTGTATTAAAATCACCTACAGCATATAGTGATAGGCATTGAAACTTCACCTTTGTAACATCAGATAAAGGATTGTGTAAGGTGTGACTTATACTATGCTTACTTATATGACATAAATTCCTGTTGTTAAAATATGAGAATCATGTTGAGAGGAAGAAAATGTCTATAACTAGAATATTTGAAGGTATTATATGATACATCAGGAATGTCAGTAACGACATGTGGAGCAGTATGTGATTATGACCCAATACAAAAGGATGTGATTTTGGTATCTGTTGATAGCTGACAGACCATTATATATTAATGGAAAAACCATGTATGAATCGTGTACCGTACCGTCTACATAATAAGTTAGCAATAGCATGCATGTTTTGCATTCATGATTAGCCATTAATGGTTCCTTTTTTTATGGATCTCAGGTTAAGAACAACACCATATACAGATGCCGAGATTAAGGTGATTTTTTAATTTATTATTATTATCTCCTTGCATAATTATAAACTAATATGCATCACATTCACATCTGTCAAGAGAGTGATTTATGAATTATCTATTTTTCTTAATTTCATTTTATAATTTTTTATCTTATCTCTTTCATAGACAGCATTTAGGACCAAGGCAAAGCAGTATCATCCTGACCAGAACCAGGATAATATAGGTAGGCCATCACTAGTTATTATTAAGGGTTTGTTTGAACACATTATTTTTAGAATGATTATAGGAGAAGAAAATATAAAGAAAAATTAAATTAATTTTTTTAGAAATTAAAATTGTTTTCTCCGATAATTAATTAGTAAAAGTTCTCTCATATAGGTTCTTCTAAAAGATGTGGGATTTTTATAAATTAGCTATTGGAAAAAACAATTTCAATTTCTAAAGAAACTAATTTAATTATTTCTTCATTTTTTCTTCTCCTAGAAGTCTCGCTAGAGACATTTGTCCAAACAGGCCTTAAGACCTTGTTATCTCAAATCATGGCATTATTGATTCTTGGATGTGAAAAATGTTACAGAGGCTGCTGAGACCAAGTTCAAAGAAGTAGTTTGTTCATATGAGGCCATACAACAGGAAAGAAAGAACCAGAATCTGTAATTACCCAAACTCTGCCCAGCTATCCTGGAACCTTGAAGTAGGTGAAGTATTCAAAATAACCATCAAAGGTCCTCTTTAACTACATAAAATAGGTTTATCATCCAGCTAAAATATGATTCTCCTGCTAGTAAATTTTGGGTAATTATCACTTCATAATTTTTTATTAAACTATCACATCATAAAGTAGTAATGTGTTGATTTGTTGTATTATAAAGCTGTTATCCTTGGATGCATTGAATTTTTTTTCTAGCAAATTGATTGAACATATTTTTTTAATAAGCATTGCAACCAGACGTCAATAGACTTATCGGAGAAATTCTTCCGTAAATTTGTTCTACACAACTTGGCAAACTTTTTCGTTATATATATATATATATATATATATATATATATAATATAATATTGGTATGAAGTCGTTTCGAAGACCTCTTTAATTAAGATGGATAAGTCGCCGATGTTAATTACATGGCAAACATTTGCTCCACTTCATTTTTTTACTAACATTTTGATGAAATTGGTAAGCACATGCATAAAGTAATCCCAAGTATGTTGAACACCACTAACTTGTACCTAAGGAAACCCCGACTTCAATTACTTCATTCTTCATTCAATGGAGTAGCTACTTGATAAATATACTAATTTTAAAAAACAAAAACCTAGATTTATTTTTTTTCGGGATGATTGCAAGTTTAGTTTTACTTCTTCAATGTAAAATTTAAAATAAATTGAATTTTGCTAAAATGGAATTAAATTGTTTTTTCACCCAATTTCAAAATATTTTAGATCAATTTTAAAAAGAGATATACAGTTTTGGTTTTAGGTCTGGGGATTATTAACTTCCACGTTAGAAATGTTAGCAACTAATACCAATATATTTTGAAAAAAAAATAATATTTTTATTTAAAATAAATTATTTTTACGGATATTATAGTATTTTAATACTTAATTTTAAAAAAATATTTTTTCTCTTTTTGTTTATGAAAATTTATTTTTAAAGAGATAATTGATTTTAAGAAAAAGGAAAAATTATTTGTTTTTAATTAAATATAAATATTTTAATTCAAAATATGTTGGTGGAAGTAGCAACTTATTTGCAAAATAAAAGTTTTTCAATTTTTCCAACTTCAACGAAAAAAAAAATTCCTACATTACCTCCACCACTAACCCTCGTATCTTCGTCACCATCCAGCCATAGTTGCAAGTGTGATTGACATCACACCCACCACCATTTTTGTCTACAATTATTCCCCTTCACTGTTGCTATCATCAATTGTTGATATAATCAATATTGTCTTCATCGCTTCTTGCATACTCCTATTATAACCGTTATCGTTGCTTCTCTCACTAGTGCCCAGAACACCATTATGATTGTGGTTGTTATTCCTGCTAATCAACCAATGTCACCATCAAATAAACCCAAATGCAGTAGTGGTTATGAGTAATCTGTATACGACTTCATTTTTTTTATTACAATATATAAAGCTGCAAAAAATTGAAACTAAAATCATAAAACTGAAAAATAGTTTTAAATTTAAAATTTTGAAAATTTTAAAACTAACGATGATCACATTAAATTTTTATGTCCTTCTCCCTCTAAAGCATTTTTGTCTCCCTCAATCCCTTCCTCCTACTACTTCATCAAAAAAGGGGTTGTCACTTGTCATTGTTTTTAAGGAACTTTGTTTCAGAGTAAACTAAATTTTTATATCCTTCTCCCTCTTGGGCATTTTTTTCTCCTCCAATCCCTTCATCAAAAAAGGGGTTGTCATTGTTTGTAAGGATCTTGTTTCAGAATAAAAGAATAGTTAATCACAAGACATATAATTATTTTTGCAAAAAGTCTTACATATATTTTTATTCCAAAAAAATTGAATTTTATTTTTGGTTCTTAATAGTGATAAAAAAAAGTTATAAATAATTTATTAAGAACCAAAAATAAAATTCAAAAATTTATCATGACCAAAAATGAAAATGAACAAGCCAATATACTGTTACACAATCACAACCTTCCATTTCTTCTCAAATAACTTACGAAATTGAATACGTATAAATCGGATTTGCTTAAATGCTATGCTTAGTTTAAGTGGCCAGTGTGGATGGTGATTTAGTTTAAGATCATGGATTTAATTTCTAGTGTACCAAAAAGGAGAGAGAGAGAGATACATTCACTTACAAGTAACATTATGAGTTACAGACTACAAAGAATACACAATAAAGAAGCCAAAATGCTTACAGAACTACAAACGGACTTCAACCTTCCTCAAATTCTGAAAAAGATCTCATGTTATTGAGAGCACCTTGATTTTTCAAGATGTATTCACTAATTTCACTGATACTCACTATTGTGCAACCGGAGGAGATCTGTAATAAGCTGGAACAGTGGCAGGGAAAAACATCTGACGAATCCCTTCAGCCTTAATTATGGGGAGAATGATTGCAGATGCACCCTAACACAAGAAATTTGTTTGTTTTACGGAGTTAATTTCCCTTCCCTGCTATTTATTCAGCCGCAAAAACTGAATTCAAAATAATAGAATAATACTTACAGAGATTAATCGGGCTCCGATCCACATTCGCTTAGGTGAAGGAAACGGCAACAATAAACGGCCAACGCCGTATACTGCAACAGCGAAGAAATGGAGAACCAAGCTCAAGGGACGAGGGTTTAATCCCGAAAGTAAAGAGACTGGTCCTTCCGAGAATAGGCCTCCAAGGCTGAGATAATCGAAGCAAGCTTGGCGCATTTCCTTCCTTGCCTGATCAGGGGATGCACAAAAAACTTTGTATAGAGCACCTGCCAATGTGTTTATGGTGGATGCCACAGGCTGCAAAATAAAACACTAACATCAGCTTTATAAAGATTTAATAAGTTCGTTTAATGAAGTTCTGTTCAATCTTTGATTAGAAGTTAGATATAATAGGAAAAAGGCAAAAAGCTATAGCATTACCTTACGCAAGGTATAAAAGGATTCAAGGTATTTGCAGAGTGTGGGTGCATCATTCAGGTCTGCCAAGGGCCTTAGAAGATTTCTCAGCACCACAATATCAGACAATGCTACAGTCATTCCACCCCCGGTCAGTGGATGTCGCATGTTGAATGCATCTCCCATCAGAAGGGCTCCAGGTGTAGGATGAGGATCTGCTGGCATGCTTCTGTTTGACATTGTCCTTATGTTGCCTTTGTCCACAGCAGCTATGAAGGAATCATAAAGCTCAGGGGGGATCTGCAATAATTCGACACTTCATTGTTATCTAAAGAGACCAATAAATGTGAATTACGTGAACAAGAACAAGGTTATTTATAGAACTTAGAGCATGAATGGGGTACCTGTGGAGCCACCGTTGTCTTCAAATACTTTTCCATTTCGCCGTTTGAAATTGAAGGAACCTTCTGACCAGGTACATCAACCAGACAGCGAATCTCTGTACTGCTTATAGGATAGAATAGGATTGGAGAAGGATCTCCAAGTATGACGTGGCCATGATTTGCACATGGAAGTTCACAGTTCTCTAGAACCAAACCAACAAAACACGAGGGAACATCTACCTGCAAATACAGCATTGTAAAATATCAGAAATTCAGAATTCTACAGATTTCTTCTTACAAGCACGATGAAGAAAATCTTTAGCAGGAAATAAATTAAGCTGAAAGGAATTCTCACCTTAGGATTACAAAGAGAGCGGCGTAAGTTTGAGAAGCAGCCATCACAAACAATGGTAAGAGGTGCATATGTTGTCAATTCCTGACCATCTTTGTTCTTATATTGCACACCTTTAATTGTCCCCTTCTCTTCAACTAGGGAAGTGACTGTTCCTTGCTCCAATCGTACACTGCAGAATATTTGAAAAGAAAAACACCATGTAAACATAACAAGTAAAATACCTCTAGAAATCACATATATAATTCTCATATGATTTCTTAATTCTGATAGTATTAAGAATTTATATCAATTGGCTGTCCTTGTGATGATGTGATCAAAATGCTATAGGAAAGCAGAAGCTAATAGCATAACAACTTTCAATTGAATTACTTTGGTTCATGTAACATGATTTAAATATCTAACCAAATCAACTCAAATGGCATGAATTTTAAAAATATAAACTGAGGTCAAATTTTACATTTTTTTTATTGAGTTTAATGGTGATGCATTGTTTTACAGTGTTAGCCAATTATAATCCTCCATTTGGATGAATTTTGAGATAATTTTATAAGAATCAACTGACTTATCATAAATGGAAGGTTGTGATTAATTGACTAATAATATAAAATTAAAATCCACAAAGGACTAGTCATAGGCAATTGCAACTATGTAACAAACAATCTCTAATAATCTCTTATCTCTTTTTTATATATGACAAACAAGAGCTAGTAAGCATATGACAAACAAGAAATCAATACTTGGAAAGGGAGGCAGCTTTCTCCCGCATCCTCTGAATAAAGCGTCCATTGTGAAAGCTTCTGCCAGAGACATCAGAGTGAAACTTCGCCAAGGGGTAAGAGAGACGAGTATGCTTCCCATCCTTGAAAAGGGCATAACCAAATACTTGTTGGGCATCAATTTTGTCCACACAATCTACAGTTAAACACAAAACAGCGTTTAGACAAAACTCTAGGGAGAAAATCTGCAGCACCCATGATCAACCACACAATATTACAAGTACAATAAATGGCATGTACATTAGTAGTAATAGTAATATTTACACTACCTTCAAGTCCCAGCTCAATTAATTTGAGATAGCCACCGGGTTGTAGCAACTCTCCAACAATTCGATCAGGCTCACTCAGGTCTCTTTCAATGACGTGTACTCGACGCCCATCCTATAATGCATAATATCTATGTAGTCAACACCCATATATTCGAAAAACAATAGTACTCAACCTACGTACCACACAGTTAACTAAAAATTGTATGTAGTGAATTCCTTAAATTGAGATCCGCTGACCTCGTTTGAAAATCCAGGACTCAATAAAGTAATAGTTAAAACTAAAAATCATGGATCCAGATCCTCTGAAGGTACTCGTTTTTTAGAATAAAATGAATAATCACAGGCGTTGATGAGAAAATCAACTATGAATATTATGTACATATGCATAAATTATGGACATATTGTCACAAAAAAAAAAAATTATGGATGTATTGAAATATCAACCAGTTGAATTTTTCATTAAAATACCTAATATCACCTACTTTACTATTCTTAATTCTCACTTCAGATATAAAGTTCCCCTAAAATTAACATTTAGTTTACAGAAAACTATTAATTTCTAGCTTTATGCAAATACCTATCATCAAAGCCATGGAAATACTAGGCTGCACCTTGATATTAACGAAATAAAATTTCACATTCAATTTTGACTTTCTGTCCTTTAATATATTAGTATTTGAAAAAAAAAATTAACTAGAAAAGCACTTAGCACTTAGCTGCTTACCACATACAAGAGAAAAACTCAAAACTCCAATGCAAAAATTCCAAAAAATGTTCGATTACATAACCACGAGACAAGCACGTGACCACCGCCAACAAACAACGAATTGTAACGTTGTCATTTACTTTTCAACACAGATAGAGATAGGAGATGCTTTAGTGCTTTACTTTCATTTAGCGGCGAAACAGTTTTTTTCACAACGCTCTGTTCTCCCAAATAAATTCAAAATTTCCAAAAATGCAAAAGCGATAACAAATAATTTCTCTAATAAATAACAGCGAGTCTTATATATGAGAATCTCAAAACAGAGGCATATTCCGATGTTCATCATTTTATTAGCAAGTGAAAAATCTCCTCATGCACTAGTACTAGTAGTACATTTTATTAGCAAGTGACAAGTAGTAACAATAACAATGTTTATCGTCGATAATAATGAAATTTTCCACAAACAATAAGAAGAAGAAAAAAAACAATACAGTAACAAATTATTTCTCTAACTAATAATTAACAGCGTGTCTTGTATATGAGAATCTCAAAACAGATAAAAACAGAAGCATGTTCTGATCCTCATTATTCATTATCAATAATAATAATAATAATAATCACATTCGAAACTACCTTGCCGAGAGTGTGTGCCAGTGCGGCGCCGGCGACGCCGGCTCCGACAATGATGACGTCAGCGTCGGGGTTGCGTTTCTCCGATCTACATTCTCTGACGGAGGTCGTCACGGTCTCCGACAACTCAATCCTCTTCTCCGGCAAAGCGCGGCGATGCCTCGCTCCGCCGAAGGCCAGGCTGTAGAGCGCGAAGAGGCTTAGAACGGAACACAGAATCCAACCGAGAAAGTACGGATCCGCCATTTCGGAAAAAATTGATCGGAGAAAGCTCGCCGGAGACAAGCGAGGGCTAAACGACGACGAGACGGATGAAGATGTGTTCGTGTTCGCTCGCTCCTCTCTCTCTCTCTCTCTGGCTCTAGTTTCTCTCTCTGCCTCGCTGGCAGAGAAATTTGGAACGGAGTCAGTTACTGTAACAGAACTCGATTACTTGAACGAGAGGTGCGCTTTTTATAGGGCATGCGAGCCACGAGGCTCTAGGCTCGTTATTTACAACGGCCACAGTACCAAGTACCATCACATGATTAGCTGTATTTCCGAACAAAACAACAACTCTTCAAAATTATAATAAAAGACTAAAATACAATTTTGTAATCTTAAGTCTTATCTATGGTAAATAATAATAAAAAAGGTTTATCTTATTTTATTATTATTTATATAATAAAAAAAAATTGATGCACAATGTAATCTTAAGTTGCTTAATTTTTGTAATAAATACCTTAAAATCAAATTAATGATGATTATTAAACTCTCTCTTATATTTAAAAAGTTTTTTATCACATCACTTGCTCTTCCACTCATTTATTTATAACATTAATTTAGTAATATGTGACAAATTGTGATAGATAATACATTAACTAAATTTGACAAAAATAATTGAACGAAATAACTTCATCTGATAAAAACAGTATAAAAGACAAAAATAAAGCTTTTTAAATTAAATAATCAAAATAAATCCTCAAATATAAATAAGAGAACAACATCCTATGTTGGCCCATAACAATTATTATAGGAATAAATAAAAAGGAAAAGAAATAATAATAATGGAAAAAAAAAAAATAGAAAGGTTTCAGCCGCTAATTTACGCTGCGTGGGTATTGGACAATGGAATGGACGACCCCGCGTTGCCGTGACTCCTTTAATTTCCTTCGTGTTCAATTTTTCAAATTCCTTTAATTGCGCAATAATAATGAGCTGAAAAAGGATAAAGACGGTAAGAATTGAAATAAAAATTTAATAATGATTATATTGCTTTTTAATTTCTATTTTGCAAAGAGAGTGAGTATTTGGGAAGATGGAGAAGATGATTAAAGGGAAAGCAAAGCTATATTGAAAGTTGAAAGAAAGGATATGCGTTTCATTCTAATATGTAACACTTTCTTAGAAAGATGCAAAGAGTTTTAAACGTCTCTACTAGCGTACTTTGAATATGATTTTTCATGTTTCAAATCTTCTTTTTTTGGAAACTACTAAAAAAAACTAAAATTTAGTTTCATAGTCAATCAATCTAAAAGTCTAAAATTTATGATAATATCTCAAGATGTTGTAAAAAAAAAAAACTAATTACGATAGTTTAAAAAAAAAAAATAGAGCTGAATAAACTTAGCTTATAATGTAGTACAGTGTACCAACTGCCAACCAAGGATTCACTGTCTTGATTTGTTTGTTTCTGTCAGCCTTTGTCTTTTTTTCTTCCTTCACAACCTAACTACGTCTTTGGTATATACAGAAGTGGAAGCTACTATTAGTAAGTGTGAACAGTAGATTTGACGTTTTTTTCTTACAATTTGAAATGATTTCAGCTTTAAACATCCAAATTATTTAATAGTGTATTGTATTTTTATTTTTTTACTATCATTTGAATACTTTACTCTTCTAACATAAAGATACTACATAGTACATAGTAAGAATATTTATTAGTGTTTTTTTTTTTTTTGTTATAATCTATTTCTATAATAACTTCATATACGTTTGGAAAATTAATGTTAATTATTGTCAACTGGTCATTCCATGCAAGGTGGTGGCAACTGTACTACCATCTAATAAGACACTTCAGTCTTGGACTTCAAGATCTAAGGCCTTAAATTTTTTATATTTTTTAAATTATAATTTAATATATTGTTTATTATTATTTTCAATAGTAACACTACATAGTTTTAAGGTTTTATTTGAACAATCCAAATTAAACAATTTAATTGCTTAAGCATTACAGCGCATTCAATTTCCCTATTGACTATATTTGCATTTTTTTTAATGATACTACTGAAAGTCTCTATCAATTACTAATCACAGACTAATATTCCTTTGATAAATGACTAAAGCAGCTTTTATCCTTTTCAATAAAAAAAAATCTGTTCACGAAATAAAAAAGGTCAAATCCTAATCAACATATATGGAGAACATATATATCTATCAAGTGGCTTTTGTCGATTATTTGTATGTACCTTCTTAGGTAGTAATTAATTGATGTCATTGTTAATGTACTTTGGACGGTAATACCAAGGGAAATGACAAACAAAGTGCTTATAATAACTTATAAAAGAGGGGATTTTATTAGATCAATATTCGATACATTAGCAAACAACAATGGTTGATTCGTGCGTACTGCGTGTAAAGCATGGCTTTTTTTTTTTTTTTTTATCTCTATTAGTTGTTGGATTAACTAATTAAATAATATAAACAATAATATACATTTTTAAAATCAAAACCAAGGGCATGCAGCAAATCAAGGGGCTGCTGGATGCATGTACCTCCAAAAATTAATGAAACCAAGGGTTGTGAATATTCTTGTGAATCACAACTTGTGGCATTGCATCCAGAGAACTTACCCTTCAACTGGGACAAAATTCAATTACAACGATACCTATGTTGCCATAACTACAAACACAAAAATAAAAATAATGATAATCACAATTTTTTTTTAGGGGAGTGATAATCACAATTAATCCACAAGTCTATTTGTCTTACAATGTTAAATGAATAATAATAATTATTATAGAATAAAGCTTGTTTTTTAAAAAGTTTAATGCAATTATACTTTGAGAATAAGGATAATACACTAAGATTATAATAAAAGTTTTACACTGATAGATAAATAGATAATCATTAGTTCTTCATTTATAAAAAGTGAATTAACTTTTAAAATATAAAAGTCATATAAATGAAATGTTAAAATTAATTAACAATTTAATATCCTAACTCTCCTATTCTTTTAGTAACTTAAACTTATTTAATTTTCTATTTGGTAAGCAAGTATATTATTAAATTTTGAATTGTCTAAATTATCATTTATATGAGTAGTATTCAACTCTATCACTTAGTCTTAGATTCGAATAGTGTGAAATGCCAAAAAAAAATTATCCAAAGTAATTATCATAAAATCAGTGAATTTTCTATACTAATAACATGATAACCAACTCTTTTTTTTTATCCAAACTGATAATTTCTTTATTTTTTTATTAAATGGGCAACTAGTTAGTCCAATTTATAAATCTTTGGTGTAAACATCTAAGCACTGTCATTGAAATTCGATATACAAGGATGTATATTTGTACGTATATAGTGATGCACCAAGGACAACAAAACGGCATCGTAGAATCTTAACCTGATGCTAATTAGAATTTTTTTGTTAGCATAATGTTTTGTTTTTTTTTTTGGGTGAATGCATAATGTATGTTTTATCATTCATTGCGACCCCCATATATGAGGGTCGTTATTTCTTAGTATATAATACACGTAACATTTTCTATCTAAGTGCAAACTGCAAAGTGTGGTCCTTACTTATGTAATTAATACATGAGGTTAGGGTTGGGGACCATATTTCACCGATGGAATCGAAAGGTTTAAAATCTATACAACGAGCCATTGAAATACATAAATAACTCTAAGACATTAATTAGGCACAATTATTATCAATTTTAAATTAATATTTTGTCCTTAAAATATATTATTACATGTCCTCAATGATAACTCTATAAATAATAATTTGATATATGGAAAAATATTTGATCTTTGACTATCTTCTAACCATAATTAAATATTAATCTTTAAGGTCTTGTTTAATCAACTAAGTTTTGCACTTATTGTATTTGTTTGTTTTTTAAAATTCAGTATTATAGTTTTAGAGTTCTTAATAGAGTTTAACAAAGTTACCGTTGAAAATCAGCAAACATATTTTTTTATTTTTATAGATACAAAAATTAATACAAAAATTTTTATGAGGACAAAATTAATACTTTTTATATTTTTCAATAATAATAATAATAATAATAACAACATATGATCATAGTGACATATAGGGTTATTTTCAATCTGATTAAAGTGAAATTTGTCACTTGTACTTATTCAAAGTGAATTACACATTCAATATAGCCCCTATTTCTCCTCTCAGCTGGACAGCAGCTACTACGTCAAATTTCCCCACTTGTTGTAAGTCATTATCAATCAAAACTCTCAAATTAATTTGTCCCTACTGTCACGGTTATAAAACTAAACCACAAATTCACATTTCAGTCAACTACAACATCAATTAATTGAAGAACTTAAACAACCAACGTAGATTACAATTCACTATAAAATTGAAGTTCAATAACTTCTTGCTTTGTCGACATGGTGAAGCATGCTTAGTTTCAAATTTGAATTTAACCAAGAAAAAAGTAAGACATTCTCACGTAACATACTAGGGAAAGTAAATAAACCAATTCCACACAACAACAAAGATTGTATTCACATACTGAGTGGTTATGACTTATGAGCTCAAAACAACTTAGAGGCTAATTAAATTATATACATTGTAGACATGGTGAAGCATACTCAAGTTCAACATCCAGGGCTATCTGCTAAAGAACAAACGGGTTGAATACAAAACGAAACAGATGAATAGCAAAATCGACACTAAATGAGTTAACAACTAATAATTTTATTTTTTTATATTTTTAAATTTATTTCTTCTATCTAAAGCGGGAGAGCTTACGTTAATAGTGAAATAAAAATATCCATTGCTAAATACAGCCACAAAGTATAAGGCTTATTTGATTACTGTTTTTTAAAAACAGTGTTTACTTTTAAAACTACAAATTAGAAAAAATAGTTTGATCCATGGAAACACTTTTTTTATTAGATTTAAATAAAAATACTAAAACACTTGTTTTTCTTCTATCCGTGAAAAACTTGTTAATTTCAATATGTGGGTAATTTTGAATATGATCAGAAAAGCAATGAAATTTAAAAATTGAAGTATCTAATGGTCCTTATGAAAATTTTGTAACACATTAGAAAGGAGAGCAAAACTTTATAGCAAATTTTCATGAACAACTTATTTGGTAGAGCATATTTTACAATATTTTGAACGTGAGAATAATAAAAATTATTTTTTTTATTATTATTATTAATTTCTATTTTATATATTTCTATTTATTTTTAATTTATCAACTTAAATAAATAAAATTATAGTATTTTTTTAACGTTTACATATTTTTTATTTTTTATTTTAATCATAATACAAATAAATTAACATTTAGATATAAAATAAATAAATTTATATAAAAAAAAGTATTAACACATTAAATCAGTTGTAAACTTACAAAATTACGTTAAGCATTCCCTTAAACAACTTTTACACTCACATTGTAATAAATTTTTACATAAAATACTTAAATTTATGTGACATTATAGACTCAATTTTAAGATAAACAATCATGTATGGAAGTTGTTCTTATAGTCATTATAAATTATTTAATTTAATTTAGTAAAACAAGTTTTAATTATTTTTAATCATCATAAATTAATAGTCACTAAATATAATAAAATTGATGTCATTTCACTGTTTAACTAAATCATTTGACGAGACACGGACTATTTAACATGACATGAACTAAAAGTTTAGTAACTATAATACTAAAAGTTTAGTAACTATAATACTAGTAAAAAAAATTGTTAATGGACTAGAATGAAACTAAACAATTCAAGGTATAAATCTATACTTTATATAGCAAAATTGTCATAACTGAGTAATCTAATGGGTTTAGTTGGCGTTGAATTTTGCACCTATTAAACCCAAGCACTACACATTTATCCACTTACACTCAACACCATCAAGCCAGTTTTTCAGCTACTTCTGCTTCATTAGTGTTGTAGACACTATACAAGTCACTAAAGATGGCTACCGTGCTACATGAGACAGCCAAAAATATCATAAACCAAGATAACAACCTGTCTTTCTTTGTAGCAACCCCACGAGTATCCCTGCCAAAGGGTAACAATGACAAAGTTAAATATGATAATATGTATCAGGATTGAACACTATGGTGAAGATGCAGGAGATATATCACATTCTCAATTTCATAGCATACTTGGATTCCGTTTCAATAAAATCTTTCATAAACACTAAGATGCATTAATTGATTCTAGTTTACGAAAAAGCTCAATGTATTTTTAACTTATATTCTTCTCCCGTAAGTGCTTAACAGAGACTTATTTTGACTTACCTAAGAGCAATAGCAGCTGGAAAAATGTATGCAACAGCAATAGCAGCTGTGGCTCCAATGAATTGGAAGGCATCCCAGATGCTGGGAACAAAATTGGCTCCAACAAAAATGAAAGCCATGAGAACTGTGGTCACCAAAAAGAATCTCTGAGTGTCAAAGGCAAGAGGAATGGCATGTGGAAACATGAGACCATCTATGTTGAGGCGAAGGGAGTAAAACACAATTGGGAACACTAGGATAAGGTGAATGCCATAGCTCACTCTAACTATGTCAGTAAGAAATGAGCCATAAGGAACTCCAAGGTCTCCATCAAAATTTGCAAGCACATCATCTAGTGTATTGTCCCCAAATAAGAGAAAACCAAAAAGGCTTGTTGCTATGTACACAGATGAGCATAGGAAGAGTGATGTCTTGACTATTGCCTTCATTTGGGAAGGGTCTTTGAGTTCATTCTCTATAGGGTGAACTGCATTGCAATTAAAAAAAAGCAAGGCTATAAAGATTTGTGTAGAAGGTAAACTGAATCATATTATGTTATACATTGTAGGGAATTAGAAAAACAAATGTTGGTTAATAATCAAAAGCACTATCTTCACTTATAGCTTCTATCAGCTTGGAATTCAAATTTTCAGTTTACATGATCAGGTGGAATATCAGAATATGATAAAGAAAAGGTTAGTATCTTACTATTCTACACCAGATTAGGTTGTAGTTTGGTGACTATGGTTAATAACTATTATGCATTAGGATCCCAATTTTAACTTATGTATAAGCTAATTTTAGTTTATAGAAAAACTCATTTTATTTTTCTAGAAATGTTTTTGGAAAACCTTACCCAAACAGACCCTAAATAGAAATTGAAAAACAAAGGATATTTAGGTATTTGTTATACACATTTTATTGCAATGTAATGCATGATAACTATTTCTTGAATAAGTGAATAGTTGGCAACAAAATCAAGAATCTACCACCCTACTTGGCACTTACCATTATGATGACAGATGTAAGCAGATACTAATATAGGGATAGTTGTGAAAAGCTTCCAAAAGGATTTCAGGTCAGTGAATTTTGGCATTAATCGTGGCATCCTAATGCTTCCATCAATAAACTTGACAATTGCTATGCCTGCTGTTATCACCACAAATACAATAGCCAACCCCATTGACAATGCAGAGGTGTACCTCAGTGAATCTGATACAGTGGAGTCAAGGGAAGGGCAAATCAGTAACTATTTCATGAATGTAAACTATTATTTGTGGATGCAACATCAAGTGCACCACCAAAAACAAAGTTCAACTTTAGAACAAAATATATTTTATTCATGAATATTCATGAATCAGACAACAAAATCCAAAAACAAAATTATTTTAACCTACTTCTCTTGGAGCCTGTTTGAATTGTGAGCTGTGCTTTTAAAAGTATTTTTTTTACCGTAAAAAGTTCTATATTTCAAGCAGAAAAACTTTTAAAAACACTTGTTACTTGTATCTAAACAGGCCCTAGTCTTATTTTATATGTATACATTTATAAACATAAAATTCGAGTCACGAGTAGAGTGACATGAAAGGAATTGAAAGAGACTTACCCACACGCCTGAATGATGCGAGAGGCACCAAGACCAAAAGCATTGTAAGAAAAAGTAAAATAGGACGCGTTGACCAGAAACGTTGACCAAACCATTCTTCTACAACCCCTGAATAGTGCACTCCTTCTGACCATGATCCTGAGAACACATCACCTATCGCAACACAACAACAATTTTAGTTACAACATTTTTTTTCTTTCAATCTTCAAAGTTAAAACACCCCTAAAATAAAACTACCTTGAATCATATAACCTCTAAATATTCTGCAAAATAATAACTCTTTTTTAACAATCTTTTATTTTTCTAAAAAATATTTTTTTCCGAATTAGTTTTTCCTAATCCTTTCGTACATCAATTTAATTTTCAGCCCAATGTCTAACTTTAGCGTGGGCATATCTATCTGGGCCTACCCATTAAAGCCAGAACTATAAAGCCAACATTTGACCCCAAAAATTGATTTTTATTTTTTTTTCAGACCTTTGATAAAGAAACTAAAAAAAAATCCATTTTTGTTGTAACAGTCTGCTTAACCGTGAAATGTACCTCGTTGAAGTTTCATTTTTTTTCCGAAATCAACATTTCAAATAAAAGGAAAAAAAAAAAAGGCAAATTCAAAAGTCGATTCCTCCCACGAAACAATGAAGCAAAAGACATAAGAACATGTTGATAATACCGATAATGACCATGTACACAACGAGCATGCCCAAGTTGTTTACGATGATGCAAAGCAACAAGAGGCTCCGACCAAGGCCACCACCAAACGCGTCACGCACAACCGCGGAATACGTGGAGGATTTGGACGCACGTGTGAACCGCACAAGCATGGCGATGGAGGATTCCGTCAACATGGCACATAACACAATCATGACCAAACCTGGAATCAGCCCCAGCTGCTTGACGGCGGCCGGGAGGGCCATGATGCCTGCGCCGACGATGGTGGTTGAGAGGTTGAACACCGCACCGGTGAACAAAGAGCCATCAAAGCCAGCTTCGGCAGCGGCGTCTGAGGAAATGAGGCTTTGGTGATATGTCTTGGGGCTTCGCCGGGACTTGCGGTCAGAAAAGGATAGGGTCATGGTTACGGTTAACAAACTGTGTTGTGTGTGTGTGTAAATTCCAAAGCCAAAGGGAGAGAAAGAAAGAGAACTACAAAGTTTTTTGTTGGATGTGGTTTTGGCCTTTTACTTGGGGCACAATCATGCCCTTTTGGTAGCAGCGATTAATGAATGAAAGACTAAGCAGTACTTGAAAAACTTGGATAATGAATACACGTTTTGGTCAATGGAACTAAATCATGGTTGACAATTATTATTATTCATCGTTTTATTTTTATACGATACTAACAAAGCTGCTCTCTGCTGGAACAAGTTCTCATTTTTAGTTAAAACATGGAATTTGTTCTTATTATTATCATCAAATACATACATAGCTGCTCTCAACTGGCTATACCTCTTTTAGCTGGTTAAATATTAGCAAAGCCTTGATGTCACTTGACTAGGACTTGAACTGATTCGTGCAGAATTTTGGAACTTTTTTCTTAAGATAAATTTGGGAATGTCAGAAAGAAAATCCCATATAAAAATAACGTCTTTAAATTTGTGTATCCTATATTTCAACACAAGTAACACTTTTATTAAGGCAAGATGCTCCCAAGATATGACGGAATCTAGAAAGTCAAACATATATAGCAATCACTTATGGGAAAATCAGTTTTTTTTTTTCTTTATTATCATTCTCTCCTCCCTTGGATATTTTAAGAAATCTCGATGTGTTTGGATTCACATTAAAATATCAACTAATGTGAATTTAGATATTCACATGTTTAGTTCTATGGGGGTTTTCTTTTGAAGAAATGTTTAGTTCTAGGTTGAAGAATTGATTATAAATCCAAAATTAATTTTTCTTTGAAATAACTTTGGATGTGTTGGATAATTTTATTTTTTTTATACTGGGTTATATTAATTTGCTTTTAGAGTAAAAAGATTTAAACATAAATTACTTTGCTTCAAAATCAATTTTAACAAAAATTTTACAAAATCAATTTTACAAACACAAATCCAACCAAACACACTATCCTGTGTTAGTTGGAAGACTCTAGAAAGAACAGATATTACTTGTGAATTCATTTGTAATTGTTGCTCTGCTGCTAATGTCAATTTTTCCTCTTCCTTTTAGAGCTCCTGCTTGGTTTGGTCTTAGGGTCCTCCTGATTTGTTTGGGGTGCTGATGACTGTCCCACAGAAAAACTCCACAAAGCCCTTTCTACATCAGATGGGGTAAAGGACTCCCCTTCTTCTGAACTTAGTTCCTGCAAATTAACAAAGCCAAATTCTTAACATGATGCAAGGAGTATAGTAACACTCAACAAAAACATGTTTGTCACTCTGCCACCAAAATTGATGCCCAAATCAAAACCAAAAGAGAGATAATATCCGCAATTTTCTACAATATCAAGAATCGTGCCAAAATTACAATTCCAACCGCAATTTAAAACCTCATATAATATACTTTTAGTATCACAGCCTCCAATGGAACAAAGAGTACTACTCGTTTTAATTGTGTTTATAGAATTAATTTCATCAGCATAACAATTCCATTCTTTAACAGAACGAAATATTTACAATCAACGTATTCCCATCTTCCTACATTAAAACGTAAAACACAAGCATGAATTGGAAGGTATAGAATAATTAATACCTTCGCTTTCATAAGCAACTTATCCACAAATTTTAGATATTGCTTCAGTGAATAATCTTTTGAGTTTCCAAGAGCTGCCTCCATAGCCTGTAGTGCATCCAAATAATCACAATAAAATACATACAAATACCAACCAGAAATCATCATTGGTATAATACAACTCTTTCAGATATTTTGGATTAACAAGATTGTTGGTTTGCACTTCCATGACTTTATTCAATTTCAATTTAGATTCTAAAGACTAAATGACTATTTGATTAAAAAAATTACACTATCCACCAATCAATAATCACAATTCGTATGACTTTCAAGACAGTAATTATGAAAGTAAATAAACTTTGAATTTAATGGTGACAGTGTAAAACTATTCTACATATTTTTTCACTGTATACACTATTTACTCTACTGCTATAGTTAACCTCATCAGACATGAAAGGCGTTAAGTGAGGGGCGAAAGCAGCCAAGACGGCAGAGGCGGTGGCGGGACCAACGCCTTTCAAGACACTGAGCTCGGAAACGGCTTTGGATACATCGGGAAGGCTCTGAAAGGCCTTCTGAGAAGCGGATTTCACAACGGCGTCGTCTAGGGACGATACGAAATCCAACAGACGCGGCCTGAAAAATTCAACTTAGAAAAATAAACAACGATTCAATCATATACGAGGTTTGAGAGAATAGTGGTGGTGACCTCCATTTTCCGCGCGTGAGCTTCCACCGCATGAGGTTTGAGAGCTCTGGAGTGGTGATGAAGGGGTTAGGGTTTCGCTGGCGAAGGAGGGAAGGGAGTTGGTTGCAGTAGAAGTCATCGAGAGAAACCAAATCGGGTTTGTTTTTGTTGAGAGAGAGAGTTTGGATTCGAGATGAATATGCAGAGAGTGCTTCCTTCCACACACTCACTTCTGAACATCCAAAATCCATTTCCCTCGCCGCCAAGACCCTCCTTCCCGCTCCACCAAAATTTGATTCATTTTAAAAGAAGAAGAATAATAACTTCAAGTTATTTTTAAAATATAAAAAGTTTAAATGATTTTTTTTAAAATGAAAAAAAAAAAGTCATATATGAATTTAAATGCATGGCAAACAATGAGCAGAAATTTCTAAAACAAATATGAATGTTTTCTTAAAATTAACAATTAACACAACTAAATATCATTTATAAATCCAGCTATTCATAACATTAGTTTGGTAGAACAAAAATAAAAAATTATAAGTCTTAATCAAAATATAAATATAAAAATTCAATGTTTCAAACATTCGGATGTATGTAAACATAAAAAATTAAATCATTAAGGAGCAAACCTTTTTTTTTAGTTAATATTGTAATGTCGAAAACACATTATTATATCTTGATTTTTGAAGTATCAACAATTTTTATTTATAATCTTTAAAATTTAGTTTCATTTATTTTTGTCTCTAATGTAATTTTACGTTTGATCTTTCACTCCTTTGTTAGTTAATGAGATATATACTTTGTCAATCTCCTAATTTATGTTATGAAACATTTTTATTATGTGATTTCTATACATCATCAAAATGACACGTGGCATAATCTTAAAAGACTATTTAAGTGGACATTTCAATTTTAACATGTCTCATTAACAAATAGTGAAAGACCAAACGAAAAAATAAACTAAGACAAACACCAATCATACTAAATTTTAGAAATTATAAACGAAAATCATTACTAATTCATGGACAAAAAATATATTTTGCCCTTTATAAAGAGAGCAGCACCAATAGCTTCGAGTTTGTTAAGAATACTTAATCAAATCATCAATTTAAGGTTATCTTCATCCTTATGTCCAATTGTAGCATTAGCAAATGGCCCCACAAACTTGTGCTTATTTTATTCAATATATCAACTTTTCTTTTTGCAATTTTCCAAATAATTGATAAAACATTGGTAAATGTCATTTGAAACTCTTATCTTGATTTATTTTTCTCGATGTCAAAACCAACACATGTTTTATTTTTAGTCTGAGAAATAAGTTTTTCTTTATCAATATTAATATCTCTTTTACTATCACCACACTTATTCAATAACTTTTGATAAAATAATGTTAATTTACACCCGAGACAATTGTGTCATAAAAAATGATAGTTAATTTATCATAATAAAGATAACCTTTTTTTTTTAAACTATTTTACTTATTTATATTTTCAAAATATCAAAATTGAATTGTTAGTGTGCTGAAAATAATAACAGAATAATATATATCATAAAGATGTAAAATTAAAGTGAAACACACCTCATATAGCTTCTTCTATTCATTTTTTTTTTTAATAATTTGTACAATAGATGAATTGTACCACAATCCCAACTTCATCTTGATCAAATTAGTAAAATATTTAAAATTTCTCATTAACTAGTTAAATGTAAGTCAGGAAAGGAAATCGACAAAATAGTACACTTACAAAGCTAACATGGAAACATATCAAGGAAGTAATGAAAACAAAATTTGGCAAGGAAGGCACAATGAAATAATTTAAAAACAAATTCAACTAGTTAAGGGAAAAATGAAAATATTTAACTAATTTGATTAAGATGGAGATGAGACTAAATACAACTTATCCACTGGACAAATTATTATTATTATTATGAAAAATGAATGGAATAAGCTATATGAGTTTTGTTTCAATTTGATTCTACATTTTTATGGTATACATTATTATGATATTATTTTTTAACATACTAACAATTCAATTTTGATATTTTAAAAATATAAATCAGCAAGACACTTTAAGAAAAAATGTTGTCTTCATTATGATAAAGTAACTATCATTCTTAGAGACACAATTACATCAAGTGTAAAACAACATTCTTCTACCAAAGGTTATTTAATAAGTAACGAAGATGATAATAAAGGAGATGATAATATTAACGAAGAAGAACATAGTTCTCAAACTAAAAATAAAAACATGTGTTAGTTCGACATCGAGAAAAGGAAATCAACAAAGAGCTTCAAATGACATTTATTAATGCTTTGTCAATTATTGGGAAAGTGCAAAAAGTTGATATATTAGAGAATATAAGCACAAATCAGGTTATAAGGTCATTTGCTAATGTTCCAAGGGAAGTAGATGAACAAAATAGTGAAAATAATCTTAAATTTATGATTTTGTATGATATATATTGCACTCTTCAAAAAAGGGATTACATATTTGTTCTTCCTATATGTTTTCATATTATGGGTTAGGTTACAATAACAATTTGAGTTGTAAGTACAAGACGATATAGATTTAAAGGATTCGAATTCTTCCCATAGATTTTCAAATCAATAATAATAAAAAAAAAAAGATACAAATTTATCTCCCTAACATGGTTAATTTCTTTGAGAAGATCAGATATGCGGAAGTGGTTACCTTTTAGAGTATCTTTCTTCAAGGACAATCTAGAGGGTCCTCGTATCAATGTACGGAGTGTTCTAAGCGATGTGTGTAGAAGGACTCATTGTATAACACGACTCCAAGAATGAAAATTATCTTTATTCAAGGGTGAAGAAACAAGAATAGCTCATAGGCTTTCTCTGAGATGAAGATAATATGGGCTGGTGGGTGTTTGGGATAGGTCGATAAAAGGCGGAACGAGAAGGAGAAACAACACATAGGGTAAAAGCAAGATTGAATGAGATAAAGACAAAAAAAATGATTTAGGATTTTAGTATAGGAGAAATAGTGCTAGGGTTATGGGACTTGATTTCATCATTAAGGTTTAGCCTCAAGAGAAATAAGGAGAAAATGAAAAATACAAAAAATGAATACTTTCGTAATTGAACGAAATAGTCAAATGGTAGAAGATGGTTGGTTCTCCATTTATACAATAATAATGGACTAAGCTAACACTAATCAAAAGCAAAACATAATACACATCACTAGTTGAGCCACAAAACTAATAAAGAAATAAAATTAGACTAACAAGAACTTAACTATGGATGTGTTTGATTTAGTGTTAAATAATTAATTATGAATTTATAATTAATTTTTGAAAGAAAAAAATTATATGTTTTATTTCACGTTAGAAAAATAATTTAAAATTAATTCTTAACTGAAACAATTAATAATAATTCCTGTACTAAATTCAAAAATTTACATTAAATTTTATTTCAAAATTATTTATAACCAAAATTATCTCAACATAAGTTATGTCACTTTAAAATCAATTCTATTCAACACTCATTCACACGAAAACTTTATAGAACAAATAGTAAATACAAGTGATTATCCTATGAGGTGTATTTGGTTGTCACATTTTATCAAAAGAACGGCGAGTGGCTCGTTCTCGAACATTTGATGCCTTTTAGTCGCACATAAGGGAAGAGACGACGACTCCACACTCTGATCTATTTACTTTTAGGTATTAGGTAACTTGGCTAATCAATTCAAATCTCCAATGATTTATTAATGATTTTATAACCCCAATCAATCTAATTAAATTTCATCTACTATAATTTAGATTTCGAACGGTTCAACAATAGTGTAAATGTATGAGTATTTTACTTTTAATATATCATAGATCTGTTGTGTTTTCTTTCTGTTATTCTAATTAAATTTTAGATTTAATTATAATTTTAGTCTATTTAATTTAAAATTTGTAATTTTGATCTTCTTATTTTTATAATCAAACACTTTTAATCTAACTGTCAATTTAAATGAGTTAATGTTAAGTTTGATGTTGACTTTTTTTATTATAATTATTAATTATTTAATTAAAATTAATTAGTTAATTTTCTTATTAATGATAGAATTACCATTTTTTATTCATAAGTTACCCTTTTATCTAATTAGTCAATTTAAATAAAATAAAGTTAAATAAATTTTGACAAAGTTAAGATTTAAACTTAAATTTCTTTAGTTTTAAAGTGTTAAAATAACTACTAAACCAATTTCTCACATAAATTTTATTTATTATCATATATTTATGGTTTAAATAAGTTTTAGATGTCTATAAAATATATTTTATAGACTTTGGATTCCTATACAAATTTTATTATATTTTGGATCCTTATAATATATATTTTTTTGTATGGATCCCTATCGATGATGTGATATCATCTCAACCGTTAATATATGTTAAAAAAATGATGTCACGTCATCACTTAACTAAAAATTAAGATGATGTCATATTATCGATAGGAATAAAATATATATATATATATATATATATATTATAGGAACACAAAACATAATAAAAATTTTATAGAAATTAAAAATAAAAAAGAAGTATTTTATAGAGATCCAAAACTTTTTTAAGCCTATATTTATTAATTATTTTTTGTATTCTCAACAAAAATTTAACAATTTTAAATAAAAATAAAATAAAGGAAGTGATTTATAAAATAAAAAGTGAAATATATAAAAAATAATTTAAAGATAATATAAATCAATTAATTTTTCTTTGATTAATCTTTTAAAGATTCGATGGTTATATTATATTTTAATTTAATTTGTTAATATTTTAATATTTATTGTCTATAATTTTGAATCTTTATTAATGGTTAACATTAGTTGTTATTATGTTCTCACAATAAAAATGAGTGATCATTACAGTGGTACACAATGTATATAAATAAATAAAATTGATCTATATACATTGTTTTCACTAGTTTAATAATGAGGGTACTATTGACATTATCAAAATTTATAATTTTAATGAATTTGGGAGTGTTTAAGTGCGAATTAAGTAGGAGAGCATTCTTCATTTAATAATTCATTCGGTTTTAAAATCATTAAAAGTATGATTTGTAAACTTGTAATTTTATTTCACTCTTGGTACTTTTAATTTTGGATTAAACATTTTTAGAGTAACACATGCTTTGAAATATTTATGCATACCTTTCTACCTACCTCGTCGTAACTTGCTAAGGCAAACAATAATCTAACAAGTGATTAGAATTTCTGTTGTCCCCCAAATTTTAACAGGACATTTTCAATTATAGAAAATGGAAAATATTTGAATGGAGTGGAGTATAGTGATAAATTGAATTGGCATAAACCGGATCATTCACGGGAGCTATTGAATTGGTGTGTCAACCTCTAAATTTAATGCCTATGTTCTGTAGCAGCGTTTCAAGTTTCAACGCAAAAAAACAGGTCCCATAAATCAAATCATAATGGTCCAATCTCAACACCTCAACACATGCGTTTGTAACAAAGAAAAAGCCGTTTTCATTTGACCGGTTCCTACAACTTACTTGATTTTTTTTTTTTAATTATTTTTTTAGTGTAAAGTTGTCGGTCCTGGGTGACATTCAAAATTTAGTCATGTTTCTAAAATAATAGAATCGAAATTAGTTTTTCCTTTTGGTAATTATTTACTAATTACTGGGGCTACAAACTAAAAAAATGTGGCAAAGAAATCCCACTTAAGTGATTATTTAGGAGAGTGATTGACTCGCCATGAATCTGCAACTCTGGTTGCTTCCATCATGTACATGTGATGTGATGAGTAATATGAAACTCCATCAACCATAGAATTAGTTTAATTGAGTGGTAATATATATAATATCTAAGAGGTGCACTTGGAGTCTCTTACCAGGATTGTGCTTCCTTAAATAAATATTGCAATTGCAATATAATAAATTTGGGAAATATAATACGAGCCACGTCTACGTGTCTTGATCACACCTAACCCCTTTCATTAGGGCATTATTATTATTATTAGGCAATAAAAGATGCAATCGGACACCGTGTCCTACATAGTGTCATCACTCATCATGCTTCATTTTCCCTTCTCTCATTTTAAATAAAAAAGTTAAAAACTTTTCATTGTTTATTTTCCAAAGTTAAATCCACACTACATTGCGCAATTGTCATGAAAAAATAATTTTATACAATAAAATCATATAAATAATACACATTACCAATCATATACACAGGACGGAGGCAGACTTGAGGCCAACTTAAATATTTTTTATATAATCTTTGATGGAAAATTTTAAATATTTTTAATAATATATAATTATATTATTAACTTTAATTTATTATTATAGAAATTTCATAACCAATATATAGTAAAAATTAAAACTTAAATAAAATTTCCTATAAAATCAAATATATAGAAATTAATTAATTTTACAGTAATTAAAAAGTTAATTAAAATAATATAATTTTATCAATTTTATTAAAAAAAAATTATTTCAATTTTTATTTTATATATATATATATATATATATATCATCACCGTGTTGATAACAAAGAGTTATAAATTATATGATAAAAGAAAAATAATATTAAAAATAAATTATATTTGTATATCTTATATATAAATATATATATATATATAATTATCTCCATAATAGATATAATGAGATAAAAATAAATAATTATCTAAAGATAAAAAATATTATTATTTTCACAATAAATATTATAAAAAGTGAAAAAATAACATCTAAATATTTTAGATTAAATTTTTATTAAAAAAATAATTATTTAAATATTAATATATATATATATATAATTAAAAAAAAAAAAAAAAAAAAACCAACCAGAGGGCCAGCCACTAACATGAGTTTATTCTCCTTCTGTCTATTTTTCTGTTACCGTAGATCAAGAAGAAAAAAGAAATAGTTGTAGTGAGTAGTGACGAAACAGCGTAGATTGCGCTCAAAGTGGCGGTGACGGTGACGACAGTCTCTGCCGGCAATGGTGATTGACCAAAGACCAAGCCATGACACGTGTTTCGCATCAATTATGTTTTTAAGAATTTAGAGTGTATGCTATTAATAAAAAAATTTATAAAGATTTATAGATATTCCTATTTATATGCTATTTTATACCTCGATAGAAAAAGAGGAAAGGTAGTCAGAGAAAATAAAAAGTAACGGTAAAATAGATGTTTATTATTTTGGATATCAAAATATCACAATTTTTTTCCTAAGTTTGAAACTAATCAATTTTTTACCACATGGAATCAATAATTAATCTCATCAATAATGTATGACTATGTTGACTTAATAAAATTAATGATTAATCTCATTTATAATATATAATTGTGTTGACTTAATAAAAATTTTGTACATAGCAATAATTAAATATAAATTTTTATTTAAATAAATTAAATTTTATATGTGAAGGTAACATAATCTTATATTAGTACGTAAATTATGTGAGTTAATAACTAATATCTTGTAAGAAAAATTAGTTATTTATTACGGTGTTAATTTAAGGTTTTTTAAAAATAAATAAGAATAGTTTTTTTCTAAAAAAAATTGGAAATAGCAATATTTAAAAGAATGTATACATAAAATTGTTGTAAATGTTTCTGTTAGCATTGGTATCAATTCGGCTAAAAAAAAAAAAAGCATTGGTATGACTATCTAGTCGAGGATAACAAACTGAAATTGCTTCCCATGTGCACACTACTGAATACTAATACCAACTTTGTCTTCTAACGGTGTTAATCTTGCGCTCCAACACACGTGTTACTGTGATAGCTCAATCAATGTAACAACAACCTCTATTATTGTTGGTTTGTTCTGTTGTCAGATAAATATCCTCGAAATCCCCATCTTGCCCTTTTCTATATTACACCGTTTGAAAATTAAGAAACGGCGCGCCTCAGCCACAGTTTCCGTTTGAATATCACGTGACTGTGACCAACAGTAACACCCTGATCGCCTGATCCACCCAGGTTCAAAACGCCGTTTTGCTCTCATCCACATGACATCACCGTAGCTTCGCGCTTACGCAGCCATCATTTTTTTATTTACCAAATATAGGTTTCTAAATTATTTTATTTTATTTTATTTTATTTTATTTTAATACTAACAAATAAGTAAAGGTATTACTGTAAAAATAAACAAATAAGTAAAGGTATGCTATTACCGAGCGAGTGTGTGAATTAATTGATCTAGGATTGTTCTAATTAAGTTTTGAGTAGGTAACTAAGTTAAATAATTAAAATAATAATTGTTTCATTCATAATAATCTTATATTGTTTAAATAAGATTATTTTTAATAAAAAATAATGATGATTTCACTTTTCACCGGACAAAATAAGGGTATGCTCAATATCAATTTTAATTTTTAGAATTTATTTTCGAATCAAATTAATAGAATTTGTGATTAATGAAAAACTTTTTGTACTAAAGCCTCGTGTCCCTAAAACTAAAATTACCACTTCCAATTGTTTATTAAGAAAAAAAATTGTCGGTGGCTTCCTCTTACTTGCTGTACCATTCATTATTATTCAAGGCTGCTTTTAAACCTTATGTGCATCTTTTTCACTTGATCTAATTATTTGTTAAATGAACCCAAGATGGTTATTAGTTTTTTTAAGTGGCGTTCAAATGCCTTCTAAGAGTTTTATATTTTTTTTTTACCTCTAAATGTTAGTTTATTAGTTTTTTAAAAAAATATTAATAAAAAAGATTGAATATGTGATCTATTCCTTTCTTTTTCTGTCTTTTATTTTTTAACTATCCCCCATCACCTTATAATTCTTTTAAGAGCTTCATTTTTAATATTTGACCATGTTTTTTAAGTACATTGTTTCGTATAAAAGAGTGGTAAAAATAGGTGTGCGTGCGAGAGCATGTCACACACTTGACTGGAGCTTCTGCAAAACACTCCAATTGTGTTAAAGTAAATAAGCTGATTTGGACCCTGGAGTCAGGGGGGAATGGATCCGTACCGTGAAAAATGTGAAAACACTTGATTTTTCTACTGTTTTAATGTGAAGATAAAGGGTATAAGAAGGACGAGACGGGATTAGAATTTGTTTTATAAAAATTGAAAATAAAATTAAAAAAAAAAATTAATGTAAAATTTATATAAAATAAAAAATAAAAAATAATTAAAAAATTTGTCATTTTAATAAAAATTAAGAGTAAAATATGTAATAAAAATTAAGAGTAAAATATGTAATAATGTGATATAGGAGTGAAATAATAGAGTAAAATTTATAAAATTTTTAAAAATTATAAATGAAAAGTATCAAATTAATTTATTAAGAGTAAAACTTATCAAAAATAAAAATAAAAATGTAATGAAACCAAATATTTATTAGATATAAAACTAATATATGATCTACTAATAAAAAAAATTTAAATACATATTAATTTAAAAACTTTTTTTTCCTCATAAATCCATCCCTATTTATAATTATATCTATTAATTAGTATATTATATAATTTTAAGTTAGATTATATTTTTTTTTACAAATAAATTAAATTATATACCAACATATATTATTTGAAAAATTATTAATATATAAATAATATATATATATATATATATATATATATATATATATTATTAAAAATAAAAAAGTCATGAAAAACACTTCTAATTCTAATACGATATCAAAACAAATTATTAATCATTAACTTTTTTTAATAATTTTCTTTAATTGTATTATTAAATTTATTTAAGTGCTACGATCCCTATATTGATAATATTTCCACAGACGAATCATTCTCAAAATCACGGTTGCTCTACCTTTTATCCCAAGGATATTCCCTTATGTTTGTTAGAAGAAGGAAAATAAAGAAAAAGAGACAAAATAATTTTAAACCGATAAATTAAAAAATTTCTTTATTTTCTTGAGAGTTTAATAATTATTCCATAATAGTTATTCAATCCTAAATCCCTGTTGATATAATTTTTAAAGCAAAATTTAAATAATTTTAAATTTTTATAAAATATATAATTTTTACTTTGATTCTCTGTAAATTTGATTTTATGTTTTTGTTATTTATAATTTTTATTTTGTTTTACTTTCTGTCATTATTTTTTTTACGTTTTCTGAAGATGTATTAGATTTCTATTGATTTAAAATGACATTATCAGATAATGACAAAGACCTAAAATATTTTTTTTTATAGATATCCGAAATATAATTTTTTTTTTCTATGAACTCAAAATAAAAATAAATATTTTATAAGAATCTAAAATTTATTTAAACCTTAAAATAATTATTATAAAATTCAAAAAAAAACTTACTGTACATATTTTATATGTAAAAATACTTTACGGCTTCCGTACCTAACTTATTTTTCTTGTTCTTTATTTCTTTCAATTAAATAGAAGTATATTATTATTAGTATCTTTCCTTTTCTTATTATTTGAAGTCCAAAGAGGTCATTAAATTTAAGGATCTGACCTGGTCATCTTCTCTCCACAAATGGGTACGGCTAAGGATTTGTGAAGGGCCCCTCTACTCTTTCTCCTCCGACAAAAAAAAAAAAAAAAAAACTCTAAAAAAAAATGAATGAGACCATGCATTTCCCACTCCAAAATCAAATTTAAATTTGTATAAAATTCAAACAACAAAAACAAACAAAAGCAAGGATACCTTTTTTGGCTGCTTGGCGCATTGGCTTGCTCTTATTATTGGCTGTTAATAATAATAATAATAATAATACATTGTCACACACTTCCTCTTATATCATTTCTCCACCTCTCCTTGATTAACCCACTTTTTAGCTTTTTTTTTTTCTATCTTGAATGATTGATAAGTAGGAGATTATGAAAGTAAGATACCATTTCTTTAATTTCTTTTTCACAAAACATGTATCACGCGACAATAGGAGATTATGAAAGTTTAGCTCAATTAATTAAACAATATTAAGAGGTAAACCAAAGTGTGTATACTTGGTCATTTTTTTGTCCACTTTTATCAATTATTAATTTGTTTATTGTATTAGAGGAGGGTAGTGTCATTTTCTAATCAAATTTACTTATCAATTAAATTGGAAATAAATAAATAATATATAAAATATATTTAAATTTATGATTTTTAATAATTTTGAAAAGAGTATCTAAAAATGAGAGTAGTAGTTGATTATCACAACATGTTGTTTTAAAATTTGTGCCAACGAGATTTAACACTTATACAAATATATTCTATATATTTCGAACACTTTTTTTTTTTTGTTTATACAAATACAGTAACAAAGATCGAATTTAAGTCTTAATACCTGCATACAATATGACGATAATAAAAATTTAACATGTTTATAAACATGCATAAATATATATTTAAATTAAATTTTATAAATTTAAGTTTAAATTCACTTTATTTTATAAATTGAGTTTTAAAAAAATATTAATATTAATTTCAAATGAAATTTGAATTCAAGTTAAAATTAAGTATCCAAAAGTATTTTTTTTTGAAGGAAATCAAATCAAATATTTTGATGAATAATTAAAATCAAATAAAATATATCACCAAACCAAATAAATTAAAAGTTAAATGTTATTTTTAATTCTTTATGTTTTAATTTTTTTCAGTTGGTTCTTTGTATTTTAAAAGTCTCAATTTGTTCATTTATGTTTTTAAAATTATTTAATTTAATTATTTATATTTTAAAAATAAATCAGAATAATTATTATAAAATCAAACATGATTTTCAATTTTATAATGTGATTTTAAATAATTTAGTATAAATCTTATCAAAAAGTATATCCAACGAATAATTGAATTAATAAAAATTATGATATTAATTTTTTAATTTTTTTTTATAAAATTTATTTTTTCATATAATTTTTTATTATGTTTAACTCTTTTTTAATTCGTAGTTTGATAGTTTTTATATAAATAAATATAATAAAATTGAGATTTTAAAAATATAATGAAAAAAAAAAACATCCTTTAAGCCTAAACTCAGACAAATATAGGTTAAAAAAAAGGTCATGGGATAAGTTGAAAGTGTAGTGTGTGATTGTTAATGATTGAAGGTGTGTGTTTATGCATCAAAATGTGAAGGAATTGACCATTAAAGGAGAAAATCCAAGAGATTTTTCGTTTGCCTTTTTCGTTGTTAAATTCCCATTTTCTACTGGGAGTGAAGGGAAGAGAGAAGACTTTGATATATAAAAAAAAAGAAAAAAAAGACAGAAGACACGTAATAATAATTAAAAAAAAAAGAGAAAGGAAAAAGTCATTATCCTAAACCAAAACCAGTGACGTGTTGAGCTGTTTATCCTTCCTGTGTTCCAATACACCTTCCTTCACATTATAACTTTTATAATTTTTTTTTCCCCTTTCTATCTTCTCTCTCTTTCACTCCCTTTCCTACTTGAGAGTTTGAGACCCTCTTATTGTGTTGTGTGTTGCAAGCTGTAATTGGATGGGAACAGTTTCATCTTACTTGTACTCACTTCACAGGCTATAAACACTGTTCTCTCTCTGAACTCTGAACTCAACTCAACTCTCACGTATAACCTTCTTCCCAATGTCACCGTGTCTTTGAGACGCATCGCTCTGTAACTCTGTTCAACCTTCCACGCGTCCTTCTATCAATCTCTCTCCTACCCACTTCATCTTTTCTGACAATGAGATCAAAGTCATAACCTTTCTCCCTTTTTATCTGTTGGGGTGGGTGGACCAAGTAATACTGTAATAGTATCATACAAAAGAAAAAAAAACAAGTTTCTTTTGTCTTTCTTGTTTTGAAATGGCACCTTCGTTGAAATGGTGGGGGAAGGAGAGTCACAGAGGCACCCCAGTGGTGGTGAAGATGGAGAATCCGAAATGGTCGATGGTGGAACTCGAGGGTCCCTCTGATGAAGACTTCATCATTGGGAATGCTAACGATGGTAACAATAGCAACAGAGACAACAAAGGTAGAGGCAAAAACGCGAAGCAACTAACGTGGGTTCTGCTCCTTAAAGCGCACAAAGCCGCAGGTTGTCTTGCTTCCGTTGCTCCTGCATTGTTGGGTCTAGTCTCCTCCGTGAAGCGCCGCGTGGCTGCCGGAAGAACCGACGCTGACGCCGACACTGTCGGTGGCGGCGGCGGTGGGAGGGAGAAGGAGAACCCCACCGTGAAGAGTAGATTCTACTCCTGCATCAAAGTGTTCCTCTTCGTGTCCCTTATGTTGCTGTGTTTTGAGGTTGCTGCGTACTTCAAAGGGTGGCATTTCGAGGCTCCGAGGTTCTGGGGTGTGAGGGGCGTGTTTGATTGGGCTTACACGATGTGGGTTTTTGTTCGCGTGGAGTATCTTGCTCCTCCACTTCAATTCCTCGCCAATGGGTGCATTGTGTTGTTCATTATCCAGAGTTTGGATAGGTTGGTGCTGTGTTTGGGGTGTTTCTGGATCCGGTTCAAGAAGATCAAACCGGTTCCCAATGGCGGGGATGCGGATCCTGAGTCCGGGGAGAAGGGTTTCTTCCCTATGGTGCTTGTGCAGATCCCCATGTGCAATGAAAGAGAGGTGAAGTACAGTAGTAATTCCCCATATGCTTTGTTGTTTTGTTTGTTGACTTTTTAATTTTATTGATCTTAACTTTGGTGTGTTTGTTCAGGTTTATCAGCAATCAATTGGCGCCGTGTGTAATTTGGATTGGCCGAAGTCGAAGTTGTTGATTCAGGTTCTGGATGATTCGGATGACATAACAACACAATCGTTGATCAGGGAAGAGGTTGAGAAGTGGCAGAAAGAGGGTTCCAACATTGTGTACAGGCATCGGGTGATTAGAACCGGGTACAAGGCTGGGAATCTGAAATCCGCCATGAATTGTAGCTATGTCAAAGACTACGAGTTTGTTGCCATTTTTGATGCCGATTTTCAGCCCACCCCAGATTTCCTTATAAGAACGGTTCCTCATTTTAAGGTAATTCATTCATCCAATGTCGTTTTCACATGAAACTTGGCATAAATGTGTCTTTTGTCCTATAGTTTTGAGTAACCACGGTAGATGAATGTGTCATGGCATCATTGGCTTGTATGCATATGCATATGTGTATGTGTATTCCTACTTGGTACAAAGGGTTTACAATAATCACGCACTTGACTCGATCAACTGATCTAGACCCCTCGGTCGGTGTATGTGTGTGTGGGGGAGTGTGGTGATTGTTGTTGTCAACTAATTCAGTTGTTGATACTACTACATCATATTCATACGTACACAGGACAACGACGAATTGGGACTTGTTCAGGCAAGATGGTCCTTTGTGAACAAGGATGAGAACCTGCTAACACGGTTGCAGAACATCAATTTGGCTTTCCATTTTGAGGTAGAACAGCAAGTGAATGGGGTTTTCATTAACTTTTTTGGGTTCAATGGAACGGCTGGTGTGTGGAGAATAAAGGCCCTTGAGGATGCTGGTGGTTGGTTGGAGAGGACCACGGTGGAGGATATGGACATTGCGGTTCGTGCTCATCTTCATGGCTGGAAATTTATTTTCCTCAATGATGTCGAGGTTTGCATCACGCATAGTTTTTACCATGTTCAATTTGTCATTTCCAATTCACTATTAAAGCTAACTTCAAATTGTTACTGCTTCCAGTGCCACTGTGAGCTACCTGAATCCTATGAAGCTTATAGAAAACAGCAGCATAGATGGCACTCTGGCCCAATGCAATTGTTCCGTCTATGTTTGCCCAACATCATACGCTCCAAGGTATGTACCATGTCATGTACAACTCAGGACATTGTTTTTATGGCAGCATTAATAGTAACTAACATTGATATCATCTAGTCTTGGATTCTTAGTACTTATACAGTGTTGGATACTATCAATTATGTGTTTGCAGATAAGCATATGGAAAAAATTCAACATGATATTTCTCTTTTTTCTTCTAAGAAAATTGATACTGCCCTTCTATTCATTTACCCTTTTCTGTATAATTCTTCCCATGACAATGTTTGTGCCGGAGGCCGAGCTTCCTGCTTTGATCGTTTGTTACATCCCTGCCACCATGTCGTTACTTAACATCCTTCCAGCTCCAAAATCCTTCCCCTTCATTGTCCCTTACCTTCTCTTCGAAAACACCATGTCGGTCACCAAATTCAATGCCATGATCTCCGGTCTATTCCAGCTTGGCAGCGCCTACGAGTGGGTTGTCACCAAGAAATCCGGCCGTTCCTCCGAGGGCGACCTTGTTTCCTTGATTGAGAAAGGACCAAAGCATCATCAAAGAGGGTCCTCGGCGCCCGATCTTGCCGAAATCAAAGAAGAAATCCATTTTCTACAAGAGAAAAAGGCAGCGTCGGCATTGTCGAAGAAGAAGAAGCATAACAGAATATACATGAAGGAGCTTGCTTTGGCCTTTCTACTTCTAACAGCTTCAGCAAGGAGTCTCCTTTCTGCTCAAGGAATCCACTTCTACTTCTTGTTATTCCAGGGCATATCATTCCTTTTAGTTGGTCTAGACTTGATTGGTGAACAAGTTGATTGAATCTGAAAGGTAAAAAAAGAGAAGAAAAAGATAACACTGAAGACTCTATACCTTGTAGAGAGATACATGCACCAACAATTATATACACGAAAAACAAAGGTGGAAAAGCTTGTACCCTATGAATCATTGGAAACAGTCATGAGAGGCTTAAAAAAAGTGAATATTTTCTTCATCATGCTACATCTACAAGATCCATTATGTTACTCTGGAAAGATGAAAAAAGAGGACTTGAATTTTGAATAGCGTAGTACAATAGAAGGCGGTTATGAATGGCTCTTCAATGTGTAAGTTTACCATTTTTTCCCCTTTTCATTTTGTAACTTTATGTCGATTCTTTCCTTGTTCGATTAATTCTTTTGTAAGAAAAATTGTGGCTTAAATTTCAACCAAAATTGTCAAAATTTTAGTAGCGACTTTTTCCTCTTTGTCATGTTTATTAAATCCTCCATCGCTTGGTATGAAGATAAAAAAAGTGCAAATTGAATCCTTGACTTCATTTTTTTGTCGATTCTCCCAATGCTAGAAAAAAAGGTGAGAATTGATTGTTTTGGTCTTGAGATGGCCAATTGCCAAATTAGGTATCACGAATTTTTCGTGATGATAGTACTTATTAAGTGTGGTCCTATGTTCTCGATCGGTTTTAAATTTGTAAGGGCCAACTTTTTTGAACCTTATGTAAGAAATGATTGAACTAAAAATGACTAAATCCCCATATTAGTTAATGATACCGTAACATTACTTATTTGTACATTTATGTGGTATTATTTTTACTCAAGCTAAAAAGTACATAGCCAAATGTGGCTGAAGATTTTCTGAGTTTGTTAAGAAAGATTGAAATTGATGACCTAAAATGACATTTATTTCTTAAGTTATTGTGAGGTGAGGGAAACATATACCGGAATAACCTAGAGATACTGTACTTTAAAAACGAAAAACATAGTTGACAGAGGCCATCATCAACGAAAGGTTCTTTTCATAGCACATGGATTATATGTTTTGGTTTGTGATCTCTCTCTCTTTAATGTGACGGATGTGTAGCTATTTGAAGAAATAGGGTCATCATATTATGGGATTCTGTCTTTTAGTTGAAGCAGGACCACTATTTTCAACCCTTGAAACGAAACTAACCAACCCATGTTCGTTTGTTCCGCTTTCATTCTCAAATTCAATTTGAAAATGAAACGATAACGATGGCTGGTTAGTTGGTTTGGGTAGTGAGAACAAGTTAATTGGTAAAACCAGAGCATTTTTCAGTCGAATGTTAGATGAAAGCTTATATAAGCTAGAAGTTAAGAACTGAAATTAATTGGAAAGACATAAGTTAATTGATTGAATTCAAATGTAATATGATATAAATAAATTTAAAATAAAAATAATAGGAAAATATAAATAAACTAATATGAAGATAAAAATAGAAAGAAAAAAAAACTAGTAGCTTATACACTATAAGTAATTAGTTGAACTATCTTATGACTTCTAGCGTGTTTGGTATTGCATTGTGTCAAGTCATATGGTCCCAACTTTTCACGTTCAGGCGTAATAAGCTCCTCTATGTAGCTTCAACTTTTCACGTGAAAAACACTAATGGGAATTTATTAGACAAATCAAACATTAAAGTGACTTGTCAACGCACTCTGAAACACAATTATGTTATACTTATAAGTTAATCCTTTGTTAGGGTTAATGTTAATCAATTGCCAGTGGCCACTAAGGTTAATGAGTGAGTACAAATTTGAAGAAAAACCAAACTGGTATTCCCCTTTGCCTGCATACCATGCTTGTGGGAACAGTAATGATACTATTTATTAGGTTTTTTTTTATTATTACAACGTCAAGTGTTGTTGGAATGATATCGCTTTGATCTCTCACGCAACTTGACACGTTTTTTTTTTGAAGGGTGCATGCATGTCGTGGCAGAACAGTGGTGAATAGAAAAAAGGACATATGGCAGTGGCAAAACATGGTTTGTAAGGCTGCAGGCACCGTTCCCATTCATGCATAATCCACTCTTATTTTTTATTAGGGCCACCTCAATACATAAATATAGATTTCAATTTAAATTATTTAGTGTATATAAATAAGAACAACCCACATTTTATAAGTCAGTATTGTAGGTTGAATTAAACCTAAAATTTAATGGTGATGCATTGCTGTAAATTTTGGTAAGTCAATCACAATTAATTAAGTTTTTTTTTTTGAAAGATTTTTTTATTTATTTATTGAAGAATTTGACAAACGTTTTACGGCTCTAGCATTGATCAATGATTGCATTCATGCTTGATGCTCATCCTCTATGAACATATATAATTGATTAGATCATGTTAAAATCTAGTCTTTCGCTCTTTTGATAAAGGGTGTTGTAAGAAAAAAACTTTTATTGGAAAAGGTTGATGAAGTTGCATTGTCATTTTGATGGAATACATTAATTGAATTTTTTAATAAGAAAATTATTTATTATTCCTTAACCTTAACCATAACCATAACCAATATTCTAAGGATAGGGATTGACATTTGCCTTTAATAAATAATAACAAGCTTTTCGTGAGTTATACTGATTTTTTATTTCTTTTCAAATTTAAGTAAAATTTGTTAATAAAAATAATTTAAAGAGAATGGTAGGTATTTGCTTATTTCACATCCTTTGTCTCTCATTTATGAATTTGTGCCATTTGTAATAATAGGCAAGGCAGTGCTACGTTTCTTCCATTTCACATTTTGCCCAAAACATGTACTCATGCAGTAGCTTTTAAGGTGTCACCTAGATTACTGGTTCCACTACTTCACCACTCACCAATGAAATATTTGATTTTAATATTTTACATATGTTATTCCTTTACATAATCAAATCAAATACCATCACAATCTAAAAAAATAAATATAATCAAATCAAAATGTTATAAACCTTTCTGGTTTAGATTGGATTGATATTTTAAAAGTTTTTTTTATTAATTTTTTTATGATATAAAATTAAAGCTTTTAAATAATATAATTAAATCAATTTTTTATGAACTTTTTTGATTTAGATTAGATTTTATGAAATTTTTAATTGATTGTATAAGTATCAAATTCGTATAGAAGCGGTTCTATCGACGTTTTTCAAGTGTGTGTAAGCATGGTTTTCTCTGATATCCAACGCTGAATTCACCAAATCCCACTTTGATGTAGCCGCCACATCCACCTACAGACTTTTTCTGAGTTTCTCTGATAATTCCATAGTCATAGATGCACCATTTCGTGATCATTCCGAGGATGTAGTCTTTGACTTTCCACTTCCAAAAGGTGGACACATGTCATTTTTGTGGGTTCTTGAGGATTCATACTGTTAACCATTTTTTTTCTGCTACAATCATAGGGAATTTTTGTCATATGAATCCATCAACAGGTTTGTCATAAACGAGTTAACAATGTGGCGGCGATGAATGCAGAACTATTTGGCATAGGATATTACTCATCAACTATTGAGAGTATCATAATGGTTTATGAAAGCATTAATTTGAAAAAAGAATGATGATTATCTAAGTATTTGTTTTTGTATAGTAATAAATATATGAAACATTATACTTTTTTAAATAACATTGCTTCATTTTTTTTATAAAAATAATAAAAAAATATATTATATTTTATTTTTTAATAAAATTTTTTTTTACACAATCAACTGTTTTTATGTTATATATTTTTTTAAGCTGTTGAATTATGTGTATATTTTTTTTTATGTGAGATTAAATATATTTTATCATTTTAAATAAATATATTTTAATTATGTGTATAGTTTTATTTTTTTTATTACACCAAAAAATATTTTACATATTTTTAGTTTGTAAAAATAAATTATTAAAAAATTATAATGATTCTTCTAAAAAATTTAAATTTATTTTTAAAATTGATTAGAAGCAACTTTTAAAAAATTACACCATTTGAGATGTTTAAAATTATAATAAATATTTATAAAATAAGTGATTAACAGATACTTGATTATTTCATAAACATATATAATTTGTTTCTTTAAGGAAGCTGAAAACAACTTATTTTAAACAAAAACAATTTATACAAACATATTAAAAATACATATAATTATTTATTTTATTAAAATAAATGATTATTTCACTAAATAAATTTTTAAACAAACCAAACCATAAGGTTAATGGTACTTGTATTAGATAGTGAAAAAATGAGTGATGTATATACGTGGATCCTATTACAATCAACTCAAATTAGTTGCTCAAATGCATATGCTCTGATGACTATGTGGTAGCAGCCATAGTAATATCGCCACTATCCACGCAGGTCTATTGCTTCTCTTTTATAACCAATTCATGGAGCTGCAGTGAGGATATTGGTAATTAATTAATTATTGGGCTAGATCCCACCGCGGGTGGTTCTTGAATGAGGCTCTTCATTGGTTGGTTCAATCCGATGATAATAACTGTGGTGTTATTATTGCATTTGATGTGAGGGAAAGGAGATTATCAGAGATTCCAGTGTCACAACAGGCAATTGCATTCAAATCTTGCATGTATGACTTGATGGTGATGGAAGGATGTTTGTGTCTTTATTTCATGGATACTGGTACAAAGATGTTTGAGATATGGATTATGAAAGAATATAAAGTGCATTCATCTTGGACCAAAATCTTTGTTATGTCTTGTACCTGTCACTCTGATCTCTATTACTTTTACCCAATATGTATCATTCAAAATGGTGAAATTTTAGGATCAGACGGCAAAAAAACATTAGTGAAACTTGATGACAAAGGCAAACTGATCGAGCATTGTCCACTTGGGGAGAGGATGGACGGGAATATGCTTTTAGACAACGTGTTATTATGTACAGAGAGAGTTTGTTATCACTCCCAGGAGAATCTGATGAAGCTACTCAAGATGATGTTTGCTGATAACGCTTCTGTCATGATATTCCTAATGATGCACACATGTGCAATGAGTGAAGAAATTATAGCTTCTGCATAACTTTGCTAATATTTCCATTCATATTTCTATGTAATCTATATATAAGACCTTTGAGAAAAGAAACTTACATTGTTAGCAAATTAACTGAATCTTTATATCAAGAAGGCCTGATATATGAAAATTATGAATATTTAATTATTTGGTTTTTAAATCGGCATTTGATCTTTCATTACTTTGCAGAGAGCATTGATAAAATTTCGGTAGCTAAATTCAGTGTTATTGAGTTTGTTAAAACAAGAAAAAGACATAACAGAACCTACATTAGAAGCAAAAAATCTAGAAAGTTATACTCAGAGATTACAATCTTATTAAATTCACAACCATATAACACGGGAAGGAGATGTATATCAGTATACAATGGTATAACTATAATCGATTTAAATAACTTCAAACTAAACATAATTTATAGTATGGTACAAAATACTAGTAAACCCACACAATCACTCTCAAGTAGCTACAACATATTATACACTAGTGAGAAAAAGCATAATTATCACATCCATCAAACAACATGAACTAGTAGGCACTGGAATGCAGCCAGTTATGACCTAAGGACAAGACAACATAAGGCATAGTTCAAACTCAAGGATTGTTGGTTGAAAATGCTTTAGGAACTTTAGGGGACTCAGGGACATTAGGAAACTCATGTATTTTAGGCAACTCGGGCTTAGGCAATTCAGGAACCTTAGGCAACCCAGGCTTAGGCAATTCGGGGACTTTAGGAAACTCAGGCTTAGGCAATTCAGGAACTTTAGGAAACTCTGGCTTAGGAAATTCAGGGACCTTAGGCAACTCGGGTTTAGGCAATTCAAGAACCTTAGACGTTTCAGGTACTTTAGGCAACTCTGGCTTAGGCAACTCAGGAATCTTAGGCAATTCAGACTTAGACAATTCAGGGACCTTAGGCAATTCGGGGACTTTAGGAAACTCAGGGTTAGGTAATTCAGGAACCTTAGGCGTTTCAAGTACTTTAGGCAACTCTGGCTTAGGCAACTCAGGTACTTTAGGCAACTGAGGCTTAGGGAATTCAGGAACTTTAGGAAACTCAAGCTTAGGCAATTCAGGGACCTTTGGAAGCTCAGGTTTTGGGAATGTAGGGATCTTAGGCAACTCTGGCTTTGGTAATTCAGGGACTTCTGACAGAGATTGCGGCACTTCTGGCTTTGGCAATGTTGATTCGAGAAGATTGCGTGCTCTGGCAACCATTGTGTGACTGCTGGCTGACAATAACATTAGAATAACAAATGAAAAAATCATTGATGATAAACTATATGTAGCCATGGTTGAATACAAGAACTTCAGGAAGATCAATAGGAGCTGTAAATCTTTACAATCGTTTAGATATGTTTTGTGAGTGTTCGCTGCTAATGTTGCATTGTGTTTGTGTATTGGTACTTTTATAGACAAAACTGTGTAACTCAATCATGGGTTTTGCAGCGTGAGTTGGTGGGAATTGGATGGTGTAAGTATAGTTAGCTCAACTTCCTATCACATAGTAAACTTTAATCAGAACCGTTGTTGGTCAACTAATCTATAATCTATCTACATTAGAAGCAAATGAAGACATTTCAGTCACCTTAATTTGATTTGAAGTGTTAAACAATTCCCTTGATGCACGAAAGTCAATGTTTTTTTCCTTTCAGGAAGCTCCCACAAAACTAAGCTTTACTAGAGATGTTTGTCAATGAAAATGGTTCCTTGCAAGTTTCTTATACCTTATATTTAATGATCTGTTTCATTGCTAGCTGTGGGGTATGTTGTAGTTATACATACAATTCTCTTCAGTTTACTTGCTATGCTTTTTCTTTTGGTACTTTATTCCTATAAGTTTTTATTAGCATATTAATATCATTTACTACCACTTGTCATGTTTTTTCAGATCTTAATTGAGTAAAGTTTTGGCCATAAATAAGCAAGTTACACAACTCAATTTCACTAGATAATGTTTGGACATGCTGGTAATGTTAGATAATGTTTCAACCAAATCTTAATTAATAACTACTATAATTTTTATTATAAAAAAAAACTACTATAATTTTGATATCTTAATTTAAATTTAAATTTTGAATTTACATACCAAATAATATTACAACAATTTTTTTAAGGATTTATTAAGATTTTTTTTATCTAAAAAAAAAAGGAAAAAGCAATCCTAAATTGACATACATTATATTAAGATTTAAAATTTAAATCAAATTGTTATTGAAAATAAATTTAAAAAATACTATTTGAAAGAAGAAGAAATAATAAATAATTTATAATTCATATTTTAGAAATATGTCATTTATAATTTTAAATATTTTATCCTTATTGATATATTTTAAATATATTAACACACTTATTCTATGAAAAAAGATTTGTGAACCTCATATACCTATGCTATACAACACTTTCACTGGGAAAGAGAGAAAAAGGTGTTGACGTGATGTGAAGAAGAAGAAAATTAGAGAAAAATATTCAATACACTCCCATGGTATTCTCTAATTTCCAACACTCAATTCATCAAATCACATTTTGATGTAGCCGCCACACCCACCTTCTGAATTTCTCTCACGATTCTAGAGTTAACTCCATAGACATTAGCAACGTTCCACTTCCAAAAGGTGGAAGCATGGTAAGAAGATTATTAGAAATTTCACCGTCACAAGCAATTGCATTCAAATCTCATATGTGTCACTTGGGGTGATCGGGGGATGTTTGTGTCTTTATTTCGTGGGTAGTAATACAACAATGTCTCAAATATGGACCATGAAAGAATATAAATTACAATCGTCTTAGACTAAATCATTTGTTTTGGCTTGCAATAATCACACTAATCCCGAGTTCTTTTACCCAATATACTTCACTAAAAATGGTGAAATTTTGGGATCAAAGTTTGGATTCAATTTGTTTTGCATGACTTTGGTTTAATTATTTATCATATTGATGCTTTTCTTTTTTTACTTTTACTACCATCATATTGATGTTTGTTGATATAATATCCGTAAAGACACACATGTGCAAAGAATGAAGAAATTATAGCTTATGCATAACTTTGCTAATATTTCAATTCGTATTTCTGTGTAATCTATATATGACCTTGAGAAAAGAAATTTACATTGTTAGCAAATTAACTGAATATTTACATCAAGAAGGCCTGATATATGAAAATTATGAATATTTAATTATTTGGCTTTTAAATCAGCATTTGATCTTTCATTACTCTACCTACTTTTTTTACATTCAAACATGGCATGTTTAGTTATTTGGTTTTCAAATCAGCATTTGATCTTTCATTAAACATTGTTAATATTATAAATTCTTGCTTCCATACAAAATATAATAATATAGAGAGAGTACTCTTCAATCCTTATCGTATCCAATTAGTCTTAATATAATAAATCAATACTTGTTAAGAAAGTGAAAACTACTTTCATTACACTGCTCTAATGAATCAGTGCACATTCCCCAGGCATAGTTGTAGCGAACTAAGATTGTACCAAATGTTAAATGTAAGAATTTGATATACGAAAATGTTAATTTGTGTGTGATATATGATCCCCTGATCTAGTTTCCATTACTATGCAGAGAACATTGATAAAATTTCGGTAGCTGAATTCAGTATTATTGAGTTTGTTAAAACAAGAAAAAGACGTAACAGCAGAACCTACATTAGAAGCAAAATATCTAGAAAGTTATACTCAGAAATTACAATCTTATTAAATTCACAACCATATAGCACAGGAAGGAGATGTATATCAGTATATAATGTGGTATATAACTATAATCGATTTAAGTAACTTCAAACTAAACATAATTTATAGTGGTACAAAATAATAGTAAACCCACACAATACTCTCAAGTAGCTACAGCATATTATACACTAGTGAAAAAAAGCATAAATCATATCATATCACATCCATCAAACAACATGAACTAGTAGGCATTGGAATGCAGCCAATTATCCTGAGGACAAGACAACATAAGGCATAATTCACACTCAAGGATCGGTAGTTGAAAATTCTTTAGGAACTTTAGGGAACTCAGGGACCTTAGGAAACTCAGGTATTTTAGGTAACTCGGGCTTAGACAATTCGGAAACATTAGGCAATTCAGGGACCTTAGGCAATCCAGGGACTTTAGGAATCTCAGGCTTAGGCAATTCAGGAACTTTAGGAAACTCGGGCTTAGGCAATTCAGGAAGCTTAGGCATTTCAGGTACTTTAGGCAACTCAGGCACCTTAGACAACTCGGGCTTAGGCAATTCAGGGACTTTAGGAAACTCCGGCTTAGGCAATTCAGGGACCTTAGGCAATTCAGGTACTTTAGGCAACTCCGGCTTAGGCAATTCAGGAACCTTAGGCAACTCTGACTTAGGCAATTCAGGGACCTTAGGCAATTCAGGTACTTTAGGCAACTCCGGCTTAGGCAATTCAGGGACCTTAGGCAACTCTGACTTAGGCAATTCAGGGACCTTAGGCAATTCAGGTACTTTAGGCAACTCCGGCTTAGGTAATTCAGGGACCTTAGGCAACTCTGACTTAGGCAATTCAGGGACCTTAGGCAATTCAGGTACTTTAGACAACTCCGGCGTAGGTAATTCAGGGACCTTAGGCAATTCGGGCTCAGGCAATTCAGGAACCTTAGACAATTCAGGTACCTTAGGAACCTCTGGCTTAGGCGACTCAGAGACTTTAGACAACTTGTGTACTTTAGGCAATTGAGGAACCTCAGGTAACTCAGGTACTTTAGGCAACTCGGGCTTAGGCAATTCTGGGACTTTAGGCAACTCAGGTACTTTAGGTAACTCAAGCTTAGGCAATTCATGGACCTTTGGAAGCTCGGGTTTTGGGAATGTAGGGATCTTAGGCAACTCTGGCTTTGGTAATTCATGGACTTTTGGCAAAGGTGGCAACTCGGGTTTGGGAAGTTGTGGCACTTCTGGCTTTGGCAATGTTGATTCGAGAAGATTGCGTGCTCCGGCAACCATTGTGTGACTGCTAGCAGACAATAACATTAGAACAACAAATGAAAAAAACATTGTTGATAAACTACAGGTAGCCATGGTTGAATACAAGAACTTCAGGAGGTTCAATAGGAGCTGTAGATCTTTACAAGCGTTTAGATATGTTTTGTGAGTGTTCACTTCGGATGTTGCATTGTGTTTGTGTATTGGTACTTTTATAGACCAAACTGTGTAACTCAATCATTGTGCTTTGCAGCGTGAGTTGGTGGAAATTGGATGGTCTAAGTATAGTTAGCTCAACTTCTTATCACACAGTAAACTTTAATCAGAACCATTTTTGGTCAACTAAACTATCATCCATATACATTAGAAGCAAATGAAGACATTTCAGTCACATTTGATTTGGAGTGTTAAACAATTCCCTTGATGCACGAAAGTCAATTTTTCTATGCCTTGTCAACAAACCAGACTCAATTTCAACCCCCAATAAACAGTTATAAATTATTATTATTATTATCTTTGAAATTGGCAGAAGCGTATAATAAGATTAACAACATACATATTCAATCTCGTAAAATTAAAAAGTTAGATGACCAACAAGTAACCATTCTGGTACACGTGTCACATCTCTAAACCTTATATAACTCAGTTTCTGAAAAGTTAGATGACCAACAAGATCACAGATATATAGTCTGATATTTGTGAGCTGTATCGTTGCTGTAGGGTATGTCATACATACAAATATGTTCGGTTTAGTTGCTATGCCTTTTCTTTTGGCACTTTATGTCAAGAGTGTCCAATTAGTTTTTCTTGGCATAATATCATATACTAACTTTTCAATTTCTTGCAGATTTTAATTGACTAATGTTTTGGCCTTAAATAAGCAAGTTACACTTTAGCTAATGTTTGAACCATATCTGAACAGATAATTGTTTGGAATTGCTGGTACACAGCCCAAATTTTCACTTTCTTACTCGTAAGGTAATGTGATTCTCTCGTCTAGGCCAAATATTTTATCTCTTTCATCAAACTTGTTCTATTTTAAGACTTTTAGGCTATATCATATAAAGGAAAGTGTGTCATGTTTACGTATTCAACATGCCTAGTTTTCTCAGAAGAGAAGTGTTTAAACTTTAAATTACACTTTTCATATAAGAAACATATAAAAATAAAAGATGGAAAAATAATAAAAGAAAGCCAATGCTTGAAGGACTGATCTACTTAAACAATCTTTCACCCTCATACAAGTTGCAACATATTCACCCTTGTAGTTGTATGCACTAAGAATCTCCTCATTGGTTACATTTTCTTTTGAAAAGAAGAAAAATACAAAGAACAACCATAAACCCTAGTACAAGTACACACAATACCCAATTCGCAACACTGTTGAGATTTTTGAAAACAATGTGCTTCAAAAAATTCCGAACCCTGGCAACTCTATACATAATAATAATTCAATAAAAGTAATGCTAGTTGCACACACTTTACTCGCATGCTCCTCAAAATACTGCTCACTCCATGTCATTAAACAAGACCACTGCAACTTGTTCTACATGATATCTAGATTCCACACATAATGTGTAACTCATTTTCCAATTGATAAATCTAACAAGTCATCTTCTGCTAAAAATTCGAAGAGCCAACGGTTAGGTATTAAAGACCCTATACAACTAAAACCCTTTATTTTATTTTTTTTTCTTTCTTTCCCTCTCTATTGTCCACCCAGTTTCATCTTCAGTTAAATTGTGCAGTAGTCAATAAGAAAATTCCAAAGTCTTTTGTTGCTGTAGTAACATGGCTATATAAATAATCCACACACTATAACTCTGTTTTCAACCGCCCTGTTCAATGTAACAATAAATTGCAAGGAATCAGACACTTGATATGATTGTGCAAACAACCAAATTTAAAATAAGATTCTGTCCATTATTACCATTGGGTCCCAAGTTGTCAAGTGCTGTATTAGAATCGTATCCAATTCCATAGAAGCTTTGGAACTCGTGGTCCAAAACATTCTGCATGTAAAAGTATCAGTAAGAGTATTAGATAGAGTAAAACAGTATATGCACTTATAGTGTAAAGATTTTTACAGGATCATCCAATTACATTTCCTGATGCATAGTCATTAAGTTGATTTTTACAAAAACTATCTTAAAAATCACACCAGCGATGATTTCTAATAGATTAAAAAATCTACATAGAAATTAAACTCATTGGAGTAACATGTTCAAAGATCTTTGCTCTTTTTACCTGGGGCAAAGAAGGGAATTGTGAAGATGTACTAGGCATGCCAGCCAATGTTCCATGGAAACTTCCATTCGGGAATGCGTGAGAGGAATTGATACCGGGACCATATGCACCAATTCCATGACTTAAGCGTGATTGGAGAATCTAATTGAAGATAAATGCTATCATCTTAGTTTAATGTGATAATAATAATAATAATAATAGTAAATGGACCTTGAAGATTAAGACCTTCACTTACATCCTTGGATAGGATCCTGTCTACATCAAAGTTCAGTTCTGGGTTCACTGTGGCAAGTTTCATGGACAAAAACTGCAAAATATCTCTTTGATAAGTTGACTAGTCACAAAACCATAATAATGGAACATACAAGAAAAATTGTGTTATTGAGTTATCATAAATAAAATATCTATCTCTTAACATGCACTATTCAGTTTTAAAATGGTCAATTGAAAGCACAAAAGATGGCACTACTTTCATACCTCAACCTGTTGCTGAAGTGATTGCACGTAATTTATTATCTCATCAAGCATCACAGCTTTGCCAGTTATCTAAGAGAAACAAAAGACATCATCATAGTTTAGCAACCATAGAGAAAATTAGTATGCAGAGACATCATCATCATAGTTTCTTGAGAAATCGTTTAACTTTACGATCATGATAATTCAAATCACCTTGTTGCATCCTGGAACAAGTTCTTGAAGCAACCTCATTCGCTCACTAATCTTTTCTCTTCTCACCTGCAAACAAAAAAGTTGAATCATTCATTAGACATACAACAAAAGATAAAAAGGGTTGTCTAACATTCTCATAACAGATATTGTGGTTTGATAGGGATGGTAAAGGTACTCTTTCTGCAAGGCTGTGGCTATTTGTGGCTTGACCTCTTCTAGCTCTCACGTGAATGAAATTATCTTTGGGAGCTTCTCCACTTTGAGAATTGTTGTTGTCTTTAGCTTGCTTCACTGATTGCTTACCACGCACATCTGCACCAATATTCTGCTCCACTTTTGGTTTCTTTTCATGTTCTTTTGGACCATCAGAGGCCTTCCCGGGAGAATCTTTCACAGCATCACCCTCAGCATTCTAATCCAACCTCAAAAGCATTTTCATTCATTAGCTCTCATAACCACATAATAAAACAACACCAATGAGACTGGATAGAAGACAAAACTTAAATACAATCAGAATTAGAGTTTCACTTTATTAGGCATATTACCTATGTCAAACTCTTAATTTTGATTGGGAAACAACACTAATAGTATGTATCTAAGTTTTGTCCTTAGATTAGATATATTACATCAAGCTCAACAAACCTTATGATCAAGCCCTCTCTTTCTTCTATTCCCACTAGGTGCAGATCCTGGTGCTTCCTCTTCAGGAATTGAGTCCTCAACCTGAGATTTTTCACCATTAATAATTGGAGCCTCCTTGATGGGATTATAATGTGTTGGATACACTGTGTTAGCCAAATCACCAGACCCATGTTGGCCAAAAGAGCCAGCAGCACCAACCATTTCTGAGAACCCTCCACCACTTGCATAGGAGTGAACCACCTTGGTGACCATGCCCCCAAGATTTGAGTCAGACATGTACTGAACAAGGTGTGAAGTGTTGCTAAGCCCTTGGTTTTCCAATACAAGAGGGTAAGATGAGTTGGCATTGGCAAAGTCACTATGAGAAACCATTGAAGAGCCTCCAAAAGTTTGAGCCTGGCTCAAGGAAACAAGTGGATCCCAAGCGGAGGAAGAAGCAAGAAAAGGGTTATTAGCTACAACATCTGAAGGCTTGGCCATAGACACAGAACTAATAGCCATTTCTGAAACATTAACATTTGCACCACTGAGACCAGAAGTTGGACAAGTCAGAATGCTCTCATTTCCATGTTGAAACCCCATTGCATTTTCCTGACCCCCCATCTGAAACTAGTAACTCAATAGTCCCTAAACAGTTACAACTTGAGAAAGTAACCTATTTATACATACACACACAACACAACAGAACAGAACACAGCACAAGACACCAATCAATCAGGGCTGCTGCATCTAGAAATAAACAACTGCATATGATTAAAGGGTAAAGTGAATTTTGACTAAGTTGGCTTCAAGAGATAGATATCTTGCAGGACTAAACAAGGAACAAATAACTTGGCAGCTTTATAGGACTGAGAGGAAGTTAAAGTAAAAGAAAACCCTCATTGTAGCCTTAGATAAATGAAAAAAAAACAACCAAAAGAAAAGGTAAAATGGAATATAATCTTCTAGTCAGTCACAACCAGCTTGGTTTTTTAACTGTTTCCTTCAAAAACCCTAAGATCAAGTCTTACTCTTACTGCTTCAATGCTCAGTAAAAGGGAGAAAAAAAATGCTTCCTCTCTCAGACAAGAAAGTGAACCTTTCAGTCTTCAGAGCATAAAGCGGACAAAGACAGTGAGATTAGCTATAACAGCTCATCAAACTACCAAGTAAAGCAGATTCCCTTTTCTCCTTTGTCCACACAACAACAACAACATTGGTGTTAAGCAAAGATTAGCACATTGTTGTTCCCTTGCTTGGTTGGAACTTTGAAGTGGAAAACAAACACAAAACTTCTTCTTCTTCTAATTAAGAAGCTCCAACATGAGTGAACAAAACAATGAGTATCTTTTTCTTTTCTTATATATTTCTTTGATTTAAAGAGATAGGACAGGAAGGGTTGTTGAAACTCTTGCAATTAAATTCTGAGATGGGAATCCAAGACCAAGGGCATCAAATTCTTCTACTCAAAAAATCCTGCGATGACTGAAAGAGACAGAATTTAGCAGAGTTTTTTTCCCTTTACTGGGGGTGTCTCTGACGGGAGCATCAAATGCTACTAGCTTAGCTATAGCTATAAACCAATTTCACCAATTGGGTACTAAGCATAAACATCAAAATGTAGCATAAATATCTAACTTTAATAGATCACAACACAACAACACCAGAAACTAGTACTACTATTACCAAGCTAGAAAGAGAAAGAGAAAGAGAAAGAGGGAGAGAGAGAGAGAGTCTTTGCTTTGTGTACCTGCCCCAAGCTATGAGGTGACATGTATCATTTTAAAAGACACACTAACTACTGCCAACTGCTCCTGTTGGTAAATTATTGCAGAAGCACAACCTAATCACTTTTTTTTTCTCTCTTCTTACACTTGTAATCATTTCCAGCTTCAGTTTAAACTAAACTATTAATCATCTTCACTAATCAATAATATTATCTTTTTACCATACCACATGCATCTTTAATAAGAAAAATATACTATAACATAATTTTATAAGATAATCATAAATAGATGGTTCCCTGATATTGTAAAATTATATTACCTTATCCCTGTATTACAATTTTTTCTCTTTCATGAAACACAATCTTATAAAATTAGTATTAGTGATGAAATTTATATAGATACATGTTTAGAGGTTGAATTTATTGAATAAACTGAAATAATTGTGTATGAGATGATTTTGGGTATTGGATGCTCATCCTGAATTAATATTTTAAGTACAAGTCTCCTTTACTTGAGGGCGTGTGAGATTTGTTTACAAAGTACTGTAGATAGATTGATAGATATAGTTGGAGAGGTTCTTCTCTTGAAGGCCAAGCTTGCCTCCTATGTATGCATTAACAAACATACTTCTTTAGTATTTTTATTCATTTCCCCCCCTTTTTTTACTGACACATTTGCCAACTGTTCTAAGTAACATAATAACATTATACTATCGTATGTATGTAGGTGTATCCTTCTCTCTCTCTCTCTTTGCTGTTACACACTCATTTTACTCAGTGCCAACTAACCTCTTTCATTTCTTTTTAGAATCCTCAATTATATGCACCTAACCTCCATCATCCTCCATCAAGCTGAGCCACTATTCATCAAGTGTGGACCCCACCAAATCTTCCTTCTAAACAAAACCATGCAACCCGTGTGCGGGTTGGGCCAAAAGGGGAGACACGTGTAGGGACCTGATTCAAAGGAATGAGATAGTAACTTGTGGAGGCAGCGCAGGGTTTGATATCTCTCATGATGTGTCTACTTTAAGAAAGACCATTTGTTTAAGCAATAATAATGTAATGTAATCAAAATCCTGAAGCAGAAAGCTTTAGTTTATTTTAATTATTATTTTGATTTATTTTTGTATTGTTAACTTTGGAGGTGCGAGTGAGTGAGGAACATAGGGAATAATGGAATCTAATGATCAAATTTACGTTGTTGTCCTGCTGCTACGTTTTCCAGCTGGAGCCTGTGAAGCCTTGTCCTTGCTTCTTTCCTTACACCAATCCAGTCAAACCAAAATTATCTAGTCAACTGTAGGCATCGTTGTGATCTTGCTGGAAAAAAAAATTAAATAAAAATAATAATATAAAAATGAAATGAAATTCCGAAATCAACGGCTTATTTTCTATACAGTAATGATCAGATCAAGAATGAGGACGCCGTATAGTGTCAAATAAATTTATATAATTTTGCCTATACCTGAAAAAAAAAAGTATCATATAGTAATAATATAATTTATGGGACCGCGTGCCATTTTTTTTTTATAGGAATATAGGATTCGATTTATAGGAAATTATAGGAAACTGGTTGCGATCTGAGGAGTGTGGTCAATGAACATGGAGTCAGAATTATGATGATTTAAACTGCAAACCTGAAAAACATATGAGTTGCAATTAAAGAATGTTTTGGTAAGATAAGTAAACAGAAAATTAATTATCTCGTATATAATGTATAAACAAATTTGAATATATGAACTAGGGTAAAGAGAAAAGGGGACATATATATATATATATTAGGGTAACGTAGTTTCTAGTAAATTTTGAGAAGTATGAGGATAATTTTTTTTTTTTTGTAAAAAGTAATGTGAGAAAGTGCATATATAAATAACATTATAAGTTGGTTTCTTTATAATATCAATATATATAAAAAAATAATTTTTCAATCAATTAAAAATTATTTTTATTAGTGTAACTTTTAAAATAATAATTATTAAAATTAATAAATTTATCAAACATAATAATTTGTTATTGAACAACAGTATAAATATACATTATTTATTCATGACATTACTCTATAAATTATCCCCAATTAATCCTTATGCATGCCATGATGAAAAATCAGCAATGGCGTAATACCCATTTGATCATATTTATTTATGGTTTTATACAAGGCAAGACCATATGAATAATATATTACTTGAATTTGCAGGGTGTGAAGTAGATGGATATTATATTCCACAAAAGTATTTTATATAGTAGTATAATAAAAATTAAATAAATGTTAGAGTGACCATGGCAAGAATATGGGTAATCCCATTCCCTCCACCACCCATGGACCTACTTGAAATATGGCACATGCATATTAAAATGTACGTACACCCATCTAACTTGAAGGATTGATTGATATTTACACAATTATAAAAATATCTTGGATATCACTCTTGCACCTTAGGTTTTATAACTTTTTCTAATTATTAGTTTTTTCTTCACCTTATTGATGCAACTCCAATGTCCCTACTATTAATTTTCTTTTAACCAAGTAGACCAGCAATTAGTTCTTAATCTATCTCTATAATTGGAAGAAAGTCCGAATCCTAAAGTATAAGGTGTACTTTATATAGTGGATATATGTTCAGAAAAGTTTAACTAATTATTTGGTCACTATATTTGTTGCTCAGTTTTTTCTTATAATTCTTATATCTAAAACTCTACATTTTGTTCCTTATACGAGTAATTTTGTATGTTTTAATTCATCATCATGGCAGTTTTATAAGTAGAAAACTAACAAAGACTAAAATATAAAGAATTGCTTGAGTATGATCTTAGTTTTTTATTAGATAATTTATGATCTTAGTTTACCAAAATTAAATATGCGGGCCATTTTATTACGACGGTTCATTCAATAATCTCTTTTTCAAGAGTAGTCAGATAGTTACGTGGAAAACGACTGCGATATAAATTAAAGACGCTCAAAATCAAATAGAGAAGAAAAAAAAAATACGAAAGATATTGTAAGTTAATATAATTTGAATTATGCACTTAACTTTTAATCATATTTATTTTTATAGTAGTATTATTTAATTGTTATTATCAGGTACTGATCGAGAAGTAAGGTTAGGGGGAGGAAATTTTTTTTTTTACAATAAGGATAAATTTTTTTAAAAAAAAAATATAGTAAAATTTGTCCATTTTAAAAAAAATTGAGGAATAAAATGTATAATAATGTAAGATAAGGATAGAATAATAAAGTAAAATTGGTAAGATTTTAAAAAATTAAAGATAAAAATATCAAATTAATTTATTAAAAGTAAAATTTATTAAAAATAAAATAAAATAAATATGTAATTAAACAAAATATTTATTATATATGTATAAAATTAAGATATGATTTATTAATAAAAGAAAATTAAATAAATATTAATTTTAAAATCTATTTTTTTAATAATATTTTATATATATATAAAAAAAAAACAGGGGAAGGGGAGGAGTGTGACTAAATCCCTGTTCCCCTCTAAATCCGTCACTGGTTATTATATTAAACCAACTCTTAAAAAAAAAAAAAAATTAATAATTGGATACTACAACTTCATGTGATATACTGTTTATTGTATACCAATTCAAAATCAAAATATCTTGTTAAACTAAAATAATCTTATATAAATTGATTCACGACGATGAGAAAAAATTATGAAAATAAAAAATAACTAGTTTAAAATTATTTTTAAAGTTATTTGATTGCTTTATTTATATATATATATATATATATATATATATTATTTTATTTTTTTATAGAAGATGTGAGTATTATAATTGAGTAATGGATTGGGGGAGAGAAAAAGCAACGATCGCGCGTGCGTAGGCATTGAGCTTCTTAGGGTGCAAAGTGTGCAACTCATCTTCTATGGTCCACAAAGTGTGGTCCTGCCTAATTAGCAATGATGGGTTTATGCCTAATTAAGAGAAAATTAAGATCTGCTTTGTTACTTGTACTTCCTAAATCCTAATTATTGGCCTCCCTATTCTCTCAACATAATCAAATCACTTTGTTCTGGGAAACTATATATAAGTAATTAACATAGAATTTTAATTATTATAACGTCATTAAAAAAAAAAACTTATTAGATCTTCTTTCTAAAGTAAAAGTATTTATAGGTTAATAAATATCTTGAGATTGGCCCAATAAAAAAGAATTAAATAGTATGATCATCGTATTTCTCTATTTCCTAGTCTTTTCGTGGCAGGTGAAGCAGCAGCAACAAGATTTCTCATTTCTACTTCTAAAGAAGCTTTCTAATCTTTTTCTTTTCTTTACATAAAGTTGTGAAATGCCATACCTCACATACACTACTTTTTCCACTAGACAAGACTTCTCGTGGATATAACCCAACATTAATCAATTGGTCCATTAATTAATACTAATTAACAGTCAATTGGAGAATCTAATGAGAGCACATATAGTACTACAAATCAACTCAAATTACACAATAAAGCTGTATCCTTTAATTAATATATGAATTGGAAGAAAGAAAAAAGGAAGCATGCGAAGAAGGGTTGGTTGGTTTGTTTGGAGAAGATGCAATCATCATCGATCGAGTTTGCTTTAAAATTTAAATAAATAAACTGAAAAGGCTGCTATTATTATTTATTTATTAAGGAACCAAACTCTGATAGATACTAGCTTCGATGCTTCCTCTCTTCTCTTGTGCAGCTCAGCAAAGTATCAAAACCAACCACTGTTCAGAAATAGCAATCATTTGTAGGCATTCATGATTTTTTTTCACTTATGTAATGTTACTTGCACTCCTTTGTGGTAGTATATTTTATTCAACACTTTTTAGAATAAATGGCCAAGTTAATTCATGGAACTATATATGTTTTACTATTACTTTAGTTTTTAGATTTATCAAAATTCAATTCAAAAGAAAGCATATGAAATCATAACTTGTTTCATTTAAGTTTTTCAATTTAATTAGTTATTATTGTTATTTTGATTTTTGAAAATATATTAATATTACCATTTAAGTTATACATTACATATATAACTTTACATTAAATTATTATATAAAAATATAAATGGTAGTGTAAAAACATATTACATTCATATGTGGATAAATGATTTATTTAATAGAAAATTTGACAAATTTTCTTGAATTAATGATAGTCGTGTATTACGAGTAAAATTAATTTATAACCTAGTGATTAAGGAGTTTTTCATAATTTCTTATCTAGGATCATTAAAAAATTATTATATATAACAATTATTTAACATATATATTTACATGAGTTAAAATACTAATTAGGTTAAAAATACGATAGCAAATAAAATCAGATGGAGAACTTTTTTAGACTACTTGCATGGCACGGGTTCTGGGATTAGTTAACAGTTCATTTCCTTTGTCCACATAACTACTAAAATCTCAAATTCATTTCTATCAAACACCAACATGATTTCTTTAATTTTTGGAGGATAACACCAACATGATTAATGTCTTGTTTTTCATTTTTTTCTGGGAACTATGGTTATCATCACTACTACAGACGTTGTGAAAATGGGCTGGGGATCCATCCAGTTAGGTTTCAAGGCCTTCCTTTCTTTTAGACTTTATGGGCCTTGCTTGTTTTCTTTTGGATATGACTCTTGCGAAATTTACTTCATATTTTGTTAAGTTCACCTCCCTCTCTTTAAATTAATTACTGTCAATTATGTCCTTCTAACCCTATTTCCAATTTCTATACACCCCCACGATTTTTAAAAAAGAGGAAAGTGAGATGTGTAGTTTATATATGAAGATACTATGAGAGTTACTATCAAATATATGGTGAACTCTTTATTTATCACAACATTGCAAAAACACTGATTTTAATCTTGTTAACTTTTTGGAAGACTCTACAACGAATCAACAATATATGCAAAGTGAAATTATGCAACAAATCAACGATAGATGCAAGAATAATGTCATGATGAGAAAAAAAATAAAAAATTGAAAAAACAAGACATTTAAAAAATGAATATTTTTAATAATATATATAAAAAAAGTCATGTCTTGGAAATTTGAATTTTTTTTTTCTAAAAATAGAAAAAAAAGAGTAATATTTAAAAAAAATAAAAGTAATGTCTTAAAAATTTTGAAAGATACAAAAAAATAAAATAAAAAAAATTGAAAATTTTAAATATATGAAAATGCAAGACTAATTCTTAAAATTTTGAACACATTGGATGCAAAAACAAATTAAAAAAAATAGAAATTTTTTAAATATGAAATAGCATGAGTAGTTTAAAAAAAAACATTCAATACAAAATAAAATAAAAATTTAAAAAATATAAAAAAATAAAAGTAATGTGCTAGAAATTTTTTAAGGCAATTGATGTAAAAAAAAATTGAAAAAAATGAAAATTTTAAAATATGTAAAATAAGAATAATAATGTCTTAAAATTTTAAAAACATTAAGTAAAAAAAAATAAATTTGAACAAATAAAATTTTCACAAGGTTTAATACTCATTTAAATCCTATTATTTCTTTTTACTCAATTGAATATTTAAATCCTATTATTTCTTTTTACTCAACTGAATATTTATATTATCTGTCTAGTTAATTAAGTCATATTATTCATTTTTTATACTCAATTGGTTGTTTTTTATACTCAATTTATCAATTCCTTATTAAGCTAAATCCAAACATATGCTTTTACAGGCGAGCGAGGAATCCCTGAATGTGAAATAAATTGTCTCAACACCTTCAGTATATATGACAACCAACACATTTTAGATAGATTTGAAATTACAAAAATTACTCTTCAATTTTAGGCGGATTTTTTTGGACATTTTTTTTGTCTAAATTAGTGACACATTATCATTTGACTAAAATTTTTAACCAATCAACAAAAAAGTTTAAAAACATATCAGAAATACTAAAAAGTGCAGAACTAAAAAGATAGTTTATCCTTTATTAATTGATACATTTAAAAAAAAAATGACATGTCGTCTATCCGCATTACTCTAATCTAACGATTGAATTTAAGACAAAGTTATCAAGACGTTCGTGCAGCAACAACGTCAGAGAATCCGCTCCTCCGATCCTGTTATGAAAATATTAGTTAGTAGAGAGAGAGAATGAAATCCGCCCCAAAATAACTATAGTTTTACCCTTTATAATTTGTTCCAAAAACTGAGATGTTTAAACGTTTGTTCTAATTTTGCATTTTAATAAATATTCTTGCCTTGACCAACTTACTAATGCATTTATTAATATTAAGAAATAGAACAAGATTACTTCAGTAAAGTTGTCTCCTAATCATGTTATTTTCTTAAAATACTTACTTTTCTTATTCTGTGTAACAACTTTGAACTGGAGTATTATGTATGTGCGAGGAATCAAGGAGTAATTTGGAAAAACTCCAATCTCTCTTGTAAGTTGTAACATGTAATCTGTCATTGATTTGATTCCAGCCCTTCAACTTTATATTTTAATATATTCAATATCCAATAGTAAATTATAAGCAACAGGGTATGATGGACAAGTTTTGACAAGGCCAGTGTTAAGAATCTCCTGGTGCTTAAATAGTTGAATGAATGATGAGAATAAGGATAATGCATTGAAAGTGTAACAAAATTTTATTCTATCAGAATACCATAATCCTTCATTTATGATAAGTCAATTGACTTTTGTAAAATCATTTCAAAAGTCGTATAAATGAAAAGTTACGATTTTCTAACAGTGTAACACTGTAAAACTTTGTTACACTGTCAGTACACTATCCTTATTCTCATGTATTATTACTAATGGTAGTTTCCATTTTATCATGCAATGGACAGAAAACAGTATTGATTTCCTAACCTGTATTGTAATTGTACAAGTAATCTGCAAAAGCTTACTTATTTCCTTGCTCTTTTCAATAGTAAACGCAACGAAAACATCCCAAGAGCAAAAGTTTGCCAAAACCATCCTCTTGCATTGGCAGGATCCACCCTTTTAGCCAGGTACCAAGCATAAATGGCCTCAGCAATATGTGCAGCTGTAGCCAGAAGAAACACCAGCCTTGTCACCCATATTGACCGAAAGACAAATAGACATGTAGCTCTGAGAAGGGACATGATCCCTATGTCAGGTAAGAAAGCACCACAAAACAGTGAGATCATTCCAATGACACAAAACAACCAGGCATAGATTGTTGGTCCATCCAGAGTTTTCCTTTTCCTCTCTTGCCAATAAGATATGGTCTTAGCAATCCCCTCTCGCGAGGTCACCATGGGAACATAGCCAATCTCCTCTCTGGCTTTAAGATAAGAGAAATAATGGGTCACTCCCACCTGTCGAAATAACAAATATATAAGTACATAATATAGCATTCACAAATCATGATATTTGCTCTATCATCTATGCATCCTCATTTAAAACACAAGGCTACTAATTTCCAAGGTTTATCTATTTCAAGCATGCAACCTGAGAATGGTCCAACTATTAAGCTAGCTAGAATTAGAGAAAAGGACTGACCGACCGACCTTGTGTACTTCAGAGGGGAGGATGAATGGCTGTGGAAGCCACCACCTATTGAGCCATGGATATAGGATTGTATAGATAGCCCAGAAAATCCTCCCGAGAACAAGAGCACGATTGACGGGTAGGGAGGTCTTTGGTAGTTCATAATCTAAACTCCTAAGTAGAGGCTGTAGGAATTCAAAAGAATTGACAGGTGAACCTGAAAAAAGAAGTCTCACTCAGCATAGCTTGTATCTTTGTCGGTAGAAACATTAACAAATTGATTACCGTCAGATATAAAGTAGGCCTGGCCAGCAGCTACAGGGCGTTTTCCCTTGCTAGGATTGTCATCCAAAAGTCCCATACTCGCGAGTATAAGAGCAAGGACAAGGTTATCCACAAAAATCCAATCTGACTTTACAGTTTGATCGCCAATTCTGAACAAAAGGAGACCCAACCTTGCCATGGTTACGATCCTTGGAAGGTGCCTGTCTTCACCCGGTCCATAGATTGCAGCCGGACGAACAGCACAAGTGTAAAGACGATTCCCGGAGTCGTTCCTTGAGTTGAGTATTCAATTTAATTTTATTAGGGTCCAAGTTACTAGTGGTAACAGTAATAAGTAATGACAAGAGTGAGTGTGAGAGTTACTTGAGAGTGCGGGCATTGTTCTTAAGAACCAACTGTTCAGCAATTGATTTACTGCGGCCATATGGATCAACATGGTCATCAATTGGGAAATAGGGCAATGTCTCATTCCCGTTGATGATCTGCTGACCACCAAAGACAACATTGTATGTGCTACAGTAGACAAGCCTTTTGATGCCGAGGTCGAGGCAAGCGTCGATAACGTGGCAAGTCCCATTTATGTTGACTTCATCAACACGACCAAATTGGAGCATCTCTTTGCCTGACATTCCGAAAGCCGCAAGGTGGAATACACAGTCGACGCCGCGGAGGGCCCTTTCCACGTCTTGTTTGCGGGTAACATCACCTTTATTGTTTGTTTGTTTAGAGGTTAGACGGTTAAATAGTAACAAGAAGTGAAATTGACGCTAAGCTAACCTTGGATGCAGAGGACTCCCTTGTCGTTGAGAGGACGCGACCAAGGAGAAGAGAGGCGGAGGTCAAAGGCTCGCACCTCTCTGGCACATCTTCGGATGAGCTCCAAGCAGAGAGCAGATCCTACGAATCCGAGTCCACCGGTGACCACGAAGATCTTCCCCTCTATCCCTTCGTTCTCGCTCAAATGCATTCTTCAAGGAGCAGAGACAGCAGCAGCAACAGACCGCGAGGTCGGAGGGCGCGGCGGCGAGTAGAGAGGAGGGTTTCAGCGGCGCGGCAGCAACAACTGGTGGCCACTCTTCTTTCTTAACCAAAATGTCCAGGATTGGTGGAGCTACTTTGATTTTAAAACAAGGTTGAATATTTTTAACATTTTTCATGAAATGATTCATTTTTTTCATTACTGTCTGGACTAAAATTTTGTTGGTCAATTAAAAATGTAGTTTAGGAAAATAGGAGTGACACGTTTCACCGTTTAGAAAGAAAAAATCCCACAAAAAGCTCTCTCTCTCTTACTTTTAATTTTTGAGAGACATTATATTATATATCTATCCTATATAGAAAAAATAATCATTCTTATTAATAGAATTTATGCAACATTACTCAGGGCAATCATTTTTTCTATATTATATTTATTGAACATTTATATTTTGATTTTCTTATTGTTGTTGAACAATAAATATATATTTTTTTAAAAATTAAATTATAATATGCATAAATCATCTAAAAATACATGGACATCAACATGGGTAGTTTTATTTATTTTTAACCTAAAAACTAAGAAAATTGAAGCGAGAGTGAATATTTTGTAAACCAGTAATTTAGCCGCCTAATCGTATTGAGAAAAACATGGTTTCCCGCCTAAATAAAGTTATACACCACACACTCTGTAGCATCTGACATTGTGAAATCTGAAGTCCGAAGTGAATGAAAAAGAAAAAGATGATCTCTGCATCAAAACCTAACCCTAAAAATGTGTACCACATCGGAGGACTGCAAGTGGAGTTTCCCTACCAACCATACGGGTCTCAATTTGCATTTATGGGTAGAGTAATTTCCACCCTTAATCGAGCTCAGAAAGAAGGACATTGTCACGCGTTGCTCGAGTCTCCAACTGGTACTGGCAAGTCCCTTTCGCTTCTATGTTCCTCTCTCGCTTGGCAGCACCACTATAAATCTCAACAACAACACCTCAAGCCCACGCCGGAGGCAACCATCGATCCTCTGGCTCATGGTGGCGGATTTGTTCCCGAGGAGCTTTCAATTTCTTCTGGTAACTATCTCTTCTAATCGACGGTATTTCTTTTATTTGGTTTCTGTTGTCCTCAGCAAATTGTCCTGCATTTAGTTTCAGAAAATCCCGACCGTACGCAACCTGAGCTCAACAACAAGAAGCAGAAGAAGAAGAAGGAAGCACCGACTATATATTATGCCTCGTAGGTTTTTGTATAATTGTTATTATGGTTTCATGCAATTAGCATTGCTGAATATTGTTATTATTCAAGGTGGCTTTCTATATCTTAAAGTATAGGCATCGCCACTTAACTGGGTCATTTTTTGTTATATTGCATAAGGAGAACGCACTCACAAATTTCTCAAGTGGTTCGTGAATTGCGGAAAACTGCATACAGGGTGCCTATGGCTGTGTTGGTAGGTTGAAATGTTGAATTCATTTCTTTGACACCACTGTTATTTTTTATTCGTTCAAATTTGTTGTTTTCTGGTCATTGTTGGATTTCTCCCAAGTTATTTACATTTGTTCTGCGTTTTTAACCAATATTAATATTACTGAAGCTAATGCAAAATATCATATCATTTGGTATCATTTTGAAGAATGTAATTGTTCAGAACTTCTCTAAACTGAAGTATTTAATATTTACTGTCCCCAGCTTGAATATTTAATTTCCTTTCTTGTTATTTTTAAATTTATTATTTAATAATTTAATAATAAGATACATTTTCTTTTGTTTGTGAAGTATATTATGTATTATATTATATGTTATTTTTAAAGAAATGCTGATGAGATCCAACTTATATGATAAGGATCTTAATTTAGCAAATGTATTAGTGAAAAGTGAATCTGCCTTAGTACTCGTTCGGGGATATTCAAAAACATATGTTACTTTAGGTAGGGTAATATGGATTTGTCTTGAGTATTTATCCCTTTCTTATTTTGTCCCAGGCATCTCGGAAGCATTACTGCACAAATAAAAATATAATGGGCAAAGAGAACATCAATGATGAATGGTAGCTTTCACCTTGACAATTTTTACTTTATGAAAATCTCTTTGTCCCCCCCTTCAATCTTCATATTGATATATTTCATGAAATGTTCTCATCTAACAATATTCATACTGATATTTTTCATAAAATATTCTCAGTAAACTATTATTGAAAGATCAGGCAACAGGGTGTCCAGAATTCAAGTGAGTGTATGCTTATCCATTCATGATTCCTATCTATTTTTTATATCACTCTTCATGAAGTAACTTAAATGAGAAGCTTACAATCTATGCAGAAATGCTCATAAAGTCAGAGGTCATCCATCCCTTCAGAAAGCGGGATGCAATGAGATACATGACATAGAAGATCTTGTAAAAGTTGGACAATTGGTAAAAGGTTGGGCCTTCTGTTGTTATTTTTGCCTTTTATTTATTTGTTTAAAAATTTGTCCTAAGCTTTGCAAAATCTTATGCTGCTCCACTTTCAGGTTGCTCTTATTATGCCGCTCGTTCTATGTCAGATGATGCACAGTTGGTATTTTGTCCATATAACTACATCATTAATCCAGTCATTCGGGCAGCAATGGATGTGGATATTAAAGGATCCATAGTGATTCTTGATGAAGCTCAGTGAGCTGCTCATCTCTTTTTATTTAGTTGCCAAGTCAATAAACAGTTTGAGAAGTCCAGTTAAATTGAACTGGTTTTATTTTATTTTTTAGATAATATATGGATTCCAGATGTTTTTTACACACCATCAGTTGTATGCAAACTAATGTAGAGCTGAATGAAAAATTTGTATAGTTTGGTGGTTGTTTATTCCTGTTTTTCTCTATGAAATGGCCCTCAGATACTTGTACCTTGCAGCAACATAGAGGACATTGCTCGTGATGCTGGCAGTGTGGATATTGAAGAGGATGTTTTGGATAGTATGTTATGAACCTTATAGCTTTTATTTTCATTGTCAACAATAATTATAGTTTTTATTTTCATCGTCACTAATAATGATGCTTAACTATATGGTCATACCTTTGAAAGAACTACAAATGGAGCTTCAGCAACTTTGTTCTATTAAAGCTGAAATTTACCAACCGCTATATGAAATGGCACAGGTAATAGGATTAGATATTGGGTTTAAAATGTTTGACTTATAAGTTTATCCTTAGTGACTGTATATCTTTAATGAATGAGTGCTGCATTTTTGCAGGGCCTTACTAGTTGGATGGAACAGAAGAAAAACAAGCTAGAAAAACGTGATTTTCAGCACTATGTGTCATGGTAAGTTAATGATTTTGTCATTCTTTTATACCTCTATTCCTTATTATTTTGTGAATGCAGTTTTCATTTTGTAATTTGGATCTTGAGGCTCTAGAAATCCCTAGTATTATATAAGTTGGTTTGCTATAGATTTTATCATACTTTATAGAGTGTGTTATATGCGGTTAGTAGTTGATTGGAATTGCAATAATCATACTGAATCAAAGAGCATTGGGAAAAGGAGATTCCACTTGGGGTGGGATCATGATACTGTTAACTTAATCTTGTATTCTTGTTGTATGTTATATAATTTCTCTTATTAAGGAACATGCACTTTTTTTCCCCAAGTAAATCTCTATTTATTTAATCTGCTCTGGAAATTTTGTATCAGATTTTTCTGTCATTCTTTTGAACTCAGTTCATGTATTAATAAGAAATTGATCCTTTGATATTATTTCTTAACTATGAAAATCCTGTTTGATTGCTTGCATTCACGCATGACATTTACTATTTGAGAATTGAAGGTTTGCTTTAAGCTCTATGTACTTGTTGTTGTTAAATTCTTTTTTCTCTGTTGCAATTGAATTGATAATTTGAAAAATTATTTAACCATTGTGTCCTCTGGTAGTCTGGTGGCAAGAGCCTCATAAAATAAAACCCCTAACTTGTGAATTTTATATGGGATTTAATGACATAAGCTTTCTATATGTATAGTTGGACTGGTGATAAGGCTTTAAGAGAGCTTGAAGAAGCAAATATTTCAAAGCAGTGTTTCCCTATCTTGCTAGAATGTGCTACCAAGGTATCTCATTTGTTTGGCATTTGTGTTTGTATTATTATGTTTGCATGCCATTTATTGTTGATATTTGTTAAAGGCTATCAAAGTTGCTACAGACTTGGAGACGGATGCCCCGCATATAAGTGGCATGTCAGTGATAACATTGGAAGGTCTGGGGTTATGATTTTTCTATGTGTGACTTAGCTCAAAATATTTGTTACTACTATTGATATTTATTGATCTCATTTCAGGTTTATTCTCATCACTAACTTTTTTTTTCTCGAGAAATGGATCTCACATGTTGGATTACCAGCTTGCTCTTCAGCGATGTGTGAGAAAAGATACTGGTAAGTAGTTGCAACTTCAGACTAACAATAATATCCAGCAGAACTGCAAATGACATGGTTGTAATCCATACAAAAGTCAATTGGAAAACTGTTTGGTTATATGAATGGAATTTTGGAGTCTCTAATTTGAAATATAATAGAATCTAAATTAACAAATTGAAATCGTTTGTGGAGACAACAATTGAAAAATATAATCTGAAACATGAAAGGTTGAATTGTTTTTAATCTTTGATCCTTATAGTGGTCCTGAAACAGACGGTGTTAGAGTACACTGCATAGCTTATAAGTGTTTGCAGAACTTAAAAAGGAGTCTTGAAATGAGATATAAGACAGTGCATTTATTTTGTGAACTGAAGACAAATGAGGACCCTTTTCCTTTTAAGATTGGCCAATCAATTACAGGTTGAATTAATTAATGGCAAAGTAAAATGTTCTAATAGCTAGCATATAACTATATATCTTATGTTTCTGCCTGGGTTATTATTACCATTCATTGGTCCTATGTCAGGAAGAGCTTCTGGAAACTGGACATACACTTTAAGTTTATGGTGCATGAATCCAGCAGTTGTGTTTAGAGATGTTGCTGATCTTTCTTTATCAGTCATCTTGACATCAGGGTAAGCATAGTGTGAATGGGCACCTAATGGCCAAGCCCGAGTTTATACATGTTAATGACATAACTCTTTGTATTTTTTTCTCCTTTTTAAAATAATGCATCCTGAAACATGTTCCTGAGTGGTGCATGCCTATAAAACAATGCCAATTTCTGGAGTCTAGAGGAAATTCCTACTGAAAAAGCCAGTGGGAATGGGATGGCTTGGATTTTATAGCCTGACCTGATAATCTAGACTGATAATGAGGCAGTTAGTTTCAGGCCACTTAAGCCTGATTTCATATGAGGATATAAGTATGGCTGGGCCCATATTCTTTGGAGTAATTGGCATAATTAACCTGCTTTTCCATAGTAATTTTCTTAAAAGCGTCTCTGTTGGATGGTAAAGGTAAACTTTCACCAAATAATTAACTATGTGTGGGTGGGTGGGTGTTTGTGGGTGTGGGTGTGGGTGTCAATATGTCAGTACAAATTTTTATTGCTAAAATGAGGAGGGGTCTGGTATTTTCATTTTAATTGCCATGACACCCAGCATGTGAGAGACAAAAATTATGTTTTCAGCAATATTCTAATTATGTTCCTTGAGTTGTCTTTTAGACATTGTTTTTCGGTGGAACTCAAATTGTTTTATATATTATATTTATTGGTTGGAACAAGCTAAAAGCTTACTATGCTTCAGCTTGATGGGGAATGTTGGAAATCAGAATTCATATTCTAACTCTATTCATAATTGCAGTTTAGAGGAACATAATCTCTGATTTAGATGAAACATAATATCCTTTATTTATGTACAATTTATGTAATTAACCTATATAAACATGCACTTGCTTTGTAATCTAACACGCGGTTTACACTCATTTATCCCTTTGTTTATCTTATTTTAACAGTTCTCATAGTATCTCTACTTCCTAGCATCCTTGTAGTATTTACGTATTTATTTTGGTCTTTCAGGACGCTGTCACCAATGACATCCTTTACTTCTGAGCTTGGAGTTCATTTTGAAAATAGTCTAGAAGCTCCTCATGTAATTGATATTGACTCACAGGTCTTGGCTACTTCTCAATTATCCTTAAAGTTCATTATTCCTTTTAGCCCTGTGAGTGCTTGTTCAAAAAATTATACCCTCTTAAATGTAGGTGTGGCCTGCTATAATCTCCACTGGTCCTGGCAATTATCCGTTGAATGCAAGTTATAAAACAGCAGATGGATATGCATTCCAGGTATGCTTGCTCAACATATATTTTTTAGCATATGTATTGTTGCTCTTAGACTACATCTGGTCATTATAAGCTATGATTTAGGATGCAGTTGGGAAATCTTTAGAGGAAATCTTCAAGATTGTTCCAGGTGGATGTCTTGTGTTCTTTCCAAGTTATAAATTGATGGAAAAATTACGCAACCGTTGGTCTGAAACAGGTCAATGGTCTCGTCTAAATGCAGAAAAACCTCTTTTTGTTGGTGAGTTATCCTTATCTTAAACAAATGCTTTTTCTGTATTATGGACTAGGTTTAAGATCTGAGTTTCTGTTGATATATTTTCTTTTTACTTTTCGCCATATTTTTTTCCCTGAAAAGTGCAAATGTTGAAGTAGAGAGGACATTACTTTGGTATTTATATCTAAAGTTGATTTTGTTGTCTTGGCAATAGTTTTTAGTTGTATTAAGAATTTCTACTATGTTTGTGCTTGGTGTGCAGAACCAAGAGGAGGAAGCCAAGATGATTTTGAACTTGCATTAAAGGGTTATTATGATTCAATTCATCATGGTAAAAGACCTGCACTGGGAAGGAAAAGAAAGATTAAGAAAATTGATCTAAATCATGTTCATGCAGTTGATTCCCTACAGAATTCTAAGAAAGGAGGAGCAGCTTTACTTGGTGTTTGTCGAGGAAAGGTGCGCCATTATTTTATTTGTATCTTACTATACTAGATGCTGCTTTTATCAGGCAAAAATTGTGGAATGGACAATTTGATTTTTGCTATGCTTTAGCAGTGCTACAGTTATATTGGCTTAAAGTTTTTCCCTTGATAGGGGCTTTTTTATGTGAGAATGAGAGAAACAAATACCGTCCACTAGATTTTAAATCATACAGTTATATATGAATGGTCAAGATTAAAAGTTTTTTGCTATGAATGAATAAGATTAAATCATACAAGTCATGTGAGTTTTTCAAAAAGCCACATCACTATTTTTTTTTGTTTACAGTTCTTAAAATAGGCATCTAGGATCAATACCTTTGTATAGTAGAAATCTATTAGAATCACCTTGCAAATCTTGCAAGCTCTTTCATCGGAGCTCCTTTCTAATAAAAAAAATTCAATTTGCAACCTTAAGGTTACACTCTTGTAAGTGATTAAATGTTCCCACTTTTTTAAATAAGCATCCATAAAGTGACATGTCATCGAGAATCAAGAATATATTGTCCTTTCTCATTTAGCTCTCTTAAACCAAAACTGCCTTGAGCTTGTAAATTGTCTTGTCTCACTATCAACATGTGTATTTAGATGTCTGCCTATGAGAACCTGTTTTTCTTAAGAAAAACCTTCATTCAATCCATTGAAATCTTTCCAAAACTTCTCTTTTAAAAAGTAATGCAGATCATACTTCTAGTGCATAAGCATTAATGATATCGATAATCTTCCGTGCAACCATTAATTTTATAGATAAAATCTTGTCTCATTCTTTTTACATCCAGCACATTCTTTTTCCAATCTCATCCACATAATACTTATTCCATTCTCTTTCCAATTGTATCCACGTAATACTTATTCCATTATTTTCTCTTAACTTTCCTCATGTACTAAAGTAGTAAAGTTTAAATCTGGTTGTGTCTAACTCCTTAGCTTTTTCTCCAATCCATTTAGTTTCTTCAAGACACATGATGTTAATCCTTCTCTGAAATCAAGATGTCTACCACCTCCAAAGATTTTCTGTCATATGTCGCATACCAAACCTAATCAATCATTCTTGTGTTAGCTTCTTTCCCCACACTCATCCAAAAAAAAGTGAAAACCCTTACTCATTTAACATTACATCTAGGCACCAATGCAATAACTCTAATTCATTTAACACTAGACTTGAGTCATATAGTGTATTACTTCTAGGTAATGGCCTAGCATTAGCATACATTTGTCGTGAGTGATCCATGTTTGAGGTTTCAACAAATTTGGTGTTGACTGTTGTGTTGGCTATTAAGGGCCTAATACAACTCTCTTCTTTTACTCAGGCTTGGACTATATGCAGAGTTTTTAATTGTGATTTCTTCAATTGAATGATTGTTACTAACTCAATTGATTATATTTCTATGACAAATGCTAACCAGTGTGCCCTTAGGGCATTGGTTAAGGAACTTAATGTAGAAATGCTTTTGTTGGGAGGTGGAAAATTGTGCTTTGCCCATGATTTTTTTATGCACTTATATAGTAAATACTTTCTCTTTTTAGTTCCTTTACCAATGCCCTAAGGACACAGGTTAGCAAGATCCTATTTCTATTTGTATGTTTACATTTCATTAAGGTCAATTCAGAAAAGGCATTAAAAGTAGTTGGGAGTGAAAGTAAATAATTGGTTGTGTCAATAGCATTACCATTATTTAAAATGTTTTAATCTATGTTGATTATATGAATTCAATTTACCTCATGTTGATGATATGCCAATAGTTATTTCTGCAAATTGTGCATATGATCTCATTATTATACGCCTTTATTTATTCAATCAACATAATATAATGCTTGTGTTGCAGGTTTCTGAAGGAATTGATTTCTCTAATGATAATGCCAGAGTAGTTGTATCCTTATTTCTACTTATAATTTATTGTTCACTATTCTCAGCAAGTAAGAGATCTTAATCTGCCATGTGGCTATGGCATATCTTGTGAGGATTAAACGTAGGTATATTCTCAGATTATCAAAATAAATATTAAAAAATGACTGAGAAAACTAACAACTTGAAGGTAGCCTATAATGGGTTCAATCACAGACATTCCAATTTTTAATAAATAACGTCCTTGACAATCTCAGATTATTGTTGGTATTCCATTTCCCAATATGTAAGACTCCTTTCATTTCTCTTATAATTTTTTGTTTGAAGGATTCCTATTACGGGAATAAAATTTTCTGATTGCCTGATTTATTATAACCAACAGAAATGATATTCAAGTTGCATTGAAGAAGAAATATAATGACACCTACAAATCATCCAAAAATCTATTGAGTGGAAATGAGTGGTACTGCCACCAAGCATTCCGAGCTTTAAATCAAGCAGCAGGTAAGGCTTCATTCAATTTATTTATTTTTCATCACATTCTAACCAAAGTTGATTGCTTTTCAATTTTTTATTTTTTATTTTACACGGATTACCTTTTATCTTCTGTAGGGCGCTGTATACGACATAAACTTGATTATGGAGCAGTCATTTTATTGGGTATGAAGTGCCTTCTACTTCGGTTCTCTTCTCTTCCACTTTATATGTTTTTCAATTCTCTCCTTTTTGGATTTAGAATTTATAAACTGATTTTTATATTTGAAAAGGAGGGTGGAATTTATTAGGTTTTCCAGAGTATGCAAAATACTATTGTCTTTTTCATTAGTTTGTTTGGAATTAATTCCTTTAACCATGTTTTGAATGTCGGTAGACACTATACCATTGGCAAAAATCCTCCTATGAAACGTAAAACTTATCATGAGTCATGATGGTTATTCCCCTGGTGCAACCATAAAAGCAGGCAGTTCTGTCTTGCAAACTCTACCTTTATTTTTTTAGATTCTAATTTCTAATAATGTAGTGTTTTTTTCCCTTGTGTTTTGGTATGCCATTGCAGTCCAGTTTATTCTCAAACTATGGTTTATTTTAACACTGTTGTATCACTATCAACTCTACACTTTCATCCAGCTTTTCTATCATAATTGGTGTAATTATTCTTGTGGAATTAGATGAACGTTTTCGGGAAGAAAGAAATAGGGCATTCATTTCCAAGTGGCTAAGGAGATCATTGAGAGTGTATGACAACTTTGATTTGCCATTGGAGGGACTAAAATCTTTCTTTGAGGATGCCAAGGTACATGAGATGTTGGTTTATTATAATCTACCTTGCTACTCTTCTAGGTTCAGTGGAAAAAAAGGATTATTAATATATGGTCAACTTGCTATAGGAACGTTATGGCATAAATACAGTGCATGCCACACAGAGTTTGAGTTTAAATAGGGATGGTGTCCAAAGCAAGGATCTGAAAACATGGTTCACAAGAAAGAGAAATCAGAAGCTGAACGAGTCTGGTAATGGAGACAGGAGAGAAACATCACTGATTGAGAATAACATCTCTTTTCCCACACTAACCTCTCAAGATCTTGTTGAGAGTCAGCCATTAACTCAAAAGAATAGTAACACATACAATTGTAAATATCTCCCACAATGCTGTAATCAGACAGAGCCAAGGTATTTCTCTTTGCGTTTCCATCATTTTGTTGTAATTGGTATGATTTTTATTTTTTAGTTACTAAACATCTAAACCTAATGATTAACACATCTGATTTGAAGAATTGGAGTTAAATCCTTCTTTGGTTGTCACAAAGTTTGAGTATTTTGACCTTCAACTGAAGAACAGAACACTCAGCTGTTCCTGTGATTGTTTATTTAACAAATAACAATTGCCTCCTGTCATGTTAGCTGATCCTTAAGCATATGCAGCTATATAACTGAGTTAGCCAAACTGCCAGGGATGTTACATTAAAACCTATGGTGGTTGTAGTTTTTCTCTTTTGTGTGAATAAATAAAGAATCAATTGACCTGGATGAACTATTTTTCATTTTTAAATTTAAATGCCAAAAGTAGATAATTTAAATACGCTTTTCCCTTATGCTTGTGCATCTTTCTATTTTTGTTTTGGGTGGGGTCATTCTGGGTTTTCAATTCTGTAATAAAGGATGGACCTTAGTATCTTCAATGTCAGATGCATCTAGACATTCATTTTTTATCTGGTAAAATATTTAGGTACAATTGATAGTATTTTATGCCATCAAATAGCAATTGTTGAAATATTGATATAATGTGCAGTTATTTTTACATCATTAAACAATCACAATGTCTTGCTGAAAAATGTATTTCTTACAGGTTCACTAGAGAATCATCTGTGGCAATCATACATGAGGAAACTTCCATTGTCAAGGAAACCCTCTGTATAGATGTTGACAATGATCCCAGTAGCCCTGATTACTCCAAGGATGACAACTCTGGTTCCACCATAATTGAGGCCTCAGCTCAATTTTCAAATCACTTGTCAAGTCTTTCAATGTCATTAACTAATGGAAGTAAAAAGTCTTCAAGGATCCAGTCTTCAATAACAACTACTCCTAAAAAAAATAATGTTATTACAAATGATATTCCAGAAATGGAAAGTGTTAATTCTCACAATCAAAAAAGGAGAAAGCCCATGGTCATTCCATTTATAAACCTCGTTGAAGAAAAAATTGTTGCACCTTGTGCCAGTCCTCTTACGTTGTACACAAAAAGCTCTGTAGATGTTAGAGATATAACTCATAGAAGTGAATATGGTTTTGAGAGAATTTTGAAGTCAAATTCTCTTCCATTACCGATGAGCAATATACCCGGTTCATGTTCACCAACTGCCCCTCCTCTGGACAAAAAGTTACAGATATTTTGTTCACTCTGCAAAAGTCCATTGGGTCGACCTGAGAATCATCTATATCTTACATGCTCGTTGATTTCTTCATCAAAAGTTCATTTAAGATCCCTTTTGAAACAGAGTCTGAAAACTTACACTACTGATACTCTAATGAGTGTTTCTGTTATTATTACTGATTCTTTATTTGTGGATAAACGAATTTGCAATAGAATACCCAAAAGTGTACCAGAACAGGGTATTTGGTGTCCAGAAGATGGGTGTGTCTTCAGCACTATTTTTTGCCCCTTCTGCAGTAATATCAACAATTTGCTAGGAGTTCAGATCATGGCTACCGATTCATCAAATGTTCAGTTACTTGACAAGGTGATTTTTACCACCAGGGTCAGGCAACCTAGTTTCACATGTTCACGAATCTTAATGTCATTTTTTTTCCGTTCTTTGCTGTTCCAGTTCCTGCTGTGTCAATTTTCTCTTTTGGTGTTATTCTAATTGTATTTTTCACCAACATTTCTTCAGATATTGTTTTTCTTTGATTTGTTGGAAGTGAAGAGCAGTGAGGAATCAGGGAATTTTGCTGGGCAAGAGGTAAGATTAAGGCATATTACAGCTTGTTAGTCTTTTACATGAAGCTAATTCTTTTTAAAATAATTGTTCTTTTTGTCAGTGGCAATCTGATTTCTAGCATAATGCCAAAAAAAAATATTTTATGGCTGGGGAAAAAATGATTGAAGCTGGAATTTAACATCAAAACTGCACAAAACTATCTTTTATCTGTACTTTTGAAATTGTTTTTCATGCATGATAAAGTGCTGAATTATAATATATAATTGAGCTATATACTCGTCTGACAGTTTATGATAACATCTGAATTGCTATAGGATCTGTCACTAGTTAATGACTCTTGTGAGGATAAAATTGGTGTCTTAAATCCTATTGAGAAATATTCATATCTTCCCCAACCAGGGAATTCAGAAGTCTGGAAGACTAGAAAATCTAAGGTAAGAATTTTAGTAATGCTTCAAGCATTTTTTGTTGATAAGTATAGTAGTCTTAGAGTTGTGTTGTTTGTAAATGACGCAGCAAAGGCCAAGAGGCTTGCATTGTGCAGCGAGCCGAAGTTTAAGCTAGTAAGATTGGAATTATGTCGCAGTTTTGGCCAGTAAGATTGGAATTATGTCGCAGTTTTGGCCACCATGTTAAGAACACAAATTGAGGTGGGGATGCTACTTACTCAAAAATCGAAGCAAAGAATATTTTTTGTTTGACACCAATCCCATTTAGTGTAATTAATCTATGTGTTGGTGGTCAAAAGTATCTCAGTTAGTTACCGCCAAGATAACAATAAACCGAATTGCTGCGGTGCTTCTTTACAGGAAAGTTATAAAGTAAAATTTATCTTTGTACGATTTGGAAGGTGATTTCTAGGTACATATCCTGACTCAGTTGAGTTTTTCATTAAAGCATTTCCAATTACAGTGTGTATAGTGTATGCTTTAGCACGGTCCTTCTAGGTGTTATTTCTATAATCAAAATTATGGTTTCGGAATTTTGGAGGCTTGATTGCTGTTCCATTAAATTAACTAATTAAAGATAATCACAATCATATCTTTATTATTTTTCATCAGTTGTTCATATAACAAATTGTACAACTGCAAAGTCAGCAATAAACTGAATTCAAGTTTTTAAGAGGACAAAACCCCCCTCTAGTGTCAGCTCATATAAAAAAATTCTGAATGAAAAAAAAATCTTAATAAAATAGAAAACAGTAGTATCAAATTTGATGAATAAATATAAAACAATCATCGTTATCTTTGCACAATTTCCGTCTCAATATTCACTTATTTTGGGTAATTCTAAACTCATGGATTGTGAATTGTGATCAGCTACTCAGTCCAAATGCAAGGAATAAAAAAGTGGTATTTACTCTCTGGAAGCATTTTGCTAACTAGGTGAAGAATTAACCGTAAAATGTAATGTTAATTTTGTTGTATTATATAATAAAATAATTATTTGAAAATATTATAGTTCTCTTAATAATGAAAATCATTGAAGGACAAGAAAGAAAGTGGTAAAGCTTATGAAATTATTAAAAGTATTTAAAAATAAGATTAATGTCTTACAAATTTTAAAAATTTAAAATTTTAAGAATATGAAAAAAAAGAGGAATGTATTGAAAATTTGAAATTTAATGAAATCTTTTAAAAATATAAAAAAAACAAGAATATTGTATACAAAATTAAAACAAAATATAAAAATGCAAAAGTAATGTTTTGAAATTTTGAAATTTTTTTTCTAGAAAATATGAAAAAACAAGAGTAATATATCTTAAAATTTGAAAATAAATGAATCCTAAATATTTTAGTATTTCATTAATGAACTCTAAATATTTAAGGTTTCATAAGTAAATTCCTAAGTATTTATGTTTCATTAATAAAATCTTAAATTTCACCCTAAGTATATAAGATTCATTAATAAAACCTTAAATATCACTCAAAATATTTAGGATTTCATAAATGAAATCATAAATTAAAAATCTATTTATTTGGGGTTTCATTTTTGAAACTCTAAATATTTAGGGTTCAATAATGAAACAAACCCTTTCATTAATGAAAGCTTAAATAATTTCATTAAGAAAACCTAAATAATTAAGGTTTTATTAATGAAACCCTAAACATTTTGGGTATCAATTTAATGTTTCATTTATAAAGCTCTAAACATTTAGGATTTTAGTAATGAACCCTAAATATTCATTTAAGAAACCTTAAATATAAGAAAGAATAATGTCTTAAAAAATTTAAAAAAATAAAAAATTTGAAAAATATAAAAAAAAGGAAGTGTAATGTCTTGAAAAAAATGAAACAAATAATTTTTTTTTTAAATTAAAAAATAAAGAGGAATGTCTTTAAAATTAGAGAGAAATAGAAAATTAAAAAAAAAAAATGAAAATCAAGAATAATGTCTTGAAAGAGTTGAATATTAATGTAAATTTCAAAAATATTTTAAAGCAAATGAAATGTCTTGATAATTTAAAAAAAATGAAAATATTAAAATATAAAAAAAGAATATTTAGCATTTCTTACATGAAATCCTAAATAGTTAGGGTTTCATTTTATGGTTTCATTTATGAAACCCTAAACCCTAATTATTTACGGTTTCATTCATAAAACCTTAAGTTTTACCCTAAATTGAAAACATAAATATTAAAGGTTTGATAAACACATCCTCAATTGTTTTGGGTTTTATTAATGAAATATTAAATATTTAGGCTTTCATGAATGAAAATCTAAAAAAAAATTCACCCTAAATATTTATGTTTTGATTAATGAAACCATGACATTCTCCATAAATATTTATGGTTTCATAAATGAAACCATAAATTGAAACCCTAAATAATTAGTTTTTCATAAATGAAACATTAAATTGAAACCTGAATATTTAGGGTTTCTTAAATGAAACCCTAATTATTCAAGGTTTCTTAAATGAATCCCTACTTATTTATGGTTTCTTAAATGAAACCTTAATTATTGAGGGTTACATTAAAGAAACCCCAAATTGAAACCTTAAATATTTATGATTGTATAAAAAAATTGTAAATTAAAACCCTAAATAATTTGTGTTTCATAAATGAAACCATTTATCGAAACCCTAAATATTTAGGTTTCATAAATAAAATCCAAATTATTTAAGATTTCGAATATAGACTCTAATTATTTTAAGGTTGTATTAATTAAACACTAAATTTATAAATGAAATGTTAAATATTAAGGGTCTCATCAATGAAAATATTAAAAAATATGAAAAGGTAAGGGTAATCTCTTAAAATTTTTTAAAAAAAAGTAAAAATTTGAAAAGTATAAAAGAGCAAGTTAAATTTTTAGAGAGATTTAAAAAAAATGAATTGAAAAAAAATTTTCAAAACCAAAGAGAAATATCTCTAAATATTGAAAAAAAAATGAAAATTTTAAAAAATATGAAAAAGGCAGAGTAATGTCTTTAAAAAGTTGAAAAAAATAAAAATTTTGAAAATACAAGTGTAATGTTTTTAAATATTAAAAAAATGAAAAAACATGATTTTTTAAAAAATTTTGAAAAATAAATGGAATGTCTTTAAAATTGGAAAGAAATTGAAAATTAAAAATATATATGAAAAAACAAGAGTAATGTCTTGAAATAGTTGAAAATTAAAAAAATATTAAAAAGCAAATGAAATGTCTTGAAATTTTGAAAAAAGTGAATATATTAAAATTAAAAAAAAAAACAAAATATTTTGGATTTTGATTAAATGATTTATTTTATAACCTTAAACATTTAGGGTTTCATTTATGAAACCCTAAACACTAATTATGTAAGGTTTATTTATGAAACCTTAAACTTCATCCTAAATTGAAAACATAAATATTATAGGTTTGATAAACACAATCTCAACTATTTAGGATTTTATTAAGGAAATGCTAAATAGTTAAGGTTTCCTGAATGAAAACTTAAATATTTAGGGTTTCATGAATGAAAACCAAAAACTCATCCTTAATATTTAAGGTTTCATGAATAGAAACCTAAAACTCATTCTAAATATTTAAATTTTGATTAATGAAACCATGAAATTCTCTTAAATATTTAGGGTTTCATATATGAATCCATAAATCAAAACCTTAAATGTTAATTGAAACCCTAAATATTTAGGTTTCAGAAATGAAACATTAAATTGAAATCCAAAATATTTAGGGTTTCTTAAATGAAACTCGAAATATTAAGAGTTTCTTAAATGAAACACTAATTATTTAGGGTTTTTTAATTGAATCCCTTATTATTTATGTTTTCTTAAAATAAACCTTAATTATTTAAAAATACATTAAAGAAACCCTAAATTGAAACTCTAAATATTTAGGGTTGTATAAAAAATCTTTAATATTTAGTGTTTCATAAATGAAATCATTAATTGAAAGTCTAAATATTTAGATTTAATAAATAAAACCTAAATTATTTAAGGTCTCGAATATGAAATTCTAATTATTTTAAAATTTTATTAATTAAACACTAAATTTATAAATGAAATCCTAAATATTAAGATTTTCATTATTAATTTTTTTTTAAAATGTGCAAAGGCAAGGATAATGTCTTAAAAAAGTTAAAAATAACATAAAATTTTGAAACCTATGAAAAAACAAGTTAAATTTCTAGAGAGATTTAAAAAAAATGAAAAATTTAAAAATATATTAAAAACCAAGAGAACTGTTTTCAAATATTAAAAAAATAATTTTTTTTAAAATATGAAATATAAAGTCTAATATATTGATAAAGTTGAAAAAAAAATTAAAATTTTGAAAAAATAACAAAAAGAAGACAAATGTCTAGAAAATTTTAAAAATATGAGATATTTAAAGACATATATCCATATGTTTTTAAATATTGAAAAAAAATAAAAAATTTAAAAAATATGAGATATTAAGTGAAACCTTATATATTTAGTATTTCAATTAAATGTTTTATTTTTCAAACTTTAAATATTTAAGATTTTATTTTATGGTTTCATTTATGAAACCCTAATCCCTAATTATTTAGGATTTTATTTCTAAAACCTTAAGCTTCACCATAAATTAAAAATATAAATATTAAAAGATTGATAAATGCAGCCTAAACTATTTAAGGTTTCATAAATAAAATCATAAATTGAAAAACTAAGAGAAATGTTTAGAGAGATTTTTAAAAAAAATGAAAATTTTAAAAATTAAAAAAAAAAAAGCAAGAGTAAAGTCTTAATAAAGTTGAAAAGCATTAAAATTTTAAAAAATATAAAAAAAAAAAAACAAGTCTAATATCTTGAAAGTGTTGAAAAAAATGAAAACATTTTAAATTTTTTTTCTAAAAAGCAAGAGTAGTGTCTTTAAATATTGAAAACCTAAATATTTAAATATCTCATATTTTTAAAATTTTCTAGACATTTGTCTTGCTTTTTCATATTTTTAATTTTTTTAATTTTCTTTCCAATTTTTCAAGATAATAGACTTGATTTTTCATATTTTTTAAATTTTTTTTTTTTTAATTTTATCAAGATATTACTCTTACTTTTTCAATTTTTAAAAATTTTCATTTTTTTAATATTTAAAGACATTATACTTGGATTTTCTTTTTTTAAATTTTTTTTCAAGTTTTTCATGATGTTACGCTTAGTTTTTCATATTTTTCAAATTCTTTTTTCAACTTTAACAAAACATTATTCTTTCTTTTTCATATATTTTTTAAAAAATTAATTTTTTTGTTTCAATATTTGAAGATATTTCTCGTGATTTTTCATTTTTTTTTAATTTTCATTTTTTTAATAATTTCTCTAAAAATTTAACTTGCTTTTTTATATTTTTCAAAATTTTACTTTTTTAAGCCACAACCCTTGCCTTTTTATATTTTTTAAAAATTCATTGATCAAACTCTTAACATTGAGGATTTAATTTATAAATTTAGTGTTAAATTAATAAAAAATTAAAATAATTAGGGTTTCATATTTAACATCTTAAACAATTTGGGTTTCATTTATGAAACCTAAATATTTAGGATTTTGATTAATGATTTTATTTATGAAACACTATATATTTAGGATTTTAATTTAGAACTTCATTAATTAAGGTTCCATTTAAAAAATTATAAGTAATTAAGAATTTATTTAAAAATCCTGAATAATTAAGATTTCATTTATAAAAATCTAAATATTTAGGATAATTTATGATTTTATTTATGAAATCTTAAATATTTAAGATTAAATTTTAGATTTTATTTATAAAATTCTTGATATTTATGAAAAATTTATTAATTTTATTAACAAAACATAAATATTTATGATGAGTTTTAGATTTTTATTCATAAAATTCTAAATAATCAAGGTTACCCTTATGAAACCTTTAATGATTGTGTTTTCAATTTTCAGTTAAGGCTATGTTTATGCTATCAAAATCCCGGAAGCTGAATATCAAGCGGGGCTTCGTAGCTGCACAAATAACCTTCATGTAGATTGATTCTTCCAAAAGGTTCCACAGCCCCTCGCCTTCATGATTTGAAACAGAAAATCTGCGGATTCTGGCATTTCTCGGACAAATGGAGTGTGACCACAATTGGAAAGGGGTTCTTGGAATTCTCTTTCTCCCGTGAGGAGGACATGCGTCAGGCTCTTGTGGGAGGTTCGCTCAATCTCAGCCCTGGGGTTTTGAGGCTCTCCACTTGGACGGCGGACTTTAACCCCAATTCGATGAAACTAACAAATACACAATGCTGGACGCGCATTTGCGGGCTATCGTTGGAGTATTGGCGAAAGAATATCCTTTTTTCTATCGTGAGAGGTATAGGAGTTCCAATTTCTATTGACAATGCAACTGCTAATAAATCTTTTGGTCTTTATGCAAGGGTTCTTGTAGATGTGGATCTCAAAGCTCCTATGCCGGATCAAATTCTGGTGGAATGTGAAGGCTTTGCCTTCTTTGTAGATATCCAATACGAAAGACTCCTTGAGTTCTGCAGCCACTGCAATAATATTGTTCATGCTGTGGCTGAGTGTAGGCATATAACACCAAATGCGAAAACCAACAAGCAATTTTCTCCAAAGTTTGATGCTAGGACTGCTGAAATTGATATCCCAAAGAACCCTCAGAATAGTACAGAGGGAAGTCATGTGGAGGAAAACAGAGAGAACAATGCTGATATGAGTCTAGAGCATATTCTTGAGACAGCCAATGATAAGGAATCATCCTATCATAACAGGGAACCATCTTCTGCGGAGACCCCTAAAGATACTGTGGGTACAAATTGCCAAACTGATGCAGAAGGGACACAAGAACCTCCTACTCAATCTCCAAATATGGTTAACTCTCCTACAAAATCTGCTTCAAGCACTGGTAAGAGGATTGTCCCTCCTCCTCCAAATATTGTAGTTCTATCCCTGACACTTTACATTCCCCAATGCATAATCAATCTGCTCAGGAAACTAGCTCTAGTAGCACTAGATATTATATCAGTGATCCGGTTCCTAATCTTACATTAAGATTTCAGGACCCTGTATTCATGAACACCGAACCTCAGGAGATTCCTAGTAATACATCGTTAGTTAAGCCTTCGGCTCAGGCCATTGCGGATATGCGTACTCTTATTGAATTTTTGGGAGACAGGACAAAGGATGATATTGTGGATCCTGATTCTCCCATGGACAGAGAGCATTCAAACGGCTTCACACTGGTAGTTTCCAAATCAAACAAAAAGAAAAACAAGCAAGTTGCGACGATTAGAAGGTATAACTTCCGCAGAAGTAAGTCTTCTCAAAACTGAATTGTTTTGCATTACCTTATATTCCTGCTCTGATTTTTGAACTAACCTCTGTTAATAATAACTCATTGCCTTCTTTATGGTGTTTTCATAATTACTGACTTGACTACTTTTTGTATTTGCTGGAATTTATGGTTTTACTTCTTATCAGTCATCTGTGAATTTAATTTTCTGGAATATTAGAGATATTGGTAATCCTGTCTTCTAGCATTGTCTTAATGTATCTTTGTGTATTACTTGAACTTTCTGTTTTAAATCCTGCTGATCCTGAAACCTTGCTATTTATTCTAGCAGTTTATCTTCTATTTGGTTTATTGGTAAACCTGGTTTAGGATTTAATGTTTTGATGATCTGATTGACTTAATATTGGAATTGCTTACCTGCTCTTTATATGGGTTGGTATGGAGGGTATCAGCAGGTATCTTAGCTACTAAGAACAATGCCCCTGACTGTTCATTTAATCTGATATTGGTTTATATGTTATATAACAATGTATTTGGTAAAGCACATGAGCTGGTTTCTAGCTGCAACCCACTCAGGTCATCCAACATCATTCAATTTGTAATAGTTGAATTGAAATTTAGAGCTTTGGAGGCCATAGAAAAGATGGCAGCAAGACTGCTGTAATTGCTCTGAATTTTACAGCTGTTTTGGCTGCAATAATTTTGGTTTCAACTTCTCCACTTTGGTGCAGCTGCAACGAATGGGAAACCAACCTAGCATATGAAGCTGTGTTTTGCTAGTATTGTTGCATCTTTGCAACATTCTTATGTATACTGCAGTAATGTAGTGGCAACTGTATCTTGGCAGCATTATTGGCTCGATACATGCTGAATTAAGCATGCAATGTGATTGGAACTGAACAGAAGATGGCTGCAAACTCAACGTTTGATGCTGCAGTTGGTATTAGAAGCATCCTACTTGAATCAGCTGCGTTTGGTTGTAGTTGCAGCTTTAATGTACTGATACAATATATGGTCTTGAATCAGCTGCATTATGGTTGCAGCTGCAGCTTTGCTGTACTGATGCAATATATAGCTTTTTGCAGCTGTTTTGGCTGCAATGGAGGTGCAGCCGCTTTTGGTAGCAAGACATAAGATTTTCAAGTCTCTCACATACATAATGTTGGCATTGGATGTGCTGTGCATAGCAAGGAGCTCGAGCATATTTGGATTTTTTTGGTTTAGTCTACTTCCTAGACTAGTTTTTAGGGATTTTATGTTATACCATTGTATGCAACCTTTATATAGGTTTAGCTTGTAGCACTTTGTTAACTGTTGTACTTTCTTATACTCTCACACGGGTTAGGCTCGACCCCTGTTTTCCTTGTATACTTTTACTTTTCTTTAATAATATTTACAACTGTCTTTATTTATGATAGGGAGCTTGGGATATGTCAATCTAGTTGGAATACTCTCGACCCTTCTCTTCAAACCTTGATGCACTGAACATTAAAAAAAAAATAATTTAAAGTGAAGTTTAAAGTTTTATGAATGAAACCCTAAATAATTAAGGTTTAGGATTTTATATGAAACTCCAACAAATTAGGGGTTCAATAATAAAAAATTTAATCGAACCCTACATATTTAGGGATTCATTTAAAATTTTTTAAATATTTCTTTTATATTTTTATATTTTCATTTTTTTTCACATTTCATTTTCTTTTTAATATTTTTAAAATTTTCATTATATTTCAACTACTTCAAGACATTACTTTTGCTTTTTCATATAATTTTTAATATTCAATTTCTTTCCAATTTTAAAGACATTCCTCTTTATTTTCAAATTTTAAAAATTTTTATTTTTTTTCAAAACAATACATTTCATTTTCATATTTTTCAAAATTTTCATTTTTTTCAACTTTATGAAGACATTAGACTTGCCTTTTATATTTTTTTTATATTTTTTTATTTTTTCAATATTTAAAGACATTACACTTGAATTTTCATATTTTTTAAAATTTTCTAGACATTTTGTCTTGCTTTTTCATATTTTTTCAAAATTTTAATTTTTTTTAACTTTTTCATGATATTAGACTTGCATTTTCGTATTATTGAAAATTTTAAATTTTTTTCAACTTTATCAAGACTTTAGACTTGATTTTTAGATTTTTTAAAAAATTTCTAGACATTTGTCTTGCTTTTTCATATTTTTTCAAAATTTTAATTTTTTTTAAACTTTTTTATGATATTAGACCTGCGTTTTCGTATTATTGAAATTTTTAATTTTTTTCAACTTTATCAAGACTTTAGACTTGCTTTTTTGATTTTTTTTAAATTTTTATTTTTTTCAATATTTAAAGACATTACACTTGGATATTCATATATTTTAATTTTTCTAGACATTTGTGTTACTTTTTCATATTTTTTTAAAATTTTAATTTTTTTTAACTTTATGAATACATTACTCTTTCTTTTTCATATTTTTTTAAATTTTCATTTTTTTCCATATTTGAAGACATTTCTCTTGATTTTTCATATTATTTTTTAAAATTTTCATTTTTTTAAAATCTCTCTAGCAATTTAACTTACTTTTTCATATTTTTCCAAATTTTACTATTTTAAGATATTACCCTTGCCTTATCATATATTTTTTTTAATAATTTTCAATAATGAAACCTTTCATATTTAGGGTTGCATTTATAAATTTAGTGTTTCATTGATGAAAACAGTAGAATAGTTTGAGTTTCATATTCGACACCTTAAATAATTTGGATTTTATTGATGAAACCAAAATATTTAGGGTTTCAATTAATGGTTTCATTAATAAAACACTAAATATTTATGATTTTGATTTAAGGTTTTGTTAATATAACCCTAAATAATTAAGAGTTTCTTTTAAGAAATCATAAATAATCAGGGATTCATTTAAGAAACCTTGAATAATTAGGACTTCAATTTATAGTTTCATTTATGAAATCATAAATATTTAAGCTTAAATTTTGATATTTAAGGTTTTGATTTATGAATGCATTTATGAAACCTTAAATATTTATTGAGAAATTTCATGATTTCATCAATCAAAACATAAATCTTAAGGGTGAGTTTTATGTGTTCATTCATGATATCCTAAATATTTAGCGTTTCATTAATGAAACCTTCAATAGTTAAGGCTACGTTTATGAAACCTTTAGTGTTTATGTTTTCAATTTTAGGTGAAGCTTAAGGTTTCATAAATGAAATTCTAAATAATTAAGGTTTAGGGTTTCATATGAAACCCTAACAATTTACGGTTTGAATAATAATAAATTTAATCAAATCCTAAATATTTAGGGTTTCATTTAAAAAATCTTAAATATTTTTTTATATATTTTTCTATTTTCATTTTTTCACATTTATTTTCTTTATAATATTTTTAAAATTTTCATTATCTTTCAACACTTTCAAGACATTACTCTTGCTTTTTTTTTTTTTAATATTCAATTTCTTTCTAATTTTAAAGACATTCCTCTTTATTTTTAAAATTTTAAAAAAAAATCATTTTTTTAAGATGTTACACTTCCTTTTTCATAATTTTCAAAATTTTAATTTTTTTTCAACTTTATCAAGACATTAGACTTGCTTTTCAGATTATTTTTTTTAAAATTTTCATTTTTTCAATATTTAAAGACATAATTATTTCTTTTTCATATTTTTTCCATATCTGAAGACATTTCTCTTGGTTGTTCATATATATTTTTTTTTTAAATTTCATCTTTCAAAAATCTTTTTCTAGAAATTTAACTTGTTTTTTCATATTTTTCAAATTTTTTTGAAGACAATATCTTTGCATTTTCATATTTTTTAAAAATTTCATTGATGAAACCCTTAGTATGTTGAGTTTCATTTATAAATTTAGTGTTCAATTAATAAAACAGTAAAATCATTAGAGTTTCATATTCGACACCTTAAATAATTTAAGTTTCATGTATGAAACCAAAATATTCAGGATTTCAAGTAATGATTTTATTTATGAAACACTAAATATGTATGGTTTTGATTCAGGGTTTTGTTAATGTAACCCTCAATAATTAAGGTTTCATTTAAGACACCATCAATAATTAGGGATTCATTTTAAAAACCCTGAATAATTAAGGTTTCATTTAAAAAACCTTGAATATTTTAAGTTTCAATTTAATTTTTCATTTTTGAAAATGTAAATATTTAGGATTTCAATTTATGATTTTATTTATGAAACCCTAAATATTTAATGTTCAATTTTGATATTTAGGGTTTTGATTTATGCATGTATTTGTGAAACCCTAAATATTTAATGAGAATTTCATGGTTTCATTAATCAAAACATAAATATTGAGGGTGTGTTTTAGGTTTTCATTCACGAAACCCTAACTATTTAACGTTTCATTAATGAAACCCTAAATAGTTAAGGCTACGTTTATCAAACACTAGCTTTTTAATATTTTTTAATACTCAATTTCTTTCCAATTTTAAAGACATTCCTCTTTATTTTTAAAACATTTCATTTTTTTCAAGACATTACAACTCCTTTTTCATAATTTTCATTATTTTCAAAATGTTACTTTTTTCAACTTTTCAAGATATTAGACTTTCTTTTTCATATTTTTGAAAATTTTAATTTTTTTCGACTTTATCATGACATTAGACTTGCATTTTAGATTTTTGTAAAATTTTCATTTTTTCAATATTTAAAGACATTACACTTGGATTTTCATTTTTTAAAAATTTTCATTGATGAAACTCTTAATATTTAGGGTTTCATTTATAAATTTAATGTTTAATTAATAAAACAAAAAAGTAAATAAAATTTTCATATTCGACACCTTAAATAATCTGGATTTCATTTATGAAACCTAATTATTTAGGTTTTCAATTAATGGTTTTATTTATAAAATACTAAATATTTATGATTTTGATTCAAGGTTTCAATAATGTAACCCTCAACAATTAAGGTTTCATTTTAGAAACCATAAATAATTAGGTATGCATTTAAAAAACCTTGAATAATTAGGGTTTTAGTTAAGAAATCCTAAATATTTTAGGTTTCAATTTATTGTATCATTTATGAAAACGCAAATATTTAGGGTTTCAATTTATTATAGTTTCATTTATGAAACTCTAAATATTTAAGGTTAAATTTTGATTTATGGATGCATTTATGAAACCCTAAACATTTATTAAAAATTTCATGATTTCATTAATCAAAGCATAAATCTTTAGGGAGTGTTTTAGGGTTTCATTCACGAAACACTAAATATTTAGCGTTTCATTAATGAAACCCTAAATAGTTAAGTCTACGTTTATTAAATATTTAATATTTATGTTTTCAATTTAAGGTGAAGTTTGAGGTTTCATGAATGAAATATTAAATAATTAGGTTTAGGGTTTCATAAATGAAAACTTAACTATTTAGGGTTTCAATAATAAAACATTTAATCAAAACTCTAAATATAGGGTTTCAATTAAAAAATATTAAATATTTTTTTTTCACATTTCAAATCTCTTTCTAACTTTAAAGACATTCCTCTTTATTTTTCAAATTTTTAAAAATTTTCATTTTTTTGTCAAGACATTACACTTCCTTTTTCACAATTTTCATCATTTTAATCTTTTTCAATTTTATCAAGACATTATACTTGGATTTTCATATTTTTTAAATTTTCTAGACCTTTGTCTTGATTTTTCACATTTTTTCAAAATTTTAATTTTTTTAAACTTTTTCAAGATATTAGACTTTCTTTTTCATATTTTTGAAAATTTTAATGTTTTTAAACTTTATGAAGACATTACTCTTTCTTTTTCATATTTTTTAAAATTTTCATTTTTCTTTTTCGTATTTGAAGACATTTCTCTTGGTTTTTCATATATTATTTTTAAATTTTCAATTTTTTAAAAATCTCTCCCTATATATTTAACATGCTTTTTCATATTTTTCAATATCTTAATTTTTGAAGACATTAGCCTTGCCTTTTCATTTTTTAAAAATTTTCATTGATAAAACTCTTAATATTTAGGGTTTGATTTATAAATTTAGTGTTTAATTAATAAAACACTAAAATAATTAGAGTTTCATATTCAACACCTTAAATAATTTGGGTTTCATTTATGAAACTTAAATATTTAGGGTTTCAAATAATGGTTTCATTTATAAAACACTAAATATTTATGGTTTTGATTCAGGGTTTTCTTATTGTAACCCTCAATAATTAAGGTTTCATTTAAGAAACCATAAAGAATGAGGGATTCATTAAAGAAACCTTGAATAATTAGGGTTTCATTTAAGAAACCTTGAATATGTTGGATTTCAATTTAATGTTTCATTTATGAAAACGTAAACATTTTGAGTTTCAATTTATGATTTCATTTATGAAACCCTAAATATTTAGAGTTAAATTTTGATATTTATGCTTTTGATTTATGGATGCATTTATGAAACCCTAAATATGTATTAAGCATTTCATGCTTTGATTAATCAAAACATAAATCTTTAAAGTGAGTTTTAGGATTTCATTCATGAAACCCTAAATTGTTAAGGCTACGTTTATCAAATCTTTAATATGTTTTTTTCAATTTAAGGTGAAGTTTAAGGCTTCATGAATGAAACCCACAATAATTAAGGTTTAGGGTTTCATTTCTACAACCCTAACTATTTAGGGTTTCAATAATAAAACATTTAATTGAAACCCTCAATATTCAGGATTTCATTAAAAAAATCTTAAATTTTGTTTTTTTAATATTTCATTTTCTTTTTAATATTTTTTAAGTTTTCATTATCTTTCGACTCTTTCAAGATATTACTCTTGCTTTTTCATATATTTTTTAATATTCAATTTCTTTCCAATTTTAAAGACATTCCTTTTTAATTTTCAAAATTCTAAAAAATTTCTTTTTTTTTTTCAAGATATTACACTTCCTGTTTTATAATTTTCAAAATTTTCACTTTTTTCAACTTAATCAAGACATTAGACTTGCTTTTTAGATTTCATTAAAATTTTTATTTTTCCAACATTTAAAAACATTACACTTGTATTTTCATATTTTATTAAAATTTCATATTTGTTATATTTTATAGACATTTGTTCTCCTTTTTCATATTTTTTTCGTAATTTTATTTTTTTTTAAACTTTTTCAACATATTAAACTTGCTTTTCAATAATTTTCAATATTTTAATTTTTTTCAACTTTATCAAGATATTAATTTTGCTTTTTTATATTTTTTTTAAAATTTTCAATTTTTTAAACCTTTTTCATGACATTACTCTTGTTTTTTAAATTTTTTTTTCATATATTTTAATGAAACCCTAAATATGTAACGTTTCATTAATGAAACTTTGCATAGTTAATGCTGCATTTATCAAACCTTTAATATTTATGTTTTTAATTTAGGGTGACGCTTAAGGTTTGATGAATGAAACCTTAAATAATTAGGATTTTGGGTTTCATAAATGAAACCATAGATTGAAACCTTAAATATTTAGAGTTTTAAAAATAAAACACTTAATTGAAACCCTAAATATTTTGCATTTCATATAAGAAACCTAAATATTCTTTTTTTAAATGTGAATATTTTCATTTTATTCAAATTATCAATGCATTTAATTTGCTTTATAATATTATTCAAATTTTCATTAATTTTCAATATTTTCAAGATGCTACTCTTGAATTTTCATATATTTTTTTTTAATTTTCAATTTTTTTTCCAATTTTAAAGACAAATGTCTTTATTTTTGAAATTTAAAAAAAAAATCAATTTTTTCAAAACATTACATTTCCGTTTTAATATTTTTCAAAATTCTAACTTTTTTCAACCTTTTCAAGACATTACTCATGCTTATTTGTTTTTTCATATTTTTTTAAAATTTTAATATTTTTTTTCAACTTTTTAAAGATATTAGACTTGTTTTTCCATATTTTTCAAAATTTTAATTTTTTCAATATTTCAGCACATTACACTTTTATTTTCATATATTTTAAAAAATTTCATAATTTATAAATTTTCTAGACATTTGTCTTGCTTTTCAATATTTTTTCAAAATTTTAATTTTTTTCAACTTTTTTAAGATATTACTCTGCCTTTTTAGATTTTTGTTTTAAAATTTTCATTTTTTTTCAATATTTAAATACATTACACTTGAATTTCATATATTTTCAAAATTTTCATATTTTTAAAATTTTCTAGACATTTGTATCACTTTTTCATAATTTTTTAAAATTTAATTTTTTTCAAAATTTTCAAGACTTGCTTTATCATAATTGTCAAATTTTTAATTCTTTTAAAACTTCATCAATACATTACTTTTTGTTTTTTCATATTTTTTAAAATCTTCATTTTTTTTCAATATTTGAAGATATTTCTATTGTTTTTTCATATTTTTAAAAAAAAATTAAATTTTTAATCTCTCTAGAAATTAAACTTGTCATTACATACTTTTTAAAATTTTGATTGATCAGACCCTTAATACATAAGATTTCATTTATAAATTTAGTGTTTAATAAATAAAACCCTAAAATAATTTTAGTTTCATATTAGAGACCTTAAATAATTTGAGTTTCATTTATGAAACAATAAATATTTGTATTTTAATTGAAGGTTTTTATACAACCTAAAATATTTTGGGTCTCAATTTAAGGTTTCTTTCATGTAACCCAAAATATTTTAGGTTTCAATTTAATGATTTCATTTATGAAACCCTAAATATTTATGGTTAAATATTGGTTTTCATTTATGAAACCCTTAATATTTAAGGTTTTCATTTACAGATTTATATATGAACCCGTAAATATCTAAGGAGAATTTCATGGTTTCAATAATCAAAATATAAATATTTATGGTGAGTTTTAGGTTTCCATTCATGAAACCCTGAATATTTAATGTTTCATTAATGAAACCCTAAATAATAGAGGATGTTTCTATCAAACATTCAATATTTATGGTTTCAATTTCGGGTGAAGCATAAGGTTACATGAATGAAACTCTTAATAATTAAGGTTTAAGGTTTCAAAAATGAAACTTTACATATTTTGGGTTTCAAAAATAAAACATTTTATTGAAACCCTAAATATTTAAAGTTTCATTTAAGAAGCCCTAAATAGTTTTTTATATTTTCATTTTTTTTTCAAATTTTTAAGACCTTTTTTTGCTTTTAAACTTTTTATTTATTTTCAAATCTTTCAAGATATTGCTATTTTTTTTTCATATATTTTTTTAACTATCAATTTCTTTCCAATTTAAAAGATAATCCTCTTTTTTTTCAAAATTTAACAAAAATCATTTTTTTTCATTTTTTTAAAGATATTACACTTCTTTTCTCATATTTTTCAAAATATTCAGCTTTTTCAACTTTTTCAAGACATTACTCTTGCTTCTTAGATTTTTATTTAATTTTCATTTTTTTAAATTTTTATATACATTACACTTGGATTTTTATATTTTGTTAAAATTTTCATATATTTCAAATTTTCTAGACATTTATCTTGTTTTTTCATATCTTTTCAAAATTTTACTTTTTTTTCAATTGTTTCAAGATATTAGACTTGCTTTTTCATAATTTTCAAAATTTAAATTTTTTCAACTTTATCAAGACATTACTCTTGCTCTTTCAAATCTTGCTCTCACTGGAATTTTTTTTATATTTTTCAAAATATTTTTTTTCAATTTTTTAAGACATAACTCTTGCCTTTTCATATTTTTTAAACTTTTCATTTATGAAACCCTTAATATTTAGGGTTTATTTATAAATTTAGTGTTTAATTAATAAAACCTTAAAATAATTAAAGTTTCATATTAGACACCTTAAAATAATTAGAGTTTCATATGAAACCCAAATTATTTAAGGTTCCGAGTAATGGTTTCATTTATGAAACACTAAATATTTATGGTTTTAATATTAGGGTTTCCTTAATATAACCATAAATAATTAAGGTTTCATTTAAGAAATCATAAATAATTAGGGATTCATTTATGAAACCTTAAATATTTAGTGTTTCCTAAATTTTCTATGAAACACTAAATTTAAGAATATCAAAACATAAGAGGAATGTAGTGAAAATTTAAAATTTAATGAAAACATTTTAAAATATGAAAAAACAAAAGTATTGCTTTGCAAAATTTGAAATAAATGAAATTTTTTAAAATTATGATTAATTTTTAAAACAAGAGTAATGAATGTTTCAAAAAAGAAAATATTCAAAATTATTTAGGGTTTAAAACATAAAACCCAAAATAATTAGCATTTCATAAATAAACCCTAAATTGAAACCTTAAATATTTAGGGTTTTCATAAATCAAATCATAAATATTTAGTATTTCATAAATGAAACCAGAATTATTTAGGATTTCATTAAAGAAACCCTAAATTGAAACACTAAATATTTCGGGTTTTATAAATAAAACCCTAAATATTTTGGGTTTAAAAAATAAAACCTTAAATATTTAGTATTTTATAAATAAACTTTAAATTTAAACCATAAACATTTAGGAATTCATTCATGAACCCTAGATTTAAACCATACATATTTAGTATTTTAGAGGTAAACCCCTGAATATTTAGAATTTGATAAATGAAACCATAAATATTTAGCATTTCATAAATGAAATCCTAATTATTTAGGGTTTCAATAAGAAACTCTGTATTTAGGGTTTCATTAATTAAACCTTAAATAATTAGGGTTTAATAAGTAAACCTCTAAATATTTAAGGTTTCGTAAATGAAACCATAAATTAAAACCTTAAATATTTAAGGTTTCATAAACAAAACTTTAAATGTTTGAGGTTTCCAAAATAAAACTGTAAATATTTAGTATTTCATAAATAAACCTTAAATTGAAACCTTAAATATTTAGGATTTTAGTAATGAACCTTAATTATTTAGGATTTCATTAATGATACCTTAAATTTAAACCCTAAATGTTTAGGGTTTGAAAAATGAAACCCTAAATATTTAGTATTTCATAAATAAATCATAAATTGAAACCTTATATATTTAGGGTTTTATTAATGAACCTTAATTATTTAAGATTTCACCAATGATACCTTAAATTGAAACCTAAAATAGTAAGTTTTTCATAAATCAAACCATAATTATTTAGGTTTTCATTGATGAAATCCTAAATTGAAACTATTAATATTAAGGATTTCCTAAATAAAACTCTAAATTCAAACCTTAAATATTTGATATTTCATAAATGAAACCTTATATATTTAACGTTTAGTAAATAAAATCCTAAATTGAACCCCTATTGTGAAATTAATAAAAGTATTTTAAAATAACATTAATGTTTGAAAATTTAAAATAATAGAAAATTTCAAGAATATGAAAAAATAAGAGGAATATTTTGAAAATTTTAAAAAACAACAATAATATCTAGCAAATTAAAAAAAATATGAAAATACAAAAGTAATGTGTTGAATATTTGAAAAAAAAATAAAATTTTAAAAAATATTAAAAAAATAAGAGTAATATTTTGAAATTAAATGAAATTTTGAAAAGAATATGAAATAACATTCGTAATGACTTTAAAAAAAATGAAAATGAAAAATTTTAAAATTCAGAAAACCCAAGAGTAATGCCTACAAATTTTTTAAAAAAAAACAAAAATTTTAGAAAATAATTATAAAAAAAAGAGGAATGTATTCCAAATTTGAAAAAAAAAATGAAACTTTCAAAAAAATTTGAAAAAAAAAAGAGTAACGTCTTAAAAAAATTTAATATGCAAAATAACAATAATAATATTTTGAAAATTTGAAAAGATGAAATTATTAAAAGTATTTAAAATCAAGATTAATGTTTTGAAATTGTAAAAACGTGAAAATTTTAAGAATATGAAAAAACAAGAGGAATATATTGAAAATTTGAAATTTAATGAAATCTTTTTAAAATGTGGAAAAAGAATAATGTCTATAAAATAAAAACAAAATATGAAAAAATAAGAATAAAGACATGAAAATTGGAAAGAAATGAAAATTTAAAAAATAAGAGTAATGTTTTGAAAATTTAAAAAAATTGAATATTATAAAAATAAAATATGAGAAAACAAGAGTAATGTTTAGAAAATTAAAAAAAAAACTAAATATTTAAAAAAATGAAAATATTCCAAATATGAATAAAAAAGAAGAATGTTTTGAATTTTGTTTTAAAAAAAATAAAATTATTAAAAAAAATGAAAAAACAAAAGTAATGTCTTGAAAAATGAAAAAATGAAAAGAAAATTTTAAACAAAAATATGAGAAAACATAAGTAATAATGTCAAGAAAAAAATTGAAAAAATTAAAAACATAAATATAATGAAAAAACAACAATAATGTCTAAAAATATTTAAAAAAATGAAAATTTTAAAATATGAAAAAATAAGAGTAATGTCTTGAAAATTTTTTAAAAATTATATAAAAACAAGAATAATGTATTCACCTTTTTAAAAAAAAAAACAAATTAAAAAAATAAAGTAATGTTTTGAAAATTTTAAAAAAAAAGTATAGTCCCGTAAAACTGAAAAACAATGATTTTTTTAAAAATATCTAGGAACTACAGTAATATTTAGAAAATTAAAAAAAATGAAAAGTTTAAAGAATATGAATAAAAAATAGTATTGTCTTAAAATATTGAAAAAAAAAACAAGAATGTTGTCTTGGAGAATTAAAAAAAACCTTAAAAAATATGAAAAAATGAGAATAAAGTTTTAAAAATATAAAAAAACAAAAGAGTAATGTCCTGAAAATCGAAAAAAAATATGAAAATTTTAAAACATAAAAAAATTAGAGTAATGTCTTGAAAATTTGAAAAAAAAAATTATTAAACAAGATATTTTTTTCAAAAATATGAAAAACAAAAATAATGTCTTGAAAATTTAAAAAAAAAGAGTAATATATTAAAAAATTGAACAAAATTAAAATTTTATAAAATATGAATAAACAAAGTAATATCTTGAAAAAATTTTAAACAAAAGAAATTTAAAAATATGTGAAAAAAATAAAAGGAATATCTTAAAAAATTGAAAACAAAATGAAAATTTTTAAAAATATTAAAAAATAAGAGTAATGTTTTTAAAATTTGAAAAATAAATATTTTTTTAAATATGAAAATACAAGACTAATGTCTTGAATATTTTAAAAAAATAAAAAAAAATTCTTGAAAAATTGAAAAATATGAAAGAACAAGAGGAATGTATTGAAATTTTTTTATAAAAAAAAAAACAAGAGTAATTTCTTGAAATTTTTTTTTAAAAAAAATTATAAAAATGAACAAACAAGAGTAGTGACTTGAAAAATTAAAATAAATGAACTTTTTAAAAAAATATGAAATAATAATAGTAATGTCTTGAAATTGAAAAACAAATGAAAAATGAGAGCAATAATGTCTTGTAATTTTTTTTTAAAATATGAAAATTGTAAAAATATGAAGAAAAAAATGTAAAAACAAGAGTAATGTCTTAAAAATTAGAAAAAAAAATTATTTCTTTTAAAAATATTAAAAAATAAGAGTAATGTTTTTAAAATTTGAAAAAAAAATTAAAAAATATGAAAAAGCAAGAGTTATAATGTCTTGAAATTTTTCGAAGTATTGGAAAACATGAATTTTTTTAAAAGATATAGAAATTTTAATGTGTTGAAAATTTTAAAAGTATTGAATGGATAAAAAATGAAAACAAAATATAAAAAAACAAGAATAATGTCTTGAAAATTTTGAAAACATTGGATGCAAAAAATAATTAAAAATATGAAAGAAAAAAAATGAGTATTAATATCTTAAAAATTTTAAAAGCATTGGATGAAAAAAATTGAAAAAATGAATAATATAAAAAGGCAAGAGTAAGTTCTTCAATATTTTTAAAACATTGGATGCAAAATAACTTTGAAAAATTTTAAAATATGAATAGGTAAGAGTGATGTCTTTAAATTTTTGAAAGCATGAAAAAAAATTGAAAGCATTGGATGCAAAAATAAAATAAAAAAAATATTAAATTTTTTAAAAATATGAAAACACAAAATATTGTCTTTAAAATTTTAAAATCATTGGTTAAAAAAAATTAAATATATGAAAAATAAAGACTAAATTTTTATTTTTATTTTTAAATCATTGGATGCAACAAAAAAATCAAACGATAAATATTTTAATAATATGAAATAGCACGAGTAAATTTCTTAAAAATTTAAAAGCAGAAAAAAAAGGAAAATTTTAAATATATATATATATATATTGAAAATTTTGAAAACATGAGAAAATAAGAGTAATAATGTCTTGAAATCTTTGAAAATATTAAATGCAAAAAAGAATTGAAAACAATAAAACAAAAAACAAGACACTATTTATAAGATCCAATTACCCAATTCACCTGGATTAAGTAGTTAAGTTAGTTGATAGTAATAAATTTATCTTAAAATTGTCAGTTTTTCCAAAACTATCCCCCTCTTCTTTTATATGTCTAAATCAAATATTTTTTTCCATTATCTTATTTATTTTGTTCAATTTGATTATTTATCTTTTAAAAAGTTTATTTTGGTCATTTAGGTTATAAAAAATGTTCAAAATATTCCTGCCATCAATATAAATTTATATTTTTGTGTTGTGGTGGTTATTTATGATATCGAATTATAGTTTTATTAACAACCCCATACATCACAATAAGGTTTAGCTTTGTAAGCGAGAATTTGTATTATACTGAGGTCTATAAATGCGAGATCACATACATAGATAACTCTTTGTGATCGATGGAAAGCATGAAGAGACATTAATACACCGAAAAATAGTCATTGCCAACTATATGAAGGCGGTGATAGAAGATTAGATCGTACTTTCAATGTATTGAGTTATCAATTAAAATTATATTAACAATATTAATTTAACACTAAAAAAGGACTAAAATGATTTTTTTTTAAAATAAGGGATCAAAATTTAACAAAATAAATAAGAGAAATTACATTCATTTGGCCTATTTCAAATCTAAAAATAATTAATGCAGGAAAGAGTAAAATGGATCTTATAAAAAGTTAAGAGCATATAAATATCACTCAGTTTTACCCATCAGAATACAAACACTCCAAAGAGCATCTACTATCTCCAATCTAATACTTCTATTTGAGTGTTAACTTTGGTCCCACCTAAAGTTTCATATCTTTATTATTATTATTATTATTATTTTATTAATATAATATAAAGTTGGGCCCACCAAAATAATTTTAAAAGAGGTGCTCAAATAAAAACACCAATAAAAAACCAATACTCCTCTAATGAATATAAAAAATTAGCATTCCTGTATTTGCATCAAATAACGTAAATAAAATTGGAATAAAGATGGTAGAATGGCCCACTCTCTTCCTTATGTACAAGTCTGACTCTGTAGGGCCATTCTGCGTTGCTGCATATATATATATATATGACCAATTTAGATTCAACCAAAATTTTCTTCTCAGAGAAAAGGTTAAGTATTGAAATTACTTAAACACCATTATTGAAAAGGTTATAAAGTATTGAAGTGCGATGTAATTGTATTGAAGTTTCTTCTTTCTCAGAAGGTTCTTAATATATAGGTTTCTAAAGCCTATCTATTAGATTTTGGTTATTATATGTCAGCATATTGACTCAATTTCTTGTACTAATTAAGCCCAAACGAACAATGTCAAAAGTATTAATGTATGTATATGTGCCACTATTGATGTAATGTTGAAAAATACCTAAAGCATGAGTACTACTTATGCCAGTACTCAACAGGATTTTTCAAGATATATAGACTAATTGAACTGTTAAAATTGATGAAAATGCAAAAGATAAGGTGGTGTTTTCTTTCAATTATGTTTTCTGTTTTTAACTTTTGATTACAAAACTGACATCTAACTGTACTATTTTTATTCTATTGCTTAAGATTTGTACAAAATCAAAACAAAAAAAAAATAATGTGATAATTTATAACTAAAAGGTGAAAAAAAAAAAAACAGAATCGTATAAAAAATCCTTTTAATTTTCTTAACAGAATAAATCGCTGATAATTAAAGAGTTCTAATTTGGTCAACTACGTTATTTATTACTACTTTCTCTTGATGGAGGCCATATATTGCTACTTGTTTTATAGAAAGAAATTAGCCGGCAATACAATTCCATATAGAGATGAAACTATATATTAGCACAAAAATTGGTTGATATATATATAGTAGGAAGAAGGAAGAGTTGAAATAAAATTGCATAGAGAAGCAAGATTCCATTTTGCTGTGACAAATTATCAGAGAGATCCACCTGAGTACAATGAGAAGGACGTGACGTGACCAAATTGAATAAATGAGAATTGAGAAGGCCACCCTGGGTGAAACATGGCTCGTGTATAGGGAACACCCATTATTCTCTATTCATTAACAGAACCAAACATTCACAACGTTTTCTTTGGTCCCCCCCTTATTGTACTATATATACTTAAGATAGTATGTCACAATTTATTTCGATTTGCAAGATGAATACAACATATTTTGGGGACCATATGTTATCATTTATATGTATGTATCTATGCATGCATGCATGCATTCATCATCTATCAGCATGCTCGTGTGTGTGGGGACCTAGCTTTCCGCATCAATGAACTATGTTTCTAAACATAAAATATATGCATGTTGCATGTACGGTGAAATATACTAATATTAGTGTTACATAACACTACATTTTCTATGGACTTAGGATATTATTGGTCTTAATTTGTGAAGTTTGTTAAACACTTGTTGGGCTTTGAAACAAGTGGATTATTTTTCTCACGCAACTTCATATCAAATATGGAAGAATTAATGAGCATAATCAAGCCTACTGCACATGGTGTCACAGAGAAATTTTCCCCTTTTTTCCCCTCAACATTGTGTATAGACTTATTAGTGACATTGCATTTATAAGTATGAGAATCAATCATCTAATTTTTAAAAATGAATTGGGTCTTGACTTAAAATATAATATGGATCACCGAGTAAAATTCATTTTCATTATTTTGCTCTCTATTTCTTTTATATTTTGGAGAAATAAATAAATTGAATATTATGCACATTTAATTTCAGAAAAAAAAATTATGCACATATTTAATGGAGAGTAACATAAATTTTTCTAAAAGCTAGTAATAAAAGAATTGGAGAAGATTTTTTTTCCTATTATTAAGTCAGTAAATTTGGTTATTTTTGGATAATATTAACTATTTGTTATTCATCATTATATATGAAATTATCAAAAAATACTGATTGAATTGGTAAGAATGAAACTCGTATCCCAGAAGAATATAGGTTCCAATCTTTATCAATATTAGAACTTTGTTAGTAATGATAAATATCTTTATAAGCGTTAAATAAATCTTATCGCATGAGATATATCCTAACACTGATGAATCTTGGCACCCAACTCACCAAACTTTAATTCATACATAAAAAAATCCATATATGTCCTTTTTGCATTCTTGAGAAAGTCTATAATTGAAAACAGTGCATAAAAGAGGGGATGACATTTATTCCATAAACTAGACAAACTAGGATCTCAAATGAATACTTACTAATTAATAGCTAGGCTTCATAATATATGTCAGGGGGCTTTATTTATTTCGTTTTGGAATTCATTCCTCTTAAAACAATAGTTAGATGTGGATGCATTAAAAACATTAAATGTTACTACCATTTTTTAAAGACGTCTTTTCACTTTTAATTCTTAATTTATATATTGCCTTTAGAGCAAAATAGTTAAACGTACCTTTTCAACTTGAACTAACCTATGAGAACTTACCTACCATATAAACGTTGCAATTAATTTCATATATATCCAAATGTCAAGGGCTTACATGCTTTCAATGCAACAATGTATAGTACTACGTACGTAACTCTGAAATTTTCAACATATGATAAATTTGAAACACTATGATCCAGCTCATGAGCAAGTTCTTTTTGAAAGCTGTGTCCTTTGCAAACTTTTTGCGTTATTAGGATGTCCGCAATAAGATTAGTAATCATATTTGTTGACTATTAATCTCTATGGATAGAAACAAAAACACCATACAATTGAAATTATTAGAAATGGATCTCACTTTATTTATTTTCTGTTAAAAGAGTGATGCACATCGATCTTTTACTTTCCTATTTTTTCCACAAGAATTGCTAGCTTTTTTGAGCATATATAAATCTTTTTTTGGTTTAACCTTTTGTTGGTCATGCAATTTACTTCTTGTTGTATTTTACTATACTTTAGATAAACATGCTCGCTTTTCCTTTGTCAATGGGCTTGTTTTATATTGCACATAATTCATTTTATTAGCAAAATCAAAAATAAAGGAAGAAGAAGAAATTAAGAAGATATCTCTTCCCATTTGCACCGTTGGGCGTTGGACGAGTAATTAATGTGTGTATCTGCTGGCACCTATTTAAACAAATCCATTGAACAAAGACGTATTAATTCCCTGGAGAATTTTACTAATTCGTACGTAGAAACATAATTGTTTAACATGAAATATATAATACAGAATTAATATTCTACACTTCTTTGGAGAAAAAGAATGAGAGAAGTAAATGGAAATTAAAGTAACTACCAATCTGCTTATGTATATACTGTTAAGATTATAAACACAAGTAATTGTACGACTTGTTAGATATAACTAAAATTAATGGAGTAGTTACTACATGTTGGTTTATAAATATTCAATTCATAAAGAAATAAAAAATTATATACGTTTCTGCTTATACAGTGAAACCTGATATACAATTTCTTTCTTATCTTTAACTTAACATACTCGTCATAATTGCTTGATTCCTATTTAGTAGAAATTGTTAAGAAAATATATAATGGACACAACTCAGATATAATTTCTTAAGCATTTTTTAGTTTTATTCTTCTATTAAAATTAAAGTTATACCTTAAAATTTCATATAACAAAGGTTAATATATATATATATATATATCAAAAGTATTTAAGAACTATGTCTGATTTTAAAAAAAAAATCATATAAAGTAGTAATGTCCATTTTTGTTATCCCCCATTCCATGCATATATTTCTTTCTAGTCATTCTTTTATTTATTCGAACAATTGAAGAAAATTCTCATCATTTTTTTTATCCTAATAATACAAATAAAACATCGGGAGACTTGATCCTTTATTTTTATTTTATTTTTAAACTGATTGATCCTTGATATATGCTGTACCTTTTAAAACCACAAAGTCTAAGGAGAGTATGCCATTAATTGGACATTGGTACTTTTTTATTTATTTACAAATGTACTTTTTTTATTCACACTTGGACATTGGTACTTAGGATAGCAGTATATTTGTTTTTTTTTTTTTTTTTTTTTAAAAGGATAACAGTATATACATTTTTTTTTTTTTAAATATAGCTGTATTCCACAAGCAGATTTTACTCACTCATGCACCCACCATTATTTGTCAATCGCTAGAACCTGTCCTTTTCACTGTTGTTGAATAGCTAGAACTAGAAGAACTGTATATGTTACAAATAATTTGGAGCATTATATAACACGTTATTGTTCCATGCAGAGAAAAAAAGAGCTATTCCCGACACTAGTTCGTAACCATTTCCAGCTTTGGCGGCACTAATTCCTCGTTGTCGTCCCATGTTTACGGTCAAGAACCAAGATTGCGCAATCGAGCACAAAACACACTAAGTTACAACACGAGGGGCACACACGTGTGAAATAAAACTAAGCACACTCGATAATAATTGCAATACATATATCTCTCTATATATATTTGTGTTATGGGTCTAATCATCATTCCACACCAAGACATGGAACCGCTTTTAAGCCCTCAAATGTCTCTTTGGAATTTGGATGGAATGAGTAATGTTAACAATTTTTTTTTATTTTAACCATTTAGCGTGTTTTTTTTTCTTAAAGTAAAATTAGAGGTGTCTTGACTAATTATGACAAATAAGGCAGCCAGAAACTTTAGTGCAAGAATATCTACGACATCCCCTTTTCCTTTTTGAATGAGTATTGTGTCTTTGGAGAAAGTTGAAGATAAGAAGAGTTAGGTGCAATGATGGTGTTTATGCAGATTGAGGAACACATAGACAAACAAAACGAGAGAATGTGATCAAAGGGGATGGCTCTTTTTGCATTATTGACAAAACATGGAGTTGGTTTTGTACTTAGCTGGACCTAAGAAAAAAGGTGCAACTCCTCCAAATAAAGCAAAACTCAATAATTTAAGGGCCACTTTCATATCGTCAAAAACATCATTTCACTGAATTAATCATTAGTCCTCTTGTTAAAATTAACCACTTTCCCTCCCATTTGCACATTTTTCCTTCTCAAATTCGCAATAAATATATATATATATAGATCCAAAAGGCTACGGTTGGAAAGGTCTTTGTTCCACTAGAATACAGAAAAAGATGACAGATAAATGGCCCCTACATGCCCCTAATTAATCCCCAAAATTCCTGCACTAATGTGTTTTTTTTTTTTTCCAAACATACATATTCTGAATCTTCAAACCCCATCTTTTTCATTTTTCTTTTCCCCCCTCCCTTTCACATGCATAATTTAACACATGACATATAGCGTGTGAAACTGGTTTCACGTTTCAGATAAGCCAATAGTTACAACTTCTACACCCCTCCCCCCCCAGAAGCCAGTAATTATAGCTTCAACGTACGAATATTCGACGAGTTTCCAAACACGCCCTATCCACCTCCTCTAGATATCACTCCAAGCTGCAAAAACTGGCAAGTGAGATGAGAGTGGCCTCATTTGAGAGGGAAACCAAGAGCCACTAGTAATAGTAGGGCTAGTAGTGACAATCTTTGATGATCCTCCTCCTCCCATTGGAGGCCTTGGAAAAAGCAAAGTGGGGCCAGTTTTGTGATCAGGGCTGGCTTCCCTTGAGCTGCTTAAACTGGTGACCAGAGAGGAAGGGTTTGAAAAATGAGTCCCTATCTTAGTTATAGACTCATCACCAATCATGCAACCCTGCTGCTGGCTAGATCCTACTACTGAGTCAATCCCAATGAGATCTTGTAGGGACACAGAGAAAGCACCACCACCACCTCTATTATTATAATTTCCACACTTCATGGTCTTTTGGTCACAGTTGTTGTTTAACTGTTGCTGATGCTGATACAAACCCATCTTCCAATCTGTTGAACCACTTTCATTATTATTATTATTACTATTGTTTTGGTTGTTGTTGATGTTGATGTTGTTGTTGTTGTTCACAGCCTCAACTTGTTGGCTTGACACTACATTGTACTCTATGGCCTCAGTTGTTCTTGGCTCACTGTTCTTGTTTCTTCTAGCTAGCTCCCCCGCAAGAAGGGTGTTGCTGGCCATGATTCTCTCAACATCGTATCTTGTTATGTCAAAGTTGGTCACAGCATTCACCCCACGGAATTTGATTGCAGCTACATCATATGCTTCAGCTGCTTCTTCTTGAGTGCCTAATTTTATTCATAAAATACAAATGAATTTAGTTTTCATATACTATCAACATAAAATATGACCTTCAATCTGTGGGCACATTTTAATTAAGTTCAAAAATAAAAGGGCGTTAGAAAAAAATGTTGTGGACTGTGGAGATATTTTCACTATTCAGATACCCTTTATTTATTTTTCCAGAGAGAACAGCCTTAAAAAAAGTGACTTGTTGCACGGTCCAAAGTAGAGCTATAAGAACAGCCTTATAGAAAGCATTGACAGTCACTAGCATAATAATAATAACAACATTAATAACAAAGTCCTAAGAATGTATACATTAGCCTAAAATCTCACAATTGCAGTGAAAGATTTGGCAATGAAGTACGAGGATTGAAATGCAACAACTTTCTGGAAGGACTTACTGAATGTCCCAAGATAAAGGTCCTTATTTCCTGCAACTCTGCCTATCCTTGCTTGCCACCTGCCATGTTGGTGGTGCCTGCATAACATTCAAAAGTGGATTTAACCCTAATTAACCAACATGTTTAATTTCTAAAGTTTATAAAAAAAAAAAAAAATGGCAGAGAGGAACAGCATGAACCTTGTCACTCCTCTGTACATTGAGGCACCCCTTGAAAACCCACTACTCTTTCTGCAAAGCAATCACCAGCATCATAATTAAACATTATAAATAATTGGTAGCTTTTAGCAATATCATAATAATAATGAATAAATAAATAAAAATATAAAAATGTAAAACAAATGTGCACCTTCTCAAGTGGGCCACGTATTCCTGCCTACTCATATTCTTCATTTCTTCAAGTTGAGTTTGGTAATTTTCTAGCTGCCAAATAGAAGAGAGAAAATGTGACTCCAAATGTACAAAATATTTTGAGCCAGAAATTATGCCACCTGAATTGAAACATACCGGGAAGTTTATGTGTGTTGAAGGTCCCCAATACTTGAGAGCCGCAAGATCATAAGCTCTTGCAGCTTTCTCTTCCATGTCATAACCACCTTCAGTTCACAAACAAAAATTCACCACTAATCAAAATTAACATTTTTTAGTATAAAAAGTATGAAGCATTGAAAATGCAGACCCTTGGAAAAAGGACTAGTAAGTAGTAGCATACCCAAATAAACTGTGACATGCAGCAACGTTTTGTTGAGTAGTCAATGGTCATCCACATTGTGAACACAACACACAGTAGGTGAAAGAAGGTTAGTGGGCACAGCTCAAAAAACAAAGTAAGAAAAACACTTCAAAATTTAAATAAAGTTTTTTTTTTGGCTAACTAACCTTGTCTTCCTTTCCTTGTTTGCCCTTCCTTCTTGCAACTATTATCCCACAAATGAGCTTCATATCTACCAGTCCATCTATGCCTGCATACACAACCACCAAGAATGTCCCCACAAAATTTACTCAAAAAACAAAGCAAACAACACATTACATTAAAACTCAAAAAGTAAAACAACCATGAATATGAAAATTATTATGGTAAAATAGGACCACTAAGATCAGCTTAATAGTAAGAGTTTGAACAGTTTACATAGAAATTCAGATTCAAAACCTCATTTTTGCTACTATACACTCAAAAAATAATGATAGAAAAAAGGGGTGATTGTGAAGTGAAGTGAAAGCAACTAACCTTGTGACACCTCTATACTGAGAAGTTCTTTGGCCGAAAGTGTCAATGGATTTCCTGTGCACAGGTTGCTTCTGGCCAAGCTTAGCAGAGCCTCTCTTTTTGGCATCCACAGGCACTGAGTCAGTTCCAGAAGATGAGATCTTAGTTGGAACAGTGACACAGCTTGATTGAGAGCCAGGGCTCATAGACAAACTTAGGGACTGTAACTCCCCACAACCAACACTACCAACATTCCCAGAAGAAGCACCATTATTATTATCCTCTCCACCAAGAACACTGCTACTACTATTCACTTGCTGCTGCTGCTGATGTTGCTCCAGATTGTGCTGAGTGGAAGAATAATCCCTTTGGGGCACCCAGTTTTTAAAGTAATTAGCAATGCTTTCTTCTTCCACCACTTGAGGCATTTGGGGTGGCGGTTCCTTGGTCTGTTCTTCCTCCAGTTGGTAAATCCCAAGCCCTGAGTAATATGGATGGTTTTGTTGTCTGAAAGGGTCAGAGAGAAGGTCCAAAGAAGAGGAATGGTCTCCGTTGGTCTCAGTTTCATGAGCATTCTGGTTGCTATAGTAGATGCTGTCTAGGCTTAGAGCCATTGCTTCTCTTTCGTGGTGGCTTCCATAGTCTTCAGCCCCCATAGTTGCACCACCTAGGAAGTCCTCAAGTTTTGGAGATGAAGTTGGCACCATCACTACAACAAAACAAGAAAAACAAAAACAAAAAACGTACAGTTTATATATACTTTTAGTGACGTTCTCAAAATTAATAGAATTAAAGTATTAATCTTTACAATAGATTGTCGAGGTGAAACTATATAATTGAAAAACAACATAAAAATCACCTAAAGAAGTTGAAAGGAAAGCTTTGAATAATGCATGGAGGAGGGTAATTAAGAAGAGCTAGATAGATACCTTGGGTTTGTGATCTGGTGAGAGCTTCCATAATGCAAAGTGAGCCATCTGACTTGAGAGGCATCATGGCCAAAGGAGAGTGAAAGGCACTGTTTTCTCCAACACCATAACTACAGATTCCTGAGGTGTTGAGGTGTGAGGGTGACATATAGAAGTTAGTGGGAACAGTGTTGTTGTTGTTGCAAGCTGCTGTTGCAGTAGAAGCCTGAGGGTGATGATAGTAGTGATGATGATGGTGGTGGGGAGAGACACCAGAAGAAGTAACATCCATTTTCATGTGGGGTGAGAGAGAGAACCCCAACCAGTTGTTATGATTGTTCCCATCATCATCGGTGTTGCTATCATTCATGGACTTCATATCTTTTGCTTCTTTTTGTGTTTTTTTCTTTCTCAACTTAGAAAAAAGGTTTGAACTTGCTAGCACCACCAGTATCTAACAGCAGCAGCTAGGCAAAGTCAATCATTGGGGTGACAAATAAACAAATAATCATATCAAAATAATACTCTTTCAGTCTTTCTTGTTGGCAATGAAGACTTGGTTTTTGTTGTTTAGCTACAGCAAGGTTGTTTTCTTTTTTTCTTCTTCTTCTCACACCAACAACAAGAAGAACCAAATAAAATAAAAAAAACTCTCTCTCTCTCTCTCTCTCTCTCTCTCTATCTTTCTTTCTTTCTTCACTCGAGCGTTACAATACTGGTCTCTTTAAACTAAGCAGAAGGAATAAGTTACTAGCAAGTGATGCTGGAGCACCCACTTCATTCCATAGGGATCTGTGTGTAGTATATATAAACACACAAGGTCTTTTGTTTTGCCTTTTTCTTTTTCTTTTTTATGTAAAATAAAAATTAAGAAAAGAGAAAACTCTGACACACCCCCACTTAGCTAGGTAGACTTGGCTTTTTGTTAAACCCTATGGTTAAACCCAGAATCTAATTTGAAAGTGGATATATATAAGAAGAAATGAAAGAGCCCAAAATGGTAATGGTGAGATGAACTTTTTTTGGTCAGTTTCTGAAAACTTGAATGGCAGTAGGTGAATCTAGTGAGCAAATAACCAAGATATAAACGGTAAGGAGGGGAATTGAGAAAAGATTCAGAACTCTAGCAGCCAAAAAAGTTTGTTTAATATTCTTATTTATAATTCATACTTTTCTTTCATGATTTTAAAATATAATTTTTCTTATTTTATAACTCTAAAAATAACTTTTTCATCATTTATTTAAAATCAAATAGTTGTAATAAATAAATAATTTTAACTATTAACATTTGAAATTTCTCTTTTTTCGTTATATATTATATTATACCCCACATTACAGAAAATATAATTGTTTTTACGGTGAGAAACAAGGTTGCAGTGGGAAGGGGGCCATAGATTTGACGGGCAGGACATATCTGCCCATCCAGTCACTTCATACAGTACGCCCATTCTGTGCCACCTGCATACTGCATACTCTATTTAAAAGCATCTTCTTCTACTACAATTCAACCATATCAATATATCTTCTCTCTTTTTACATTTTTATAATTTACTATGTTTTTTCATCAATTTCAACAATATATTTCGTACAATGCTACTATATATGCTACCATTTTAGATATTTTTATGTTTTAATTTAAGTAAAACTTTAAAAGTTTAATGGTGATATTTTTATAATTTAATTTAAGTAAAAGTAATTAAAAAAAATTCTATTATTTTTGTATAGCTTGTTCTTGTTGATTTTATTTTTATAATATAAAATTATAATGTTGATTAGTAATAATAATATAAATACAGATGCAAGTCGTGTCAAATAATCGCTTGTTGTGATTAAATAAAACGAAGTACTATTCTTTAAATACACCTGCATGAAGTGAAATTATTGTCAAGCTATGATCTGGTGAATCCTCACGGGTTCGTGTACTTTCTTGTACCACAACCATATTTCAAATTAATTGTATACTAGTATTATTAGTACTTATATATGATAAATATTTACTTTTATAAAATTAAATTTTATAACAAAAGTAGTGTATTTTCAGCATGTTTTGGAAATATATTCTACAATAAAAAAAAATACACTATTTCTCATTTGAGAAACCCAGATGTTGGAACTAATAGTAGTATTTACTTTAATGTTAAAGCTGTATATCCTAAATTTTTAATTTGTAATATAAAGTAGATTATTATTTTGAACTCTTTATATATAGGGTAGAGTAAACAAAATTGTAGCTGGTATATAGAACCGGAATTCATTAACTGTTTTAAAAATAAAAGTTTTTATTTTTTTTCCTAGACACCATAAATATCTTCTGGTAAAAATAATCTTGTTGAGAGTTGAGATGGATTTTTTTTTTAATAATAATAATAATAATAAATTAAAAATAAAAAAGAAGATGATTCATTCTGAACTTGACTGTCACCATGAATGGGTGACAACGTCTAACCCATCGTTCACCGTCGATGAGGACAAAGAGAGGTTTCCTTTGTGGGTCTTCTCATTCTTATCTCACCTCTGCTGACTTTATTGTGAGTGTCTCTGCATGTTCATTCATCCTTCGGGAATGAGTGAATCACTTGTGTTTAATTATTGTCAATTAAACCAACAACTGTTGTTTGTAATTCTTAATAAAGAGGTTTTTGTGTTCGAATTTTAATTAATTGATATGGAATCAATTATTTTTTTCCTCCATCAACATCTACTTCATATCAATATAATGGTTATCTGAAACCAAAAAAATTCTTTCAGTTTTTCACATCAAAATAAAACTATAAATTTCAATTCTATAAACATTAATTAACTAGTTTAATTATGTATGTTAAAATTTTTAGAAAAAACATATTTTATCTTATTTTCTATTAAGAAACCATTGATTTTAAATTTAGCAATACTTACTCACCAAAAAGTGATTTGCATGTGTCGACGTACACTCTCCGCCGTAAACTTTTTTTATTTTATGTAATCAAATTTTACTTTGTCTACTCTCATGTAAAATGCTTCCATGCACCGTATACAATGTATCGAGTAATAAGTATAAAAGGATACTAATTAAGAAGACTTTATATAAAAAGTGAGACCACCCTAAATAATGTTTTCATTGACAACTCGATCAAATTCCAATTGAAAAAATTATATCTATGAAAACACTTCAATTTTGTATTTGAATCTCTATCATTCGTAACATACATAATGCTAGCTCTCCCCACTTCTTCATTGTAAAAGTTGAATTGATGTTTTCTTAAACGACAATCACAGTTTATGATGTTGAATATCGTAATTAAGAAATATAAGATTAATTTAGTGATTAGAAAAATAAATTAATAAACTTTTGTCGATGAAGGCAATGATGTTGAATGAATATCGTTATACATGTTCCTAAAAAAAGATAAAATGATATATATTAACATGTACCTAAAAAAATATAAAATAAAATAATTCGAGGAACATTAATTACTTTTTCCACTGTCTCTTTGTGCATATTCAACAACTACTTCCAGACAAAAAGAGAAAGTGGGTCTTTGATAAGCTTGAAATATTCCAGAAATGATGATCAAAAGGGACCCAAAAACAGACTTTATGACGATAATGCATCTTACTCCTCAAATATTCTCTTATCTTAATTAGGCAATTTCTCTTCACATAAATGGTATCTCGATCAGGAACGTGGATATCGTTCTTTTAAGGATGATAATGTTTTCGTAAACAGCCTTGTTGTCTCACTACTCATCTTCAATGTTCCAAGATTTTTTATTAGCATTTTTTTGAATTTGAAGTCACGGATATCTTTTATTATAGACAATTTAATTTATTCGAGTCTAGTCAAATAGTTAAAAATTGCCAATATCCATCAACGTTAAAGATTTGTTTTTATCAGTGTTTTAAATTTAATGTTTATGTAGGGTCAATTTAAAAGATCTTGTACTATTAATAAGGAAATTTTATAGTATGTATAACTCTTAAAATAGTTATTGTAAAATTTAATAAACTTTTATATAAAAAAATTGTAATTGAATATCATTATAATAAATTTAAAATTTTGAAAGGCAACAAATTTCTACAGTTTTTAGAAAACTGCTTATGTTCGTGATCCTTTATAGTACTTGAAGATAATTCCTCACATGTGTATAAGGTTTTTAAAATGAGGTTACAGATTTGTTATAATCTTTCATATTGTAGAAAATTATAGATAAATACACTCAATGTAATCGCGTTGTAGTAATCAAGAAACCTAAAAATAAATGTTGATATTGTGACCTAAATCGTAGTCATATAGTGAACCTTACGTGTATCTAGCTCAAACGAAATCATGCCTGCCTCAGTTGTAAGGTTTAAATAAATCAAACCCAGAAAGAAAAAAGAAAAAAAACAAGTATGAGTATATTTATATAAATTCTCTCAACCATCACCTTGTATCACTTGATTACTGGGTTTTTTTCAATTAATTTAAGCTATTTAATAATCACACTTAAAAAACTCTGTCCCTCTCTCAATGATGTATCCTCGATTCCTTCACAAACTGAACTACACCGATTTACTGGTATATTCCTTCTCTTCATACAATAATGTTGCGGATAAATTAAAATTCAAAAGTTTATATCATTATTATATTAATGATTAATGATCATGTCATCTCATTAAATAAAATACCGTACAATATGTAAGATCTGAGTTGTCAGACACAAATTTAATTACGGTGTAATATATTCTTTAACTTTTGAGCCACTCCTTTCTTTGGCTTAACGGGGAATGAATGTTTAGAAAGATATTCTGACACGTTTAAATAAATAAATATTTGTACAGAATTAGTGTAAAATCCAACTTATAATTATAATAATTTTTAAAATAATTTTATAAAAATTAACTATATTATTATAAATAATAACATATTACAACATAAATAATATATTATAATTGATTAATAATATAAAATAATTTTATATTAATTATATTGAGTTCGAGAGCAAATGCATAACAACAAATTAGTGAAATTACTAGTATTTAAAAAATGAAATAAAAAAAAATTATATTAACAGAACATGTATACATACCAAATTCTTAATCGTTTTTTAATTAATATCGATCTCTTCAATCCTCACGCTTTGTTAATTAATTTATCTTAAGATTTTATATTAGAACTTTGCATATGAAAATATCCTTCTGATCGAGAGATCTAATTTCACTTTACCATAAATAATATTCCTTCTTTTCGAATAAAATTGTTTTCTTGCTGAGAATATCTGCAATATAGACCAAAAAAAAAAAAATAGTCACATATATTAGAGCCTTCCCCTCTTAAAACTCTTTTAAACACGGCTTAATGAGTTTTCACACTAGTGTTGATTAAATTCATATATTTAGTGTGTTTGAGTGAATATTTACAAAATTAACTTTAAATAAAATTGATCTCGAAGTAAAATAACTTATGTATAGTCGTTTTCATTCTAAAAATAAGTTTGTTGAAAGTTTAGGACAAAAAAAAAAATTATTCAATCCAAAACTTAGTTAAAATCGCTTGAACTCAAAATTGATTTGCTAGTGAAAAAGAATTTATGAATGCAAGACTTATAAACATGTAAATATCACAATTAGTTTCCTTCAATTTAGGATGGTCAAACTATATCTTTTCTACATTAATATTTCCTTTAAACTTTTTGCTGTTAATGGGCATGCAATTAAATAATGTACTAAGCTAGCCATGGTGCTATATATAGTTGCTACCATGAGCGAGTGGTCCAGGTTCTTTCTCTATGTAAATGAGAAATGATTCACGCAAATTTGCATGGAAATGCTGCTTCGTGGAGACAAATTTTCAAACGGAAATGATTTGTGTTTGAACCCAATGAAAGGCTGTGTCCCAATTTAATAGGAAAAGTGCTGAGAAGGTATGGCTCTCAGCTTGTGCAGTTTGTGCACAGTGTAAGGAAATGATTCGTTCAACTATTATAAACGAGAATCTATTCTCTTAGTACGTACTCAGTAACAAGAAAAAGGTAATAAAAATTTGTGAAAATTGAGATGTTATACAGCCTTAGATAAAAAAAATTAAAAATATTTTTATTTTTTAATTTTGTTAACTTAGATACAAGAAGAAAAAAAGATTTTGAAAAAAAATTATTATTCTTCGGCTGTTCGATCTGTTCCATAACATGACAGGGTCACCTCATTATATCTGTTATTGGAGTTAATAATATTGTACCCTAGTGGTTGAACTAATTGACTTGATTGACAAAGTGCATTTTTTACAATTTTGTATCTTTTAAGATCAATTTGGCACAAGGCTTCACACTTACGAGGATAAAAATAGTGATTTATGCATAAAACATGATTTATATGTTTAAAAATATCTATTTATAGTATATTTAAATTGTAATATACTAGTTTATAAGTACAATATTCCTCTTGCTTCCATCAACAGATGTCAGTATTTTTATTTTTCAATTCAAACTCTCTACTTTAATCTTACCACGACACGATTCTGGTTCACTAGTATAGGTATACCCCCCTCGATCTCTTCTAGCGTGTTACAAGGGTGGCAACAACAATTCAATGAATTCACTTCTGTTATTTACCCTTTTCACTTTCGTTATTAAGTTCTTTCTTCCCCCACTTTTTTTTTAACAAGTATATATGGAAAATGATATTAATATACATAGTTTTTGTATGAGTGCCCTTACCACATGTTGCAGGCAGAACTACAATAAAAAATAAAATAAAATTTTAGGGAGTTAGAAATTAGAATAATTCTTTTTCAATAATAAAAAAAAATATAGTTCATATTCTTCATATATAAAAGGATTTCATAAGAAAAATGAAGTAAGCCATACATTCAATATAGTTCTATCTAGGGTCCTCACTCCTTCACTGTGGTCTCAAATTAGTTCGTGATTGGCTTGAAAAAAAATATTTAAAAGAAAAAAAAATACATATAGATTATTAGAGTATAAATGAAGAGTTAATTCTGACAAATTTTATCCTCATTGTCAGGTTTACTGTAAATCCAATTAAAAACGCCAATTTAGAAAGGCTTCACTGATTTTTATGAGTTATGAGAGCTTCTTTTTTTTCACCAAACCATAATGGATGAAACATTCTTGTCACTAGTCCAAACTCTTCAGATATATTATTATACACGTTCATTTCAATGATTGCTATGAAGACACACACGATCATGATGTTAAATTGAAATTGATAGTAGTAAAGTATTGCAAAGAAAAAAAAAATCTTCGATCATGTAATATAATGTTATGACATGATTTCAACAACCAAACTTTTGTGTCTCCTCTGTGACACCCCTTCTGTTAAACACTGAATTAATAAGTCACTGTCATTATAGTAGAAGAAGAAAAAGACGTGGAACTAACTAGGAAGACAAAAGAGACAAGCACTGTTCAGATGCACTGAACAGTTGAACCAACCACGCATACGGAAATTCAGGAGTCATTAACAATGAGCTAGCTCCAAGGACGTGTGTATATATGTTTGTTCACATTGATCTAGAAATATTTGAATAGTGCTAATGAACAGAACAGTACGTAACAAAACAAATATCCGTTTTGAGTCACTTTCTCACAAACTTTTTTTACTTTTTCAAATGATGTATGTTAGACGTATTTAGTATTTACTCAATCAAGGTTTCAAAACATGATTTGCATAACCACAATTGTGGTCATACGTACATTAGAGTTTTTTTTTAGATGTCATGTCTAGGACTAGAAATGTGTTAAGACTTAAAGTATGTATGCACGTTTCCCACACATTTTCACATAAAAAATTGAAAATAAGGATTGCTTTTCACTTTAGCCAAAGAAATGCAGAACCAAATTAATTATACAACAAATATTAGGTATGGAAGTGGGATGAGATGAAGGTGAGATTATTCTCCCCATTCTCTGTCTTTAACATTCCAAATCATTCTCATCTTTGACTTCATTTTTTATTGGGACTTAAAAGTTTGACTCAGATCCATTTTCGTTGGGGATAAGTTTTTCAGTCCCATCCCGTTTCCGATACACATGACAATTTCAAATCATAAAACGATTATTATAACATAAATTGATACATATTACATCAATTTAACAAAATATATAAAAAAAATATTTTGAGTATAATTATTCTATAATATTTATATAATTTATTGTATCAATAACGGGGATGGATGTGGGTGCGGACGTAAGGATTACAATTCCTAACCCCAATCTCATCCCAACTTTCTTAAGTAGAAAAAATCTAAACTCACACTTATACTCTATCAACTCAATTTTTTTCCAATCAAAATTAGGGTTGGGACAGGAATATCTCTACGAGTGCACGTTCAATTGCATGCCTACCAAATATCATCGATCGATCATAATGAAACTACATCCAAAAAGTAATCTTATTTATGATTTGAAACAAAGATAATGAAACATTGTTTTATTTTGATGGAACAAGGAGAGATGAGACATATTAAGCCATATGTTTTTTTATTTCTTAGTTTCATTATTTGAACATGAAAAATACACAAATATGATCTCAAATATATCAAAAGAATACCTTTATGTTAAGAAAACATTTTTTTTTAATTATGGGAAACATAGCTATGTATTTAAACGAGTATTAACAATACATTCTAATACATAATATTCTAACATATCTTCTACTATAAATTAACTTTTTTTGAAACTACAAAATTATCAGAGTCAGGATAAATAAGAAATGAGACTCGAATATTACGGATGTCTAATATAGTATCTTTAATCAAAGATTAATTTCTTGAAATACAAAAATTTATTTAACAAATTAAAGTCTCCAACTGATTATCGAACTTCTTGATTACATATTTAAAAAATATGATTATCTGTTAATTATAATCTAATTAATATGTTGGTATTATAGGGTTTAACTCATATGATCGATTGAATTAATAGAGTACATATAAGTTATTGTTAATATGTTGGGTGTGGACCATTTGCATGAATGTGGACAGAGAAAATATCCAAAATCCAATGGAAGGAAAAAAGCAGCAGGGAGTGAGTAATTGAGAATCACGTGAGATCAGCAAGAAAATCCACCATCATTCATTCACGGCATATGGCAGCAGAAGCAGAAGCTAGATAGGGTTCGGAGGAGATCCAAGCATAAAACAAAGTTAGATTTTGAGATCACTGTCCCCTGCTGTGATGGCTACCCTTCTTCTTCTCGACTCAGAAAGAGGTGTTGTTGTTGTGGCCCTGTGTTGTGTTGTGTTTGCTGCCACTGCATGCTTCTGTCAGCACTACTCACATCCAACAACACAACAGCACAATATGTTTGCCTATCTATATCTCTTCTTCCCATTCAAATCAATTGCATGCCTTTCATGTCATGCACCAAACAAAACAATAACAATAACAATTGGTCTACAACCTTGTGTCTTTCTACTTTCTATTCTACACACTCTTCTCTCTCCTCATTATGCTCCCTTCCTTAGATGCAAAGACTGCCCCTTCAACTCTTCAACCAACTAAAAATTCAATCCTCTTTCTCTCTCTCTCTCCCTTGAAATGTCAATATCCAAGCTTGCATGTCCTGTCACGATCACCTTAGATTCTTACTCTCTCTCGACTTATCAAGGGTGTGTGCCCTTCTTTTTACCTCTTTTTCTCTCATTCTTGACTTCTTGTTTCTCTCTTTTTCTTATTTTAATGTCGACAGCGATTCAAATACCTCAGAGACAACTTGGTGTCTGCTTTTCATATATATATATATATATATATATATATATATATATATATATATAAAGTTTAAAAATAATATAAAATAATTTTACATTAAATAATCACAAATTATTGTTTATTATAATTTAATCAACTTTTATAAGATTATTTTAAAAATTATATACAAATAAATAATTATAATAATCTTTTATGTTATATTATCTATTAATATGAGTGTATCATCTTTAAACTCATATAAAAATATTAAAAAAAAAAAAATTCTTCTGCCCTACAACCTTTTGGTCTTTGCTGTTATCACGAATGTCGCAATAAACTAAGAAAAACAGATCAGGAATCCCCTAAAAAGTGTACTATTGATGAAACTCAAGAGAAAATGAACAAAATAATCCATATCCTATGCCACCTTCCTCTAGTGTACTAGTTTCTAAAAGAGTGAAAAGGATATATATATATATATATATATATATCAATCAAATTCGTTCTTGGAATTTGGAAGATATGTATAATAATGCATATGCATATAATATTTCATAAGTCCTTGTTATAGGTAGATCTACATGAAAGTAGGGTTTGGCTCTTTGTTCAAGGAAAATAACACCCTTGCTGTCCTTCCCTTGTCACCACTCTATCTATAGTACCTGAAGTGTGGTGTGACGCAGTTCATTTGCTTCAATGGCTATGCTGTGTTTGGTTTGTTTATTGACTCAAGTTGCTATCCGATTATTAATGGACCAAGACTATGAATGGGTGTTTCTTGTTTTAGGGCATTACGGGTTTTTAAGAGCAAGCATTAACTGACTTGACAGGAATGTGGTGAAAAAGAAAGCTAACCCCCACACCACAAGCCACAATTTCTTAGAAAGTAAAAAAAAAAAGTTATAAAGTCTTTGTTTAGATTAAAATTTGCAAAAAGTTTGAAAAAAAAAGCTTTGGCATTAATGTTTTTGATTAAAACTTAGTTTCATATTAATGTTATGTTTGATCTTTTGTTTGGAGGTGCTCCAAACTCAATTTAAAAGGTAAACTTAATTTCATTATGACATGACATGTTTAATTATTCTCAAAAATACATTTGTATATTAAAATTTTGTCTAAAAATTCAGTTTTATGAAAACAAGACTTAAATTGTTTTTCCAAACATAGTTGAAAAACTTGTGTTTAATCCAAATTTAACTTCGAAAATTTTAGTTCAAAAATATGCCCTAAATATATTACTAAATTGATTTTACTGTGAGTTAAAGGTCAACAAGCAGTAAATAAAATGTAGATGTACTCATAGACTTTTGACCTAATTCATCTCTATAAAAAAAATTATAAAATCGATTTGTAAGTAAACAATGTTACTATTTCTAGTCAATAGTGCGCATAAATAATATAATAAGTTCTCTAATAATGATTCAATAAGAAATTCAATAATATCATCTTAAATTTTGTACTTAAATCATTCGTACGAGCAAAGCAAACTTGTAAGATAAAGAAGGCATAGGTTTTATGAGCTCTGATGAGGTACTATATCTAATCAATGTGTCATATATGCACTTGGATTTTACCCTATACATACTAAAGCACAAATCCTTCTGGTTAAACAAACAATGTGTATACTCTTTGTCCAAAGGATATATCATGATCTTCCTGCTTTTGTTTATTCGGCATGCATGCGTCTTCCACATTGCCAGTATTTGTCATCAACGAAGACCAGTCTTCAAGTTTTGCCAGTATTTACTCATTAACTAATTCTCTCTCTATATATATATTATTTTTTTTTCTTTAAACTAATTATAATCTTCAAAAATTTAATCAGATACTGAATAAGTGCATTAATCTGTATGCTGTCTTCGTTTAAGATTATTCTAGTGATTGTTTAATAAGTTCCTAAATTGAGTTAGAAAAAAAACTTATTTTGATTACTTGTACATATAAATAACAAGAAACTTTGTTAAAAACAGTTAAAAATGGCTATCCGAATTATTATAAGTTATTTTTCAAAGTTTATGTGTTTAGGTAAATAGCTTTATTAATGAGTGTGTATCACGTAAGCAATTGTCTATAAGTTATTTTTATAATAAAAAAGAAAATAAAGACAATTATCAAGTTTAACACGGGACAATTAAGAGATACTAAATTCGATCTTTTTGAATTCAAAATAATCGGGATCAAATTCAAATGAAAGATCTCACTAAAAATAGAGATCAAATTCTTGGAGAGCCAAAAACCCTATAATTACAATACTTATTTATTTTTTAAATAAAAAGTTTAAAATTCAATGAATTACAATTGAAAAATGAAAATTAAAGAACTTGTTCAAACATATGCTACTACCTATATATGCCATATACTACTGTATAAGAAAAGCATCTAACATATATGGCATATGGGTGAGAAAATAGAAAAGTCCCGTTTATAGTAATGTTGTGAGTGGCGAGTGGAAGGAAGGTCAACCGTTGATATATGCATGAAGACTAATGTGGCAGGCAGCAGAATATGCAGAATGCAGAACAGAATCTTAAAAGAATGAAGAAGAAAAATATATAGGGTTAGGGTTGATTTGACAATTGACACTGCATAGCATGGCATGCAGTGCCCAACCCAAACCCCAGCGTGTAGCGCACAGAGAATACAATACAGAATACAGACCCTATTGCCCTATCTATGCCTATATGCCTATGGCTTTCTTTCTTTCTTTCTTTCTTTCTCACACTATCATATCACGTCACTTCTCTTCTTCTTTACTTCTTTTCGGTGTGTCTTCAATTTTTACTTACCTCGTTCCCCCATTCATTTTTTGTCTGTCTCTCTTTTAAATAATGCATCAATCTTTCTTTTAAAAAAATAAATTTGAATATAAAAGAAATAAAAAATAACATTTTTAATTATTCTAATTGCTCAATGACAATTGTTAGAATAAACTCTTATGAAAACAGATCATCTGCCGTTGAAAAAAAAAACTATATGGAATAAAGTACATTCCTCAACTACAAAGTCTTTAATTTTAATTAAATAAATATTAATAAAAAAAATGTGGTTAAAATTGAAACCGTATTCTTTGTAGTTTTTTTTTTTTTTCAATCGCAAAAGATTCATTCCCAAACTCTTATATTCATCTTACTTCTTAGAACTCAGTTTAAACATAGCTCAAACCCATTAAATTGACTTATGAGGTGAGAATTGTTCCTTAGTTGTGTATATTAATTTAGTCATATTTATTAGTCTACATGATATCCTTTAACAAATGTATTGTAGTCCATATTTATTTTTATCTCCATTTCATTTATCATGTAAGTGCATTATAAAAAAAAAAAAGTAAAAGTAAAGTTATGTTATAACAACTTTTTGGAAGTATTTTTTACTATTTCGAAAAGGCTTTTCCAAAAGGTAAAAACAAATTGCTTTCAAGTTGAGTGGTTGGGTGGAGCTGGGGCTTCTTGTGATAGGTAGGGGTATTTTTGTCCCTTTGGGACTTGTGTGGGTGCAGGAAGTAATATGAGGGATGCAGGAAATAAATCCCTACTGGAATGGATCAATATTATATAGGCCTAAGAATAAAATACAATCCATTTTTGTTCAATGAAACTGGGTCACAGGTCGTGATAACAACAAAAGGCCCAGAAAAGGTTTGTGGGTTAGGTCAGGTCCAGTACAAACTTATTTTTTATTGTTTTCCAGGGAGGACTACAAACTCTAATATAATTTGTATTTTCTTTATTATTGGATTTGTTATATTACTTTGAATTCAATTATGTAGGGAATTGATCAAGGAGGTTGTTTAGGAGGAGCAATCACAATCCCTTCACTCTCAATCAATTATAGAATTAACAACCTTGGGAAACTTCAAACTTCGTGCATTTCATAATTATAGCTTTGCATGACTATTGGAGGTGATAATATAGGAAAAACAATATTAGCATTGCTACTAGATTAAGCTACACGTATATTTGATTGACAATTAGAAACAAACATGAGTTATGAAGACTTGGATAATAATATTAGTGATCACATGTGTGAAACTAGACGCATTAGCCTTACCCAAAGAGTCTCACTCAGTTTATCGAATAAAATGCGTGAATATTGTGAATCGTTTCCTGGATTCTTTTGACTTTCTTAAATTTCCTTCTTTTTATTTCTTGTCTTGTCTTCTTTAATCTCAATTCGAACTTCACCTCTATGTATTGCCTGAATAATTAAGGATTCAACTTTATTACTTGTCAAATAGGTAATCTTGGCTATAGCTTGATCTGTAAGAAAATCGTTAAGTTCTCAACTATGCTTGCTACCAAGTACTATGAATTTTTTTAGCTTAGTCTTTAAAGCCACCCATTCAGCTATATCTCTTTTTACACAATGCAGGGATAAAATACTAAATTGAGACTTTAAATAAACCTAATGTACTAAAGGTGTTATTTGACTCTAATTCATATAAAAGGGCTAGCAAACATAAAAAAAGTGCAATATCTATCACCTTTTTCAAGTTCCTCTTGTGCTTATGTTCTACATCACTGTCACCCAAGGTAGTTGCAGTAAAATATAAAACAACTAATTTATTCATAATTCCAAAAGCCTCTACTTTATCATCATTTAACATGAATATTGCAAATGGACCAGAGCATGATTCAAATGACTTGATAGTGAATGCACTTTTAATTGATCAAAGGTGTAATAATAGTATACACGCTTAGTTGAATAAAATTCAACTGCAGTAAACATCTACTCTTACTTTTTTTCATATCAGATGTAAAGATGCATACCATTGCTACCACCGTCGTACTAATGATGTGAGCAGCTACAAAAGTAAAGAACGAATTTTGTATAAGGATTCAGTATCCAATGCTCAACAGATGGCTATAAAATTCATACAGTTAAAAATGGCTATATAATTATCATTATATACTGATAAAGAAAAGATTAGTATGAGTACAAAAAAAAAATTATTTGCACAATTAGTTCAAAGTATTTGGAAATTGTGCTGCTGAAGTAGAAATTAATAGTATATAGGCTGTGTAAATTTCAGTTTTCAAAATTAAAAACTTCATTAATAATTTTGGCAAGCACTAGCATGGATTCCACTGGCTAATAAAGATTAGCATTGTTGTTGCTGTGCAGATCCCAAGTTATTGTATTTTCTTCTCAATTATGGCTTTTAAGTCATGACAGCAAAGAAGAGCATTCATAATAATCAGCTTTTAATTCAACATTTTTCAACTCCTTTTCAAAAAAAAGCTTTTAATTCAACATTTTTCTCATTAACTCAGTTTATTCTGTATGGTTACAAATATAAATTCATGGATACTGCAGATTTAGAAGAGGTGCAACACATGTGCAGGTTTATGTAAATGCAATTGAATGAGAAGACTTAAGCAATTTCCATGAATGAATAACCTACTCTTTCATACCAAGCTTTGAAATGGAATTAGAAATATAATATGCTGAGAGTGAGATCTGATAAAGATGAAAAGGTTACATACCTCAAAGAGTTCAAAGGGACTGCCACGGCGATAGTCATCACTCTTCTTACTATTGTCAACGGGAAGAATAGTATATAATAATGCTCTGAATGTGATAAGTAAAACAGCAGTGCTTCCCAGACTCACAAATACAAAACCATAATTCGGTAGATGACCTGACACTGCTGTCCTTATTGCTATTCCAATCTGCCAAGAAGAGAATTTTATTTTTGGAAAGTGTCAGGAAAAAGAGAATTTTATTTTTCCCAGTATGGAACAATTAAATTATTGTACATCTGCTCTTATAGAAGAAAATTGTAATGCTTTGTGTGTACTTTGGGGGAAAAGATTATCAACATATAATTTACCTAATACATGTTCCTATGCATGCAAGCAAAGCAACAGTGTAATTACCAGTTGAAACTCAAAAGTAAGGATATAATATATTTACTAGCTGCTAAAGTTGTACTTCAAATGAAAGAGCTAAATTCATCTATAGCTGAATTCTTTAAGACACTTGCTTGGCATGGTATCAGTTAAGTAATTATACTCAACTTACTTGCTTGCCATTGTAAATCATTTCATTTCAATGGAATGCTCTCCAATTCAAAAGGTGTTGATTGGAGAGAGTATATCCAAAAGAGTGGGTTAGAGAATCTGTTTGTAGCATTTCTCTTCCTAAAATTCTATCAAGATGGCTGCAAGTAAATCAAAACCAACAAGGTTCACACAAGAAGCAACTTACAGGGATCCCAACAGCCCATGATTTGGCAGTAGCAATGACACCCTTGGAGAGACCATTCATCCCACGCCCATCCTCCCCATAACCTCCAAGGAAGTAAGCACCCAAAAACCACCCTGCACACCAAATTTCAATTTCAAACACACCCAATTCTCAAACCTCAAACTCTCCGAAACACAAATTCCACAATCATTAAAAAAACAGAAAACCAAAAACCAAACACAAACACACCCGCTACAAAAGGGTCAGCAGTGCGCAGAGTCTCGAGGTCCAAAACAGAAAGTCCGTGACTGTATCTTCCAATTGTGGCAAACACGAACAGGGCCAACACATCCGAACCAGCTAGCAGAGCCACACGCCTACAACACACGCATGACCCAAATGAAGTGTTTGCAACAAGTTTTCTACTTTATGAACAAAATCAATAACTTGATGAAAAAAAAAAAAAAGTTACCCCCATTTTTGAAAAGGAGGAGAAGAGGTGGGTTTGTCGAACTGGATGACACCCTCCAATGGAACATCCTTGCCAGTCACGAAAACCGTTTGATCATTGGAAAAAGGAGAAGGAGAAGAAGTGGAAGAAGTTGAGGGTGAATCTGAGTCGAGGTTTCTCTCTGCTTTGGCGAGTGTGAGATGATGATGCAAGGGTCTTCTGTGGATGAATTTGGCTGCAGAAATCGAAAACGTTGTTGTTGGTGGGTTAGTCACAGTGATGAATTTGGGTTGAGACAAAAGAGAACACTTTGAAAACATGGCTCCTCCTAAAGGAGCTTGGATATGGCTAACCAGTATCATCGATGACTTGTGTTGTGTGTTCTACTTTCTCATCCACACACAACACAACACAACATGATTATAGCAGCATCACGTGCATTTTTGGACATTTTTTCTGCCACTATTTATTTATGCAAACTTTAAGAGAAAAAGTTATATTTGTAAGCGAGTTCTTATTATACAGCAATATTTATTTATTGTCACTTTAATTTTAAAAATTAAAATTTTGTTTTTTGCCTCTGTGACAATTTAAATAAAAAAATTAAATTCTTTGTCTTTTTTTTTTTTTATTTCTTTGACATGAACTTTGCCTATTGTTATTGTTGTAACTTGTGAATGATAACGAAATTTATAAGATTGGAAAGATATTTGAATGCAGTTGTAAAAAAAAAAAACATAAATCAATTGAATTAATATTTAGGGATAAAATTGGAAATGAAACTAATCAGAAATATAATGTTTATTTTGGTAAATGGTTATGTTAACTAATAGAAATGCTAATATAGACCCACTTAATAATTAGGTGTGTTAGCATGTAATTTTTTTTTTTATCCACCAAGAAAACCTTGTATCTTTTTTAATTTGACAAAAGATCATTAATTTTTATTTAAATCAACTTAAATTATAGGAGACTAGTGTAGTTTTGTATTACCTTTTTTATACCAATTAAGTTAACTTTTTTTAAAATACAAATAATTACCTTACCCCATTTATTAACAACCATCAAATAAAGATCAGAAATATTTAAAAATTAAAATTAAAATATAAAATAATCAATAAATTCTAACTTATTACCTTCATGACACCGGAGATAATGATAATTATAATGATGGTAGATAGTCGAAGTAATGGTGACAACAATAAATTATAATCAGTGGTAATTATAAGACTAATTATAACTCTTGATACATTTCGATAAAATAATAAAATGAACATCAACTTTAAAAAAAAAAAAAATTAAAATGAACACCAACCTATAAATAAAAAGTTATATTTAATTAAAAAGGATAAAATTTAGATAATTTCTTTAAATAAATTGGATGCTAATATTAATTCAAATTTGAAGTTTCAGTCCGATGACTACATAGTCAACTTAAAAAAACATCTCCAAAAACACTTAAAAACTTAATGTAAAATTTCATCATGTATCTAATCATTTATTCCTTCTGAGCTTAGCTTTCACCCCCAACATTCCCACCAACATATGAATAATAACTTGGGAAACAATAATCAAAAGGCTGTGGAGTACTTGGCCGAGTCATGGGAACCACCATGGGCATGTAGCAAGGAAAAGAAGCACCAACCATAGGGTACCAACCATAAGGGTTTGATGAAGAAGCTGTGGCATATAACCCATTATTATTGTTGTACCAAGGGGTTGGAATGAGATTGGTACCATAATAATAATAATAAGGAAAACTTTCCAAAGAGGTTCCTTTAGCATTGTTGTGTCTTAATTGATGGTCAAAAGCACCAATATTATTCCTCTTCTCCTCTTTTGACATCACCCTCTTGACCTCAACTTGTTTACCATTCAAGTCATGGAAGCTATTCAGCATGACATCTTCAACCGATTTTTCTGAATCAAATGTGACGAATCCAAATCCTCTAGGCCGGTGTGTGACACTGTCTTGCATCACCACCACATCGGTTATTGTGCCGAACCTCTCAAAGTAACTCTTGAAGTCCTCTTCTGATATGCCAGAGGGTAAGCCCCCAACAAAAATCTTCTTTCTTTTTATCATTTCAGGAGTGATCATCTTCGTTTTGTTCTGGATTTCATGACTCTTTCGTTGCTCTTCTTTCTTGGGCATCACTGTGGTCTATTTAAAAAAAAAAAAAACATACATCAAAACAGGAAGATTTTTTAGTATGGGCTTATTGAAAAATGTAAAAAATAATTAGTATAACAAGAAAAAGAGCAAATTACATTGCAAACCCTTGAGGTTTTTCCAAATTATACATTTTTTTTTTATATACTCATACCCGTTATATACTTCAAAATATTACAGTAACATTTCCAAGAAATTCACTTTCATAAAACACAAGAACCAAAAACATCATTATTAAAATACTAAAGCAAAACCAAATTAATTTATCCAAAATTTAAAGAACTATAAACTAATTTTATCTAAATAAAAATCTGTTTACGAAAGAAACAGGGAAACTTACTCTGTTTTCAGGTACAACATGGGAATCTTCTTCGAGTGCCTTATCATCAACACAAGACATTGCAGAGACAACATGAGTAGTGTCTTCAATGGCCTTTTCAACACATGATATTTCTTCGTCAGCATGGAGGACTTTATTGGCACAAGCCATTAGTTAACAAAGATGAAACCCCTATAGTGATGCTGTGATCTATTGGAATTGTGGAATCCCAAACTTGGTAATTTATAAATAAATAGCAAATTCATTATTATAAGATCATAAGCTGATAGGTCTTAAATAAGGCAACAAAATAATTACACCTAAAATATTATGGCATGCCATAGATTGATTGAGATTTTGGACAATTATATTTTCAACGGCACAAATCTGTCAAATCATAAGCTTGCATACAAAGATAAATACCAATTGAAACTAGTTAACTTCCCTTAACCAAAACTAGACAGGTGAGGAAGATGAAAATAATGAAAACAGCACAAAACTTAAAATTGAGATGAAGAAATTAATTTTTATACCCGAATTCACTAAAAAAAAATTACCATTTTATAGTTTCTATTTTACTCAGATTATGGGAAATATTTGGCAGATTGAACCCAAATTTTGTGGGCATGGATTTTTAAAACAATTGATTAATTATAGCATGCATACATATTTAGACATGATCAACCTTTTATAATGACAAGATAGCAACTATATATGTTGATACGGTGAGAGTTTAGTTTTAATTCGTTCCAACATGTTCTTTTGTTTGCTCCAACATGTTACTAATTTTCCAACATTTCTCCCTTCGTAGTGACAAGGTAGAAGTATGTTGCTAGGTTTAGGATTTGCTAGTTTTTAATTTCACATTGTACACCTATCATAAAAATATATAATATAATATCATATAGTGTTAAGAAAAAAGGGGACGTACAATATAATAAAGAGAAATAGTTATTTATATATAGACAAAGTAATAAACTATCCCTAACTAATATTAAATTGAATATTATTTAACATCCCTTCTCAAACTCACCATACATTATTGAGAAGCATAAAGAGTTTATCATATAGAAAATAAAAATGTTTAATAAAATGTGATTTTGTAAACAAGTTAGTAATCTGCATAGTAAAGGAGACAAAATGCAAAGTAATAGTGTCATATAGAAGATGATGGCAAGTAAGATGACAATCAATCTCAATATATTTTGTGCGCTCATGAAAGATCGAGTTATGAGCGATTTGAATGGCACTTTTGTTATCACAAAATATAGGAGTGAATCCAAAGAGAGAAACACCCATATCAAAAAGTAGTCAACGCAGCCAAACTATCTCTGCAGTGGTAGAAGCCATAGCACGATACTCAACTTCTATAGAAGACCGGAAGACAATGTCCTGTTTTTTGCTCTTCCAAGAGATCAGTGAGTCTCCTAAGAAGATGTAAAAACCTGTGGTCGACTTACGATCAATGGGATCACTAGCCCAATCAGCATCAGAGTAAGCACATAGCTCCAAAGAGGAGGATGAGGGAAATAAAAAACTCTGGAATTGAGTGTCACGAAGATATCTGAGAATGCGAAGAACAACTCCCCAATGTATTATAGCTGGAGAAACAACAAATTGACTAACAACATGCACAACATAGGCAATATCAGGTCTAGTGATAGTGAGATATACCAAGTTTCCAACCAATGCATGATATAAAGTGGGATCAGGTAAAAGAACACCATCAGAGGAAACATATTTTGCATTAAGCTCAAGAGAGTTGTCTGCCACTCTAGTGTCAATAAGATGAGCTTATTTAAGAATGTTGACAATATACTTAGATTGAGAAAGAAGATAACCTTTACGAGAGTAGGCAACTTCAATTCCTAGAAAATAACAAAAATACCCTAAGTCCTTCATCTCAAACTACTTTGTTAATTGTAGTTTTAACTATGCAATCCCATCAATATCATGGCATTAACATATAATGAAAGTACAATACGTCCATGAAAGAAGGTTTTCACAAACAACGCAAAATTATAGTCACTGGAGTGAAAACCAAGAGATGTGAGCATAGTGGAGAACTTCTCAAACCAATCCCGTGGAGCTTGTTTGAGACCATAGAGAGCTTTCTTTAACTTACACATCTCCTCTTAATTATTAAAAACTCTCGGTGGTGGCACCATGTAGACCCTCCTTTTGGAGATCACCATTTAAGAATGCATTTTTAACATCCATCTAAAAAATATACCACTGACGAATGGAGGCCACTGCAATGAGGTGCAAATGGTAGTCATCTTGGCAATCGGAGCAAAAGTTTCTTCATAATCCATACCATATTTCTACGAGAAACCTTTAGCAACTAGACGAGCTTTGTAATGCTCAACTGACCCATCAAACTTCGTTTTGATTTTGTAAACCCACCTAGACCCAATAGCATGTTTCCTTGGTGGAAGAGGTACTAAGTCCCAAGTAGCTATTTTGTGTAGAGCAGAAAGTTCCTCTAACATAACATGTTGCCAAAGGGGATCAAGAATAGCCTCTTTATACAAAGAAGGCTCAGACAAACTATGAATGAAGGTTAGAAAAGAAGAAAAAGCAAGAGAATATGTGAAATAAACAAAGTCAAGAAGTTGAGTGGACTTACGGTTGCGAGTAGGATAACGAGGAGAATGAGGATCAACAACCGCAGGAGGTTCTCAAGTAGTCGTGGGGAGATGTGGATCTACAGAAGAAGTAGTGTCAACCCTGCAACTATCATCAAATTCATAGAAGTCACCACCATCCATGGGAAATGGATCAAGGAGATTAAGATCAGACATTTTATGGGTGTGAGGCTTAGAAGAGAGAAAATAAAAAGGTATATGTTCAAGAAAAACAACATGACAGGAAACATATAGTTTATGAGTTGTAAGATCATAATAGCGATAACCCTTTTGACCAACCTTATAACCAAGGAAAACACAAATGGAAGAATGAGAAGACAATTTACTACATTCTACGTGAGGACGAAGAACAAAACAAGTGGAGCCAAAAACCCTCAAAGAAGAATAATCAGGAACATAACCATACAATTTTTGGAAAGGAGACAAACCTAAGGTAATAAAGGATGAGATTCTATTAATAGCATGAACAGCAGTAAGAACAGCTTCACCCAAAAATTCACTAGGAACAGAGGCAGACAACAAAAGGGACGAATTGTTTCAACAATATGGCGATGTTTTCTTTTAGCAACACCATTTTGTTGAAGAGTATTTGTACAAGAGGTTTGATGAAGAGTACCATCATAAGCAAGTAATTCAAAGAATTTATTAGAAGTGTACTCACCACCCAAATCACATTGAAAACATTTAATAACAAAATTATGTTGAGTTTTAACCAAAGCACGAAACATACAGTAAATATCAAAAAATTCAGAACAATGTTTCATAAGGTAAACCCAACAAAAACGAGTATGATCATCAATAAACGAAACGTAATACCAAGATCCACCTTTGGTAAGAACCAGTGATGGACCTCATCCATCAGAATGAACCAAGTCAAAGGGTACATTAGAAGTTGACACACTTCTACTAAAAGGCAAAATAGTAAATTTAACAAGTTTGCAACCACAACAATAAGAAATATCACTGGTTTGCAACTTTCCTAAAACTCCAGTAGAAGCCAAGTATTTTAATCTAGAAGAAGAAACATGCCAAGGCGAGAATGTCATAAATAGAAACTAGATAAGGAATACTACAAATGAAAAGATGGCAAGTCAATAATGAAAGCAACAAGATTTAGAACCTTCAGCTCATCCAACATGTATAATCTCCCTTGTCTACGGCCTGTCCCAATCATCCTCCTGAATTGAGAATCCTACACAAAACAATGAGTAAGAGAGAACAAGACTGAGTAACATAAATCACATAATTGACCAACAAACGCAAGATTCAAAGTAAGATTTGGAATATAGTAAACATTTGAAAGAGATAAAGTAAAGGTGGAGACAGATTCAGTGCCTGCTAATGGCATTGGGGTGCCATCAGCAGTCATGACAAATATAGAAGAGACAGATTTTAAAGATACAAAAGACTTATAATCAAATGACATATGATGAGACGCTCCAAAATCAAGGATCCATGGGGGAGAAGATATATCTGATGCACTTAAAGAAGGCAAACCTATAAGGGAGGAGACAAACATGTCATGAAATTGAGACTAAGACTGAGATTGAGAATTCAAAAATTTTTGGAACTGATCTACAAGATCGGCTACTTGGGATACTTGAGACACATCCTCACCAGGGACTGCAACAACATGAGAAGAGGGGGCTTTAAAATGCCGTTTAGATGACTAATTAGAGGGAGGATGCCATTGAGACTGTTGTTGTGAGTTCAGTAATGTTGGGCATTGTGATTTCCAATGACCCTTCTCCTTGCAATAACTACATTCAACATGACCAACATTCCCTTGGGACTTACTTTTATTAAAGGGAGCAACAAACATGGATGGAGGGGCAGAGAGAATTCCTTTTTCAACGCTAAAGTTGGACTTAAGTTATATTTCTTCTGCCAGTAACTCATTGACAATAGCATCAACACTTGGAAGAGGGTCACGATGTAATATCATCCTACGAAACCCCTCAAAATCATCTCGAAGGGCCATAAAAAACTGAACTAAACATTGTTGTTCTCAAAAGTTAGTATACAGTTGGAGTGCTTGCAAATTCGCAGGTTCATTGAGAGCAAGTTGGTCCCATAAATTAGACATAGCAAAATAGAATTCCAAGATGCTCATACTATTTTCAATTGATATTGTTTTGCAAAATTATTCTATATATACAACTTCTTTAAGTGATCCCAAACCCCTTTAGCCAAATCATATTTTGCAAGTTGCATCCCTATTGATTAGAAACAAAGTTATTGATCCAAGTAATGATTTTTGAGTTGTTTACTTCCCATGTTTCCAACTCCTGTGCATATTTTTCAAATTTGTCCTCTTGAGGCTGAGATAAACTTCCATCAACATAACCTCACATTTGCTTGCCTTTAAGAAAATTTTTCATAACATAACTCCAATAAGAATAATTTTGCCCACTCAATTGTACACTAATTGATTGAAGAGAATCATCTCTTGAACTAGCCATACTTAACAGATATAACAACAATAACACAATCACAGGGAATAGTAACCAAACAAATAAAGCACAATAGAAGTACAATCAAAATGTAGTGGAACAGAAGCAAATTACTAAACAGAGTTGAGATTGCGAAAGCCTCAAGACGAAGGATTGTTAATTGTGAAAGTTTCTTCTTCCTCTACAGACTTCTTATGGATGATCTAACCATACAGAATGTATAATTATGTCTTCCGAACCGTGTCTTCAAAAATCAGCTCGATCCAACAGTTAACAAATCAGAAATAGCAAAAAGAAAAACATACAAAACTAAAATTGCGAAAGCCTCAAAACGAAAACAAATGCAAACAGAATTGAGATTACAAAAGTCCCAAAACGAAGAAATCAACATAAATAGACGGCGTGAATCGAACCTACTCTGATACCATGTTAACCTAAAACATCCAAAAATAAAGAAAAAGAAAAAGGGGGTTAGGATTTCATTAATATAATACCAATGAACGCAATATAGTACAATAAAGGAAAATACTTATTTATATATATAGATAAAGTAGTAAACTATCCCTAACTAATATTAAATTAAATATTATCTAACATATAGTACATATTTTATATATTACGCATTATTTAGTATACAAATATATGATATAATATATTTATATTTATATTATAAACTGATTTTTATATTTATATTATATAAATATTATACATATATATTTATTTAAAATATGTCTAAAATCCATCTTTGATGCCTGACAGATTTCAGACAGATAAATTTTTTAAATAAAATCACAAAAAAAAAAAAAGTGTATAACTCATTTATCAAATGACAATTTCACTCAAATATTAAGGGTATTGGCAAAAATTATCCATCATAGATAGGATAATTATTCAATTAATACATATGGCTCATATACAAGTAATTACCCATAACTTCTAAAAGGACGTGGATATGAGTATTTTAATATTTATTTTTTGCTAAATCATAATATCATAGGTGTATTGGATTAAGATTATTTGAGATTTTAAAAGGATTTTTTTTTTTTGTGAAAATGTCTTAGGTATTTAATCAAAATTGTTAAATGATAAAAAAAAATTAATAGTATTCAATCAAGATTATTAAGATTTTGTTTAGAGGATAACGAAATCTTATAGTATTCCATTGGAATTTTCAATAACTTTAAAAAAATAATGTTATTCAAAATTATAAAGATTTTGAAGGATTATTTTTTTGATTGGATTTTATAGACTTTTTTTTTTTATTTCATTCTCTCTTTTTTGAAGACGATAACATAATCTCTCACATTTTTTATGTTTCAAGATGAGACTTTTTATATGTTCATAATAATGATGCGTTCATACCTTCAAAATCACTATAAATCACCTTACCAACCTACATCACTTGACCAATATAGTTCACCATCTTATCCCCTTTTAGGTTCACAAATTCCTACTAAAAACATTATTTGTAATTTAATAAAGAAAAGAGAAAGTAATATTATTTGGAATGTTATAAAAGAAATTTCAGATTTAAACGATACAACTTGATAAGTAATTTACTTAATACTAAAATAAAAAATGACTTATTTGCGTTTATATGTCATAAAAAGAATGTTTATCTTGGATATTCTTTAAGTTAGTCAAATGATTAATGTTTTGATCATCTCTCAATAAAAATTGAGTTACTTCAAATCTTATAAATCTAAAGTCATTTTAAATCTTATATTATAAATCCATTGAAATCCAAACTACAAAATCCTAATCACAATTTTTATAAAAAAATTTTAAAATTTTTTACATTCTTATAATGTCTTTAAAATCCATAAGAATTTTTTTTTATACCAAAATAATATTTTAAAATTCCAATCCAATATATCATTTCTATTAAATAGTTGCTATTGAAAATAATGATTAGTATTCGTCATATAAGAGATAATTCACGTTTCTTAATAAATAATGATTACATTCCTTATTTGTTAAGAGATAGATTACATTATTTAGTTCATAAAAAAAAATATGTTTTTTTATAGAGATAGATAATGATTTTATTTACTTGAAGATAGATCTTGTTTTTTAATTAAAGGTATATTTGATACATGAATCTAGAATGACTTTTACTTTTTAGGAAAAAAAAATATATAAAAAAAAAATTAATTTATTTAAAAGTTAAAATTATTCTTATTTGATAGTCAATTAATAAAAATTCTCCTATGTAGTTCTTTTTAAAATATATGAGACTTTTACAAATTAATGTAGTTCTTTTTAAAATATGAGACTTTTACAAATTAATTATTAAAAAAGATAATTTTAACTTCTAAAAAAATATAATTTTTTTTCTTCATATTTTATTCTCTTTTTATCCTAAAAGTATTTTTAGACTAATATATCCCAAAAGACTCAAACAAATACAACCTCACTTATTTGTTTCTTTTCTCAAGGTTTCCTATTTATGTTTTATAAAAATCTTTGAATGAAATTTTAATTTAATTATTATTGTATTTTTAATCAATATTTTGTTTATCAAATGTAATGTGTTGTTCGTTGAAAACAGAAGTATCCAGAGAGAAAAGAATGTTTGTAGAGAGAATCTTATTTTAGTAACTTGACTTAAAAAAAAAAGTACTTTAGAAAAAAAAAAAGTTAGTGGATTTAGGAACAGCCCGTATTAACTCTTCTCATCATATCTAATTCTGAGTTGATTTATTTCTTAATTTTTAAAAGCTTGGAAATGGATCCCACAACATGGCCTTGAAGAAATAGGTTTGATAAATGGGAAGTCACTTATTAAACAGATAAATTGATATAAGTAACTTTCTAAAAGTTCAATGAATCTTGAAACATATAATGTCGTTGAAGAGTTTCAACTTAATTTATGTAAACTTTTTGTAAAAAAAAAAAAAAAAACAAATAAACTGTTGTTTTGTTACTATACACTAATTTATGAATATACGGTTATCCTTTTAAGTTCTAAGAGCTGGATGCAGAATGTTGTCCCAAAATCAGCACGACAACTTTTCTTTGGAATTTGGAATCCAATAAATTGTTAGTAGCAAATCTAGTTAAAATCTCTCGGGTTCAAAAGTGCATTTTAGAGCATATGTTTGTCCATACCCAAGTAAGTAATCAACATAGAATACTCAATCCTCTTTATTCTCAAAAACCTTCATAGTGAAGTCACTTCTTACGTACATCCTTATGAAATTTATTCTTTTTTTAAAACAACTCTTTTTTGTTTTCTTCAAAATTAAATAATAAGTTTTGCTCACTGTCTAGGAGGGGTCTTAAGTCTTAACATAGGACTCGATCTGGTGCGTGCGAATATTCGAAAATCGCACCACCACCCTTAAAATTATTGAAATTTGTAGGACTACATGAACATATTACATATATATAAAAATCAACAACAATAAATCTTTTCCTATCCACTATTTTAATTTCATTCTCTCACCACGTGATAGAAGGTTTGAATAATCCATCTAGTTACATAGCCCAGAAATATCGGATTGAAATTTTTTTCATGTTCCAATCAAAATTAACATTTTTTACCAATTTTTAGAAATTAGTATTCATGGGTGAATATATTTGACCTATCGATCATGTTACACAAATAGCCCAATCAAAATTGGGCCTCTAGTTCAAATTGAGCATCCGTGAGGCCTGGTATAAAAAGATAAAAAAAAAAAATGTATTTCATCCTTGTCCCCATTTTGTGCTTTGAGCTACAATGAACAAAAATTGTTTCTTTCATCAATGTTTCAAAGTTATACTTTGTTATTAAGGATATGTACATTCTAGAAAAAAATTTAAAAGATAAAATATAAAAATAAAATTATATTCTTTAATAATTAATTTATAAAAATCACACAGATTTTAGAAAAATATATATAAGAAATTTTTTATTAATTAATTATTAAATTAATTAATTTCTTTTTTTTTTCTCTATAACATGTGAACAGTGTGATTTAGAATATCAAAGAATTATGGCTCGAAAAACAATTTTTAGGAGTTTAATAAATTAAAATAATAAAACAACTAAGATCCATTTTGTCTTGGGTCTACCAATACTTTTTCTTTAATAACCAACCTATCTTCTCATTTTTCTTCTTCTTCCATAAACAATACACGTAGTACTACATAATACCCAGAGGTTGTTCCTTTGCCTAGGGTTTTGGGTTGTTTTAAAAAAATATATTAAAGAAAAAGGCATAGCTATTAGCTAATGGATGTCATGAGTACAGCTACAACTACAGAACTTTTTTTGTTCCCAATTGTTTGAACACCTACTAACAATTAAATCTGATTAATTAATTAGTTAATTGATCAAATTGAACACATAACACGTTCAAACTGCAACATAGTAATAGCAAAAAATGTCTTTCTATTTAAAAAATTAATAGTAGTAGTTTGGAAACTAAAAAAGCAAATGGAAAAGCAGTTTAAGGGTTCATTCTGAATCAAAACTACTAGCCGATGAATGTATTGCAGAGTGGTATATTATTGTAGTAGAACGTGACAAGCATCCATCCACATGCTTCTCTGTGCTTGCTTATTAATTGAATGTTTTTGTAATGTTAGTGGCATGTTTTTAGAAGAAGAATATTTGTGCCAATTCATTCAAAAAATAAAATAAAATTGTACCAACTCATACTTTCCGTGGAAAATTAAAGAAATTTATCATTTATAGAATGTTTGTATAATGATATCTTTGTTTTCCTTCGTCGTATTAATATTCTTCTTACACATTTATTTATCATCTCTTATTATTTGTTGTTGTGTTGTGTAATACAAATTGTAATAATCAATAGTTAATAGTAGTAGAATTATAAAAATCCTCCAGTCGTCGACATAGACTGGACTATTTTTTAATGTTTTTTACTCACTTTTTATTTTGATTTTATTTGTTATTCTTTTTTTTCCCCCCTTAAAATCGTGCATTGTGTGGTTTCGATGCTAGCTTACTATTCTAAAACAAAACAATTGCCTTGACACTTGACAGTCAAAAAACTGGTGGGTTTGGGCCTTCAGAGTGCAGATGGTTGTTGAACCCATAAATCAAATGAATGCGTATTAGGTTTCTTATTGAATAGTGAAAACCCATAACAAGAAAATATTTTTATGGTCAAATGACCTATTTGATTCTCTTTTCTTTTTTCAGTTTGATTCTTTAATTTTTTAAGGAGGATTACAAAAAAAGAGACCTACTTAAAATAAAACCAAAATAACATCCGTAAAAAGACCAAAATAAATCATTTTATCAACATAAAGGATTAAAATAAAAATTTTAAAAATTAAAGAATCAAACTGAAAAAAAAAAATCAAATAGGTCATTTGACCATAAAAATATTTTTTTTTTCAAACCTACTTTTGCAATTAATACCGAAACATATGAGTGACAATTTCTTGTGAGTTGAATAAGTCAAGATGAAGTGACAATTTCTGAATTAAAAAAGAAGTGATCATTCCAAAAATTGGTGGCAATCGAGGAGCTAGGAAACCAAACCAAAGTAGCATACACAGGCTATAGGGAAAGTAATCAGAATTAGATGGTCACATGACACTAACCTATGACATGGTTTGGTTAGAAGGAAACTAGAGTTTTTCCTTTATTGTCAAAGACCAACGAAATTAACAGTTACCAAGTGAACTCTGGTTACTCTCCCTAAACCCTTAGCCACAGTTCCCTACTACATGCTCCTATCATTTAGCATATGTGTTTCTTGTTTCATTCTCCAACGGTTATCATCGTCCATATACGATTCTTAATGATATGTGGACTAGGAACAAGCAATAATTACCAACAAAATATTTGTTTATGTGTGTTCACTTAATGTACATTTATTATATATCCGCAAAATAATTTGAAGAAAATAAATGAATTTAAAGGTAACTAATATACTTTATTTTTATAAAATTATCTTAAAATTTATTTAAATAATAAAATACAATGATCAACAATATAAAAATATTTTATCCTTATCACTGTATTCCCTTTCAAGTCAGTTTAGGAATTGCATTATTACTGGCTATGAAAGTTGCTATAGCCATGCTTGATGTTCATACTAGTTTTGTTTCTACACCCTATGGAATCACTAGCCATGCATTGGATTTATTTGATTAGAATCAATGAGAAATATCCCACCTGGCCTGCTGATCAAGAAAATAAAATGAGAATCACACATCTGTATTGTATTAACGTGTCTGACTAGCTTGTCTCTTCTGCTTCTTCTTTTTATTATTTTCATAATATCAAATCAAATCTCTCACTTCACAAATCAGTTAGAAGATATTAATTTAGAACATTTATAAATCATCATAGTTATGACTTACATGTATAAATGTAGTACGTGATAAACAATTTTGACTATATATTCAAAAAGAAATTGGATTAAAATGTTAGGTAAATAAATTTGACACAAAGATCGCACATTTGTCATATTTTAATTTATTGATAAAACAGTAATGTGAAGATATATCGTAATCCTTAAAAAAAAAACAGACTTATATGCAGTTTGTGTGAATGTAGATGCTGCACCCATGTATAAGGTATAATTGAATCATTCGTTTTGAATTTAAATAAATAAATAGTTCCCCTTCTTCAAATTATTGAGGCAAATATCGCTATCCTCACTGCAACAATTGTTAAAACAGTTTCGGTCAGAAAGGGAGGGTGAGAAAACTCTCTAGCATCGATTAAGAATTTGAGTAAGGAGAATTTATATGCATCATCATTCTTTAATTCACGGAAGTGTGATGTTTATATATCGATCTAAGCAGTCAAAAGAGTTGAAAGGTCTAACTTACAGTTTCACCCTTTTGAAGGAAGAGTTGAGGAGGAGGCAAGTTGTTTGCTGTCTGGGAGAGTGAGGCAGAGGAGAAAAGAGGAAAAAGATAAAAGTGGGGGCCCACAGGCAATAAAGGCCCGTTTCAGTGACGCGAATAGGACAAGCATAAATGATAAGTGGGGCCCAGCCCAAGCCTGTCGGCGAAGGGGAGGCGAACCACCTCGTTCTCTTTAAGCCCAACACACCCTCTGCTCTAACCACCACTTTACTTTTTTCCATTCCCTATTCCTATCAATCTCCATGCTCTCTACCTTTCTGCTTTTAAGTTTTATCCTTTACACAACATTTCTCTATTTCTAACCCTAAATCTTGGTTAAATCTCATGGCTCACGGTTTTAAATGTAATGCAATAGCACATTTATAAACTTTAATACATTATTATATGTCACCAAATACATAAATGTTTGTTTTCTTAAAAAAAGAACACATACACAAATTTGCCCTTATCTTGACCCCACGTGGCACTATCATCACCACACTGGGGTTCATGACGCGTCACTGTCACTGTACACCACCTCTCCATTTTCCATCCCTCTGTAGCCAACTTACATTTTATCAACACCCCACATCATTATGGGGACAATTAAAGAAAGCTCAATTATACACAATTTAATTATTTTACTAGTACTGACTAAATAAATATTTTTTTAGGTTGGTCTCTTAAATAAAAAAATAACTATAATTTTAGTTTCTTAATATTTTTGTTAAATCAAATTACTTTTTTTTCTTCTGTTTACTACATATTAACATGATCAACTTATGAAAATGTTAAATCAGATTCATGTTTATTATGTCGGCCAAAACGAACATCGTTAATTAAAACAAACAAAAAATTATTATTTAAAATAATGAAAAAATGGTTGTAAAAAAAGAACCATTTAGTGAGTTGTAAGTTGTAACCCTACTACCCTTTGTTTCCAACATACAATGATGATGATGATCGCTGGGACTTACTTTCAGCGAGTGCACGAGTGGTTCCAGTTCCAGCCTTAAGGAAACAGCAACAAAAAATGAGAGAGAATTGAAGAAGTTTCAAACTTGAAGGTGTTATGTGGGATATATGGGGAAACACTAACAGAATCTCTTTTCTGAAATCTCAACTCAGAGATGAATTTGTGGGGAGAGTACAAATATTGTCCTCCAAATATTAATAATACACACATATGACATACCCTTAGATAAAGGAACAAGATTCATCCCCACCCAACACAACAATTGTTCAAAAACAGATTCCTTGCGTGCTGTCAGGACCCTTTGGTTCAATTCAACGTTGCATTGCATGATCATTTAATGACACTATTCTTTTTTCTTTTCTTTTTTCACTTAACATTCTATCTACAAGGCCAGAGCAAGTTGTGTGGATGGAATGGATGGGCTACGTTGGCAGGGAGGTACAGAAAGAAAGAAAGAAAGAAAGAAGGATGTTTTTACTTGTTTTTATAAAGTTACAACAAAGTCCTATACCTTTGTTTCTCAATTATTTGGTGTTCATGGCAGGGGAATGAATTATTCAAATTCCAACGTATTAATATGAATTCTTGTCGCATAACAAACAGCAAAACTAGAGCTGCTCCTAATATAACGGTTCAAAGGAAAGTGCGGATAAATAACTACTTATATATACGACTAGTGATTAAAATTAGACCTAGATCTAAATTTTCTTGCAATTAAGCATTAAAATACTTAAACCTTTTATCTAGGTTTTTCATATCAAAAATTTATTGAACTATACTTTTATCAATTTGGTATAGTTGTCAACCTTTAACCTCCATTAATAATAAATACTAAATTGTTGTTTTCTTTTCCACTATCCAAAGGTCTCGTTGAAATTTTCTCCTTCAAACCATGTGTAGCCCTGAACAATAAAATCTTAATTAGTTAGCACAATTAACTTTGTAAAATAAGTCAAATCTATATAAAGCAAAACTTATGTAGCGTTTGACCAATGTTTTTCTTTTAGTTCGTCTTTTTTTAATTTTTTTTGTCAAACAGATATTTTTAAAAAACCCTTAAAAATCGAAGTAATATAATTTTTACAAAAGTAAATGAAAACAAGTAAACATACAGGAGAGGGTAGTAGCTATAGGCTATATAGTATTGATTTTTGTTGTCGGAGTCGTTGAAAAATTGTATCATGTATCGTACCTCAGCACATTGAAAGTAGAATAATAACAAATGCGTAACCGATTACAATGTCAAATATAGCCACAATCTACATTCACTACTACCATGACCCACTGCCTAACTGTCTTTCCTTGTTGCTCTGCATTTTGATTTTTGAATTGTATGCATCACATCTCCCCTACATCACTTTAATTTCTCTGTCCGTTGAAAAAACGCCAAATGCAACCTAACTAATTATCTTTTAAGGAAACTCAAGACATCTCAACATTAATTTCCCTTTCTTATTTTAAGACACATCAAGATTAATTACAATAACTTTGATTAATGATTGGAATTTAATGGTGATGGAATGAAAATAATCTCAATAACCTTTTAAATTAGAGTAAATCCTTCATTTATGTTCATTATGTTATTTATGTATTGCAAATTGTCAAACAAGAAAATTGATCACTTCATTTATGTCTTCTTTTTTTTTATCACAATTGTCAAACAAGAAGATTGATGATCGCTGACATATTTATTGAGACAACAATTGCATTAGTACTAGCTACAGTGATTATTTATAAGCCTCGTTTGAAATGTAGTACTACTAGTAATAGTAATGCTAATAAAGACTCCCCGAAAATAAATAGGATAAACGTAGTTTTTGGTACTTATGTTTTAGTTTTTGATTTTTTAAGTTTTTAAAATAAGTTAAAATGATCTTTTTAAAAAGATGTTTATTTTTTAATTTTAAGACGTATAATTTTGAATTATTGTTTAAAAAATTTGATATGTAAAAATTATTTTTATTAAATTCTCTAACATAAAAATCGTGAAATTCATCTAATGTATATAATGAAAATTTTATAAAAAAATGAATTTGATGAATAATTAAAAAAATTTAATATTATATTTATCATTAATTCGATTGTTCATTGATATATTTCTCATAAAAATTATATTATGTTTATTATTTTCTTTTATTCAAATATTAGTTGGATTTTATATTTTTTTATTTCTTATATAAGTGAATTTAATGAAATAATTTTTATGTTTTTAATTAATAAAAAATGGTTCAAAATTATATCATAAAATTAAAAATTATATTTATTTTTAAAATGATTATTTTAATTTATTTCTAAAATATAAATAATCAAATTGAATTATTTTAAAAACGTAAAAAATCAAGTTGAAACTTTTAAAACATAAAAAAAATCAAATTTAACAAAAACTTAAACATAAAAAAATCAAAAGTGAACATTTAGTCAAATAAATATATAGTTTTGAATTTCATTCATTCTCACATGAAAACTTTGTTCCATTCAATAAATCTTGAAGCATGTTCACATCTTGACGAGCTTCCAAAATCTAACGAGTTAACTTTTATTCTCCAAAAAAAAAAAGATTAGTGTGATAATTACTGTATAAGAAAAAATTGATTGCACCGAAATGGTAATGCAGCCGGGCCCTATTCATGCTTTGTAGTTGTTTGGGATGACAGCATTGCCGAAAATCCCATCCCGGGAGACAATGGCAGGACACTCGTATTAATGGCCCCTTGAAAAAGCACTTCTATATAGCGTGTTCTTAGAGCCACCTACATAGGATATAACACATTTTTTTGGCTTAATTAAATCGCAAGTAACAATGAGAATGCTCTTCCAAAAGTGACATTCACCTGTGCGTACTCCACCCAACATTCCCAAACACTCCCCTGCCATTTCCCACCATCTATCTAATTATCTTACCTAATTCAAATAAATACTTTAATTCTCACAATTTATATTCAAACAAATTTAATGGTCATCCACTAATAAAAAAAAGTGTTTTTTTTATAGTGATTTATTATGATAGAAATAAATTATTATGATAACAATAGTAATTAGTACATTTGACTTTAAATTTAAGATTTTTTTTCACAATTTTGACTCTTTAAATGGACAAGATATAATGTTGTAATATTAAAACTTAATCACACTTAAAATTTAAAAGTTTTTTTGTCATTCTTTAATGATAATGTATTATGTATGGAATCAAACTCGATTCTCTCTTTTTCACAATTTCAATTTATTTATTGATGATCATATTATTAGTATAAAGTATTAATAGATTCATCAATGACTAATATCCATTAAAAAAAAAACTTGTTTAAATTCGATTTTTTTCATCCAATCATGTTTTTTTTTTCATGCCTATATGTTATCAAATGAATTATCCTCGTTAAATCTAATAGAATGATATAATAAAATTGTTATATATATATATATATATATATATATATATATATATATCTTGCCTACAAGAGTACTCTGATACCTTTTTTTCTTCCACCCACGAACGATGTATGACACTATTAATTTATGGGCAAGCGTTGTGTGATTGATTATTTGTACAAAACTTTGATTTCAACCCGATAGGTCCATGACAATGAATGCAGATCTAATTTTGGGGTCTGAGAATCGAAGGAAATAAATTAGTGTTCCCTGCAAGTTTGGACAATGGACCATATCGTGGGGTCTAAACTAGTCAAAATGCATGCGAAGATTGGTCAGTGGCAGAGAGAGGGTATTAGAATTTAGAATAGAATGGTAGTTTATAAGTTAGTTCTCCCGACCCTGCACGTTAGGGAAAAAAATTTAATATTACTATGAATCATCATTCATCATTCATTCATGGGAATGCTATGCTGCTACTAAATAGCTACACTCATTATGAATTTTGATAGATGCTATATATTGCTATGTTCTTTCTGTCTTGGGAACCATTTGAATTGGAATCAACAACAAACTCTCAGAGAGGGAAATTAAAATGGCATAGTAATGAAAAGGGCATGGTCAACTCCTAATCTTAGTTCTTTCCTAGTTTGTAAATATGCTCCATTTCTGGATTGATATAGACATATAGTTGGATTTTGATTTTATGTAGTGTTTAATTCTCACACGCAATAGTTATGACTTACAACAGAAAAAAAACAAACTCGCTCTCACTTGGTTCCTATAACGAGTAGTGTGATAATGAATTATAGAATAGAAAGAAAAATTGTTATTTCTAGAACTGCTCATATAATAAAGGCTTATATATATGGTTTATTATTTAAATTTAGAGTTTATTTTTTTAGTCACTTAAATTAAAATTTATATTTTTTAGTTTCACTTGACTAATTTGTTGTGGTCTGGATTCAAAATCATATATTTAATAAACATATATTATATTTAATAAATAACATAATTATTATTCCCACGTGTCTTTATTCACAAAAATACACTCCATTAACATCGATTCTAAAATAAATAGACTGAAGAAACATATATCATTAATGTTTGTTAATTTGTTTATAAGGTTAGTTTTGAAAAAAAAAAAAAGAGTACTGATTTGAGATAAATTTAATGCTCTAAGCTAAATTAACTGCATTCATTAATATGTGTGAATTAGTTGGAGAATTACCATTTGCTATGAAACAAGAAGAAAAGAAAAAATGCAAGATGACAAAAACATTATATTTTCCAAAAGAGGATCATGTGCTTCGGAAATTAAAAAAAAATACTAATAAGATAGCCTTGGAGATCATGTGCTCTTCATTTCATTTATTCATAACACTATTGTTATTATTAAGATATTGTTATTATCATTTATGTATATATATATATAAAGATATTGTTATTATTAAGATGATGGTATTGTGCTTTTGATTTCTATTACAGTAATCCTCCTATATCATACGACACATGCACTGCTACCCTAAGATATAAATATAAATATAATACACCAAGAAGGAAAGGGTAGCCGGGGGAGCGTTTAAAAGTGACATATTTTAGATGCTACAAAACTCGGGTCCGAGAATATACTACGTTTTGTAACAAATTTGGTTATCTTTTAAAAAACATATTTTTATATTTTTTCAATATTCAGTTTTATAGAAATAAGACTTTAAGTTACATTTTTTTTATTAATTATAATTTTTTTATTAATTATACCTATAAATGATGTGTTAGATTAATTCCTATTCAAGTGTTTCTAACGTTTCTCTTACCTCAAACTTAAGTTAAAGTTTGCAAACTTTAACGTAGACAACTACGAGAAACTCTAGTGTGAATTTGACATTCAAATCACTAGCGGCATCTAATCAAATAGTCAATTAAAATAATATTACCCCCTTCCCCCACAATATTTATTTTGAACGAAGTACCTCCGTATTAAATATACACGGTTTAGTATTCCCCCACCCGTTTCATTTGACCATTGATCTAGCAAAACCAATTGGCTTGACCACTCGTCTTGTTCATTCATAGTATTAATATTAATAATGATGCTGTGAATGCCTTAGGACAGAAAGATGAAGTCGTTTACGATTGAGTGACACGCGACACACCATAACTTTCTATACGTTGTTGAAATTATCTATTTAACAAAAAATAAATTTGTATTTAATTTTTATGTGTTAGAAATTTTCAAATTAATAACATATACATATATGTATATGAATAAAATTAATCTTTGATATAATAGATTGAGAAATGATAATTACAACAATAGACATTTTTACTCCATGAAAAAAGAACAAAACCATTGGAGTATTATAGTAATCATAGGAACACTAGCTACGAAAGTGTGTATACCTTTGCCCTCCAATGAAGAACTGAGAAAGAGATAGACATATACATATCTACTCTACATAAGCATCCTAATATCCTATAAAGATATGGGGAGCCTCTGCTTATTATTATTAATTAATTGTACTTGTATTTATTTTACTCTAGAAAGAACGAAAAATCTCTATCGTATAATATATGGACATGGGCTAAACTCTAAAGGGGGCATTGAAATGAGAATAAGACAGAGATGAGGTAGAATTTTCAATCCTATTAGTTTTTAAGTACTTAAAAACATTTTTAGACGTCAACACATGATACTTGTTTTTTTCTTTAAAAAAAAAAAAAACAGCACAACCAACGTGCGTGACTATTAAAAATCTCATTGTAGCTTTTTAATGTGTCTAGTGGCTACTACAAAGTTTATGAAAGAAAGAATTTGGGATTTAGTCAAAATTGAAAAGGAACTAAGGTTGTCGAAACCGTTCATGAGTTTGCTCCTTACATAAAAAGACACTCACATCCCTCTCAGTCCAGCTACATCCCACGGTTCCTTTTGCTTTCCATAAATGCCCCTTCCCAGGACAGACTAGAGTAGAGTAGACTGTGACTCAAAACAAAACAAGTATACCATACTTCAATAATAATAATAATAATAATAATAATAACAATAAATATATCCCATAATAATAATAATAAATATCTGGATATATTAAATTTTTGTCATCTATGACATACACATCATTTTATTAGAATGTCCTAGGTATTTATATCATAATTTACCTCATCAACGTATAAATTAACTGGTACAAAATTATTTCAATTTAATAAATAATCTTTATTTTTTTTAAGAGATTACGGTATATTTTATTAAATACCATAATATTTGAGATAAATAAGTTTATATCATGAGTTTCTAATTATTATATTTTTTTTTATAAAATTATCTTAAAAATATATAAATAATAAAAATTGTGATGGAATAATAGTATAAATTAATACTATCTTTACATTTTCATTTAATTCTTAACGTATATTTATGACTCAAACTCACTAAATTGAATCAATTTAATGACAGTTAAATGATCTCTAATAATATTAAAAACCATGTCAAGTCAGTTTCTTCTTGCTCCCCCACCAGTTTGTTCTCTCTATCTCTCCAATTATTTAATCTTTGCCAAGACATCAACTCCCCCAAACAAACAACAACAAAAAAAAAAAAAACAAAACCAGTCCGGTTTCCAGTTTCAGCTTAGCTTTAAGGTGTCAAGCATATCTCTTCTATCTATTTCTACTTCACTCTCTCTCCAACCTTCACCCACATGAGATGTTCCTTCCTTTTCCAACTTGTGTACTCTTCCTCTTCTACTTCTTCTTCTTCTTGTCCACCTCCTCTCAGCAAAAGATGCCCCATCACTTCTACTTCCCTTGCTTCTTCTTGATGCATAGTGTCATTGTTGTCTAGTTCTCTCTTGCTGTGCCTTTTTTATTTTTATTGTGTTGTCTCTTTTTTTTTTTTTTTTTTTATGGATCTTGGGGTGGTGGGTTTGGAGGGGGTGGTGGGTTCAGACAGTGTTGTTGGTGTGTTTGGTAATTCTTCTCTTGCTTCAGATCCTGAGACAAAGCACAAATGGTACGGATCTGGTGCTCTCAAGCAAGAGAGATCTGCAATAGCAGCAAGTGAAGATGACGATGAGTGGAGTAGAACTTCCAAAGTGCCCAAAACTGATGAAATCTCTTCTAAAGCAATGCTCTTTCACCAAAGAAACTCTTTGCTTAGATCTAATAATAATACCAATGCTTCACTCTTCTCTGATGCCCATCATCACCAATCACAAATGTTGAGCTTCTCTTCTCCAAAGTCAGAGACTTTGATGTTAGACAAGGCTTCTTCAAATGCTACCACATTGCCTTTTTCTTATCAACAATTGTCTAGCTACACCAGAAACACAGGTTGGCACATACAAATTTTCTTAGTTATAACTTGTAACTTAAAGCATTGTTTTTGTTGTGTTTTTTTTTTTTTTTAACAAGGGGTGTTTTTTGGTTTTGGATTTGGATTTGGAATATGGTATCCATTGTGGGGTGCCTAAATATTATGTGGGTTGTTACGGTCTGATTCTACAGTACCAGTGGAAGGTCTTTTCATGGAAATATTAATAATAATACATGAGTGGTGTGGTGTGTCTCTGTTTGTGAGTCATGTCAAGGAAAAGTAAAACAAAAATTCTTCCTGAGATGTAAAAAAATTTCCAACTTCTTCCCGTTTTAGGAAGAGGGGTTTTGGTAAAAAAAAATTGCACAGTAAACTAGAGAGTACCAAATGAGAAAAACATATGAAGAGCATAAAAATAAAAATAAAGTTCCAAAATTTGATTGGTTGTAGTCTGTAGTAGTCTCTTTCTCTAAAAAAAAAAAATTCTCTGTTCCACTTTTCTTATCAAAGTTGACTCTTCTGCTGTTTCTTGAAATCAAAGGTGGGAAAAAGGAAAATCATTAAACGCTATTGATTGAACATCTGCTACAGCCTAAACTGATAACTTTTTTTTTTATAATGTATTTTGTTGTTTTAAGATTGTCAAATTTGTTTTATGACCTTATGTTGTGGGACATGTGTGTTTTGTTTAGGTTACAATTCAGGAAGCATAAGCATGCATGGGGCATTGGCTAGTGTGAGAGGGCCATTCACTCCATCACAGTGGATGGAGCTTGAACACCAGGCTTTGATCTACAAGTACATCACAGCAAACGTGCCTGTTCCAACTCATCTTCTCGTACCAATCAGAAAAGCACTTGATTCTGTTGGCTTCTACAACTTCACAACTGGACTCCTCAGACCCAACGCATGTATGCAAATTAACTCTTCTTTTCTTTTGTTAAACTTTGACCTTTCAACAGTTATAGCACACTAAAGTTAATCTCACAAATTTAAAATTTATAATAGTACTATTTTAATGGGATAGGAGATGGACAAAACTTATTGTAAGTGTTTTTGATTCTGTTTTTCAATGAAAGTTAAGAGTTTTACCTTGATAACTTTGCATAGTAAAAAGTTATCGAACGGAACCTCTCACTTCACTTGGAGATCAGTGCCAAAAACACTTAAAAACTGTATATAAGATTTTTTTTCTTTTTATAAAAAAAAGGACAAAACTTTGTCACTTAAGATAAACTATTGTACTGCATGATCCAAAACCACCATATGTCAAACATCATGGCAAATTTCTAATGGACACATTGTAGCCCTTGACCGTACAATAAATTTTTGTTACTTAGATATGTTGGTATTGTTATCCAATTTATCATGTGACTTTTATTACCTGATTTAGCATGGTGTAATTCCAAACAAACTACATTTGAGTTTTTTTACTTCTAAAAGAAAATGAGTTGTTTTTTGTAAGTTATGAGGATGATGATGTTTTGTTGTGTGTGTGTGTGAGCAGTGGGATGGGGAGGTTTCCATCTTGGATTCTCGAACAACACAGACCCTGAGCCAGGGAGGTGTAGGAGAACAGATGGGAAGAAATGGCGATGCTCAAGAGATGCCGTGGTTGATCAGAAATATTGCGAGCGGCACATGAACCGAGGACGCCATCGTTCAAGAAAGCCTGTGGAAGGCCAATCAGGCCATGCCCTCACCACCACCACCGCCAATACAACACCTAATGCTTCCTCAAACCCCACCGTGGTGCCTGGCAACAACAACAACAAAACCACCTTTGCACACAACAATGTGCACCACCCTCTTCCTCCTCATTCCTCTCCAGCCAATACCATCAATAGGTTAGTCAAAAAAGAAAACAAATGACAATTGAAGTTTAATTTTCATGTACTTTTTTTTACACTGTCAACTAATCAGAAATCATGTTATGAATGGCTTTTAAGGTATTTGTTGTAAAAGTCAACAATATTTTAATTAAGTTGAAGGTTTTATTGGAGTGTAGTCCAAACTGTATTTCCTTAACTTTGTAAAATTCTTAATTTAGTACCTAGTTTTGTGAAATTATCAATCATCTAAGTCTTTGTCTACCAGGATCAATGTTTTCTAAAGTGAAGGTTTTTTTTTAAAGTTGGAAATTGGGGACTAAAGTAGAGGAGTTTCCTCGTTGTGGTTGGTTTAGGTAGTGTATGCAGATTTATGCTATATCTTTTTGCTTGGTTTAGGGCTTTAGGAGTTTATACAAAACAGTATCAAAGAATCTAGTATTTCATCCTTTTGAGCAGAAAGTGACTAGTCAATGTTAATAGTGGTTGAGATTCGTGTTAGGAAGAAAGAAGAAAAAAGATGGTTCAAATTCTGTTACTTTATCTGTATGTTTAAAGATTGCTTTTGATTCCTTATGAATGTAGTTTTTTTGTGTTTTTTTTTTTTCCTTGCATGCAGGATGTTTACAAGCAACAAAGAGAATAACAGTACCAATGAGAGGATACAGGATGGCCCTGCACTTCTTCCTATGCTGCCTCCAACTCTCGAACTGAAACCAAAGGAGAACAACAACCCTTTCATGATTCATAAACACCAAATCCCATATGATGAATCCTCAAGGACCAACAACGAATTTGGACTTGTCACTTCTGATTCCTTGCTTAACCCTTCAGAGAAAAGAAGCTTTACTTCTTCTACTACTTCACAAAAGGATGATTCCGAGTCCCAACAACAGCAACATTCCCTCAGGCACTTCATTGACGTCTCTCCCAAACCTCATCACCGTTCTTTGGTATGGCCTGAACTTGACAACAACATGCAGTCAGACAGGACTCAGTTATCAATCTCCATACCAATATCTTCATCAGACTTCATGTCATTCACTACTTCCTCACCCTCGAATGAGAAACTCACATTGTCACCTCTCAGGCTTTCAAGGGAGTTAGAGTTGGACCCTATTCAGATGGGGTTGGGAGTTGGAAGTGCCACCAATGAATATTCAAACAACACTAGGCAAGCCAATTGGATTCCAATCACTTGGGAGAGTTCAATAATGGGTGGTCCTCTTGGAGAGGTTTTGAACCTTAGCAGCACTAGTAACAACAACAATGCAAGTGATCATCATCATCGATGTGGCAAGAACAACAACAACAACACTTCTTCTTCAGCTCTTAACCTGATGAAAGATGGATGGGACAATAGTCCTGCACTAGGGTCATCTCCAACTGGGGTGCTTCAAAAAACAGCCTTTGGATCACTTTCCAATAGCAGTGCTGGGAGCAGTCCAAGGGCAGAAAACAACAACAAAGAAGGTGCCACCTTGTGCAATGCCTTGTGAATGTGAAGTACTACCATGATGGAAGGAAGAAGAAAAAAGGACTTCTGTTCTCATGACTTCAATTATTTGTGAAGTTTTTATATATATATAATATATATATATATGGTAATATTAGGATTTGGAAAGATGTGTTCATGCTAATTAACTACCCTTGCCTTCATAATTTGGATGTGTAGGTAGGTTTTTGGTTTTACTTGACTTTTTAATTTGTTTTCTTTCTATATTTATGTTTTTTTTTTGGCAAAGTTTGTATTCTCAACAGTGTAAGTGAATGATGTTGGTTGGAGTGTGTGGACTTGTTTTTTAAGGAGATGATGATGGTGCTCAGGTTTTGGGGCCAAGTGTGTGTAGACCATGATTTTGCATGACAATAGTAAATACTAAATACTATAATATATGACTAATTCGTGGGACTCACGGCACGCACGCAGAAGAAGTTAATGCAATAGGAAACACAAGTTTTGTCGTCCTCTTAAATGGAATAGAGATTTCTGATTCCCTTGTTTTGAAGTTTGAACTGGCCTTTTCCTTTGTTCATCTCCTTATTCATTGAATATTTGTTTGGGAATGAATTGGCGTTTGGGGAACGTGGACCACGACGTTATTGTTGCTGCCATAGCTCATGTCTCTTTCACTTTAATGTCTTTTAAATCTTTTTGGTTTCACGGGTTATACTTATACCAGTCTGATTTTTTAAATTTGGAAATGTTCACATAACTTTAAATTTACTTTACTTCTATTTTCATCACAGCTTTTATATTTATTTTCATATCTCTAATATGATTGTTAATAAAAAAAAATGTGAGTATTTTTTTTTAACCTAATTTATTCGATATTAAGAAAATAAGAGAATGAATTTTTTTTTTTATATATACCAACTATACGTTTCTTTTCCTCGGTTTCCTCTTTTACTAAATAAACTCAATTTCATGCTTTTCTATTTTCTTTCACTCCTCTCAATTTTACTACAAAACAAAGAGTAAAGTTTTGGAAGGTGTATCCCAAATGGTTGATATATAAAGAGAAGAATAATAATTTTTTCATAGGAAGATATTTGTTGTTTTGCTGTACTCTGAATTTGCTGCTGTCCTTTCCAAGCAATCTAATGTCAGTAACGTCTTCATATGTAAAGTTACTTAGGTATATACATTGGGTTAAACGAACACAAATTATAATACAGGGGTATTAGAAGTATTAGAGTCCTCTTACTTTAAAAACAACAGTCATGCACTTAATGTTATGTAGATAGTACATACCCCTTTTAGTTTTTTATGAGGGTGAGTTTCTATTAATTTGGGCATGGTTAAGTAAAAGTTGGGCACACAATTGGACTTCATATAAAACCATGCTTTGTATTTGAAACAGAATAGAATTTGCTATAAACAGTGATCAGATAAGGAGGACACTGTTCTTATTCTATTTTATCATTAAATTCAGATAAGGAATAAGAGCAATACATGCAACTATAATGGACGAGGGGAAGAAAATAAAGAACTTTGTCATGATTTATTTGTTAGATATAGTTAATGGGGTTGTGAACGTTAATTATAATATTTTAGACTAAAATAATATTTATTTTTTATTTAAGGTTTTAATTATTTCTTTCCTAATTTGCCCTTACACGAGATTGATAATTATTTTTCTAGTAGAACATTTATTAAGAAAAAGAAAGGTTATTCTAATAAAATTATTTTAAAAATTGTTATATTTATTATTATTCTTAATTTATGTAAGAAAAAGTCTTAAAACTTCATTTATTTTCACACGGAAGGAATAATGAGATAGGATAATAATTAAAGAGTATAATATTTATACACCATTAATGATTTACATCATTAATTAATTATAATTTATAAAATAAAATACTATAGATGTATCACCTTTCTTCTCATAATTAATAAAAAAAAATAATATATAAAACTATTTTATAGTGTTAATCAATTATAATAAATTTATTATATAAAATTATTTCATATTCACATTTATCGAATTAAACTCATTAATAAAAATATAAAACTGAATTTGAGATTAAATTTTACATTTAATATCTGTCTTCAGTCTATTTTAGTTAGACAGGTAGATATGCATAGATGCTATATCAGTGATAGCTAGGTAGATGAGTTTGGTCAATTTGACTAAAAATGAGTTGGGAAGTAGCATTTGCTATTAAACGGGAAAGAAAGAAAGAAGGAAAAGAAAGCAAGATCCTACCAAATAAAATAATGCAAGGTGACAAAAACACAATATTTTCCAAAGGAGGATCATGTCATGTGCTTTGGAAATTAAAAATAATAAGATAGCTTTGGAGGTCATGTGCTTCTTATTTCTTTTATTCTTATCTCTAATGTTATGATTAAGATGATGGTCATGTGCTTTTCATTTTCATTATAGTAATCCTCCAAAATCATACAACACATGCACTACTACCGTAAGTATATAATACTCGGAGGCGGGTTGTTATATATCATCAAGTAGTTAATTAAAATAATTAATAATAAACTAATAATGTTTCAAATAATTTATTTTCTCGTACTCCCTCCCCTCAATACTTTTTTAGATTGATCAGCTTGTTTCCTTAATTCGTAATAATGATGTTCATGTTGGGAATGCGTTACAATAGAAACAAGCTATATATAACTTACGTGATTGTCACTCAAAATAAATTATTTACTATCTTAAAAGATAATTTTTTTTTCATAGATCAATTTGATGTTTTAATACATTGGATTAAAACTGATATTATCCGTAATACGTGATCGTTTTCTATTCAAATTTTTTTTCCATACAAAAGAAATCAAACAAGGTATTAAACTATAAGTTGATTATGAATTTTACATATAAAATCCATCATAAATCCAACTTAAACACTTAATTACATGTTTCTTAAAAGTTTAAATTCAATTCAAAATTATAATTTGGGTTAGATTAGGATGGTGTGAGGAATAAAGATGAAATAGGTATCTTTTTTCCTCTCCTCAAAAGAAGAACAAAACTGTGATCTATTATATTATAGTAATCATAGGAAGAATTGCTACGCAAGTGTATAACCTTTGCCCTCAAGTTAGGACAGAGAAAGAGAAAGAGATAGACAAATACATATCTACTCTACATATGCATCCTATAAAGTATGGGGTGCCTCTATTTATTGTTATTTATTATTATTCATTGTACTAATTAGCTAGTTGTTACTAGTATTTTATTTTAGAATGACTGAGAGATCTCTATCGTATTATTATTATTATTATATGAACATGGGCTAAAGGGGGAGAATGAGAAGAAAGAAGTGAGCATTGAAATGAGAATAAGACAGAGATGAGGTAGAATTTTTGAAGTGACGACTGTGTCACGTGTTAATGCATCTTTGTTCATGCAACCCACCATTGCTTTGGCCTTTTAACATAAAGATGAGTGAGAGAGAATTTAGGTCTCTTTTAAAATCCTAGCGGACTTTGCAAGGCAAACTAAAACTATAATTGATACGGAATTCAATTTCTTTAAATAAGGAATTTAAAACTTATGCATAAAAAAATTATGGAAAGGAATATATATATATTTTTTTACGTGAGATGAACAAATTTGATAGAAATTTCTTATCATTGATATAGTAATAAGCAATATAATTGCAACATATTTTTATTGTTATAAATAAAATTAATTGCTCTCTCTCTTCTTTTATTACTATTCCTATAAGGCTATAATCCTTAATGCTACTAACTGCTATCAACTGTTTATATATAGTAATAAATAGTCTTATTAGTTTTCAAGCGCGCAAAATATTTTTAGACGTCAACACGTTCACACGAAGTTATATATTTTTTTTTCTCTTTTAAACAAACAAACACAACTAACGTGCGTGACAATTAAAAACTAGATTGAAACCTTTTAAATATGTCTCCTGCAAAGTTTATGAAAGAAGAATTTGGGATTTAGTCAATTCAATTGAAAAAGGAACAAAGGTTGTCGAGTTCATGTGTTGTTGCTCGTTACATTACATAAAAAGACAGAAACATCCTTCTCAGTCCAGCTACATCCCACGGTTCCCTGTGCAAGTTTCCATAAATGCCCTCTCTCCTAGGACTGACTAGACTAGAGTAGGCCGTGACTCAAAACAAAACAACTATACCATACTACAACAATAAATAACTAAATATAATCCCATAATAATAATAATAAAATAAATATCACAAATGTATTAAATTCTTTTCATTAAAAATACACTTTATTTTCTTTGTATACCGAATGCATGTACAATATTTTGAGTTTGATGATGACGACATAACAATTTAATATTTATTTCAACCAAAATTCACTATTTTATTTATCCTAAGTCTTTTTATTTTTATAATATAAATGATAAATTATGATGAAAAACTTTCGTTTATATATTAATATTAAACTCTTTCTTAATTAATAATAGTTGGTACAACTTATAATAATTTTTGTCATTTTAATTCTAACCAACTTAAATTAGATTGTGAAGAGAATATCATTATTTGTAGTCATGCTCTTGTATGAAGATTAATAATTACTTTTTTTTTAAGCTGACTAGTTTTTACTAATATCATGTAATAAAGAAAAAAAGCTCCTAACTTCAAGAGAACAGTTTTTATTTGTAAAAGATATTTGTGATTTCCTAAGAAGAAAGAAACGAAGAAAATAGTAATTAATCAGCAATGTGGAGTGAGTTTCTTCTTGCTCCCCCACCAGTTTCTTCTCTCTATCTCTCCAATTATTTAATCTTTGCCAAGACATCAAACTCCCAAAAAAACAAAACCAGTTCCGGTTTCAAGTTTCAGCTTAGCTTTAAGGTATCAAGCAAGCACCAAGCATTCTTCTCTCTCTCTCTCTCTCTCCTCCCACATGAGATGTGCCTTCCTTTCCCATAAGAAGCAGCAACAACTTGTGTACTCTTCCTCTTGTTGTTTTTCCACCTCCTAGTAAGAGAGATGCTACCCCATCATCACCACCACCACTTCCACTAGTTCTCTTCAACTTGTACTCTTTTATTTTTGTTGTCGTTGTTCTTGTGTTGTCTCTCTCTTCTTTTATGGATCCTGGGGTGGTGGGTTTGGAGGGGGTAGTGGTGGGTTCAGACACTAGTAGTAGTGTTGGTGTGTTTGGTAATTCTTCTCTTACCTCAGATCCTGAGACAAAGCACAAATGGTACGGATCTGGTGTTCTCAAGCAAGAGAGATCTGCAATAGCAGCAAGTGAAGATGACGATGAGTGGAGTAGAACTTCTAAAGTGCCCAAAACTGATGAAATCTCTTCTAAAGCAATGCTCTTTCACCAAAGAAACTCTTTACTGAGATCTAATAATAATACCAATGCTTCACTCTTCTCTGATGTCCATCATCACCAATCACAAATGTTGAGCTTCTCTTCTCCAAAGTCAGAGACTTTGATGTTAGACAAGGCTTCTTCAAATGCTGCCACATTGCCTTTTTCTTATCACCAATTGTCTAGCTACACCAGAAACACAGGTAGGTACATACATACATATGTTGAGTTGAGGTTGTTTTGCTATTAAATTTTTAATCTTTGGGGAATATTTATTAGTAATCAGTAATAATTAATTGAAAGTACCTTTTTTTTTTAAAGGGGTGTGGTTGGATTTGGATTTGAAAATGGTATCCGTTGTGGGGAGCCAAAATATTATGTGGGTTGTTAGTGTCTGATTCTGCAGTACCGGTGGAAGGTCTTTTCATGGAAATAATAATAATACATGAGTAGTGTGGTGTGTCTCTGTTTGGGAGTCATGTCACGGGAAAGTAAAACAAATAAATTCTTCCTAAGATGTGTAAAATAAAAATCTTCTCCTCTTCCCGTTTTAGGAAGAGGGATTTTAGTAAAAAAAATAAATTGCACAGTAAGCTAGAGTGTACCAAAAGAGAAAAATATATGAAGAAGAGCTATAAATTATGGGAGCAAGGGATTGGGATACAAAAACAATAGGGTCCAAAATTTGATTGGTTGTAACATAGTCTCTTTCTCTAAAATCTCTGTTTCAATTTTTCATATCAAAGTTGACTAGGGGAAGAAAAAACCACTGATTGAACTTCTGCTCCCCTCTTTTTGCTGTTATGTTTCTTTTACATTTTTAAAATTTTCATGCATTTTGTTGTTTTAAAATTTGTCAATTTTGTTATGAAACTGGTTTAGGCATGTTTTTTCTTACCTTATATTGTGGTGCTTGTGTGTTTGTATAGGTTACAATTCAGGAAGCATAAGCATGCATGGGAGTTTGGCTGGTGTGAGAGGGGCATTCACTCCATCACAGTGGATGGAGCTTGAGCAACAGGCCTTGATCTACAAGTACATCACTGCAAACGTGCCTGTGCCAATTCATCTTCTCATACCAATCAGAAAAGCACTTGAATCTGCTGCCTTCTGCAACTTCACAACCAGACTCCTCAGACCCAACTCATGTATGTAATTAACTCTTCTCTCATATTGTGTTTGTATTTCAATCAAAATTACAGTTTTATCTCAGTAATTTACTTTAGAGAAAGGTTTGCATTAAAGGTCATTAGACAACATCATCAAAAACAACTAAAGAAACTATTTCTAAATTTTATCTACTAATCAACATGGTACAATTACAACATGATACCAACCTCAGGTCATGAGTATGAAAAAGCATATGCTGAAATGAGAAAGATCAATCTAAAATTAAAATTTTACTTTAATATGCTGTGTTAAAACAAAGTTTGTTGGTTTGTAACTTTGTATGTTATGATGACACTGTTGTTTTGTTTTGTTGTGTGTGTGTGCGAGCAGTGGGATGGGGAGGTTTCCATTTGGGATTCTCGAACAGCACGGACCCTGAGCCAGGGAGGTGTAGGAGAACAGATGGAAAGAAATGGCGATGCTCAAGAGATGCCGTGGTTGATCAGAAATATTGTGAGCGGCACATGAACCGAGGACGCCATCGTTCAAGAAAGCCTGTGGAAGGCCAATCAGGCCATGCCCTCACCACCACCACCACCGCCAATACAACACCTAATGCTTCCTCAAACCCCACCGTGGTGCCTGGCAACAACAACAGCAAAACCACCTTTGCACACAACAATGTGCACCACCCTCTTCCTCCTCATTCCTCTCCAGCCAATACCATCAATAGGTCAGTCAAAACAACTAAAACAACTGACAAACATTTTAGAGTTTGATTTGCATGCACTACTGTTTACTCTCAATTAATCAGAAATCATGTTATGTATGACTTTTAAGGTACTTATTATAAAAATCAACTTATTGCACTTAAATTCAATTCAAGATTTTATTGGAGTGTAGTCCTACAAAATATATTATGGGAAAATTAAAAATTTGTTTGTAGTATTGGTATCAGTCACTTTAATGTAGTCCCTAGTTTTATTTCAGTACTACTTTTTTACTATATTTTCCAACTTGAGGGATTAGTATTTTCTAAAGTTAAGGTTGTTTTAAAGTTGTCACTTGGAGACTAATCAGGAGAATGCACAGAACAGAATCAAATAATCTAGTATTTCATCCTTTTGGGCAGAAAGTGGCTGAGATTAAGAAAAACTCTTCTGTTACTTTTATTGTTAAAGACTTCTCTTGATTCTTAATAATGGAGTTTTTTTTTTGTGTGTTTTCATGCAGGATGTTTATGAATAATAAAGAGAACAACAACGCGAGTGAGAGGATGGAGGATGGTCATGCCCTTCCCATGCTACCTCCCACTCTTGAGCTGAAACCAAAGGAGAACAATAACAACAACTCTTTCATGGTTCATAAACATCAAACCTCATACAATGAGTTTGGACTAGTCACTTCTGATTCCTTGCTTAACCCTTCACAGAAAAGAAGCTTTGATTCTTCTTCTTCACAAAAGGATGATTCTGAGTCCCAACAACAACATCAACAGCAACATTCCCTCAGGCACTTCATTGATGTCTCTCCCAAACCACATCATCGTTCTTTGGTTTGGCCGGAACTTGACAACAGCATGCAGTCAGACAGGACTCAGTTATCAATCTCCATACCAATATCTTCCTCAGACTTCATGTCATTCTCAACTTCCTCGCCCTCGAACGAGAAACTCACATTGTCACCACTTAGGCTTTCAAGGGAGTTAGAGTTAGACCCTATTCAAATGGGGTTGGGAGTTGGAAGTGCTCCAAATGAATCAAACAGCACTACTAGGCAAGCCAATTGGATTCCAATCACTTGGGAGAGTTCAATAATGGGTGGTCCTCTTGGAGAAGTTTTGAACCTTAGCAGCACTAGTAACAACAACAATGCTCATCATCATCAATGTGGCAAGAACGACGACAACAACAACACTTCTTCAGCTCTTAACCTGATGAAAGATGATGATGATGATGATGTGTGGGACAATAGTCCTCCACTAGGGTACTCATCCCCAACTGGGGTGCTTCAAAAAACAGCATTTGGATCACTTTCCAACAGCAGTGCTGGGAGCAGTCCAAGGGGAGCTGCAGAGAACAACAAAGAATAGAGATTTTCTGATATTCCTTGTTTTCAAGTTTGTTGAACTGGTCTTTGTTGTTGTTGTTGTTGTTGTTAATGTTGTTGGTGGTGATGTTGTTCTTCCTCCAAAAAGTTTGTTTGGGAATGAATTGGCGTTTGTGGAATGTGGACCACACTGAGTTGTGGCTACCTAGCTACTGTCTTTTTCACTTTAAGATCTCTTTTAAATCTTGTGGTTTCTTTCACGGGGGTTGTACTAGTGTCTGGTTTTAATTTGGAACTGTTCAACTTCTAAACAAAAAAAAAATACATGTTTTGGAATTTTAATTTGTAAGTGTATTTTAGATTACAAACTTGCTATTATACATCAACTTTCAAATTATTACTGGTAACTCTTTTATACTTTTAACTCGTTAGTAAGTGGATCCCCATATATTAAAAAGTTTTTAATTATAATTTTAATAGAAAACTTCTTATATATACATCTTCTCCCATCTTCTCCTTATTGAGAAGTAACAAAATGAGATAAAAGAAAAAATTATTTTCAACTAAAAGTTCTTCCAATTTTCATTGCTTCGATAGTGCAAGTTTCCAACGGCCTTATATCGCTGCTGTCCGGATATGACAGTGTTCACATACATGTGTTTAAGTGAGTGATTATGATTTTAATCTATTTTAATTTGTGATAATTATCTTATGTAGATGATTTTTCTCCTCTTTTGTTTTATGTAGTTTATAAATTTATTATAGAAAAATAATAATCAAGAGTAAAATAATTATTATTTTTCAAGAGGAAAAGTCGTGAGAATGCGTGCGTTATTAAACTTCTATCAACCAAAAAAACTAATCCTGTGACTTGCTTATAATTTTTTTAAAATATAATAGATCCTTCACAAGTATTCATCTCTACCACTGAATTAAAATTAATAATTTTTTCCTTTTATGAAACTAATGTATGGAATAAAAAGAGGGTGTGGGGGGAAATGAAACCATGTTCTATCCGAAGGAAACAACTAGGAAAATGTCGGAATAGTTGTAGTTGTGTACTAAAAGTTATCTGTTTGGCATTTTTCAAAATCATCAATAGACAATGGTTCGAAAAATGCCTAAAAAAGAAAGGTACTTTGATTTTCCATTTTTAGTACTGAATGGTTTAGCTTTTTGTACACAAAATGACCACCATGTTTAGAATTTAGATGACCATGTGATTGAGTATCTCTTAAAATGAAATCAATTATTGATTTCTTAAGTTTTTTTTATAAAGAAAAATATTACCTTTTATTATGTCCCTGCGATTATTTTTTGGGATTGGCTTAGTTTGTACACATTAGTTTTTTGCGGTTAATAATTTAACCGCACATGGATGTAAAAAAAATGTTTAGATAATGAAATTAGTGTTCTCTTAAAAAAAAAAAGATAATGAAATTAGTTCAATTCATGTTCCTGCTCCTGCATGCACATATTTCAATTCAACGACCAACGTGGCTCCACAGATTTTCTTGGGCTCAAATAAACTAATGAGATTGGGTTCAACGCGGTTGTAGACTTGGGCTTCAACCTGGCCCAATATTCTTGGACCTAACCTTCTCTCTATGACCTAAGGAGCATAGGAGTAGGAACCTCATTCCAATGCTCTGTTTTGACCGATACAGGTTTTAGATAAATTAAATATATATATATATATATATATATATATATATATATATATTTTTTTTTTTTTATGGTCACTATTTACTTAAAAAAGAAACATATTTTTAAATAAACCTATCACTTAGCATTAAAAATGTATTGCAAATCTCCTTTATCTCAATATATTTCTCTTCCAATTTTTTGTTTTATTGATTAAAGTTCTCTAGGTCAATCTTAAAAAACTAGTCTTGATCAACAGAAACAAATGTTGAACCAATTCATAAAAAAAAGACTTGTATCTTATAAGAATGCTGGTTTGAATTTTTTTGAGAGTCTTATTAATAAATGATATGTATTTATCTTTGTAAATGTGTTAAACATGTTTAACGAGACTTGAAACATGTTTTTATCTGATGAGTTATAGACTTATTTGACTTAAATTTTTAAGAGTAATAAATAAATAAATAAAACATGACAAACTAAGTTTCAAAGTTTATTGAGATAAATGCTTTAATCTAACACTTCACTAGTTGTTCTAGAAATATTGTTTTCTAAGAAAAATACCTATAAATAAAAAAGGCAAAGAGATAAAAAAAGATAAAAAGAAAAATCCATCTATTAAGAGCATGTTTTGGAAACGTTTATAAGATGAAATTTCAGCTTGTTTTATTTATTTAGAAAGTCTAGGTTTCTCTAATAATTAGTGCCTATGTAGTAGCAGTCCATCTACCCTTTCATTTTAAGCATAGTCTATCCCTTTGTGAGCATCAATAATGCCAAAGAGAATCTGTACCTAAGCACCATGAAAACACCTCTCAACATATCCGTAGCAATGATTTCAATGGCATGCACAAGCATTGTCCTCCCTCCGTTAACACTAATTAACAATGTCACATTCAATCAAAATAGTACCATATATTATAAATTAAAATAGCATTTTTTTTATGCAATACGAGAACTCCTCCATGTATAAAAATTAATGCTCCACATGCTCTACATAGTGACCACATAAATAAATTAATTAATAGCAGCTTTTTCCCCACCAGTGAGTGGGTAGAATATCGCAAGCAATGTGTCATGTAAAATTAGACAACCACACATGGTGGAATTTACTGTTTTTCATCATAACTTCTACACCAAGATTGGAACTATTACATTTAGTCATGACATGCATGAACCTAAAAAATTTAATAATGACATGGTGATTGGTGAACGTAAATCTTCTTAGTTATATTGAGTATAATTGAATAGGTACAAGGTCCTATATTCCTATGTATTAATTCATACATGTCCTTTAATATTATATGTATCTATTCTTGTTTTAGAAAATTATATATCTCAGTTCTTTCTAAGAAAAAAAGAAGTGAATTTATCTATCAAAATTCTAAAATACGTGTGAAGAATGACAAATCGATAAATTTGTGCTTAAAAAACCTACATAATGGATGATGCTTTTACTATGTTCATCTCTTGCTAACACAAAGCTATTCTGGTTCTAGACAATGATATGGGAGACTTTTGACTTTTATAATATTCTTAAAAAAAAAAAAACACAACACTTTACACTTGATACATCCAAATCCAAATTAAGCATAATAAATGTGTATAAGAATTTCACATGAAATCAAATATATTTTCATGCCAAAGAATTTGTATGGATGATGGTAGATTAATAATAGTCTAGCATATATTATATTTCTTGTTTTAGGGTAATTAAGTTAGGGTCAAATTCGTAATGTTGTTCTTGGTAGTGAATAAGTCTGGTCTGGTGCTAATTACAAGGCTAGCTCAGTGAATGAAGTTTAAAAGTGATGATGGTGATTAACCTTGTCATAAACCCCAAATTAATCACTACATATATAGGTTTTTCCTCACTTGTTTTTATCACTACACACACTACTTGTTTTAAGAAGCGTATTATAAATTAAAAAAAAAGAGAGAGAGAACAAAGATAAGAAGCTGTCATGATGAAAATATTGTTTTACGACTCACGCATAATTAAATAAAAATTTAAAGTAGTAGCACTTTGACAATTACATCATAAACGTAGGTACCTGTACATATTTAGAGAGCTAGATTTTATCAGCATAATAATAATAAACAAGGCCATGAAAGGAAAGAAAATACTAAAATAGTATTAAATTTAAAACCATCGTCGTCGCAATGTTCCTCGATGAAGCAAAACTGCATATGCAAGATAGCTTACTCCAAATTAATCAACATCTGTCACTCTCATTCATTTTGAAAATTATTTTTTAACCAACATTTGCAGGCATTTAAACAAAGCTTTCTAACAACGCAAGAAAAGTATGCACGTCGCCATTAGCTTCTATTTCAGTATTTTGGTTATTATATAATAAGAACTCAATCAAAAGCGCGTCTACGGCCACAAAATCGCGTTTACACAGTAAAAAAATTGTGCTGGGTTAATTTTAGAGATGAAAAAAAATTAGTTTTAATTTTAGATCAATTTTATGAAAATCTAAAAAAATAATAAACAAATTGATGATAATGATCATTAGTTACTTTTCAATGCATCTTTAATTTCAAGTTTCAGCGTACCATTCTGCTTTTCTTCGACACAAGTAATGTAAGTGCACTTGATTATTTATTCCGTTGGTATCCCAAAAGATAACAATTATTTTGGTGGCCATTGGAGAAATTCAGAATCTAATCATTTTTGGTACCCATTGAATTTGATATATTTCCGAAGTGTTCATGGTACTTCTGCACTAGATTGTAACCAAGGAATAAAAAAACAGAGAAGATCCTAGATCATGATTACATATCCACGGCATAATATATCAAGAAGAGATGAAAAATATATAATTTGGAGCAACCAAGAAAATAAAATATAAACAGAGTAGACCCTAGATAATAAATTGACCCTTTTATAATATATTGAACGTGGTTGGGAATGAAAATAAATAATGAAGATTAGTCATTGATATATATAATTTATATCAATAAAATGATTATAAAATAAATCCAATTATAAAACATTATGATAAGATTTTTAGATTCTTTCTTCACAAGTTACAATTATTTTTCATTACAAAACTCTAATGTAAATCTTTTTTAAAAATATCAAATACATTATTACTCCAATCAATAACTTCTTGCACAAAATTTGGACCATACTTTTCAATTTTGATCCCCAAAACCTGAAAATGTGACACATGATGTCGGTCACGGTTAATTAACAACAAGGCCCTTTTTCTACGCTTCCTAGTTCCAACAGTTCCAAGTACCCATCATGATGATTCACGACGAGAACCTGTGTTGTGTGAACTGCATACTTGTTATCATTTGTCTTCTTCTCTCTGTAGATTAATCTACAAGCTATAACCCCTCTTCACCAGAATTTAGATTAGCCGTTATTATTATTAATCACAAATAATCAATCACGTGACATAGCATTGGCATTAGCATATAGCCCCCTTTATTAATTAAGAACCTAGAGAGAGTGAGTAGTAGTAATAGTTCTACTTGACACTTGTACATTGCAAGCAACAATAACAACAACAACAACTCCACCATCAATCATCAATTCATCACAATGGAACACACCAATTACAACAGCAGCAACAACAACAACAACATTAGCAGCAGCTACAGTTACAATGATGTTCATTGTGAAGAAGAAGAGACTATAGTTGTAAACGTTCCTTTCTCATGGGAACACAAACCTGGTCTCTCTAAAGCCTCTACTACTCATGGCCAAAATGGCACTAGCTTGGTGCTTCAGCCTCCTCCATCATCATCATCATTAAGTGATCATCATCATCATCATCATCATCACAGGCACAACAAAGTGGAGGAGGATTCTCATATTCTTCGTGCCGTGCAAACCTCATTCAGAATCAGCTCTTTTCGGATCGAGACTCCGAAGGAAGAAGACCCTTTTGTTGAAGCTTACAAAAAATGCACTCAAAGCCCCTTTGTACATCAAAAGAACATTAGATCTTGGCCTACCTTAAGGAAGTATGTCAATATTTTTTCTTGCAAGCACTCTGATGATGTTTGTAGTTGAGATGATATCTTTGAATTGCTTGTTTACAAAAACAACCACAACAGGTGAGGTCCGTTACATGGATCACATGACTCCATTCTGTTCGATTAAAAATCAAAGTTTCAGAGATATTATTTGCCATCGGATCTCTCTTGACTACTTTTTCCAAAGATCTTTCTTGATGCCAATTAGGCTTGAATTGTTTGTTTATTCTTTGTTTTGTTTGGGAGATCTTTATGTATGTATTATAAATATGACAATTGAAGTGTCTTAGTTCTTTTGTATAGGAAAAGGATTGGTGAAAATAAAACAAGGAAGAAAGAGTATAGTCCCTTACTAGTTTATAATTTTCTGCAGCCTTACATATTATCTAATTATTAACCGTGGCCTGCTGAGCATTTTTCTCTGCTTTGATCAGCGGTGGGTATACTAGTCTGAGTTTGTGGACTGGTGCATTTAGTAAATAGACTTAGACCGGTCCATTTATTCTGACGGATCGTACTTATCCGGCCCATAAAAAAACACAGACTTTTTCTGTATACCCATCCCTAATTTTGATTCTGACGGAGCTAATCAAACGTGAACACTATTAGTGGCTGTGTTCTAGTAAACGGTCCAAAACCAAAGTCATCAGCCGAATTGGATTTAGAAAATTCCCTAATGAAAACGACAAAAAGCTAAACTGATTCAATGTACCTTTGTGATCTTATTTAACCGAACATTTGATCAAACAGAAATATGATTTTTTTCTTTCACTAACTAAAATTAAAAACAGTCAAGTGTGTAGTAATCTGATTAGAAACTATATATCTCAGTTCATGTTAAATTCCTTAGAATGTCTTCTTGTGCAATTTGATGCTTTTTGGATAGAAAACAGTGTTTTGAACTGGTCTAACAAATAAGAACCGAGGATAGAGGAGGAACAAGTCAACCACATGAGTTTGTTGTCTTATACTATTCTAACACCTTGCCAATTGTCTTCTTATGAGTGATGCAAACCCGTGTGAACTTGGTCTTCTTTTCCCAATTCCTGTGTCATTATTTTCTTCTAAACTTTTTTTTTTATTTCAAATCCCAAAACTAAAAATTGTCTATGCTTACGTTTTATGTGGTTGTCCATTGAGACTATGCCATTAAGAATACTAGCTGATGGATAAGTGGACCAAATATATCTATATAAATATATTTATACAAGAGTTTAAAGATGATGTGATAGTATATCATATTATTATAATTTTTTGTTTTTGTAAGACTTTTAAAATAATTTTATAAAAAATAATTAATTTATCATGAATAAAAAAATTGTAATTTTTTAATAATATAAAATTAAGAGATTGTAATTACATGATAATATAAAACTAATTACATCATCATTAAAATCTATTTAAAATGGTTTCATCATAGATTTTACACTTCACCTCGCTACCACCACCGAAGTCATATAAGTATATGGGTCTTGTCAATATTCCATTAGCTAAAACTAAAACTAAACTCTGAGAAGAGAAGATGAGTCAACCAACAAGAAAGATAAGCTTCTCATGGGAAAAGAAGCCTGGTGTCTCCAAAGTAACAAGTGCTACTCCTCCTCATGGTGAAAGTTATGTGATCCCAAAAGAGGAAGAGTTTTTGGCCAAGTTACCACCCCCTCCTTGCACACCAGAATCATCATCTTCATCGTCGTCATCGTCATCAACTTCTACTGCTACTCACAAAAACCACCCTCTTATTGATTTCCAAATTCCACTTCCTCCTTGTGCTTTTCAGCCTCCTTTTTATAGAACTTCCTCAAAGAGGGGCCTTTGGGTTCAGGACAAAGACCCTTTCCTAGCAGCTATCAAAGAGTGCACCAAGAATCAGAAGAAAAGTGACAACAAGGTGAACAAAAAGTTGATGATCAAAGATGGAATTGAGTCAAGGGTAAGGAAGAGCATGTCCTTTTTCTCATGTACCCGATCATGCACCATTCATGACACCAATTTGGTCAGAATCTCAAGTCTAGATAAAGATTGATGATATATGTGGTTTAACTTTCTTAGTTTATGTTCTATTGAGGAGATTTCTGTACAAGTCAAAATCTAGAATTATAATAGGTGTGTGAGTGTGAAGAATAATCTAAGTGACCGAGAATGATTATTCAGCTGCTGTTATGTACACTTTCTGTTCATGATGGAGTGAATGATGGTTAGCTTATTCTTCTGCTACCAATCGATAGCCATTGTTGACTAGAAAATCAAAAGCAGTATATGTATGAATTCAGCACTCCACATATGACATACCCGTGTATGACTTTGCAAAGGGTAGTTATGAAACTTGATGTTTAATTTATTTCAACTCATTTTTTTGTTTATAGATACTTTTTGACATGTTTAGCAAAACTTATAGGCTATAATAATGAATTGCGAAACAAAACATACCAGGTTATTAAATACATACTTGTGTGTATGCAACTAAACAAGTTTCATATATAATTTTTTAAAATAAGGTATGCCTACAACACAGTAGTAGTATTTTAGAATGGGGGTGTGAAATTGGGAGAAAGGGGGGTGCGATAGTCATGCTTTGTTATAATAAAGAAGGATAACGTTGGAATATTAAAAATTATGGGGTACATAAAGTAATTGCCCAATTCAGTGTGCGTTTAGATTGGTGGTGATTAAATTAATTTTATATGATTGATTATGATTAAAATTGATGGTAAAGTAATTGTTTAGACAACGGATATTATAAAAGTGATTTCTAAAAAGAATATTACTGTTTAATTGTAAAAAAAAAAATATATATTGTTTGGATACTTTGTATCAAAATTAATTTTTCGGGTGTAATAACCGGAATGAGTTTTAATGTCTAAGAAAAAAAAGTCACAAAATCAATAAAAATAAATTTGAATGAACAACTAACGTTTTGAAAAAGCTAATTTATTATGGATTTCAACACTGGTCGAGGGTATGTCACTGGTTTCAATAATATTTTATTTTTTACTTTATTAAAAAAACATGGTATCAACACAGATGTACCAGTAATTAAATTGAAATATAATATTTTTTTTAACATGATTTATCACAATATTAAGGATAAGAGTCTGGGGGTAAATTAGATAAATTATATTCAAAATTGAATAAATATATAAACACTTTTAATTATATTTTTTAAATAAATAAATAATAAACATATGCAGAGAGTAAATTAGACAAAATCCAACTATAAATGATTTTGGTAGAAGTAGAAGCTGTCATGCTTGCTTCAATTCTATCATGATTTTTTTCATTAAAAGTGATTCTACCAAATTGGACCTCAAGTTAAATTTTTTTTTTCTCAATAAAATTACTGTAAAATCTTAGTTAAAATCAAATTGGACCTATCCCACTATATTCTACATTTCTACTATAATCTTAATAAGATTGAAGGAAGAGAAAAATAAAATAAAATTGATACATGAGTTGGAATCCCTAAGTATATCTATAATTATTGGAGTTCCTTAACAAAAAAAAAATATTGTTTAACTATGAAGTCAGTTATTTTAGTGTAGTATATTTGATTTTAAGTTACTGGAAATGAATTCTTTATATAATTATGAATTGTTTAATTTTATATTAAATATAGGAGTAAAAAAATAAAATATTTATGAATTAAGTCATTTTTTATTAAAAACTCAAAGAGAAAACTTAGTAAGTTGTTAAATATGGAATGAAAAAAATTTGAGTTGATTAACAATTTCCCATCAGAAATCCTCTAAGATGAAAATGACTATATAGCAATGAAGGTAAATATTAATTAATTAATAATAATGAATTAAAAACTCCATAAATGAAAACTGGGGGGTTTAACTTTTAAATTTTTTATCCTATATTCGTCTTCCCCAAATTGTTTACTCTACTGTGTTTTTTTCCCGTTTGTGACTGTCATGTGCTGCTTCAAGCCCTCTTAAACCCTAGCACGTTGGGTTTCGATTCGAAACCACAACGAAACGAAGTTTCTGTCATCTCAGCCAGACGAAAAAGAGCTTCTTCCACCTCTGGTTCCTCCTATCTGCACCAGCTGTAAGTTATTCATCCCAATTTGGTTCATCAATTGCGTTGTCGTATCTTGAATTCTCTAATTGCTCGCAATGTTTATTCATCTATAGCTGAAATGAATCTTAATAAGTTTTGATACTATCTATACTTTTAGGTTTGCAACGACTTACTTAGGTTAAGGTTCTAGCGGAATTGGAAAATCCAGGAATTTGAGGAACGTATTTAAGGTATTTCCAATCCTCTTATTTCTCCTTGAAATGAGTTATATCTGCTCGCTGTTTTCGATTACTATTTGATAGATTGACGATACGAAACAAATTGCCTAGCGTGATTAATCTGTGCGAAGTGGTTAGGGATATTGTGAAAAATTGAGAGTTCGTTTGGTTTTTTGTTTTTATAGAATTCCAGGGTCATTCGTTGAGGATTTTAGATGCTTTTGCATGCTGAAATGTTCTCGAAGATATATTTGAACAGTGGTAGTGCACTTGTTATTTTGCTTGCTTTGTTATTATTACATGCAGAAAGACGTTGTACCAGTCTGTCCACAGTTTTTTAGTTTTTTTTTGGTAAGATAAGGAGAATGAGAGCAACTAGTTTATAGCATAACACTATTACATAGCGGAAACTGAAATTGGAGAGTGTGCAGTTATTTTCTTTGATCGGCAAATGTTAGTTGTTAATGGTTAGTTTTTGTTAGTGGGAGATTCGAACCCATGACTTATCCTTTCTGCTTTTACCACCAAGTCAATCTTATAACTCCACAAATAGAGGTTGAAGTTAAAATGAGCCAAAAGAAAATATGAATAATTAATCTCTTTTCTCTAATGCCTTTAGGGTCTGTTTGGATCAGCTTCTCCAAAAAGACTTATAGGAAAAGAAAATAAGAAGAAAAAATGAAATGAGCTTCTTCATAAGTTAAAATTAGTTTATAGATTGGCTAATTTGTAGAAGCTCTCTCATATTTTAGAGAAGCTATATGAGAGAGTTTCTACAAATTAGTTAACACAAGCTAATTTTAGCTTATGGAAAAATTCATTTCATTTTTTCTTTTTATTTTATTCTCTTAGAAGTCATTCTAAAGAAGCTTACGCAAACAGGTCCTTAGTCATATTGTTTCCTTTTTCTTTTATTGATACAGTAAATAATTAGAATGCTAGAAAGTATGAATTGTTTTCAGTATGTGTATTCACATATTTTTTTTACCCTGATGGCCATCTGCTTGTAATGGAACTAGGAAGCAAAGGTATAACTGTAAAAGGCTATGCCGTCTGGAAATATTCATTTTGTCTACAAGCTTTTTTTACCATGCACCGCAAATACATTATAATTTAGCAATGTAATGCAATTGTTTTTTGTGCTGACTGATGCATCCATTTCTAATTAGCAGGAACTGTTTGTGTTAAATCATAAATGGCCAATAATTCTCAACCCTCCAGCATGCAGGTAACATATTTCTTTCTCAATACTAACCAAGAATCTTGTTACAATGCAACATTTGTCAAGTAACTTACTTTTATTGTGTATAGTAACATACCTGCTTTGATTATGAGAATATTGAATGGTGATATGAATAATAGCTAGTGTCTTAATATCCGGCTTCTTTTGTTTTGTCTGTTTCCCTTTTAGAGTTAATTAATGCTGTCCCAATTTTCCGCTGAACATGATGCTTTTTAATTTTTTAATTTTTTTTTTGTGTAACTCTCTCTCCTATTCTCTCTTGATGTGTCTGTGTGTGTGATTGTCGGGTCCTCAGTTTTGTTTCACCCTCATTTATTCAAATGATTTCTTACTTCATGTTATTAACTACAATTTCTTTCACTTGAATAAGAATCCATCATAATTTTGCCATCACTTGTATGTCTTTTCATCTGCAGTTTCGGCCAGTCATTCAAGCCCAGCAAGGGCAACCATTTGTTCCAATGAATTCACAACAATTTGGTCCTGCAGGACATGCTATTCCTTCTTCAAATGTGGGAATGCCTGTCATTCAAGGTCAACAATTGCAGTATTCTCAACCAATGCAGCAGTTGACTCCAAGACCAATGCAGCCTGGTCATCCCTCTTCTTCATCACAAGCTATATCTATGCAATATATTCAGACAAACCGCCCACTGACATCCATTCCACCACATTCACAGCAAACTGGCCCCCCTTTAAGCAATCATATGCCTGGCTTGGGTGTTTCAGTAGGAGCTCCTCATTCTTCATATACTGTAAGTTGATTACTAAATTTCTCTGAGTTGTATACTACCTTCTACACTCTAACATCATTGTACACATTTTCAGTTCTCACTATCTTATGGTCAGCAGCAAGATAATGCAAATGCATTAGCTCAATACCAGCATCCACCTCAAATGTTTGCTCCTCCTGCTGGTCAACCTTGGCCATCCTCTGTATCTCAGAGTGTTGTGCCTGTTACATCTGTGCAGCCAGCTGGGGTGCAATCATCTGGTGCTACATCAACTGATGCAGTAAGTGTTCTATCCATACTTACTTTTAATACATATTACTGATTTTATGTTCATTATTTAGAAATTTCCACTTCAAAGTTCAAATGCTTTTGTTTATACAAGCTGTACATGTATGATAAGCTTGTTTGGAATTCCTATGGTGGAGTTCCCTTTTCTTATGTTTTTTTGTATTTTAGTTGTTATTTGTATGATAATGGCATCAATACTTTCCAATATGATAATTCTATTGTTATAGTGTCATCCTATAGATGTGCACTAAGCAGTCAATCCTAGAGTAAACTCCTAACAATAACTGTTTCATGGCAGTTATTGCTCTCTTTGCCCATGCCTGGAGTAAACTCTCCAAATGGGTGGTCTGTTTTAACTTGCATTCTCTGCTTGCCTTTCATTTTCTGCTGTGTTTTGGCCTAGCTATCTGTCATGGAATGTTATTGTAAAGGAATTATGACTTGCTAGTACTTATGATATCATTTGAGGCAGATTCCTTGAGAGAGAATCTAATTGAATCTCGGTAGCTCATGAAGTTTTTGATAATGCCTTACATTAAGTGTGATTCATTGAATTACATTTTTCTATGTTAATAATATATTCTTCTGTTATATTATGATTTCTGACAAATTTGAGCTTATATTATTACAATTCTCAGTGTTTTACTTTGTCAAATTTTAGGCAACTAATGCTACTAACCAGCAATCCTTATCTGATTGGCAAGAGCACACTTCTGGTGATGGGAGAAGGTACTGATTAACATAATCATATTAAGCTTTGCTAGTAAACACTAAATATCTTATATATATATATATATATATTTGTTATTAACTATTTGTAAAAATAATCTAATTATTTTGTGCTTTTGTAATTGACATTTTCTAGAATCATAATGAGAAGTTTTTGTTTTCTCAAATTAACCAGATATTATTACAACAAGAGGACAAGGCAATCAAGTTGGGAGAAACCTTTGGAATTGATGTCACCTATAGAGGTGAGTTGTTTTGATAATTTGTTGCTGTTCCTGTGAATGTTACTTTTTATTATCTGTTGTGGACATGCTTTGAAAGCGTAATGTGGTCAATCAAACCGGTATCTTATATGGATGTTGATCATTTCTACAATGTTTTCAATGATCATAGAAGGTTTATGGTGCGAATATCCTTTTATGTGCACGTGCTTCCACTGATTTGTAGATATCATGGCAAGTCAGGAGAAATTTTAACAACTGCTCTATATGGTCACTGTGAAGGCGGGGTAGCACTTTCTCAAGTCAGGCAACAGTTTGCTATTTACAATCTTTTTTTTTTTTTAAAACATAAAATGTGAGATTGGTGTATAGCTTTCTGCAATACCATTAACTTGGCAACACCCTTCCCATCCCTTTCCTTTGTAGGGTGATCTTTATGGGGCGTGTATGAATTGTGATATCAATTGTCTCTTTTGTAAGTTTCTTTGCTGTTTTTGCGCGCGCGCACACGCACACACAGATATATGGTTGTGTGATTGTGTGTCTCTCTCTATATATTATCTCTCTGTTTCTTTACCCCCTTCCCCTTTTGCGATCTTGTGGTGGCTTTACATTGCAGTGGGGTATTCTTACATATTTATGTATAGGAGTATACAAATCCTGCTTTATTGTATAATTTATTGTTATTTGTTAGTTGTGGCAATATTATCATATAAAGTTAATTCTTCAGGGGTGTTTTCTTCTTTCCTTTTGGTTAGTCCTTACCTATAGTTTCTTGCAGCGGCATGTGATTAATTATTATAACCTTGATATGATGATCTTTCTTGGGTGGTATACTCTTAGAATTTTCAAATCCCACTAATTCTGCTGGATGTGACAGAGAGCTGATGCATCAACTGTTTGGAAAGAATTCACTTCTTCAGAAGGAAGAAAGTGCGTATTTTCTCCTATTATATAATGCACTTTTCTTTTTATATATAATACCCTTTCTATGTCATTAATTTGTAATAATTCATGTAATGGTTTATGTTTTGGCTGTGAGACATCTTGCAGGTATTATTTCAACAAGGTTACTCAGCAATCAACATGGTCAATACCAGAGGATCTTAAGGTTTGTTATTAATGATTATATTTGTATTTGTTTTTAATTTTCTTCACATCAGCATTTGTGTTCTTACCTCAAATTGCAATATTTCCATTCAGTTGGCTCGTGAGCAGGCACAGAAAGCTGCAAACCAGGGAATGCAGTCAGAAACAAATGATACATCCAATACTGTAGTCTCCTCAACACCAACGTCAACAGCAGCTAATGCAGCTAACACTTCCTTGACATCAAATGGGCTTGCTTCCAGCCCATCTTCTGTCACACCAATTGCAGCTACTGATTCTCAGCAGTCAGTTTCTTGTTTATCTGGGACCTCTGTTACCCACTCTATAGTTACCACAAGCAGCACAGGAGTAGAACCAAGCACTGTGGTAACTACGAGTGCTACACCTACAATAGTTGCAGGAAGCTCTGGGCTAGCAGATAATTCACCCCAACAATCCAAAATGCCTGTGTATAAAACTCTGTTCTGCATGTTTATTGTTTATTTTTTTGCTCTCGTAGTTTTCAATACTGACTTGTGTATTGAAAATTTACCTGCACAGTGTTGAAAATCAAGCATCTCAAGATTTTGCTTCTGCAAATGGATCTTCTCTTCAAGATATCGAGGTAATTATTTTTATTATAATTAATAGTTATTTTTTTTCATTAAATAGCCTGTACAGATTCTTAGACTCCTGAGAGTTGTATGATATTAGTGCTTGCTTGATTTCCTTCTCATTTTTTTTGTTTTTGTTTTAAAATCTGTTTCCTGAAATGTTTTGTGCTGCTCAACAATCAATTCCTCATCTAAATATATTAAGTTTTGAAAATTGCTTCGAAAAGAAGTGTTTTTAAAAAAAAAAAAAAAAAAAAAAACAGAAACACCTTACATCAAAATTAAAAAAAAAAAAGAATAAATAAAAGCAGAGGGAATGAAATACAGAGTAAAACAATAGAATTTACAAAAGAAAAAGGAAGCATACAGAAGATGCGGACAGATGCAGTTAAGAAGCGAGGAAGAGAAGTCGTCATAAAACATAATAAAAAATAAAAGATAAATAATGTTTTTAATAATAAAAAAATAAATAATCAACATTATTTTTTAAATAATAATAATAAATAAATGCAAAGGGAATGAAATATAGAGTAAAACAATAGAATTCACAAAAGAAAAAGGAACCCTACAGAAGACGCGTACTGGTTTACAGATGCAGCGAAGAAATGAGGATTAGAAGTCGTCATAAAACATAATAAATAATAAAAGATAAATAATGTTTTTAATAATAAAAAATAAATAATGAACATTAATTTTTTGAAAAAGAATAAATAAAAGCGAAGGGAATGAAATACAAAGTAAAACAATAGAGTTCACAAAAGAAAAAGGAAGCGTACAGAAGACGCGTACAGATGCAGTGAAGAAGTGAGGATGAGAAGTCGTCACACCTCAAAAAGTGTTAGAGAGGTGGAATGGAAGGTCATTCATGGGCTTGATTGAGACAGAGATTAATAGTTTTTAATGAAGCAGGAGTGAAAATGCAAATCATTTGAAGGGTTTTCATGGCATGGGTTTGGGTCGGGTCACATGACCCAACCTTTTTTTTCTGCCTTCTGTTTTTACTTATTTCGCCTCTTTTTTTTCTCTCCTGTGAGACACCACTACTGCCATGGTCGCCACAGGTATGGTGGCTGCCATGGCCCGCTATGTAAAACCCACTACGCCACTGCCATAAAATGGCATCCTATCTATTTTCTGCCATGGCCACTAGTTAACAACACTGGTCACAGTTGAGAATAAAAAATTCCTAATTTGTCATGCAATTATGAATCTATTTAATTTACATATTTTTTCTTGCAACTCTTGCAGGAAGCCAAAAGACCATTGCCTGTGGTTGGAAAAAATAATGTGATTCTACCTGAAGAGAAAACCAATGACGATGAAACCTTTGTATATGCAAATAAACTGGTAAGAATTCATGTCGTGGAAATTCTCCTTTATTGAAATACTTTGAAGGTACCTTATCCTCTTCTATCATTATATATAATACCTCATTAAATTGCTCTTTTAGGAAGCAAAAAATGCATTTAAGGCACTTTTGGAATCTGTGAATGTTCAGTCTGATTGGACATGGGAACAGGTAGATGATGTAACTTCAATTTTTTCTACTTTTTTTTGTGTGTGTGCTGCAAATGCTAACTATTAGTTTCTAATTGTAATTCAGGCAATGAGAGAAATCATCAACGACAAAAGATATAATGCCCTAAAAACACTTGGTGAGCGAAAACAGGCTTTTAATGAGGTGAGAAACAGGCTTCAGGGCAAATTTTATGCACTACCTTGAAGTGGATACTTAAGTTTGCATCAACTAATTCAGTTGCATGATATAGTGGCATATCATTTTCTTCTATGATTTTGTAATGATCCTGTGTGACTATGTAACATTGAATCAATTTAATCTTTCATTCAGTATTTGGGCCAAAGGAAGAAGCTGGAGGCTGAAGAGAGGCGCATGAAGCAGAAAAGAGCCCGTGAAGAATTCACAAAGATGTTGGAAGTATGTTGAATAGAATACCTGATTAATTTGTGCTTTTGTTAGTTAACTTTTTATGCATATTATCATTTCAGGAGTGCAAGGAGCTTACATCATCCATGAGGTGGAGGTATGTCTCGGCTTGTTTGGTTAACAGTTTGTTTTTAGTAGGTCTCCTTAAGGAGAAATAATCCATCTTAAAATTTCTAATTAATTTTTTACTGTAATCAGCAAAGCTGTTAGTATGTTTGAAAATGATGAACGATTCAATGCTGTTGAAAGACCAAGGGACCGGGAAGATTTATTTGAAAGCTACATGGTGGAACTTGAGAGGAAGGTGATAATATGTTACATTCTGCTTCCTCATGAACCTTTGCAATCATGGCATACCATTTAAGTGTAGATCTTGTGCCCAAGAAAGCTGCATAAATCTTTTGTTTAGATTTGTGGATATTCTTTACATGTAAATTTTGGGGAGAATCTTGTTTTTATTTGGTGGTTAGTGGGCCTAGTGGCAGCTGGTAGGTAAGTGGATATTGTAGCATTTCAAATTTGTAATAGATGTATGTCAAATTTGTAATATATTGTACCTGATTAAAACTGAACAGCTAAAATTTGTAATAGATGTATGTCAAATTTTATTTGATGACATTCTTACTGTTATCCTTTCTGTGCAAAATTTAGGAAAAGGAAAAGGCTGCTGAGGAACACAGGCGGAGTATAGCTGAGTATAGAAAATTCCTGGAGTCCTGTGACTATGTAAAGGTACATTTTTTTAAAAATGAAGTGCATTTCAGTCATTTGGTTGCTATATCCTTGAACCTTTTCCTTACTATTTGTATTTCGTTTTAGGTGAATAGTCCTTGGCGAAAAATCCAAGATCGATTAGAGGATGATGATAGATACTTGCGACTTGAAAAAATTGACCGCTTGCTAGTTTTCCAGGTATAATTTCTTTTAGTTGGTTATTTATGATGGATCTATGAGCTGAGATTGGCTTTGGCAGGACTATATTCGAGACTTGGAGAAAGAAGAAGAGGAACAAAAAAGAATACAGAAGGTAGAAACCTAAGTGTATGATTATTGGTTAGGATTTAGTCAATATTCTTGTTTGTATATGCACTTATGACTATGATACAGGATCGAATCCGTCGGGGTGAAAGGAAAAACCGTGATGCATTTCGCAAGTTGCTTGAAGAACATGTTGCTGATGGAATTCTTACTGCTAAAACTCAATGGCGAGAATATTGCTTGAAGGTAATAAACTTTGGATTGGTTACAATGAAAGCTGGAATAATATGGAAAGATAAATAGTTTGTGTTTTCTACTTTGTAGGTCAGAGATTTACCTCAATATCAAGCTGTTGCCTCAAATACATCTGGTTCCACTCCAAAAGATTTGTTTGAGGATGTTGCAGAGGATCTTGAAAAACAGGTTATCAAATTTGTTTCTAGTAATTTCTTTCAAATGTTGACTATGAGTTTGTTATAGATGTGAATTACTCTTGGGAACTAGATGGATATTGTTATGGTCTGTGCTGCTGGATTACTGTTATTTGAGGCAATCTTTCATTAGGAAACATCTGTATCTGGGGTGAAATCCTCTTTTGACTACATCCTACATGTTTAGTTGATTCTTTCCAAGGATTTCGGCTAGACAGTTGGAAAAAAGTAATTTCTGTCCAGTTATATTTTGTTGAGTTCAATTGATTTAAAATAACTTCAAGAAGATAAGATTGCTTTTACATTTTAAATTTAATGTCATGATTGAATATTTCTTGGATTACCTGAATTTAAGTAATGAAGTACTAAAATTGTTAGTATTTTGATATCTATTTTGAGTAATGTCATCCTAGAGTATTATAGTGGTTCTCTTTGTTTTTGGTGGAGATGGTTGCTGAATTATCAATTTTTAACATGATTTTCTTTTACAGTATCATGAAGACAAGACGCTCATAAAAGATACAATTAAGTCAGGCAAGGTAGGCATCACAAAGATATTCATTGCATTTTATCTGTAGCTTGTTTGATGACAAACTCTGCTTACCCAAGCCTCCTGTCTCATTCAAGCAGATCACTGTAGTGACTACATCAGTATTTGAGGAGTTTAAGGTTGCTGTCTTGGAAGAAGCTGCTTGTCAAACAATATCTGAGATCAATTTGAAGGTAATGACTTTAATTCATTAGCCATGTCTTTATTTCAGATGCAAAGTTTCATTTGATTTCGTTTCTTGCTCTTAAAATATAAATTATGTAATGTATGGGAGTAGTTATTCAAATAACTGACTGTGACGTTAGTTTCAACTTGTTTTTGGTTCATTTTGAATATAATTTGCTTCTCTTTTGTAGCTTATATTCGAAGAGTTGTTAGAGAGAGCTAAGGAGAAGGAGGAGAAAGAAGCCAAGAAGCGCCAACGCCTTGCTGATGACTTTACTAACCTGTTATATACATTCAAGGTAAACTAAGATTCTACCAGCACTGATATATCTTTCACATTGTATGGCTTAATAAATTGATATTAGCATCATATTTTATTTTTGTAGGATATTACTACTTCCTCAAAATGGGAGGATTGCAAGTCACTTTTTGAGGAAACTCAAGAGTACAGGTATTTTATATATATATATAATTTTATTTTTAATTATTATTATTTTTTTATTTATGTACCTGGAGCAATTGTTCCAAGTACAGTGTGTCCATGATGGAAGAATTTTTAAGAATTTTTGCTTGATGTTTTTCCATCCTGTACTGCCTTATAGGTCAATTGGCGAAGAAAGCTACTGTAGAGAAATTTTTGAGGAATACATCACATACTTGAAGGAAAAAGCTAAAGAGAAGGAACGCAAGCGTGAGGAGGAAAAGGTGCATAATTTTATTTGCTACAGTTTTTGGTTTCATAACAGTAACATCTATACATGTTTTGATTTTTTTTCCAAGACAGCATGTTTTCATAAGCCTCAACTTTCAAGTTTTTATTGCAGTGTGATGGTCTGGTTTAGTCAGAAAATGGCTCTTATATTTTTGCATTTTGATTTTAGGTGAGATTGAAAATCAAAGAAAAGAACTGAACAAATAGGAAGAATGAAGTAAAGAAAAATGAGATGATTTTAAAGAAGTCTAGTGAGTGGGGGGAGACTAACAGTAACAGGGAGACTTTTAGGGAGAAAAGAGAACTTGACTTCTTTTATTCCTATGTCTGTACACTTTTCAAGTTCCTGCCTCACTAGGTTGGGTTCTAATGGTTCATGACCCAAACGATAATGGCTAGTAGCTTGGATTAGGTTCATTTCCCTGAAAATATCTTCAGGTTGCTTTTGGAACACAACAAATTTGAGCTTCATGAAGTTTCTGTTACATGTTTTAATTAGTAGATATGGTTATAAAAGTATCCCTACAGATACAGGTTTCATTGTTTCACTTTATGAATAGATGAGAGTAAATATATTCTGATTTATTGTTTGAGTTCTGTTCTTTATTTCTTTACAACTGTGTACTTGGGTTGCACTTGGTTTTTCTTACAAAATTTCTACTTATCAGAAACTAGGAAGATTACAGTTTTTGATAGTTATGTGAATTTCTTTTTGTGAAATTTTTGTTTCCTTTCACCTTATAACAAATTGAACTAAGTGTCGAACTGCATTGACATTCATTATTGTTTGTAGTTTAGTGTTGCTTTAGGAATAACATTTAAAATTGTAAATAATTGTTTGCAGGCTAAAAAGGAGAAAGAAAGAGAAGAGAAAGAGAAACGGAAGGAGAAGGAGAAAAAAGAAAAGGATAGAGAACGTGAAAAAGATAAGTCTAAGGAACGTCATAGGAAGGATGAAACAGATAGTGATAATAATCAAGACATGGCCGACGGCCATGGTTACAAAGAGGAGAAGAAAAAAGAAAAGGATAAGGAAAGGAAACATCGGAAAAGGCATCAGAGCAGTATAGATGATGTGGATTCTGAAAAGGAAGAGAAGGAAGATTCTAAAAAATCCCGAAGGCATGGCAGTGACCGCAAGAAGTCTCGGAAGGTATGAATGAAATTTTTCATTTTTATTCAGTCAAGCCTTCATTATATTCTCTTATGCTTCAGAATAGGCATCTGAAATGTGTGGGGCTATATTCTTGCAGCATGCAAACTCTCCTGAATCCGACACCGAAAACCGGCATAGAAGACACAAGAGGGAGCACTGGGATGGTTCCAGAAAAACTGGGGGGCTTGAGGAACTTGAAGACGGGGAGCTCGGGGATGATGTTGAGAACTAGTGTTGTTCTTTCCTAACCATTTTGCAGTTATGAGATAAAAGAACTTATTCACCTGCATCTTTTGGAGAATATTGACTTTCTTTAAGTACACTTATTGTTAATTCTCTGCGCACATTATGATCCTCGAATGTAACGTAATATTTTGGTTCTCGTTATAGTTTTGACAATTTTTATGGCCGCTAAATTTGTACCAAGAGGGCTGAGCACTGCAAATGCAAATTTCAATTTTAGGTATCATAAACTTTTCGTTTGATTCGTGAATAAACGCTGACTCATTAGAGATCCTATAGATTTATTTCTTCTGATGACATTATTATAAAAAAAGATTGTGTTTTTTTACGATCTTGAGAGCATCTGATGTTTTTTGACTGGAATAACTAAAATCTATAATTCATCATGGTGCTCCAAATCGAGGAAGATGGTATGTTTATTATTCATCTATTGACTTGAAAATAGGTTGCTTAGCCAGTGGATATGAAAAATGATACTACTAAATACTAATCCAACTAAAAAAAAGAAAATAGCCAAGTTATAATTAAAAGCCAAATTGAGAAAATTTTATGTATTTGGTGTCAAAGTTCCAATGAGTAGTTCTAATACAATTTCGTGGTGCATGTTATCCAAAATAGCATCAGCGATCTCAACGCTGATGTCCTTGACGTGCGGTTCGAACTTGCTCCATTCCATGATTGAGTTGTTCAAGTAATCCAAAGTGAGTAAGTTGGTGAGTTTTTCGTTTTCTCCATCAACACCACCTTGTTGGCCCCATTTTTTTGTTCTCTGACGAAGGACCTTTCTAATCTGTAGAGGCCCCATGAATTGTCTGTTACCTTTCCTTGTGTCATCTTGTGTTGGAAGAGTTATGGCAATATCTTTGACACAATCAAACAGCATCTTCTTTATCCTATGCAACAGCCTTTTAGATTTCAGTATCTGGGAAACATCATTAGTCCCAGGAAGAAGCACTTCCAACTCTCTAGTACAATTTCCTTTCTTTATTGACTGATCAAGTAAACTACTCCAGATAGCTGCTGATAACAGTGAGTCCTCTCTGATTCTCTTTGGCATCACAACACCGTAACTTCGTATTCTCCCAACATCATCCTCTATTACTGTTCCATCAGCAGAAGAATAATCTCACTTAATATGTATCCTTATTATAAAACCGTGTTGGACAAATTATTACTGTATGGTCCGAGACCACTACGTGACCATGGTTTATAATATATTATAAAGTGGACAAAGAAAACTTACCATTTGGAACTCTTCGTACAGGAATCTTGCTCGGTAATTCAGGGCTACCTTCTATGCATCTCTGCCGCTGCCTTCTATTGTTGGTAAGAGAAAGAGAAACAAAAAAGTGAAAAACCAATAAACAATTTTTCTGAGGTAAAAATTTGAGGTTAATAAAAACTTTAGGAATTTGAGTTTGTACCTTTGCGGTCCCATATTGCATAAAGTTCGAGAGTAAAACAAGTTCTGCTCTTTATGTGACAATATGGAGGTTGTTCCCTCTTCATCAATGTCTGAGCATGAATTGAACATAGTAGAGATGATTCTCCTGTCTGATGAAAACTGAACAACACCTTCATCAAGTTTGTTTCTTTGGTCATAAAAAAACTTGGTTAGACTTTTTTTGTGGAAAAAACCAAGCTTGTTATATAGAGCTTTTAGAAATGGGAGCAGAGACTTTTTCCTTTTGCTTAAGCCATGTGTGGCTGATTTCTCAGAAGTGTGGCTTGAATCTCCATCACTATTCAAGCTCCACCTTTTTGAATACTCACTTTCTGAGAGGTAAACCTCTAGAATGAAAGGCTCTTGTTCCTCATTGAGAAATTCTGCTAGTCTTTTGTGTGGTTTTGGTGTTGTTGGTGAAGCCATTTGAGGTGAGACTATGTTGAAATTGTTTGTTATGGAAGAAGAAGAAGGAGTAGAAGAAGATGAAGATGTTGCAGTTAAAATGAGGATAGAGTGACAGTATGTATCTGAGAGGAGCCATATAAGGAAGCTTTGGCAGTTTTTGACCTCTGTCTGAGGGCACTGGTACCACACAGATAGATAGGATACAAACTCTACAAGTGACGAAACACACAATTTTAAATATAACCACCAACGTGTCCAAACTTTCTACTATTACAATTTAAAAACAATCAATTACTCTTGGTGTAATTTTTTTGTTTTCACTATTAATCAATAAAACTATCTGAGGTTTGGTGGAAGACACATCAAAATATAAATACATAATTTTTTTTTATTTGTAGTAAAAAGTTTAAGTGAGTTAGATTTCAAGAATTCATAACGACTTATCTCAAGATTGATCAAAATATGAATATGTTTCATTAGAATTTCATCAATCTTTATTTGTTTATTTGTGTTGGTATGCAAATTTTATAGTTGAAGGATTCCGCATAAAAGTGTGTAATATTCATGTGACTGATACTAATATGGCAGTCATTTTGAAGTTGCAGGCTTTATAGTTAATATGGATATATGTATTGAGATAAGACCACTGCTATATAACGAATTCGGCTGTTACAAATATTTACAATGAAACTGATTCTTCCACTATATTTTTATGAAGACATATTAATAACATAATGTGCTAACCATAATTTATACACCATTAATCAGTGGGGTCCATTTTGATTCCTAAAACTAAGCTGTTGGAAGATATAAAGTAACTTGGATCATTTTTATTACATGTCAAAAAGTGTTTTCTAATCATTCATTGTTACACGAATGATTATTTTGTTAGTCTAGCTGTTGGTCAATTTGTACAGTTAGGGTTGTTGAAATTTTATTATTTACACTCTAACGTTCAACAAGGAAACATGGTCCACAGCAAACTCTTTTCTGTTTTTGCAAAAATGATTGGTTGGATTTAGCATCTTCCTTCTTAAATAAAAAACTAACAGTTTGTTTACCAGTATTTGAAAAAGTGAACTTAGAAAAAGACATTACCATGATGTTAGGTAGAAGTTCTGTAACGACTTAAAATGTTACTATTATCTTTAGTATTTTAAAAAAAAAATTATACTAAATTACTTTCAAAAGTATTTTTTTAAGCAAATAAAATTTGTGTATTTAAAAATAATCTTTTTTTAACAAACACATGAAAAAATAAAAATAAAAAACTACTTATTTTCCTAAATAATATTTTTTAAATAAGTTTAAACAAACAAGTTTTATATTTATCTCCACATTCAATATTTATTTCAATGAAAATTTTATAAATATTTTTTTAAAAAAAGCTAAATAAAATTTGATAACATACATAATAATATTAAGCATTAATTAAATACATTAAATTTCCACAAAAAAGAGAAGGAAAAAAGTTACTATTAATTTCTTCTCATTTCTAATACAAGTTTATCTCACTTATCACCTATTTATCTTCTACCAAATATATATACCATTTCTTAATTTTCCTCTATTTTCACTCACTTTTATTCCTACCAAACATTCCCGAATCCATTATTTTCCATCCCCTCTCTATTTTCGGTCAAACAAAGTTAGGGTGGTCCTGGAAGAGGAAGCGTACCATAGTGGAATATATATGAAAAATAGAAAGAAGGAAAAAAGTACTCTCTAAGTCTCAATAGCTTAACCCTATGGAAAAAGGTTGAAGGAGTACGAATGCATTTGGTTTGCTTAGAAGTAGAACCTTGACCATAGGCAATGCAAAAATAAATGAGTTTAATTATGATACATTACACCATCCATCGTTCAATCAGACTCATCTATTTATAATAAGTTCGATTTTATATCAGTTGTTGTTGATTTGGAATAAATGGTATCAACTTTGGAGATGGATACAACCACTATCCACTTGCAAATCCAAAAATCTTTTCCCTTTTTACCATAATCTAACCCTTGTCTGTGACTTTGTGTCTTGGTCACGGGCATTTAACAATAATGTACATGAATAAGTGCAAGTGCACTACGTAATGAGAAAGCTTACACATTTTGATGTGGGGTTTTCTGACTCGACTTTATTCGAAAATATATGGAAACATGATATTAATTTCTTTGCCTTCAACTAAATGAATCAACTCAGCAGCTTTGGACTCGATCGATATAAACAATTATCAGTTTTCATAAAAAGAGAAAGCATATCCCACTCATATCTACCTTGTCTAGTTAAAGAATACAGTCATATTAATAAGTGACAGTTTTGATCACATTTTTGCACCACCGTTTCATGTTAGAGTTTAATTTCTATAAGCTGTTATTGTAAAAAAATGTATACTGTATCAATTATTAAAAAAAAATATGGTATTGTGAACTTGAATTTTTCTTTTTCAAGTGATGAAAGTATCACTTTTGAATTGGTTAGAATTTGATTTCTCCACCAAGGAAATTTAGTTCAAATAGTTGAACAGAATATGTGAAGTTATAAATCCTCTGGTATTCGATTCCTACGATAAAAAAATGATAATAATAATTTAAAGTCATGTTACTTGAATTATGCGCACAACTAGACACTTGCATAGGAGAAATAGTGAAATAAGTACAAACTTAAATCCTGAAGAGTTAAGTTTGGCTAGAATAAAATAATGGTATAATAAATAATAAATTTGTTAATACATGAGCTACTGAGACCCAAAAGAATTGGGCACCAAGATTGGAGTCTGGGCTCTCCATTTCTCAATTTTGGTCTTAACATCACTATGGAAGGAAATGAGTGATTTCTGACGATTAGCAAAAACTTCAGCAATCTGCTTAACTTCCCCTTCTAGATTTTTCCTTCTCAGCACTTCAGTATTTAAATCTTTCAAAGCATTTTCCTTTTGGCTGGAAAACATTGATAGTTTATCTGATGATTCAGAGAACTTCTGCAGCAATGTGTCTCTTTCCACCTTCAAAAGTAGTAACTCCTTTTCCAGGTTTTCATATCTTTCATTTAAATCCACCTTTGAGTAAGCAGTTTCACCTCCCAAATCAGAGCCCTTTGTCACAAAAATTTAGTTTAGGATAAGGCGATAAGCAAGAACAACCTACCATGCTTTGTCTCTAATTTTATGCTAGGATGCAGACAGTTCTATAGTTTCACCTATGATGTCCTTTAGAAAACTGAATGCACAGATCTTTGCATAAACTAGTGAAAAAACATCTTAATAGACTTTCAATCTGCATGCGGCTTCCTACAGCCTGAGTTTTAATCTCTCTCAACAATTCAGCCTTTTATTCTCTTCAATGGCATTTGATCTATAAAAAGCTAAAGAGAAATCAATATAAATCTGTAACTCTACAAAGTGATTTTCCTGACTGTATTCCTACCCTATAGAAATTCCTCAGCTTTACCCACTTTGGAAGTACTGACAATTCTTATGAATAGGACAAGCTGACACAAAATGAAGCAAGTCGACTCTTGTAGAGTCCTAAATGTAACATACAGGGAATGAAATCTTGTAATCTTTCTAATTTTTTCAGAAGTAGCTTCTAATTTCTCTAATAATTTTTTTCAAAAGGAACCAGACACCATTGCCATCATTTGAAGGTTATTATAAGGAAAATAATGTACAATTATAAATTTGAAGGTTATGTATATGTACTATTTGCAACAAGGAAACCATGAGAGGAATCTGATAAATAACACATTTTATTTCTTACAAGTCTTTTGTTACACACATATTCCTCAAGGAAGAAATGAGTCATCAATTATTTCTATCTTTTTATAAAGAGGACAATCACGTGTAAAGCTACTATATCTATAATTTCTTAATCATTTGCTCAATTTCAGCTAATGGACAAGTGCCACTTAAGGCTGTTACTACTTCTGTTACTAAGGCAATGGAGTTCTAAAGCAAAACACAATCCCTAAAAATAAGACCAGGAATAAAACCATGATTGATGATTGATATCTTGATATTTGTGAGCAGACAACTACCTTGTGTTCACAGGTGCACTTATGTTTCCTCTCCTGCTCTTCTGTTATTGAGCTTTCCGATAACTCCAGTGATGTAACTATATTATCAATCCTCTCCCGAAACACTTTTTGTTGTTCATTGATTAGAGTACTGTTCCCAGTGGAAGACCTTTCACCACCCGTATTCACGGTAAAATGACCTTCCAAAGTTGTAAATAGATGATCTCCAATTTCACTCATGGTTGAAAGTATCTTTGCAGTTGATAATGTGCCACCCGATGAAAATCTCTGTTTAGAACACAGGAGAAAATTACTTTAGATTCTTGAAACGATCAAGGCAAATAAAGTTTGAAAGAAACTAATATATGGTGCACTCATTCAACCTGCATTACTGACAAAACCTCCTCAAAGCTATCCTTGAAGTTTCCCACAGATTCAGATAACCTCAGAGGTAGTTCATGAGTTAGTTGCGTTTCTTGTTGATGTTTAGGTGTCTCAACCATTAGTTGCTTGCTTGAAGGCACTTCTTCTGAATGCTTTTGCTGGATTCACATACATTATTAACACAGCCAAGCATAATAGAGAAAACAGGTTATAAAAAAGAGCTCAAACAGCAAATGCTAGTAATACATCACATCATTTCAGTTTCACAAATGAGATTGTGAAAGGATATCTATCAGATACTGACCTCGAGTTCATTTATCCTTTCTTTAGCTAGTTCCAGTTGTCTCCTCAAATCTTGAACCTCTCGTTCATACTTCTCAACTTCACTTGTACAACCCTGACAAACATAAGCCAAATAAAAGTAAGTAACAACAAAAAAGCAGCATATACTTCTTAATTAGAAAATAAGGATATTAATATGTATTACTTAAAAGCCACGCATAAGCCACGGGCAAAAACTGTTATTAAAAAGAGTGAGCACTTGAACTACAAAAATGGTTTACACAAATTTCAGTTTTCATTTAAAACCTTTAATACATGATCATGATAAGGTTAGTCTATAATGGTTGGAAACCATTTCGCGATAAGAGTGAAATCAACAGGAATAGCTCAACAATAGAGGAAATGTTGCAAAATCTAAACACCGATCTCTCTTCAATTTGTATCTTCATTTGTGGGGGACTACCTGTGCATAGCACTACTCTTCCTTTACTCTCAACTTTGTCCCTTTGGGGGGAGACGTGGATGGATGCAAAACAAAAGAAAAGCAAAAGCAAGACATAAAAGAAAGTTCCTTTGGTAGCGAAAAATAATAAATATGAACTCACAGCAGTTGCATCACTTGGCGGGAATGGCTGAACTTTTCGGTTGGTGGGAGGAGTAGTTTGAAGGGAATCAAGGTCTGCAACAAAACCGTTGTTCATTTTCATCCACATATCTTCATCAGCCACATTATTACAGAAAGCATCTGGAAGGGGGCTGTGATCTGGCAATGTTGAATACTTTGATCGCCTGGCTACAAAAACAGTGGGATCTGCCTTAGGAGATTTGAACATATCTCCTTGAGATACACTACTACTAATGTCACTGTACTCTTCCATAAATCCGCGCCTTAAAAGTCCCGGTCCCTAACGGAGAAAATGGTAAAAAAACATCAGGAAGAGTGGGAAAGGTAAATCCAGTGGAACAAAAAGGGTCATGCAAACTCAGATTAACATAAGGATCAAATGATCATTTCAGATAAATGAGGTGTACCTGACTGCCGTTTGTCCCACAGTCTGAGAAAGATTTAGTAGTGCAAGAATTTTCAATTTTCATCCGTTGCTCCCTAATCCATTGATCACGTGATTTCCTCTCCTCTTGCAGTTCCATTTCAAGCTTCCCACGCTCCATTTCATACTGTACAGAGGAATATGAACAGATAATTAATTAATACAAAAAGATAAAATAGACTTCATTTTAATGCTTTAGAATGAATTTTAATGGCTCTAACTCTGCGGAGCATAGAAACTTGAAAGGTAAGACCTACCTTGAGCAAATCATTCCTGAGTTTAAGAATCTGTTGCTCGAGCACCTCAGCATGGGATCCCTAAATAGAATTTTTTATTGTGTAAGATTTTATTTAAGATTTTCTGATTTTAATGTATAAATTATCATCAAGAGATGATTACCTGAAGCTTACTACGTAGCTCCTCTATCTCTAATTGTTGCCGTTTTAACAAGGCTGCATCCGTCAATATCTGAGAAAAAAGACAAGTAAAATGTAGAGAGAAGTTCAGGCTTAACCCAATATCTTGTTCTTTCTATTAAATTTAAATTCCTTTTGGCCTGTGTAAGCTTCGTGATATGATTTTCATTTTAAACACTCAAAGTCCAATTTTTTTCCTCCCATGGTTAGTAACATCTAACATGTGAACCATCTTGCACCAGGGAACTTTATTTTTTTTTTTCTGAATGAACACTTAGTCTACTAATACTAATATCCTGACGGGCAAATCTTACCAGTATGTATAAATTGTTTAAAAAATTCTTCAAACTAATTTTTTTATCTTAAAAGCTAATTTGCATGCTCTGTAAGATCTGCAATGTGGAAACTGATCATTGTAAAGTGTAAACATTTCACAATGAATGGAACCTAGGCGCAACTAAACAACACACATGCACCTACAAAACCTATACCAAGTTCATGTTGATCAAGAAATCAAGCAATACGAACATTTAGGGTCAGAAAATAAAATTAAATAAGGTAACAAGATAGTAAACTTGAAGTGCACAAAAATACACGGACCTCGTTAACTTGAACACAATTTGTGATGCGTTTGGCTCTGCTAGCAAACTGAAGAGTTCCCCTTGTTTCTTCAATGTGAATCTAAACGGATTGAAGAATATTGCTATTAAAATATTAATAATCTCCAAAGATGAAAGGAGCAACACAAAACTAAAATCATAGACTCTACCTCTTCTGGTGCTATGGTGCAAATAATGGACGTTTTGGCATTACCACCAAGAGCAGGTTGGAGTATACGAGTCAATTTACTATCACGATACGGGATATGCCCCCTGCCATAAAAATAAAAATAAAACTTTTAAGTTCTAAAGCCATTAAAATGAAAATACTGCATAGAAGGCTGGATAAAAAATATACCTTTGCTTTGAACCCTCACTTAGTTTGTTAATAACGTTTCCCAAAACCATCAAGCTCTTGTTAATATATTTTCCTTCTTTTAAACGTACTCCATCTGCTCCAGTCTTAGCAATCCTTTCGGAACCAGCTAGATCTACTAAATTCTAATTCCACAATCAAAAACTCAACAATAAGCATGCAAATTACTTCCAAGAATTTCTTATATATAAGGAAGGTGTAAGAAAAGGATACAAACCAAGACTGAAACTCGAACAACATCATTAAATGAACAATCATCGGAAGAATTGGACTCCTTTCCTTTGCTTTCAATCACCTGCATATTTGATTGTTTAGGAGTTATTTTATTTATGAGGAAAAGTTTTCTGAGAAACATATGTATCGCAAATAAAAAGTTTGAGGATACCATTCTAAATATTGTGTGAGATCTGCTACTCCTTACGTTCATATTTGTCTCACCAAAGTGTCTGTTTACTGTAAATATCAAAGAACAATTTTCAACATAAATATAGCATGCATTTGCATGTACATTAAAACTTAAAAGAATGTATCAGTATAAACACAAACCTTCCCCTGCTTGAATGAGATTCAGAACTTGTTCAGCATTATTTACAATTTCCTCTTTCAGCCCTGCAACAAATACTCCACGCTGGCAAAAAAAAATAAAAAAATCAGTCCATTCATACTTTACATGTATATATACAGTATACACGCACATCAAATCAAATATAAAAAAAGAAAAGGATTCAAGCAGCAACTAGGCTACCTCCAAACTCTCATGAATTTGCAATTTCTGATTTTCAACAACAAGAAGGTCATTAATTTCTTCGTTGTAGATCTCCATGTAGGAAACTCGTATCAGAAACTCCCGATCAGACATCTGAGGCACCAAAACCAAACATCACCATTACATGAATAACCACAAACTCAGATAAAATAAAACAACCTCGTACCACTGCACTACACCTACCGTCTCAATTGTCGCAAATATGTCTCTAACTGCACGAGGAATCACTCCTGCGTCAGCTTCAGAACCATTCATGGTGAAAGTCTTGCCACTACTGGTCTGCCCATACGCAAATGCTGTTCCTGAGCATAGCATGTGACATATTCTCAACAAATCAGCATTTATATTTAGAAATTACAAATCATAAATTTCAACACCTAAGTGCATGTTTATATTCACATGGGATCATCCAAAATCACTGTTGAAATGCCAGTAATTTTAAGTAGATGTTCACACATTTAGTTTGGTGAGAATTTGATTTTGAGTCAAAACAATTGAATAGAAAATTTGATAATGAGTTTTACTTTTCACTTCAAAATTAATTTTTGGCTAAACTATTCATTGTAACCGTAGTGTTTACGTTTTAGTCCTTGTCCAAGAAAACTAGAAGTTTTAGTCCCTACACAGTTTTTTTGTGGCGGTTTCTTAGCACTTTCTTGTAGTGGTTTACAACGTAGAACAAATTTTCAGTTAACACAGGCTAAAACTGTTAATTTTCTCCTATAAAGACTAAAATTTCAAATAAAGAATAACCAGGTGAACAGTTTATCCTTAATTTCAACCAAAATCATTTTTTTACGTTTGTTTTTATTAAAAAAATTATTTTGACACTCAAAAAAATACGCCACCAAAGCGTACCATAAATCAGAATATTCCGAATTGTTTAGTTAGTTACCACTTGAGCTCAGCTGAGACGAAGGGTTTAACTGACCGTTATTAATCAAAATAATAAAATGAGTAGTATATGCAAGAAAGGAATGAGATTTGAATTTGGATACCGTTGAAGCCGTCGAGCGCGGCGTGAATGATGTCCTTGGCGAGGAGCTCGTAGACACTAGCATTGCTGCTTCCTTCGTCGAATATGTGATCTGAAAGATCGAGAAAATAATTAACGTTACAAAATTGAAGAGTAATTTTGAAAAATGAAGAGTGCAGAGAAATTGATGATGTACCGAAAGCGTAAGAAGAAGCGGAGAGTGGAGTGCCGTGGATCTTGTGAAGTGAGATGCGGTTATCTTCGACCTTCCAGAAGGCTCCGACAACGGAGGAGGAGGAAGAGTCTTCGGATACCGGAGGGCGGAGACGGACGGCGACACAGATCTTCTCCATTTTACTTTTTCTGATTCTGCTGCACCGGATAGATAGAGCGGACTCTGCTTCCACCTGTTGTTTTTTACTAGATTTGAATTTTTGTGCATTGACGGAAATGCCCTCGCAGATCTCGGACCACCGGCTGAATTTGAATTCTGGGCCTTCAATCGCATGGGCCAACACAGGAGGAAGGTTATGGTCACTCACACTCTCAAACACTCTATCTTAAACCTACTTTCTATTATTGATATTCAATTCTTATTGTTTTTAATTTTTAATATTTTTATTAACAACAAAAGTATTTCGACTATTCATTATAGAATTTCAAGAGAAAGGTTACTAACACTATCTGTATACTATATGAGTTGTGTTAAACCAATAATAAAGAGTGTGTTAAAAAAAACTGTTAGAATATGAGTTGATAGCATCCATTTTCTCAAATTTTAATAAATAGTTTTATATGTCAAAAAATAAATACGACTTGATACTTTAAATTAAGTTAAGTCTAAAAGGATGGATTTAGCTTTGTAAGTCTACGAGTTGGCCCTTTTGAAAAAATCTAGTTATCTAATAGTTATTTGTCTATTTAGTTACTGTTTCAGTTTTAAAAAAATAAAAAATAATATCTAATAGTTTATCTTGGCATAGTTTTTGATTTACTTTTGGAAAGTAACATGTAACTGACTTTTAACATTGCAACTGTGTACATCTCTTGTACATTACAGGTGTGTACTTCGTTTATATATATATAGTTACGGTTAACATAATTAAATAAATAATGCACAATCGTGGATAGATATAAGATACTGTTATGTTGGTTATCCTTTTTCTAGAACTAAAGTGATGTTATTATCAATGTGTCTAATCTGCATTTCTAGGTCAAAAGATGACACCTCTTTTTTTAATCTTTCCAACAAAACAAAGATTTCTGGTAAGTTCTTAGAACTTGCCTATGAAGAAATAATAGGAAAAAAAAAATAGAAGGCAACTACGAAACATAAAATCAAGATAAATTTTTTTATTAAAAAAAATGGAAAATTATTCTTTGTCCCACTCCTGAAAAGAAAGCATTACAACATCTTGTGAAAGGTTTTGCAATTAGCAAGGAAGTCAAAAAAGGAAATACCATAAACTAACAGGATCATCGTTACTATTACTATCATAATTATCGTCACTATTAATAGAACCACCATTATAATTGTTATCCATGTTATTGTCACCACCACTACCGTTACAGTGGTAGTGACAACAACAATAAAGACAATGACCATGAGTCCATGATGGTAGTCCTGTTGGTGATGGTGACAAAAACGACGATGGTGACTATATTGGTGGTGGCGATAAGCGATAGTATGATGCTTTTTCTTTGCGATCATATCTTTCTTTCTCTTTCAATTAGGTTTTTTCTCTGTTTTTCCAACAGCATAAGCGCATAAGCAAAACAATCATAATTAAATCTCCATTCAATTTCCTTTCACAATTGCATATATGATTACCACCACCATCAACATGCATTATTGCTACCGTTAAGGCCATCGTCATTGCCACCATCATGGTCGTCGTTCTCGTTGTTGCTGTCGCCACCATCATCGCCACATTGGTGACTATGTTGATTATAGTGACGATGGTTATAGTAACGATGACAACTCTTTAACATGATCCCATGATGATGCAACTCTTGAATAAGATCTCATGATCGCAGTGGTTATTGTTTTGTTGTTAGGAAAAAAATAAAAATAAAATAAAATACACCTAAGTGAGAAAGAAGATGAGATAGGATCTTATTAAAATTGATGTTTTAATCTGTTATATTTATTATTTTTAATTTTAATTTAATAATTATTATTGTTTATTATCATTGTTATATATATATATATATATATGAGTATTTCTTTTGGTGTTTTCCTTAATATTTTTAACTTCTCGAAACTGATTCTTCGTGGATTTCATGGGGGCTACAAATCAGAAATCCAAATCGATTCGTTGCATTTGGATAAAAAACAACCAATCATCAAAAAGTGATTGTTACTTTGCTAGCTAGACGGACTTCACTTGACTTCAATGTGCATTGTCCATCTTTATTTATCTAGTCAATTATTAATATTAGGATACTAAAATATAATATGATAATTCTAAAAAATTATTCTTTATTAATACACGAAAACATATCAAACATTAAAATTATCTTTACTAATTTATTTTTTATCTAATAATTAATAATATAGACTATAGAGAGATGAAAAGATGCAACTAAAGATATATCCACATGTAAAAACTTGCCTATCAGAAAAAGAATATCCACATGTAAAACTTATGGTAACAAAGTATTAGTCGTCACTACATGATCCCTTAAAATTGATACAAAGAATATATCGTAGGATAAAGTCTATTATACATTTAGTTACAAATCTTTTATTTTTTAGTGATAGCATTTATTGGTAAGTATATAACTATATAGTTCACCTAAAAAAAAGTATATAAATATATATAGGTTATTTTTTCTTATAACGTGTGCTTTCGTTACTCAAATTATTATCGATACTGATGACTGATACAAGGAACACTCACATGCATGCTTATACATCTCTTGAGAAATGAACGTGGTTAATTGTTGATTCTCTAGCAAAATGTGTTTTCAAACAGATTTTTTTTTTTAATTAACTACATGCTTAAGGGGCATAATCATTTGCCAACTATACTATATATGTCATGTTAAATTATTGTAACTTTTAAGCATATTTATAAAGTTTCAATTTCACATATTTATTATAATATCTCTGAAATTTTTCTAACTTTATTCAAAAGTATTTTAGACCTCCTGAAACAACGGTTTACCAAACAACAAAGTGGGATGCTTTATATTTCTTGTCACAGATGAAACAAATCGAAGCCCTCCTTGACCCTTGAACCTTCGAGGCACTTACTGCCTTCCATACGAGTAAGCCATTTAGCAGCTTAAGTAATGATGAAACACGTAGCTTCATACTTAATCCACAAGACAAATTAAATGCTCTCTAGTTTTATTCTAATTCATAAACTATATATAACGTGCACCTAGTTAAAGAATTTTAACCATCAACATCAAAATATTTACATTAAAATATTCTTTTTTTTTTTATTAAATAAAGATATTTTAATATTTTAATAATTTAATATTTAATTAAATATAAATCATTTCTCTATCCTATCTAATCAATTATTTTCTTAAAATAAAATATATCATAAAAAAAGATAAAATATTTTAATTAATTATTAAATTACTATATTTTATTATGAATGAAGAGAGAGAAAATATATTTTCTTAAGTATTATTGTATTAAATTATTATAATATTTTTTAAAAATTATTTTAAATTAAAAATAAAAAATATTTTAATTCAAATATATTTGGTGTTGGTTATTAATATTTTATACATATACCCAATTATTTTCATTATGAAAAATAGTTAATTTTTAATAAATTAAGGATAGTCTCATGGCATATTAAGACATTCAATATTCTAATGTCTCTTTCAAAAGATAAGGAATGTGATTAAGAAATTAAAATTTTTGTATTTTTCTCGACATTAACATTATATAGGATTAGGAGATATAAGTGGGTTGGACTTAATCTTGGTACTTGTCTTTTGAAAGCTTGGGATGAGATAATGGATCATTGGATGACCTTTGTGATTATTATAGGAATGTTGTTGAGTTTTTTTTGGTGGATACAAGAATAAGATTTCAGATACAGTGGGAGTTAGATCAATTAAGTTCATTTTTTGGTGGAATTTTTTGATATGTCATCACTGACTTTTGTTATCCTAAGATATTGTTTGTGTAATTATAGTTATAGGGGTGTTCAGCAACAAAACATCAGGCTGTCTGTCTAGGATGGGATCAACTCAATTTGTTTTGTACCTTTGTTACCATTGATACCGTTATATATACTGTTTCACATATATATATATATATATATATATATATATATATATATATATATATTATTTCTTTTGCCGCGAAAAAAAAAAAAAACAAACAAGGATGAAAGGTTGTGAGAAAGGATTGACGATAAAGTTTGTGTGATATCTTCTCAGCTTTAAAAAATGATATTACTACACTTTTCCAAATTGGTAAGTCTTCTACTTTTATGATATGGAAGTTTGTAAGGATTAATATTCACTGAGTTTATCTAAGTTGTAAGAGTTAAAGTACTATTTATATTTTATTTTATTTTAATGAAATTTATGTTTGTCTGATATAAAAATTAATAAGAGAAAACCAAAAGTTTAGCAGAAATATTGAGATCATGTCCTTTTGTTCACATTTTTTCTTAGAATCAGTTCGTAAATGATCCTTAATATCCTTATCTTCTTCAAAATATTGTGACTGCTCTGTCGCACTGCTACTATAAAATCTCTCTTCTTTTCTCTTCTTTTTTTTATTAGTGGACACTAAATCTCTCTAACATGAAAATCTTTATATATATATATATATATATATATTAATATTAATATTATTTGTGTTTTTTAAAAGCCAGCATGACGCATGATAAGCTTCAGAGAGCGAATTCGTGGATGGAATTCGTAGAATATGACACTGCATGTGGAAATATCATAAGAGGATATATCTGTATTCTGCTTTAGAAGGATTGGGATGTATATATCTTCATGAAAGTGCAACATGGAGAAAATTGAAGTGATCGTCCCACCTCCTTTTTTCAGATGTGAGAAAATTTCTTTTTCTTTTCTTATTGATTTAAAAAATAATAATAAGAAGAAGAAAACACGAAACAAATGCAACTTTTGGTTCACTAGATTCTTTATACCCCATACGTGCATGCACTATAAGATGTGTCAACGACTCAACGGAGTTTTGGTTAATTATGCATTTTATATATATGCTGGTATTGGTCTAAGTTTTTATAACTATTATATATTCATACAATAAACTGATCTTCACATTAGATATGTTCCTTTTCCTAATTGAAAGCATTTGTCTAGTGAAATAATTAAAATAATTAAAATATTGTATTAAAAGTAAAAGTGTTACAGAGTTTTACATGATTAGTTCTGTAACACTTTCAATTTCAATACATTTATGATAAATAAATTAAATTTTATAAAATTATATTAAAAGTTATATAAAAAAAAATATTGTAATTACATGCTAATATACTACCTTATTTTCTTTTTATATATAACCAAAAAATATTTGGGACTTCTATATAATGTGTGGTAATCTCCACATTTCTGAATAAAAAAAAACATCTCCACATGACATATATTAAATAGTCTGAACTCTGAAATCTGAATGTTGACAAAATATAGGTAACATTAATTAATTTGAAAGTATTTTTTTTACATTACCACATTTTATTTATTTTAGATTTTAAAAGAAGGTAAAGTAATTCCATCACTTATGATTAACTACTGAGTTGTTCACATGTGTGGGGGGGTCCTATATGACCTCATTACCGAAATTTTGGCCACACTTCCTTCTTTAATCACTTTTTTTAGGGACAGCTTTGTTTATTTTATTTTCTCTTCTTTAAAGAGAGGGGCAGAACAGAGCAGAAGGCATAATCAACCAAATATCTTTGTCCACATCAAGTCATAGTCAAATCAACAATTCAATATAGTTGACGATTATCCAAATCCAAAAGACACAAAAAGAAGAAACATCAACAACATATTATATAGCATTAATTCCTTCCTTTGCCCATAACTAACGTATTTACATATGAAATTCTGATTGGCACAAACAACATATTCCATCAAGATTCCGATCATGGAGACTCAAATAATTGTCACTACAATGCTCGCCAGCTCTTCTTAATTAATATATAGCTCCATCACTCACTCACTAATCTCTTACATTTTAATTACAAAAGCTACCAAAGACAAAATAAAGTAGCAACAACACCAAAAAGTAGACACCCCCAAATCTCTCTAACGTCGTTCTCCTTCCAACAACGTGGGGTTTCTCGAAAACACCCCATGCACATTACCTCTTCTCATAATAAAAGAGAAAATAAACTTAGAAAAGAAAATGAAAAAGCTTGAAATTAATCAGAACTAGTTTGCAGCTTCTTCTAACTTTGACACATGCACTTAAATGATTCTAGTGGGGGGCGGGTGGCGATATTCACATAATAATCAAGAGCTTAATTTATTTATTATATATAGTAAGCTAAACGACGTGGTACGTACTAAATTTGATATTCATATACACAGTCTCTTTTTGTTGTTGTTGTTGTTACTTTTAGTTATAATTGACACTATGACACTACTATTGTGAAATCATCATGGTGCCTAAAATTTGATAAAGATTCGAGAGTCTAGCCATAAGGGTCACGGATTCGGATCCAAGACTTTCATTCTCCATGGAAAGTAGAAGATTCTGGTGCATGGTTAAGAATAACCGGTTTTTTAATTCTCGGTTTTCAATTCTCAACCGGTCCAGTTGGTTCGTGAGGTTCTCCACATGACGCTTCTTTCTCCAACGGGACCGCCTGGCCGACTCCCGGTTCGACTGCATTCGCCTAAGCTTTCTCTCGCTCGTGGACCGGACCGCCCGGGTCGAGTCCTGCGAACCAGAGCCCGACTCCGGGCTGGCCGGTTCGTTCACGAGGGAAAATAGCTCCTCTATTTCACTTGGCGTGAACATGGTTTCGAGAACCGGGAAATATGAGGAATGAACCGCTTCGCCTTCGTGGAAGAACATTGTTGTCGCAATGTGAAAAATAAGGAGGGAATTATATTGAACCGGGTGTGTTCCAAAAACTGAACCGGAGGGAGGAAAGGAGGGGAAAAGGGAAGAGCTGAAGTGTAGGAGAGGGGTATTTAAGGTGCAAAAAAGGGTGCAAAACACAACATGTGGACCCTACCGTCGCAAAAGAAATTGGAAAGCTATGCGTGCATTTGTCCAAAGAAAAAAAAGTAGGGCAACATATAGGTATTTGAATTTTCACACTTTAAAATAACTTTTTTTATATAAAAAAAATTATAATAGGAGTAGGTGCTACTCTTCTTTGTCAATATAACGTGAATTTCACCATATTTTTGAAAGATGAAGACTAAAATATATTTAAAAAAAAAATATAAGAACTAAAACTAATATTACCACATTTTGTGATGAAAAAAACACTACTAAAGAGGGTATTCAGATTTTTCAGATGTACGTATGGATGGGTGTCGACTTTATTTTAGTAAAATCATGCATCAACTATTCAATTCTAGCATGCAAACTTTAGTGGTGGGGGATTGATTGGAGGTTGTAAGAGCTCTTTTTTTTAAAATATATTTATTTGGTTATGGTAAAATAATAATGGGGCCCTCATGAAGATTAATGGCTTTAGCTTAATGACGAAGGATCAACCAAAAATGCATATGCAACGAATTGGATTAAAAAGTTACCGGTCAGCTCCACTGCGCCGAAGTCATTTTGGACACGCATGCACATGGAATGAAGGTGAAAAAGGTTCCTCCATGAATATTGTAGAATTTTTTTAAAAATATATAATTAATTAGTGTCGTCAAGGTGGACTAATTAGTGTTTAGTACGTGCAAAATCATGGCCACATAGCTCTTATGCTTGTGGCTATAAATTTGTTTTTTTTACTCTTTCTCACCCTAATGCACCCACGTGTCAATCTAAGGCTACAATCACTTTTAACGTTCATAATTATTAAGTATCCAGAGAAGTCTCATCGTTGTCGCATTACAAAATGAATTTGTCATAATTAAAAGAAAGAGTTTTTTTGTGAGTTACGTTATAGATTAGCTTCCATATATATGAATTATCCAATTGCTTAGAGAAATGTAAACATAAACGTATTCATATATACAAATTAAAGTTATACTAGCTAGGTAGGATATTTGTAGATTAATCGAGTGCTTATACTACTATGACCAGACCAATTAAAGTTGACTTTACATATGTTTTTTGAACTAAAATCACTAGCAATTATAACAAGCTAATACAATTTAAAATTTATTATCGAATTTCATCCCACTTAGTTTTGTTAAATTAAACTACACTTTACGTCCTGCGACCATATAGTAATTCAAAGTGCATGCAATTGGGAGATGGAAATAGAAAAAAGACAGCGAAATTTCGTGTTATAACAAGCAACCAAAACTCATTGATTGCTTTTTTTTTTTTCTAATTCTTTTTGTTGATTTTACTTATAGTCATAGATACCAAGTATCTATGACATTCTTGAAAAATATGATTACTTTTTTCTACTATTCACCAGCTAGACATGATGTGATTCTAAAGATATTGCAAAGATTGATGGACGTCGTTATATCACTGTGTAGTGTATACATCTTCAATAGTGTTTTTTTTTTTTTTTTTTAAAAAATTTTTTTACGTAAAGACAAGAATGCGAGATCTAATAATATACATTTGCCATGGTCGATGTTTAAAGAGAGAAAAATAAAAATGAGAGGAATATTCTGGAGTGCTAGTTTTTAAGGTCGAGCACATTCTATAGGTATCGAGGGACAGTTTTTTTTGCTTTGGTTGGAACATGGTAGTTGGTTCCCCTGATTGAACAATTAGCAGAATACTAAAGCGGTTGTGAGTGGAGGATAACATGCATTCGACCCTTTCTAACTATGCCGTTTCAGTGTACCAAGAGATTAATTTAAAGAACCTAAAAGAAGAGAATTTAGCAACCTCGATCGTCTTTTCGCTATAGACAAAGTAGTTGTTTGCATGTGCTCCAAGTAAATTTTAATGGAAAGAGGACTAGTATCATTATTCATTGGGATGCCCTTTCCTTAACTGTATGCACGTTGTCTCGTACATGCATTAGAGGGCATGTCCCTTTAGCCTTGTTTCCTTTAACGAGGAGTGGTAATTAAATAAATTAATAACACATATTTTAATAAATTCTAAGACATTATTTATTGTTGAAAAAATAATATATTAAAAACTCGTTAAATAGGAATTAAAATTATATAAATTTATAATTTTTTAATAAATTTTAACCAATACTAAAAATTAAAAAGAATTGTTTAAAAAAAAAAGTGTATTAAAGAATTTGACTTTACCTTTCCCACCCTCTTGATTTGAGGATGCTCACATGCATCATCTTATAATTATTCTCTCATAGTACAGTTATATAACGAGTTAGTTCATGGACTTGAGTGTAATCAGTGAGCGCAGTCATCATCATTAGTTATACGAAGAGAATCTCTAACACACGGGTATGGAAGTGATGAAAAGAGTGTACTTATCATGTGAAGTATCATAGTCCCCCATTCTTTTGTTTCTTCTTTTATTTTTGATTTGTCCTTTCTTCCCAAATCATTGCAACTTACAGGCCAATTAGTAAGAACAGCTCATGGAAAGAATTGCGTATATGATTTGCTTAAGTATGCGAAATTATGTATGTTGCAATTCATCAAAGTAGAATTATATATCCATAGCACTATTAAGTATTGACACTTTACAATTAGCAGTCACGTATATAAAAAAACGCATCCAATTAACCCTATTATAAATAGTTAGAACGACTCAAATCATTGACAAATTTACGCAGTGTTTTACTCTAATTAAAATGGTTTTCATTGTACTGCCTGGTGCTTAGCATATAATTTCTTACATATAAAAATAAAAACGAGAATTTAATTAACAAACAAGTCGTTGTAGTATAGTGGTAAGTATTCCCGCCTGTCACGCGGGTGACCCGGGTTCGATCCCCGGCAACGGCGTTTATGTTATGCTTTTCGTTTTTATCCTTTTCATTTTTTTTTACATTATTATCAGACAACTTTTTTGTTTTACTTTGGTCCAACGTTTGGTTAAATAAAAAGCAAAAAAATAGCCCAACATAAAAGGGGCTGGACACAACCTTTTCCCTATATATGGGCCCTTATGATCTGTTGTCAATAGAGCAAAATCAGTCCAAATTCATGTCTGTATGGCTGGTAAAAGTTTTCTCAATAAGCTCCAAGATTTTCAGAACGCTGTAAGGTTTGGTTGCGTTTACACGTCAAAAATGATATATTTGTGTTTAGATTTCTTTATATGTAAAATTCTTTTGAGTGAAAGACAATCACTTATTATGAACAGAATTAGTTGATGATCTAAGTAGATTGAGGACACCCAGGACCAAATAAAAAAAAAGTTAAACGTAATCAAGAACTTATTATTATTATTATTATGATATCTCTTATCTCTTTTCATATCAATGTTTATGATTTTTTTTTTCTTTCTTTCTTTTGGTCTAGAAGGCCAAAACAGCAGGATTTCATAGAGGGGGGCCCTGGACCCTAATCCCAATTGGGTCCTTAATTAGTGGCCTCCAGACAGAGCTTAGGAACAGGATAAAGGAAGAAAGGGATAACCAAGCAAGATAATTAAAAAGTAGTGGGGGAGAATGCTCCTTAATTACTTTTAGAAATGGGTTTATTGCTTTTAAGGATTATAATTTAATCGATACAGAAGGTTTAGTTTTACATATTTCTTTAGTTTGGTTTAAGTGTGATTTTAGTTTTCTTTTTTTATATAAGTTTTTTTTAGTTAATTATATTCTTCTATTTTTAAAAATCAAGTAAATTGAGCCTTGTAGGGTTATTCATTATTGGTTAAGTCGAGTCAATTCCGTGTTAATTAAACAATGTTTTACATTAATTATTAAACAATAATAAAAAGATCTTTAAAATTTGTATGGATTACATATTTGATTCTCTCGTACCCTTTATTTAACATGCAATCATGCATTTTAATTACGAACGAAAAGTTGAAAAAGATGTTTAAGGATTAAGCATATCTCTTATATATTTAAAGAAAAAAGGAAATTTAGAAGGATATGATCTATCTGTTATAGTAAAATAATACTGTCAATAGTCAAACAATATCCATCCCCATACGCTCGAGCCTTATCTTAACCTGTAATTAGTCAAATTAGTAAAATATGCAACCTTGAAATTAGTTGAATTTATAGCTTTAGAATTAGCCGAATTTGCAGTGTTGGATTATTGTACTGATCTCGGATAAGTAAAACTTTTCTAATCAAATAGCCCCAACTTTATTTCATACAGTATATATGTGGATCAATAGTGGAAATTTGTTTTTGGATTGAAATAAATCAATTCTTAGAAGATGACTGACTTGAGGACATATGATATAACTTAATATCTTGATTTTATATTAATAAAAGTTCGAACAAGGAACAGTATTACAATAATTTGAAGCTCCTCTGAATGGCATCTACTTTTTTTCTCGGATTTTGTGTCTCTTTTGTGATGTTGAAAAAAGTAGAAAAAAGTAAAAGAAACTTTACCCACTGAAACATGGCGATGATCATGACCAAGACGACCGCATCATTCATTATCATAGACATGGGAGGGACACACATACACACTTCACAGCTTTTTTTTTTTCAAAATAATTATATATTTCAAAGCAACTTTTAGTACCCATAAGACCATAAACTTTTGCTTCAAGTCTCTACCAAAAATAAAAAAACTTTTGCTTCAAGTTTATCTCACGATAATTCAGTGTGATACAAATCGTGTTCAATCTTCAACAATAACTGCTAATCGTATTCTAAAAAGTCGTAAAAAAAAAAAAACCTAATTACAAGCATGATCATGATCACGATCCTAGTAATAATGTTTCCAGCCCAACGCATGCGCGCGCCCTTACCTTTTTTCCCTTTCTTTTCACTAGTTTTTGAATTAGAAAGGAAATTCAGCAAAAGATCATTAATTACTAACTAATAGTATCTGATATGGAATATGGGAGTATTAAAGTTGTTGAATTCTAAATATATAGTAATTTAATATTTTTTTTTATCATTGAAGCAAATCATATAAAAATACTTATATAAGTATGATTATTTAAAAATTATTATCATAAATAATTTTTTTTAAATTGTAGGATATGTAAAATTAAGTTAAATAATTTTTTGAACAACTTTTTCATTATAATGAATTCTTAAATAAATTATTTAAATCCATGTGGAACTAAAAAATCAACACAAAGCTCATATAAGTAATTGTGGATGGTAGATATTCTTACCAAGAGTGAGTGATTGATTTAATATTTTCTCACTATTAAAAACTTAAGGAATTCAATAAAAATATCTGTATACAAATGAGTCAACAGTGAAATTAGCTGCAAAATCTCTGACAGCAACACTAAAATTTGGTCATAAAATTTCTAAAACAATTTGATATCCACATTGGTTTCCATTGCTAGTAGAAAAAATCATCATCAATTTACATTGCAATTTATTGTTTTTTCCCGGCAATGTCCATTGACCATTGTGCATCATAAACGCAATTAAAGCCACACATATTCTTCTGATCATCAAAATTTCGAGAAAACCAAATCGACCCTTGCACACAAATACAGTAACTTTTTTTTAATTTCATTACACTCCTCGAGAATTTGTATGTATTCAAACGCAATGAATGAAAATTAAACGGCGTCCAATTTCATTCATATATATGATATAAATGCTGAAATTACTACATTAGCTTTAAACGCATGCACAATCCCCGCCTTAATATTATAAAACATCGATCACTTACCAAGAAAAATAGAGACGTTGACTTTCACTGCTAGAGTTGGTCAACGGCTAACTTTTCTTAATTCCTTTCACTTTCTTTCTCTGAGGAGTGGTGGCGGCGGCGGTGTTTTTGCGGTGACGGAGGTTTCCGTCGTTGAGGATCAACGGCACGTCGTCGTCGTTGGCGTCGTCAACGTCTTCTTCGGTGGCAATTCGGATGCAGCAATGCTCCAAGGAGGCAAAGAAAGCGGCTGTGACACCGTTGATGAACCACATGGCTACTCCGTCAGGCTTTCCGCAACCGCGGACCCTGGACTGGCTACTATTTGCTGATCGGAGACTGAAGAAGCCATTGGTGCAGCTTGAAGAGGTTGAAGTGGCTGCCATATGGCGCTTTCAATTGAAACGGCATACACTGCCAAAATAAGAAGGTGAAGGTTAATGTTTCGTAGCTAATGAACTCTGGCTAGGTTTAGTTATAATTTTATTATATGGACATAGACAAAAATTAAAATAAATTCCAAATAAATTAAATAAATTTATAAAAATAAACAAGTTAATATACATTGTATATTACAATTAAGAGAAAATTAAAAATCATCCTATTTTCCAAATCATTACTTTCATCTAGAAATGATGTTAGTGTAAGTAAGGTGAACTACCCTAAGAGTTAATAGATTTTTATGAGAATAATTTCAAATTATAAAGAATGTTAGTGTAAAAAAATAAAATAAAAAATTAAAATTATATGTAATTTAATAAAATTTCAAAAAATTTTGTGATAATTTACTTTGAAATTAATATACTAAAATGTGTTTTTTTATCATTAAATCTAGAGTTATTTTAGTCTAACCAATTATTTCATTTGAAATTTAAATATTTAATATATTAATATATAGTTATGTTGGAGTTGGGTGTGAATGATATTATCGATATTGAATATTGATTGTTTTTATTATTGTAGTGAAAGTGATATATTAAAATAGAAACAAACAATAGTGCTAGTTGATAATAATGGGCCTGCACGAGCCACGGGAAGGGCCCAGTAATAATTGTCTCAGTATATTGCTTGCAGAGGTGATGATGATAAAAGAAAAAAAAGCACTTTTTTTTACATTTTTATTTTACTAAAGGAAAAGATAAAAGAGTGTGTACGGGTAAGGGTTCATAAGGTTAGGTCGGGTCAATTTTAGAATTTTTCAAAATTCAAATAAATTATCAGAATTTGGGTTTTATGGAATGGTTCCAACGAAAATATTAAGTACACCAACTCAACCTAAAATGTTATGTTTGGTCTGATTTTTGGATTAAATTATTTTTTTATTAACAAATATTAATTGTTAAGTTGTCATTTTTTTTAATTAATAAAAGGGAGTCAAATTTATGATTATTCTCTACTTATTCTTTCAACTAACAAGTTAACCTTATAATTTCACAATGAATTAAACTTTTATGGTTGTGGGAAGAATTTGTAAATCTTCATTCTTAAAAATCTAAGTTTAAGATTATTTTTTTCCTGTTACATTATGATGATGATATCATTCTCGCATGAAAATCATTGGTCATTGGTGTCACAAAATGGTTTTCTGATGAACTCATTTGAGGTTGTATAGGTCAAAGCTGAGGATGTCATGTGAATGAAGTAGTATACTTTCTGCACGATTCATGATTGCCTTTCTTTCTGGATTAGGTCGTAAACCTTCTGGATTAGTTCATGCTTTAAGATTGATGCTTATTATAATAATAACAATAATCAAGTGACCTTCCCAATAGCTAAAGTTTAATAAGCTAATTCGAAAGTGACAACCATGTCCACTTTTTGTAGAGAAATTAGATTAGTAGTATTTTTTTTTAAAGTTTAAAGGTAATATATACTGTATTGTTAAAAGTTATATAAATAAAATATCGTGATTATTTTACCCATTGACGTATTACTTTTAATCTTTTTTTTAACAATAGGAATAGAGACTTTACTAATAAATTACAATTTTAATAAAAGTTAATCATTAGATATATTAATTTTTGGGAGATAATGGGTTTATTTGTTTAATCTTAGTGAAATAATAACTTATTTTAATAAAATAAGTAATTATTGTCTAAATTATTTTTGTTTAAAATAAGTTATTTTCTGCTTATATAAAGAAGCAAATCTTGTCTACTTATGAAATAATCAATTATCTAATAATCACTTATTTTATAAACATTTATTATAATTTTAAACAAATTGGTCTAATAAATATAAGATATTATACTTATTTTTTTTTCCTAATTTTGAGACCTTAATCTTTTGTTTTGATATTTAAAAAAAAATTATCTCTTTTACAATTTTCAAAACATTACTATTATTTTTTCATGTTTTTAAAATTTTCATTTTTATTTTTAAAATTACAAGACATTACACTTGATTTTTAATGATTTTAAAGTTTTTAATTTTTTTTCTCAAATTTTTAAGATATTACTTTTTTTTTCATATATTTTAAAATTTTCACTTTTTTTTTCTTCTAATTTTTACAACCTTACTCTTGTTTTTTCATTTGTTTTTGTTTTTGTTTTTTTTTTTTTTTCTAAATTTTCATTTTTTCATTTTTGAAACCTTAAATAATTAGTATTTCATTAATGAAATACGTTAAATATTTAAGGTTTTATAAATGATATCATAAATATTAAGGGTGTTATTAATGAAACCTTAAATTATTAAGATTTTGATTTAGGATTTCATTTAAGATAACTTAAATTTTAGGATTACGATTTAATGTTTCATTGATCAAACCCTAAATGTTTGGGTTTTCAATTTATAAATTTATTGTTTCAATTTATGAAAATCTAAATATTTCTGTTTGGAATGGGGTTTCAATTTTATTAAGGGTTTTATTTATATGAGAATCAATTGAATACTCTAATTAGTATTTCATTTAAGAAAACCTAAATATTTTTTAATTTTATTAAATTAATTTTTTTTAATTTCACTACATTATTCATGTTTTTCGTAGTTTAAATAATTTTTTTATTCAAATTTTCAAGACATTACACTTGTTTTTCTAAAGATTTCTAGACATGACACTTGTGTTTCATGGTTTTTAAAATTTTCATTTTTTAAAAAATTTTCAAGATATTAGTCTTGTATTTTTTATGTTTTCAAAAAATTTCAAGGCATTACAATTTATTTTTCAATTAAAAATTTTTTAAACACTTTCATGACATTACACTTACTTTTTCATGTTTATAAAAAAATTCATTTTTTATATATTTTAATTTTTTTTTTTTTAAAGTTTTGAAGACAATACTCTTGTTTCTGTTATATTTTTCATTTTTTTTTGTTGAAATTTAGGATTTCATTTAAGAAATCCTAAATATTTAGGGCTTGGATTTAATGTTTCATTTAAGAAATCCTAAATATTTAAGGTTTGGATTTAGTGTTTCATTTATGAAACCCTAAATATTCAGGGTTTCAATTTATAAATTTAGTGTTTCTTTAATGAAACCCAAAATAATTAGGGTTTCATTTAAAAAATCATATGAATTTAGGGTTTTGATTTATTTTTCATTTTTAAAACCCTAAATTATTAGTATTTCATTAATGAAACCATAAATATTAAATGTCATATTTATGAAACCCTAAATTATTAGGATTTCGATTTAGGGTTTTATTTAAGATAACCTAAATATTTAGAGTTATGATTTAATGTTCCATTGATGAGACCATAAATGTGTAGGGTTTCAATTTATAAATTTATCATTTCAAATTATGAAAACCTAAATATTTATGTTTGGACTAGGGTTTAATTTCATTAAGGGTTTTATTTATATGAGCATCAATTGAAAACTCTAATTAAGGTTTCATTTATGAAAACCTAAATATTTTTCAAGACATTAGTCTTGTATTTTTTGTATTTTATAACATTTTCAAGACATTACATTTGTTTTTTCATATTTTTAGAATTTTTCATTTTTTCCAAAATTTTAATGACATTAGTCTTGTTTTTTTTTTTCTCCATATTTTTTGAAGTTTCCATTTTTTTAAAAAAATTTCGAAGACAATAGTCTTTTTTTGTTATATTTTTTTTTTAATTTTTCTTGTGAAATTTAGGGTTTCATTAAGAAACTTTAAATATTTAAGGTTTGAATATAATGTTTCATTGATGAAACCTTAAATATTCAGGGTTTTAATTCATAAATTTAGTGTTTCTTTAATAAAACCCAAAATAATTAGAATTTCATTGAAGAAACCTTTAATAATTAGGGTTTCATTAACCAAACCATATGTATTTAGGGTTTTGGTTTAAGTTTTTATTTTTTAAACCCTAACTAATTAGCATTTCATTAATAAAATCCTAAATATTTAGGATTTCAAAAATGAAACTATAAATATTAAAGATGTTATTTATGAAAACCCTAAATTATAAGAATTTTGATTTAGGGTTTCATTTAAAAAAAACCTAAATATTTAGGGTTACGATTTAACATTTCATTGATGAAACCCTAAATGTTTAAGATTTTAATTTATAAATTTATTGTTTCAATTTATGGAAACCTAAATATTTATGTTTGGACTAAGGTTTCAATTTTATTAAGGGGTTTATTTATATGATCATCAATTGAAAACTCTAATTAGGGTTTTATTTATGAAAACCTAAATATTTTTTGATTTTATTAAATTAATTTTTAAAAATTTTCACTTCATTATTCATGTTTTTGGTAGTTGAAATTATTTTTTTATTCAAATTTTCAAGACATTACACTTTCTTTTTAAAGATTTTTAAGACATTACACATTATGTTTCATAATCTCTTAAATTTTCATTTGTTTCAAATTTTTCAAGACATTAGTCTAGTATTTTTCGTATTATTTAAAATTTGAATTTTAAAAAATTTTCAAGGCATTACCTTTTGCTTTTCAATTGTTTTTTTCAATTTTTTTTTTAACATTTTCAATACATTACACTTTTTTTTTTTATAATTTTATAATTTTTCAATTTTTCCAAAATTTTAAATAGATTAGTCTTGTTTTATTTTTTTTTTTCATATTTTTTAATATTTCTAATATTTTAAAATTTTTTGGAGACAATAGTCTTGTTTTTGTTATATTTTTCAACTTTTCTTCTAAAATTTACAATTTCATTAAGAAACGGTAAATATTTAAGGTTTGAATTTAATGTTTCATTTATAAAGCCCTAAATATTCAACATTTCACTTTATTAATTTAGCGTTTCTTTAATGAAACCCTAAATAATTAGGGTTTCATTTAAGAAACCCTTAATAATTATTGTTTCATTTAAGAAACCATATGTATTTAGGGTTTTGGTTTAGTTTTTCATTTTTGAAACCTTAAATAACTAGTATTTCATTAATGAAACCTTAAATATTTAGGGTTTTAGAAGGGAAACCATAAATATTAAGGGTGTTATTTATGAAATCTTAAATCATTAGGATTTTGATTTTGGGTTTCATTTAAGAAAACGTAAATATTTAGGGTTATTATTTAATGTTTCATAGATGAAACCTTGAATGTTTAGGATTTTGATTTTGAGTTTCATTTAAGAAAACCTAAATATTTATATTTAAACTAATGTTTCAATTTTACCAAGGGGTTTATTTATACGAGCATTAATTGAAAACTATAATTAGGGTTTTATGAAAACCTAAATATTTTTCAATTTTATCAAATTAATTTTTAAAAAATTTGACTTCATTATTCTTTTTTTTTTTCGTAGTATAAATTATTTTTTAATTTAAATTTTCAATACATTACACTTGCTTTTTAAAATTTTTTAAGACATTACACTTTATGTTTCATGGTCTTTAAAACTTTCATTTGTTTCAAAATTTTCAAGACATTAATCTTATTTTTTTTTTCATATTTTAAAAAATTTTCAAGCCATTACACTTCGTTTTTTTTTTTATTGTTTTAAAAAAAATATATTTTTTTTAACATTTTCAAGAAGTTACACTTGCTTTTCAAATTTTTTAAAATCTCCATTTTGTTAAAAAATTGTTGAAGACAATAGTCTTGTTTTGGCTATATTTTTCTATTTTTCATGTGAAATTTAAGGTTTCATTAAGAAACTGTAAATATTTAAGGCTTCAATTTAATGTTTCATTAATGAAGTCCTAAATATTCAGGGTTTCAACTCATAAATTTAATGTTTCTTTAATGAAAACCTAAATAATTAAGGTTTTATTTATGAAATCATATGTATTTTGGATTTTTGTTTAATTTTTCCTTTTTGACACCCTAAATAGTTAGCACTTCATTAATGAAATTCTAAATATTTAAAGTTTTATTAGTGTTTTAGAAATGAAACAATAAATATTAAGGGTGTTATTTATGAAATCCTAAATTATTAGGAATTTGATTTAGGGTTTCATTTATGATAACTTACATATTTAGAGTTACGATTTAATATTTCATGGATGAAACCTTGAATGTTTAGGGTATCAATTTGTAAATTTATCGTTTCAATTTATGAAAATCTAAATATTTATGTTTGGAATAAGGTTTCAATTTTGTCAAGGGGTTTATTTATATGAGCATCAATTGAAAACTCTAATAAAGGGTTTCATCATGAAAAATCTAATTAGGGTTTCCTTGATGAAAACCTTAATATTTTTAAATTTTATTAAATTAATTTTTAAAAATTTCACTTCATTATTCTACTTTTTTGTTGTTTAAATTATTTTTTTATTCAACTTTTCAAGATATTACACTTGCTTTTTCAAAAATTTCAATACATTACACTTGATGTCTCATAGTCTTTAAAATTTTCAAGACATTTGTCTTGCTTTTTTTGTATTTTTAAAATTTTCAAGGTATTACACTTCGTTTTTCTAATTTTTTAAACATTTTCAAGACATTACACATGCTTTTTCATATTTATGGAATTTTTCATTTTTTCCAAAATTTTAAAGACACTAGTCTTTAGTATTTTTCATATTTTTCAAATTTTCCATTTTTTAAAATTTTTTGAAGACAATAGTCTTGTTTTTGTTATATTTTTCAATTTTTCTTGGGAAATTAAGTATTTCATTTAAGAAATCCTAAATATTTACGATTTCGATTAAATGTTTCATTGATAAAACCTTAAATAGTCAGGGTTTCACTTTATAAATTTTGGGTTTCTTTAATGAAACCCTAAATAATTAGAGTTTCATTTAAGAAACCACATGTATTTAGGGTTTTCGTTTAATTTTTCATTTATGAAACCCTAAATAATTAGTATTTCATTAATAAAACCCTAAATATTTAGGTGTTTCATAAATGAAACCATAAATGTTAAGGGTGTTATTTATCAAGTGAAAAAAAAAAAAAAATTCAAGACATGACACTTTATGTTTCCTGGTTTTTTAAATTTTTATTTTTTTGAAAATTTTCAAGGCATTAGTCTCGTATTTTTCATATTTTTTTTAAAATTTTAGTTTTTTAAAATTTTCAAGGCATTACACTTCATTTTTCAATTATTTTTTAAAGATATTTTTTTAATATTTTCTAGACATTACACTTGCATTTTCATATTTTTAAAATTTTAATTTTTTCCAAAATTTTCAACACATTAGCCCTTTTTACATATTATTTAAAATTTTCATTTTTTTAAAAATATTGAAGACATTATTCCTGTTTTAGTTATATTTTTCAATTTTTCTTGTGAAATTTTGGGTTTCGTGTATTTTCAAAATTTTCTAACTTTTGAAGACATTACTATTGAATTTTCATAGTATTTTTTTTTTAAAATTTTTAAATTTTCTAGACCTTTATCTTGATCTTTCATATTTTTTTAAAATTTCCTTTTTTTTTTCAATTTTACAAAACATTAATCTTGCCTTTTTATACTTTTCAAAATTTTCATTTTCTTAAGAATTTTTAAGACAGTACTCTAAATTTGTCTTGTTTCCAACCTTTCTTCTTTTTCTTTTCAAATTTTCATGAGATTAATTTTGGTTTTTCATATTTTTTTTAATAAATTTCATTTTTTTTCAATTATTCAGACATTACAAATGTGTTTGTCTTGTTTCCAACTTTTCTTCTTTTTCTTTTCAAATTTTCAAGAGATTAATTTTGGTTTTTCATATTTTTTTAATAAATTTCATTTTTTTCAATTATTCAAGACATTACAAATGTGTTTTCATATTTTTTAAAATCATTTTTTGCTTTTTTTCAAGACATTACTGTTGCTTTTTTATATTTTTTAAAAATTTCAATTTTTAAGGTTTTTATAAATGAAAAATTAAATTGATACCTAATATTGTTAAATGAAATCTTAATTATTTAGGATTGTATTAAATAAACGTTAAATTGAAACCCTAAATATTGAGTGTTTTGTAAATGAAACCATTAATCGAAACCTTAAATATTTAGGTTTCGTAAATGAAACCCAAATTATTTAAGGTTTCAAATATGAAATTCTAATTATTTTAAGGTTTTATTAATTAAATACTAATTTTATAAATAAAATCCTAAATTTGTAGGGTTTCTATAAAAAAAAATTTTAAAATATGAAAGAGCAAGGATAATATCTTCAAAAAGTTTTTTTATGTTTTGAAAAATATGAATAACCAAGTTAAATTTCTAGATAGATTTCAAAAAAAATGAAAAAGCAAGAGTAATTTCTTGTAAATATTGAAAAAACTTTAAAATGTGAAAATATAAAAAAGCTAGTCTAATATCTTAAAAAAGTTGAAAAAATTTAATATTTTAAAAAAATATGAAAAAACAAGAGTAATGTCTTGAAAAAATTGAAAAAAATTATAATTTTTAAAATTATGAAAAATAAATATCTAATATCTTGAAAAAGTTGAGAAATTTTTTTTAAAAAAATGAAAAACCAAGAGTATTGTCTTCAAATATGGAAAAAAAAAAAGAGCAAAATTTTTAAAAATATGAAAAAGTTATAGTAATGTCATTAAAAAGTTGAAAAAAACAAAAATTTTGAACAATATGAAAATCTAAGTGTAATGTCTTGAAATATTAAAAAAATTGAAAAAGCAAGAGTAATGTCTTGAAAAAGTTGGAAAATGAAAATTGTGAAAAATATGAAAAAGGAACTATAATTACTTTAAAAAAAAGAAGCAAATGAATTTTTTTCAAAATTTGAAAAATCAATAGAAGTGTATTTAAAAATGGAAATAAATTTAAAATAAAAAAATACATATGAAAAAGTAAGAGTAATGCCTTGAAAAAATTAAGGAAAATTTTAAAATATTTAAAAGCAAAGTAAATGTCTTGAAAATTTGAAAAAAAAATGAAAATATGAAATTATGAAAAGACAATAATATTTAGGGTTTCATTTATGAAACCCTAAACCATAATTATTTATGGTTTCATTAATGAAATCTTAAGTTGCACCCTAGATTAAAACAATAAATATTAAAGGTTTGATAAACGTAGCATCAACTATTTAGGGTTTCATGAATGAAAACCTAAAATTCACCCTAAATATTTATGTTTTGATTAATGAAACCATGAAATGCTCCATAAATATTTAGGGTTTTATAAATAAATCCACAAATCAAAACCCTAAATATTAAGGATTTCATAATTAAAACCCAAAATTTAACCCTACATATTTTGGGTTTCATAAATAAAACATTAAATTGAAACCTAAAATATTAAGGGTTTATTAAATAAAACCTTAATTATTTAGGATTTCTTAAATGAATCATTTATTATTTATGATTTCTGAAATACACAAATACACATTAGAAGGGGGAGTTGAATAGTGAGTTAGATAAAACTATAAAAATATTTTCGCAACAAATTTTTTTTGAAATGTTGCCTGTTGAGATATGTGAAGGTTTTAAAATTAGCTAATATATCTCTTCCGATATGCACAGAGTGCAAAGATGAATATTTATAAGTAAAAGATAATAAAAACAAAACACTTATTTTTATATTAGTTCACTCAATCTTGAGCTGCGTTAAGTTCTCCTTTAACAATGTTAAGGGGTTCCACTATAATCAACTTGATCACAAAACAAGTATTCTATACTATCATTTCTGGTTACAAATATTCTCAATGCCACTATTTTTTACAAGTACTCTCAAACCACTTCTAATTACAATTATCAATTTCCCCTTGAGGTTATACTTTCCCAAGTATTATTTAATCACTGAGTTACTGCTAGATATCTATTCAAATGATTGAATAAGATTTAAATAACTCTCAAAGAGAGGATATATAGATTGGTTGAATCTCTGTGAGCTTAGAATATGGTGTATCTTTTCTCTCAACTCTTTTTCTCACTTGGGGTTTTGGATGTTGCAAGCTTTTTCGTTTTATGTACATTGATTGCTTTTTTGACTTCTTGTTTTGCTTCTTTGCATGGAAACATTTATTTATATGAAAGCTTCATGGATTTGAATGTTGAAGCAATTTAATTCATTGTCTAACAGTTGAGTGTTGAAGTGGCTTCTATACTCTTATCACTTTCAATACTTTGCTTTAGCTTTTCGTAGGTTTGCTCTATTGTACTTTTCTAAGCGAAGTATCCTTTTAGTTGTACCTACTTTAATTTTACCATTTATGAGACAACGGACAAATATACGAAGAATATATGTAAAGTTATTTAATAAGATCTTCTTCTCTTTTTGTTTAAGAGACAACATTCTTAAAGTCAAGACTTAATGATTAAGTGTGTAGTCGTCCGATGCCAATGTGGTACCATTTGACGAGAAGATAGACTTTGTCTTCCTGTACATAGGACTATTTTTTGTCTATGCACTGGAAGCTCTTTCTGTCTGTGTCTAATAGCTTGAAAAAGTCAAACAAAATTAAAATGTTGAAAAAATATGAAAAATCAAGACAAATGTTTAGAAAAATTGAAAAAATTAAAATATGAAAAAACAAGAATATTTAGGGTTTCTTAAATGAAACCCTAAACATTTAAGGTTCCGACTAAATGTTTTATTTATGAAACCTTAAATAATTAGAGTTTCATTTTATAGTTTCATTTATTAAACCCTAAATCCTAATTATTTAGGGTTTCTTTAATGAAACCTTAAGCTTCACCCTAAATTCAAATCATAAATATTAAAGGTTTGATAAATATAGCCTCAACTATTTAGGGTTTCATTAATGAAATGTTAAATATTTAAGATTTCATGAATGAAAACCTAAAATTTATCCTAAATATTTATGTTTTGATTAATGAAACCATGAAATTCTCCCCCAAATATTTAGGACTTCATAAATGAATCCATAAATCAAAACCCTAAATATTAAGGGATTCATAAATGAAACCTAAAATTTAACCCTAAATATTTAGGGTTTCATAAATGAAGTCATAAATTGAAACCATAATTATTTAGGGTTTTTTAAAATGAATCCCTAATTATTTATGGTTTCTTAAATGAAACCTTAATTATTTAGAGATTAATTAAAGAAATCCTAAATTAAAACCCTAAATATTTAGTGTTTCATAAATGAAACTATTAATTAAAACCATAAATATTTATGTTTCATAAATGAAATCCAAATTATTTAAAGTTTCTAATATGAAATTCTAATTATTTTAAGATTTTATTAATTAAACACTAATTTTATAAATGAAACCAAGAATATTTAGAGTTTCATAATTGTAAAATTTAAAAAATATTAAAAGACAAGAGTAATGTTTTAAAAAGTTTTAAAAAATAAAAATTTGAAAAATATGAAAAAGTAAGCTAAATTTCTTGAGAGATTTTTAAAAAATGAAATTTTTTAAAAATATGAAAAAGTAAGACTAACAACTTGAAAAAGTTGAAAAAACTAAAATTTTTAAAAATAAGAAAAATAAAATAAAATTTATACAAAGATTTAAAAAAATTAAAATTATAAAAAAATATGAAAAACCTAGTAAGGTCCTAAAATATTGAAAAAAAAATGAAAAATAAAGAGTAATGTAATGAAGAATTAAAAAACATGAAAAAGTAAGTATAGTATCTTGAAAAGGTTGAAAAAAAATTAAAATTTTGAAAATAATTAATGAAACCATATTTTTAAAATTTTCAATTTTCAATTAATGAAACTATATGTTTAAAATTTTCAAATTATTTTTCAAGATTTTGAATACGTTCCTCTTCTTTTTTCATATTTTTCAAAATTTCATTTTTGTTTCAAATTTTCAAGTCATTATTATTGTTTTTATTTATTTTTTAAATTTTCAATACATTACTCTTGATTTTTTCCTATTTTTCCTATTTTTATTGTTTTCAAATTATCATGATATTACTATTAATTTTTCACATTTTTAAAAAACAAATTGTACAATTTTTTAAGACATCCCACTTATTTTTTTTCATATTTTTAAAATTTTCCATTTTTTTCAAAATTTTGAAAACATTCCCCTTTATATTTCAATTTTTTTTTTCATATGTTTCAATTTATTTGTCATATATTTCAAATTACCATTTTTTTAAAAAAAATTGAAAACATTCCTCTTCTTTTTTTATATTTGATTTTTTTTTTCAAATTTTCAAGACATTACTCTTATTTTTATATTTTTTTAAAAATTTCACGACATTATTTTTTATTTTTCATATTTTGTTAAAACTTTCACTCTTCAAATTTTCAAAATATTACTCATGATTTTTAATTTTTTTTTTATTTTCAAGACATTAGTCATGTTTTTTCATATTTTTAAAAATTTTCAATTTTTGAATATATTACTCTTGGTTTTTCAATTTTTTTAAATATTAATTTTTTTCCAATTTTTTAAGACATTACTGTAGTTTTTTCAAATTTAAGAAAAAAAAACTTTTTTTTTATCAATTTTTCAAGATATTATTCTTTATTTTTCATGTATTTTTTTTAAAATTCTGAATTTTGTTAAAATGTTTTTAAAAAATACTCTTGATTTTAAATATTATCAAAACTTCAGTTTAAAAAAAAAAAATCAAAAACATTACTCTTTGTTTTTAATATTTTTAAAATGTTCATTTTTTCAAATTATCAAGAGATTATTCTTGATTTTTAAAATTTTCATTTTATTAAGATTATGAAGACATTTCTCTTTTTTTTCATATTTTTTTGAAAATTTTTATTTTTATTAATTTTTCAAGACATTATTCTAATTTTTGCATATTTTTTTAAGCTTTTATTTTTTTTTCAATTTTTCAACACATTACTCTTGGTATTCTATATTTTTTAAAATTTTCATTTTTTTTCAATTTTTCAAGACAGTATTCTTGATTTTTTATTTTTTTTTCACTTTTGTTCAATTTTTCAAAACCTTACTCTGTATGTTAAATATATTTAAAATGTTCTTTTTTTTGAAAATTATCAAGATATTACTTTTAATTTTTAATATTTTTATTTTTTTCAATTTTTTAAGACCTTACTCTCTTTTGTATTTTTAAAACAGCATTGTGATTTAGTACGAAACCAAATAGCACGAAAGGCACGAAAAATAATTTACATGTGCTTTCAAATATTTAGTTGACAATTACTTTTAAAATAATAAATTAAAATATTAAAAAAAATAACAAAATTGTGATTCTTATATAGATTTTTTGCTGATAACAAATGTTTTTTCATCAACATTTAAAGAAAATAATCTTGGAGTAGAATTATATTTAACAAAAAAATTTATTTAATACTAATCTTATTGTTTTTGCTATAATTTTTTATTTTACAATGATATATGTGATATTGAAACAAATGAAGAAAATACAAAATTTGATGATCTGGATTCTGGATGCAAATGTTGCTAGTGAAGATGAAGAAGAACTTGATAAAATAAGAAGGTATTATAAGAATTATGCTCTATTCACAAAAGAAAAACAAAGAATTATGCTCTATACGAGGCATTTAGAATTGTTAAAAAAAATTCCTTAAAAAAAAGCATTTAATATATTGTGTGGGTTTTTAGAATAAAAATAAAGGTTTTTTTAAAATAAAATAAAAAAAAGCTTTTCTTAAATTTAAGTCGTGTTCCCAAACCAAAACGATTATTTTGTAAAATGCTTTTTGGGTAAAAACAGTTGAAATGTTGTAATCGCAGATGTGATCTGTTCATATGTTGACTTTAAGAACTATATTTAATTCTTATAAAAAAAAATTGGACAATAATTCTCACAAATTAGGTTTAATATCCAATCTGGTCTTTTTAATTTTAAAATTAAAAATGCTATGTCCATTAACAAATTAAAAATGCTATATATATACCAAGGTAAAAGTAGTACAAGAGTTTGAGACCTATCCTGATCTGATATCTCACTTAAACTTTTTTTAATAATAAAAAAAAATCCACATTCAAATTCCTGCTTGGAAACGGGTGATAGTATTCCAATTTCCAAACGTGTAATACCATATTATCATGGCAATTATAAAAAGGTCAACAAAAGTCTCCTAAAAAAACAGTCAACAGAATCAAATTCATTTAATTCTTTCAAACATAAATAAAATTCCAAGTTAATCATTCCAAACTAATTAAGTCAATATATTATTACTATTTAATAAAAAATCAAGTCAATTAAAAAGTCAACAAAAATTAAAAGAATTTTAGGTACATTGTTTGTGGTGTGTTGTTTGCTTTCTCAATTTCGTGTGTGTATATATATATATATATATATATATATATATATATAGTCTTCTCATCAGCTCTACAACACAGAATCTGAGTGATAACAATAAAAGAATAGAGAATTAAGTGAGTATGTTGAAAGTGGCTATCTTCTTGACTTTGGCTCTTCTTTGCATGAGCTTCAATTTAATCAATGCCTCTCGTCCAGACCCTTCACTTAACATTGTCTCTTCTTTGCATGAGGTATGTTTCTTTCTCAATGTTCATTTACCTTAGTAAAATAATAATTTGATGCGTGTGTGTAGGGTGGGGATGCTTAGAAAAATGGTTCTTATATATTTTGATAGTATAAATACTCAAACATTAAGTTTTAAAATATGAAAACTAAATCGAAAAGTTGTCACATTTCTTAGTTTTATAATGATTTGCAATTACAACTCTATCATTAAATTCAAAAATTTTGATATTGAGAATTGACATGTTTGAAATGAAATAAGGATGCTGCGGCTGTAAAAGCAGAGATAGATGAAGAGAGGTGTTTTGAAGGGACAAAGACAGAGGAATGTTTGAAGAGGAGGACACTTGCTGCACATCTTGATTATATCTACACTCAGAAGGGTAAAGAGGGTCACCACTCTTAATTGCTTCATTTACAGAAACTTCGGACCAAAATAACAATACAATATAGTACCTTACAAATGTGTATGTGTACTTATTTCATCAATAAATAAACATATGCTTTAGTTGAATTTAATTTGCGTCTAACGGCTTTACTTTTGATATGTAATAATGTAAAATACAAATAAAATATGTTAAGGTAGGTCAAATAATTTCATATAACTTATTAATTGAGATTAATGATATTTTATAAACAACTTTTTCTCTTAATAATCCTTTATAAGAAATTGTGATCCTCATCGAACACCTAAAATAAATATTATCTCAATGGATAACCCTAGTAATGTGTGTAAATTTATGGTTGAAATACAATCCTTATCATTTATTATTTTTATTTAACTTCAATAAAGAAAATCTTTATTTTATTTATTTTATTTTAATTTATCATATGCTATTTATTATTTATAAATATAAAGGATCTCAAATGACTTATTTTAGTTTAACATTAATTGAAAAAATGAGAGTGTATATACAACCTCCTCCCCTAACCTATCAAGGAACCTTTTACAAAGAACTAATGATCACACATTTAAAAATGATATTATTTCCATGAATGACCCTAACAATGTCACCTAACTATGCGTGTAGATTTATGGTTGGAACACGATCATTATCGTTTATTATTTTTATTTAACTTCTAAAGAATATCTTTATTTTACTTTTTTTACTTTAATTTATTGTATGCTATTTATTATTTATAAATATAAAGGGTCTCAAAAGCCTTATTTTGTTCTAACATTAATGAACAATGAAAGTCTATATAAAACATCTTCCCCCACCAAAGCACATTTTACAAAGAAATGGACGATCATCAAAGCACCTAAAACATATATTACTTTAAACGGGAGAGCCTAATAATGTGTAGATTTACCTTCTGAACACAATCCTTATCATTTTTTTTTTATTTTACTTTATTGTATGCTATTTATTATTTATAATATAAATTTTCTCGAAAGGTTTATTTTGGTCCACATTAATGAATAATTCTTAATTATTAACTATTTTTTTTTACTTTTCTTTCCTTTTAATTTATTGTATGTTATTTATTAGTATTTATAAATACTTTATTTTTTATTCTATATAAAGGAAAGAGTCAAATTCCGATATTAAATATTTACAACAATTCACACACATGTAATTTCGAGTCTTGTGAATATAAAAAAACGTAATTGAAAGAGAAGGACCTCGTTAAAGATGATCAATCAAATTTAGAAAATTAATTATAAAAAAACAATGAATACTTTATACCAATATTATAATTAACAAAAAAAAAATCTTATATTAAATATTTACAACAACTTACACATACAAACTATTCAACAAATTGAACTAAATCTGGTTGGTATAAATATTTTATCTATTACAATCAACAGTGGTATAGAAAAATCATTAATATAATCATAGTATTTAACAAATATGATTAATTCAATTTTCTACTAATCAATGGAATTAATGTCTATTTGTTTAGACAGAATTAATTTAATAGTGTGATTATAGAAAATATTATAAAAAAAAAGTAAATTAGTATTGTATCTCTTTGAAAAAATTATTTAATTCTATTAAGTTAAGTTATCATAAGATTTGATTTATCCAAAGAATTCTACATTTTAATCATAAAATAGTTTTAAATCGTTAAAAAAAAAAACTCTATTTCTTGAAACTTACTATTAATTAGTTGACTGAATGTAATAATATCTTATTTGACCCAACATAAATTGCATTTAATAATATACTTGTTTCAATTAATTATTTGAGGTGGTGAAACTGTCAATATTTCCAAGCATACCCTCAAGTTTTTGTCTATATATAATTAAGGCTCTACACTCTCTTCCCACTCAAAAAACACAAACAAGTTCTATCACTGAAAGAATGTCTAAACTAGCCACCACCCTCTTCACATTGGCTCTACTTCTGAGCTTCAATTTAATCAATGCCTCTCGTCCAAATCTTTCACTTAACAGTGTCTCTTCTCTGCATGAGGTATGTTTTCCTTCTCAATCTCGATGTTTGAGAGTGTTGATTATTCTTTGTTCATTTTTAAAATGAATTTTGGTTGAATTGAAGGATGTTGAGGCAGAGATAGATTGTGAAGAAGGGACAGAGGAATGTTTGAAGAGAAGGGCACTTGCTGCACATCTCGATTATATCTACGGTCAGAAGGGTGGACATGGTGGTCATCACTCTTAATTAATGGGACCAAATACCATTACTCTAAATAATAAATGTACCATACATTAATAATAAATATATGCTTTGGTTTAATATTGGGTTTTCTCTTTCGGCCTTGCTTGGATTTTGCGTTCTTTGCATTTTTTTTCCTCATGATTATTCCATGCGAGTGAATTTACAAGTTAGCCTCCTTCAGCACTTGTTGATCCGATTACGAGGAGTCTTGCAAATATATTTTTTTAATACATTCTTTTTCCGTTAGTTAAAGTTTTCTAAAATTTACAAAATAAAATTATTTAATAACTTTAATGATTTATGATAAATTTTAACTAATGAGAAAATGTGGTTAAAAAATGATATTAAAAAGTCCATTTTTAATATTTCTCTTCAATTATTTAGGATTTAATATTAGGTGATGAATGATAGAATATTTATAAAAGAAAAAGCTAAAAGGAAAATTTATGGGTGTCAAAAGGAGTCCAAGCCCGTCAGGGCTGCCTGACCTGTTAGCTTGTAAAAAATGGTGGAACGAGATGGGGTGTCATCCTGTCCCGCCTGCAGCTTGTGAGGGCTAGCCCGCAGCCTGCCTAGTTTAGGTTGTTTAGTAAAATTAAGTTTCAGTCTAATTAAAAGTTTGAAATCTTCCAACCCCCAAAATAGAAACTTTCTTCACACACATAGTTGTAACATGATCTCGCCCTCACAGCCACGCCCTCCTGTAGTCGCGCGAGCCCTGCCACAACGCTCTTGTGCAATCACGCAAGCCCTTGCCGCCACATCCTTGCGCAATCACAAGAGCCCCATTGTAACGCCTTTGCCCAATTGCGCAAGCCCTTGCTGCTTACCCTCATGCAATTGCGCGAGCCCCGCTGTAATACTTTCGTGTAGTCACGCGAGTCTCATTGCCACAACCCTCACTTCGCGTAGTCGTGCAGTCCGCCATCGGTCCTCTACCTTACTTGTATTCTCCCTTGTTTAGTCGTGGTCTCCCTCTTTGATGTTCCTTCTCCCTCACCTTTTTTTTTTTTTTTAATTTTATTTTCAGAATTGGCAGCCAGTCCACCCCGATCTATTTTCAGGGACTAGAGGTGAATCACACTCAAACAAGCTAGACCAACCGTTTTGACACCTCTAAGAAAATTATAGTTAACTTAACGAGATGGCATAGGTTGATTAGATACCTACGCTCACGTGTTGTGTGAGATATTCTATTTATAGTAAAACAACTATTATTGGTAGATGCTTCCGTAATTCATTCAATTTCTCATGGAAGAGTTTGACATTGTTTTATGGTTACAAAACTTAAAAGATAGAAGCCAAATTTAAAAACATTGTAATGCCTAAGTATAAAAACCAAAGTGTGATTGGGGCATGAATCTTACCTGACACATTTTGAATGGCTTTAACGGGGGGCATTAAATGATTATTCTTATTTATTTTGAAAACAAAATGGGACATTAAATGAATTATGCATGCATTTACATGATTTTTCAAAAAAAAATGATTTTTTTTATTTTTCCAATAAAATATTACTCTTTTTAATCTTTATTATTAAGGTTCGGTTTAATTAGTAAAATAATAGTTTATTTTAATAAAATAAATAATTATTTTTATTTTTAGTATATTTATTTAAATTGCTTTTACTCAAAATAAATTATTTTTTATTTATTTAAAGGAGTAAATCTTATCTGCGTTTGAAATAATCAATTATATGATAATCACTTATTTTATAAATATTTATTATCATTTTAAATAAACTTGCCTAAGTCTAATTAACTAATTTATCATATTAAATAAATGAATTAATTTAATTAAAGATATTATATTTATTTAAACTTAACGAAGAAGTCAAATTTCAAAAAATTATTTTATAACCCGTTTTGATCCGGCCAGTTTTAAGGTAGAATCGCTGAAATATTACACTTTTAATAAATATAAAAAATCCAAAAATGACACTAGCAAGTTTTGATCATAAAAACATTGGTACTGAGAAAAGTGTAAGTCATTTGATAATTCTATGTAAAGTATTATATATATATATATACACCTTAGTTAATTAATTGATATGTATATGCAAAAATAATAAAATATACGTTACTTAATAATAATAAAAAATATTTTACTAAATTATTCATAGCACTTCATATGTATATGCTAAAATAATATTATATATATTTTGTAATTATTTTTTTTTATTAAAAATATTATTTATTGTTCCAATTATACTAACTCATGTTAATGTTGTTTAATATCAATTAAATAAAACAAAATATATAATATCATCAAATATATAAAAGAATAACAAAAGTTAAACTAATAAATTTTATATTAAAATTATATTAATATGTGATGTATTATTTTAATTTTTTTAAGTGAGAGTATTTGTGATATTATATATATTAATTTGTCATATAATTTTTTTAAAATAAAATATAAAATATAAAATATAAATTTTATTTAATATAAATTTAATCATACGTGTTAATTAATGATCAACTAATTCAATCACCAATTTAGTTATTAAAACTATGGTGAAGGCATAAACCTTACCTCACACATTGAATGACTTTAATGGGACATTAAATAGTTATTTTTATTTATTCTTGGAAATCAAATGGGACATTAAATGGCTATTTTATTTATTCTATAACGCGTGAGCATAGAAACCAAAGTGTGGTGGAGGCATAAATCTTACCTGTTACATTGAATGACTTTAATGGGACGTTAAATGGTTATTTTTATTTATTATGAAAACAAAATGAGACGTTAAATGAACGATGTATGCATTTACATATTTTCCCAAAATATATATCTATTGATATTTTAGTTTTCAATAAAATATTACTCTATTCAATCTTTATTATTAGGTCTTATTAACTACTTTATCATATTAAAGAAATGAATTAATTTAATTGAAGATATTATATTTATCTAAACCTAACGAAGAAGTCAAATTTTAAACCTGAGCATAAAAATCACATCGTTGCCGAGACATGAATCTTACTTAGACACATTGAATGACTTTAATGGGACATTAAATTGTTATTTTTATTTATTCCAAAAACAAAATGCACGAAACATTATATGGTTATTTTAATGGTAATGGACTCATCATATTTAAGAAAAGTTTTAAATTCGAGTATTGTAAAAAAAAAAAATTATGATTGAAAGAAGAAAATCTTACTAAAAGTAATTAAACAAATTGTTCAATAGAGATTGATAATTGACGAAATCGATAAATATTTTGTATCAATATAGAATACATTTACATCTTTTTTTTCAAAAAAAAAAAATACTTTGGTTTTTTTTAGTTTTCAATAAATATTACTGAGAAATGAATGAGGCATGGTTTTTGTAGTTTTCAATCTTTATTATTAGTTCTAACTTCTAATTAAATAATTTATCAGAGTAAATAAATGAATTAATATAATTGAAGATATTATATTTATCTTCATTAATTCATTTATTTTTAAAACTATCCGTTTAAAAAAAAAAAACTTACAAATATTAATCGTTTATGCTTCCCTTGTATGGAAAAACATCAAATTTGACATGAATGGATTTTCTAAAGTCTTGAAACCTACTGTACGTACTATTTGTTTCAATTACTATAATTGTTATAGTTGGTGAAAATTTAAATTCCAAGCATACCCTCAAGTTTGTTTGTCTATATATAATTAAGGCTCTGCTCACTGTGTTCCCACTCAAAACACAAACAACTCCGATCAGTGATGTCTAAAATAGCCACCACCCTCTTCACGTTGGGTCTTCTTCTTCTGAGTTTCAATTTAATCTACTCCTCCTGTCCAACCCCTTCACTTAAGAGTGTCTCTTCTTTGAATGGGGTATGTTTTCTTCTCAATTTTGGTGTTTGATACTATTATTTTTTTTTATTTTTTATTTTTTTTATCCATAAATGTTAATTTGTTAAAAATGTAAGTGAAAAAGAATTCGAATCTTTGACATATCTTTCCTTCATTATTCTTTGTTCATTTTGAAATTGAATTTTGGATGATAATTGAAGGTTGTTGAAGCTACAAAGGCAGAGATAGACGATGGTGGAGTTGGTTGTGAAGAAGGAACAGAGGAATGTTTGACAAGAAGGACACTTGCTGCGCATCTTGATTATATATACACTCAGAAGGGTAAAAAGGGTCACCACCATTAATTAATGGGACCAAATAGCAATACTACGAATAAATGTACCTTACATTAATACTTTTTTAAAAGGAAATATCATCTATTAATAATAAACATATGCATTGGTTGAATATTGGATTTTCCCTTTTGGTCTTGCTTGAATTTTGTGTTATTTTCGTTTTTCTCTCTTAAATATTTCATGCGAGTTAAATAACAATTTAGCATATATCAATCCTCTGTTCTCGGCACATCATGAGAATTGTTATGAGTACATTTCTAATACATTTTTTTTAATTAAAAATTATAAAAATTATTCTACTAGTAATAAAGTAAGAAATTTCAACCACTGACCAAATGTATTAAAAAGATGGTTTGTATGGAGTTTACAATAGGTACATATCCTATTGATTGTTTATAATATTTTTGTATGACACATTGAATTGAATAACTTTAATGGATCATGAATGACTTATGTATTTATATCTTTTTAAAAAAAATTTAAATATGTTTTTAGTTATTTGAATAAGATGTTTATTTTTTTTTTAGTAACTGAAGATACAAATGTTGTTTTTAATTATTTGAGAGGTTTGCTTTAATTACACGTGTATTCCCTCCTTTTTTTATCATTACTTTAGCACTCTTACTTTAATGGTATTAAGTTTCTGTTAGTTTATTAAATAAATTTATATTTAATTTTAATTTATTTATTTAAAATTTCGTAATTATCCTTATATTTAAGTGGCCCCAAAAAACAACATTCTTTTTCTAAAGGGTTTCTCTTTCAACGTTCTTTTTCTAAAGGGGAGAAAAGGGTTTCTCTTTCGTTTCATGTTATTGTTTTTCTAAAGGGGAGAGAAGGATTATTCTTCCTCGGTTTTGTGTGTTACCTTTCAAGAGGAAAGAATTATTCCTCTTCTCCAAAGGAGAAGGGATATTTTTCTTGTACGTGAATTTTCTATTTCGTGCTCAACGATCACGTTCACGGTAACTTTCAATCCAACGACGACTTTGTCCGTGACGACAACAATCTCATCTACTGTTTGCAACTCTACAACAATGTTGAACTCGACGATCGTGACTTTTTTTTTTAGCCTCGCTACTAAGTTGCTTCCAATGTCGACGACCCACAGCTGTCGTGATTTCCAACCCACTAATTCAGTTGTTACAGGTTGAGTTGGTGCTCCTATTTTAGAAGGTATGTCCTTTATTATAAATATTATGGTCATTTGTTTTGTTAATACTTCTTTGTTCATATATTGTGTTTCTGTCAAGAATTTGTAAGTTTCTTTTGATTATAAATAAAATAGTCGAATTAAAAATACATATAGTGGGGTTTAGTGTTTGTTTGTAATTTTTAATTTTAACTTTTTATTTGTTGAGTTTTCTATGGGAACCAGTCCATGTGGGCATGTGAGGGACAAGACATATTTGATTGTAGGGGACCACCATTGTTTATAGTCTTTCCTACTTTGTTATTTGGTTTCACAATTTAAGTTGATTCTATATTAACATACTTAGGTTCCACAATCTTGAGTAGCTTCCTTTCCAAAAGCGATGCATGAATGTATGTTAGATATTAGGCATTAAATTTTTGTACTCTAAAAATAGGAGCATGTGCCTTTGTTTATTTTAAATTTCTTTTATTACATCTTCTTATATGCTTGTTTGACTTTCTGTAAAAGTTGGTCATTTATCTTTGTCAATCTCTATCATTAGGGTGTTGTTTGATTTTATTGGAAAAAGGTATTTTATATGGCAACATTTTTCTAATCTTATTAGTTTGTATAAGAACTATTTTTAAAATTTATTATCTGTGATGGGTCACAAATTGCATCAGTTAAGGTTGCTCAACATAAGTTAGATCGAGGGTATATTGACTTCAAGAGTAAGAAAATTCTTAGACATGGAAATGCAAGATGGTAGATTTTTAAAAGTTACATATGCTGGTGAACAATAGTTTAAGGTTCAAGATGGTTTTACCCATTTTGTTGTGGACCTAAAATTAAAAGAATGTGGATGTAGGTTTTGGCAAATAAGTAGGTTGCTTTGCAAACATGTTTGTGCATGTATATCTCATAATAGATTAAATCCTGCTTTGTTTTATGATGAAACACATCCCATGACTAAGTTAAGGATAACATATGCTATGTTATTCGTCCCATGGGTGAGATTGACCCCAACAATAGGGGTGAGTGGCTTGATATTGACCCTCCTCCCTTAAAAAGGCAAGTTGGAAGGCCTAGAAAGGCTAGAAAGAAAAGTATTGTTGAGGGACCAATAGGAAATCAACAAGCAAGAAGGTTCAACACCATAAAATGTTTAACTTGTAATCATTTTGGACATAATAGTAGAACTTGTCAAAGGGCACTAGTAAAGAAGAGAAAACAAGCAAGCCTATGTGATAGTATATATGAATTTTGTTTGCAACTACTATTATGTATATATCTTATTGCTGGAACTTTTTTTTGTGTTTTTTTTTTATTTATAGAAAAACGCTGCTGAACCATCTTCTACTCAGTCATGTGCCAATTCTGAAAGCTCTCAAACTGTGTAAACACAAAAAAACATTCAAACTACCACCAATGAAGAACCAACAACCAACAACCAAGAGCCCACTGCATCAACAACCACAAAAAAAAAAAAAAAAAAAAACAAGAGCCAAGCCTAAGAAAACAGTTGACAACTAGGGAGCTTATGATTTGGAAAATTCAATGTGTTAGAATTATTTTTTAAATGTGTTAGTTGCATAGGCAATATTTTTTAAATGTATACATGGTTTGTAAAAAACTATAGTGATATTTTTGGTATATTTAAGGTGTTCTGTATAACAATTATGTCATCGATACCAAAACACAGAGACTTATTAATTAAATTTGGTATTTTATGTTCTTATTTCTTGTTGTGTAGTGTTTCTTTTTCCTACTCTTTTTATTTATAATTTATAAAATAAAAAATAGAAAATATCATATCTTTTTCTCTTTTTCCAAATGAATTTATATTTAAAAATTCATACATATCAAGTAATAGTCATTTGATAAATGGTGATAAGGATGCAATAAACTTGAGAAATGGTGAAAATGATGCTTTTAACATTCTAACACATGTATTTTCCAACTTTTTAAACTAATAATTCACGTATCCCCTAACTTTTTAAACTCATCACACATATACTCCCTTAAATTTTAAGCATATTACACATATACCCCTTAATTTTTAAACACATTACACATGTATTTCCTTAACTTTTAAAATCATCACATGTATCCCTTGAACTTTTTAATACATTACAAATGCACTCCCTATGTTTTAAAAAAGAAAATAAGAGCATTTTTTAGAAAAAAAAATATTATAAAAATCATGTGTCAATTAATATGACGACGTAAAGAGTTAACAGAGTGGATGAGGTGTGTAATGGGATACCAAAAGTTAGAAAATTTTGTATAGAGATAAAAAAGGTAGAGATGCACGTATAATTGAAGCAAATCTCAGATGATATTGTTGTAATTTACTCTAATTATTTTGTTCAAATTTTCAAACAATATATATAAATTTTATAATTTATAACCGTCACTACAAATTATAAAATCTATATACTTTATTTGAAAATTTTGGACATAAAGATTAAAATAAAAAAAAATAAAAAACATATTTTTTTTTATAAATAAAGAAATTAAAAAATGACATTAAAGCCTACCAAAGACATATTTAAATCTTAATACGACGAGAGAAATGTGGAGGTGGAATAGTGATTTTGTTAGTTGGTGTGCAAAATGATTAAACGAGTATTATAAAATAACATATCAAGTATTGACTTTTTAGTTTTCAAAAAATATTACTCTTTCAATCTTAATTATTAGGTCTAATTAATTAATTTATCATATTAAAGAAAAGAATTAATTTAATTGAAGATAATAAATTTACCTTCATTATTTTTTTTTTTAAAACTACCCGTTTAAACAAAAAAAACTTGCAAATATTATTAGTTTTTTTTTTCCTACTACTACTGTATCTTTTGACTCATTGATTAGTTAGTTGATTGTATGTATATGAGTTTAATGGTAATTCACTTAAATTTAGTTTACTTGTGAGAAAATCACAATATTTTATTTATAAAAAATTAATTAATTTTTATAAAATTATTTTAAATTCATATAAATAAAGGGTTATAATAATTTACCTGTCATATACTGCCTTTAAATTCTAACTGTGTCTTACTCTCGAAATAAATTGCATTTAATAATATACTCTGTTTGAATTAATTGTTTGGGGTGGTGAAAATTTTAATTCCAAACATACCCCTCAAGTTTGTTTGTCTACTCACTCAAAACACAAACAAATCCGATCAGTGATAGAAAAGAATAGAGAAGTGAGAGTATGTCTAAACTAGCCACCACCCTATTCACATTGGCTCTACTTCTGAGCTTCAATTTAATCAATGCCTCTCGTCCAAACCCTTCACTTAACATTGTCTCTTCTTTGAATGGGGTATGTTTTCTTCTCAATTTCGACGTTTGATAGTGTTGTTGTTGTTTATTCTTTGTTCATTTTTAAATTGAATTTGGTTGAATTGAAGGATGTTGAGGCAGAGATAGATGATGGTAAAGCTGGTTGTGAAGAAGGGACAGATAAATGTTTGACAAGAAGGACACTTGCTGCGCATGTCGATTATATCTACGGTCAGAAGGGTAAAAAGGGTCGACACCACTCTTAATTAATGGGACCAAATAGCAATTGTATAAATATAAAATGTACCATACATTAATAAACATATGCTTTGGTTTATTATTGGATTTTCTCTTTGGGTCTTGGTTGAATTTTGCGTTATTTGCATTTTTCTCTCCTGTTTTTCCATGCGAATGAAATACTCCTTGGTTCTCAGCGGATCATGAGGATAGTTATGAATACATTCTTTTGTTAATTAACAATTATAAAATTAAAATTATTCTACTATATCAGGATTTAGTGATTCTTAGAATATTAATAAGAAATTTTGTAAGAGGAAAATTGTTCAATGGCTATTATGGTAGATACATGCACAATTCATTCAGTGTCCATAGAAAAGTAAAGAGTACCACAGTTTTAAAGTTATAAAATTTAATGAAGAAGTAAAACTTTAATATTCTCATGACGAAACTTAATAAAGAGATTTTTTATCGACTTAAATATAAAGAAAATTATGTTAAAAATATATATATATATATATATATATATATATATATATATATATATATATATATATATTATATGTGCGTTGAACGTGTCTAACGAAGGTGGATCTTTGTTTATTACGGGATTTATATATATATATATATATATATATATATGTGTGTGTGTGTGTGTGTGTGTGTGTGTGTGTGTTTTAATCTTACTTGACACATTACATTAATCACATATTAAATGTTTTTATCATTATTATTCTCAAAATAAAATGGGACATTAAATGAATGATACGTGCATTTACATTTTTTTTCAAAACTTTGTGAGTAAATTAGGGAGGGTAACAAAGCCAGTTACGGGTGGCTGTCACTAATCACTACTCGTATCTCGTATTTATTTTTGCTTTTTTTTTTTTTTTTTCTTGACAAAAATCCGTGACAAATGACAAGTGCTTTCCAATTTACTAATTGAACCTAAGTTATTTCTCATGGACCCAACAAGACCTTGTAAGATTATTTTTTCTTGCTTTGGTCAAGGATAAAGTAGGTTTGGGCTGAGTTAAAAAAATGTGAGTATAAAAAAATATTTTATATTTTATTGTTATTAATATCTTACTCCTAGTATTTTAAAAATATATATTGATGACGTTTTTAGCCTTTAATAAAATATTAATCTCTCCAATCTTATTAATTAATTTAGTTGAACATATTAAATTTATTTTAAATTAATATTTATTTTTTAAAACTATCCGTGTGAACATAAACTTACAAATATTAACAGTTTATGCTTCCCTTGGGTGGAAAAACATCAATTTTGACATGTATAAACAAATATACAATTTTCTAAAGTCTTTGCATATCTAGAGGTAAAAATAGACTATTTGTCATCTAAAGACTAAAATTAACGTACTCCATAACTAATTATTAATGAACTAACATAAGTGGCTTTAATTCAAGACATTTTTTTATAATTTGTCGGTAAAGGAAAAAAAAACTCTTAAAAAAAAGGACTTAATTAGCAGTGATTTTTTTATTGCTGACGATCAATGCACACCGTTTTTCTCTTTTAAAAAACATGAAAATAAATCAGAAGAAAAGTAATTTTAAATTTTATTGTTTTCAAATATAATATTTGAGTTTGTAGGAATGATTCAGCAAAACAAAATGTTGGTAGGAATTCATGAAATGCGAGACTCTTTATAAAACAAACAATCTCACTAAATTATAATGTTCCTTTAATTTGGTAATGCTACGTCAATTTGGCTTTAATTTCATTTTTTGTAATTGAATTCATATTATATTGCATTTGACTAGACTATCCTTCTTGGTGAATGGTGAATCAATTGAATATAATAGTTGCAAACGGGGGGTAAGGCAATGAGATCTCTTTCTCCTTTACTTTTTTGTTTGGCGGTTGATGCTCTGAGTCGTGGAATCTCCCGTCTCATAGTTAATGGTTATTTGCAACCTCTTATGGGGATAAATGGTTGTACTCTTCCTTCTCATGTTTTTTATGCAGATGATGTTATGATTTTTTGTGATGCTACCTCTCAGGGTCTTTCAAATCTTCAGTTGTTGTTCAAATTCTATGAAGAAGCCTCGGGTCAATGAACCAATCCAGCAAAATGTCGTTATTATACTAGCACTCTATCTCTCTCCTGGCATGTAACAATTAAGAATATGCTAGGTTTTGGCTCTGGATCCCTCCCATTTACTTATCTGGGAATGTCAATCTTTGTGGGTAAGTCTCGTTTTAGATATCTCCGTCCCATTGCTGATTACATCAAATCTAAACTCTCCTCTTGGAAAGGTAATTTACTATTTTTTATGGGTTGTGTTCAACTTTTGAACTCAGTAATTTCGAGCATGGTTCTTTATAGCTTTGAGATATATATTTGGCCTGCTAACCTTCTTAAACAAGTGGAATCCTAAATCCGTAATTTTCTTTGATCTGGAAACATTGATGTTCGTAAGCTATCTACGATAGCGTGACATACTATCTGCAAACCTGTTTTAGAGGAGGGATTGGGTGTTAAATCTCTCTTGAAGCTTAATCAAGCTGCAGTTCAGAAACTTTGTTGGCACTTCCGTTGGTCAGACTCTCAAAGGACTGTCTTGATGAGATCTCGCTTCACGAGAAATGAGCATGTCATTACCACCTATAAGCTTTCCTCCATTTGGTCTTTAGTAAGGCATCATTGGAATACTTGTGTTATGCATGCAGGATGGATTATTAATAATGGTAGTCGGATTAATTTCTAGATGGATAATTGGTACTCAGATTCCTCTTTGGTGGATATTTTAGATATTCCCCGTAGCTCTAGCATTCATCTGACAACTATGCTTGATAAGTTTGTGATGAATAACTCTTGGCATCTCTCTTCGACATTTCTCCTTCACATGCTGCAGCTATCACTTGTTCTAGCCTTTACTCCCCCTCCCTGTGTCATGGACCCTAACCTTGACCAAGTTTTTTGGAAGCCTTCTCAGACTGGAACCCTCTCGTTCAAAGAGGCCTTCAATTTCCTCACTCCGGTAGCTCCTCATTTGTCTTGGACCAAACAGTTTTGGATTAAGACTGTCCCCCTTTCTAGGAGTTTTATGTTGTGGCGTTTGTTACATAATAAAATTCCCTCAAATGATGTTTTGCGGCATCGAGGTTGTCATTGTATCTATGTGCAGTTTTTGTGGTACAACTGCGGAATCTTCGAAACATATTTTATTGCACTGTAACTTTGCTCTTTCATTATGGAATTGGCTGCAATCCTTATTTCAAATTCAGATTAACTCTTCAAGTTACCTATCTATTTTGCAATCTCTTAAGCATTGTAAAAGTCAAGTTCATGATCTGCTACAATTTGCGATTATTCACACCTTTTGGATGATTTGGCGAGCTTGCAATAGTCTCAGATTCCATAACTCTAGATTCCATCTTCATCATGTTAAGGCCTTAATTGCATCCTCTACCGCCTTTTCAGGTTGTGTCACTCTAGCTCACACTTCCAATCCCTTGGAAGATTTCTCTCGTCTTCATCATTGTAGGGTTCCGCTCCATCCTCCTACTCCACCTCAAATCATCCAAGTTGATTGGCATCCTCTGCTTATTGGATTCATCAACTGTAACACGGATGGCACAGCTCGTGGTCATCCTGGTCATGCTACTACTGGTGGAATATTTCGGGATCATTTTGGCCCCTTCCGGGGGAGGTTTTTCTATTTGTATTGGGATCCAAACCTCTTTTTATACTGAAATCTTTGTAGTTCTTTATGCAATCGAGCAAGCAATTAGACTTGGTTGATCGAGACTCTAGATTGAATGTGACCCTTAGTTAGCTATCAAGGCCTTTACTCATCTAATGCTTATTTCTTAGCAACTCAGAGCTCGTTGAAACCGTATTTTCTCTTCCTCTAATAATATGCATATAATCTCTTCACACATTTTTAGGGAAGGTAATCAATGTACAGATAGTCTAGCTAATTTTAATGTAAATGAGCACGTAGAGTTTATGTTGGTAGTCTAGCTTACCTAGTTTTATTTAGTTTTGCACGTAATTGTTATGAGTTGTCTAACTTTCATTTTTGCTGATAATTTTTTGAGTTTGGTTTGGTCCACCCATTTCTTTGTATTCTTTTTTTTTATTTAATAATATACAACTTATTGTTGATGATAGGGTGGCTTAAGAAGTGTCAATATAGTTAGGATGTCTTTTGTCCCTCTTAAGAAATAACAAGACTGCATTTCAAGAAAAAAAAAATGTACCAATAAAAAATAACTAAATTATTCATTCGCGTGTGTGTGTAGTTAAAATTTATTTAAGAATAGTTAAATTTCTTAATGTATATACTTTGTGTTATTTTGAACAAATCAGATTATATATATAAAACCTAGTTAAAGCAACGAATAAGCTACTAAAGTGACTTACTATTTACAATTCTTTAAAAAAAAAAAACATTAGACTAAAAATTGTAATCATTAACTATGCATTTTTTTTATATAATTTTAATCATTCTATATTTTTTATGTTTTGCGTAAATTTAAAAATATTTATCATGAGATATATGTCGATATCGACTTTCCTTCTTGGAAACGCCAGATATATAGATACACAGTATATTCCAAACCGTGGCAATTGAAAAGTCAACAAAGTTTGAGACACGAAAATTTTCCGTTTGAAGTTTCGATAGGTTTGTTTGTGGTACGTGTTTACACTCTGAATCCCAATCATACCCTCAATTTTATTTTTATCTCTATATATTATGAGCCTCTCAACACAAAGAATCTGAAATTTCTGAGTGATAAAAAGAGTAGTAGAGAAAACTGAGTATAGTAGTATGTCTAAAGTGGCCACACTCTTCACTTTGGTTCTTCTTCTATTAAGCTTCAATTTAATCCATGCTTCCCGTCCTAACCCTTCACTTAAGCTTGTCTCTTCTTTGCATCAGGTACGTTTTCTTCCACTTAATTAAGTAAGTAATTAAATGAATCCATATGAAACTTTTTTTTTCTATCTTATTCTTTGTGCATCTTTAAATAATTGATTTTGGTTTTGATAGAGAATTAATTAATTAATTAGCATGTGTTGATTTGAATTGAAGGAAGTTGCAGCTACAAAGGAAAAGATAGATATTGAAGAGAGTTGTGAAGAAGAAGGCACAGATGAATGTTTGATAAAAAGGACACTAGCTGCACATGTCGATTATATCTACACTCAGAAGCATAAACCCAAACCTTAATTATTCTTCGGGGACCAAATATATATATAGCAATATACGTATATATGGGTGTACTTAATTAATTATATTCATAAAGAAACATATGCTTAATTTGTGGTTGAATTTTTGGTTTTCTCTTTTGGCCTTGGTTTGAATTTTGTGTAATTTGCATATATTGGTCATTCTCCTAATTATATTATTCCATGCGAGAGTGATAAAGTAATGAAATGAATGCTGAATGAATCTACATCTTCCTGAAAACTTGTGAGTTAATTATATATATATATATATATATATATATATATATATATACTTTTTGTCTATGTTAATTTCTCATGCAATTCTCAATCAAGTTCTTTTTATCAGATATGAATACAGCCATCCATGAGTCACATGCATATTCAGATATTTTAACCTGATGAATTCTCACTTACTATAAATTAATTATTAATTATATTAACACGATCTTAATTAGTTACTAGTTAGCATTATTATTACTGCACTTGTATCCAGAAACCTCTGCTTCCTGCATAATATAAGCTGCTGCTATGAAAACTACTGGTGTAAATCTGTTTTGAAATCAATAATGTGAATTTGCACTAATTAATGTACTTTAACTGTGCCTGGAATAAGCTCTTGATAATTGATTAATGCCATAATAATAATAGACAAAACAATCATTTTAATTCAATTAAAACAATAAAACATGACTAAATAGTTATGGTATGAATGTATGATGTTTTAAAAAGTGTGCATATGTAAGAATAGAATGATATAGAATGAGTGTACTGTATGTCCATACACAAAAAGTCTTTGTTCAACAGCTATGTTGTCCCTCTCAAGGCTCAAAATGATAGACACTCGTCAGTTTTTCACTTAACAAAAAGAAGTTCATATTAAAAAAAAAAAAAGGAAAGAAAAGAAAAGGCCAACAATGTACAGAAGTTACGTGACTAAAATGTCATCTATACATAATCTAGTGATAAGACTCAACTTGATGAGAGAATGCACTAAAAACCATGCTTTTGAGTCAAACAAAGTCAGACAGCAACCACTGTTTTTCATTGATTAAGAATATAATGGCAGTTTATTTACCATTATGAATAGAATAATTAAAAAAATGTACTTTTAGTTTTTAGTTAAATATAGTCAAGATGATATATATGAATTTAATCTCGTTTTAAGAATGTATCATATTTTTAAAGTTAATTAAGAAAAATCAAATATACGTATATGAATATATATAGAATCCCATGCCAACCTGTAACATCGTTCACGTTTTTCGACCAAAATTCATGGTTTGATGTAACCATCATCAATCTAATGCACTGTAGTGTGAATTGGTCCCCACACTAAACCTAACTCTCTCTTGGCACAAAAGTAAAAGCAGTGTCAAACAAGGCTGTGTTTGTTTGTCATCACGCGTCGATGTTATCCCAAATTAACATCAGCTCAATATGCATAGATCGGTGGTCACAGAAGAAAAATCAAAGTTACAATATCAGATGTTAATGTTTCTGAAATTGGATAAACATGTTTTATTAGTGGATTTCTATGACTACCCTTCACAATTAAGTAGTTGCTGCTAATTAACACGTGGAAATTATTAAATACGCGTGATCTCATCATGTTAATTAATACATTCAAAACTGATTCGTATACACTCACATGGTGTGTACACTTAGCGAGACATGGGAAGAGAAAACAAAGAAATGAAAGATGTGATGTCAGAAGAAAATAGAAGAAAAGGAAAAAGTGAAAAGATACAAATATTTGTACAAGTACTGTATATGAACATCACTGTTGTAACTTGTAACATGGAGTATTTATTTCCATTGTTCCTTCTTTTTGTTAAATTAAAAGACCTTTTCTTTTAATCATCAAATGTAAATAATAGTTTGTTAGTTTTTTTTACGGATAGATTCGAACCCTTGATTTCTTCATATTTTCTTCTATTACTTTTTGTGTTAGACCAACCTTATATTTCGAGATGTATAATTAAAAATTGGTGATGATGGATGGATTTAACCATAATGAAATGAAATTCAGTGTAAGTCAGCTGGTAGAGGCCCCAGGGAGGAAGAAGAAGCACACACTCACACTGATAATTCAAAACTAAGTGACCCATGTAAGAATTTCTCCACAATTTCTGACTAAGATCCAATTATTTTTTATAGTGATAGGGGCCAATCTAGCTCTGTCTGCTATATACACTAACTTGTCTATGAAGTAGACTGAGATACCATACCAGAAAACACGAATTGTAACAGTAATCATGAGTGCCACTAGAGTGGATATATAAATAATTAGAAAACAAAGACCGAAAGAGTATTATCCAATATCCATGATGTGAAAAGAATGTTAATTAAGCATGCGTGCTGTACATGTTCATACTAGTGAATGTGAATGTATCAACTCAAGAGGCACTAGGTGTAGTTTGATGCTCAAACAGTTAATTATTGGCAAAAACCCACGTGTTGTGTATTAGCTAGGAATTTGTATGTATATATCATTCACATTTTTTTAATTTTTATGTTCACATACATGCATGGGTACGTATATATATAGAATACATTTTACAAAAGATAACAAGATAGACTTTGAAGGATATCAGTTCATTAGATTAATTTAATATAAACTTAATTATGACTCAGACTTAGTGAGTACACCTAACAACCATGGTCAATAGTCAATGAGAAGATAAGAGGAACTACACCAAACTACATTAACATTTTTTAAATTAAACAAATACTACATTTACCAGAAGCCAGCAGCCAGCAGTGTAGTTGGTAGTTACAATAAACACTGGTCTATATATATATATATATATATATATGCAATCTCTCTATTTCATTTTTAATCACACAGTACTAGGCAGCTAGTCAATCATTTTTATTCATCCTATTTTCCTTCTTCATTTCTCTCTATTTCATTTTTAATCCAAACAAAGCATAACTCTACATCAGCACTGTCACCAACAAATAATGTATCATCTAACACTTTGTTGTCCTTCACATTGGTACATATTTTTCATCCCACATGATCAATTTCTTCTAAACGGGAATCAAAGTCAACAATGTAACACTATAGTTGGCTCCACTCTTTCCCTTCGTGTCCAAATACATCCACTTTGAAAACCATACCCAGCCTTCAAGCATAAGCAACAAAGAAAAAAAAAGTGTATAATATTCAATTCCCAGCCTCAAATAATAAAACCATAAATCGCTGTATTTTCGATCGCAACTTTCTAATCAGAGTGTGGATTTACTTGCACTAAATCGCCACAAAACTATTTAGTTTGAACTGATTTTTCATATATACCAGTTTTGAACTTGCATTGCAATTAACAGATTTATCAATTAGAAATGGTAACTTTCAAGACATGTGCTTATAAGTCATGTAATCTTTATCATTTTAATTAGATTATGAAGTAGCACACCGGCCGGTGTCACCCATCATTAAATTAAAGATGGTTGAACTAAACCTTTATAAGTTCATGCATGATTGAAAAGTAAACGAACACTTTTTTCTACTGAATAAATATACTGTCAGACTCACTAGTATATTCTATCAAATCGAAAATTGACTGAGGATGTAATTAATAAGTACAAGCAACCATTTAAGTAGTATAAAAAGCAAAAGCTACAACAATTATAAATTAGGTTACTAGTGAGTTGTACCATTGTCAATGCATGTACTTTGCAAGACAATGAAGACATAAATGAAAAAGAAAATTTAGACACCATTACTCTTATTACTCTTTAGTCATTGACTCACCAATACCATAACTCTAACCTGAAATCCTGAATTCAAGACAAACAGGATTTACTTGTATATTTTGGACCACCTTAACTAATTTAGGTAAACCCTGTGGGCCAAATCAAACTTAACTGTTGTACGGTTGTACCAAGTAAACACTGTTGGACTAATCAATATAATAGCATGTTATTAAAGCCCAATTCTGTGCATGCCACGTTAAGAGATCATTCAACTAGCTCAAATTATACTCTTTTTTATTTTTTTATTTTCAACACTAAAATTTTCTTTTATATGTTTCATCAATTTATTTTATTTATATTTAAAATTGCAACAAAAATATTCTCTGATTAAATATTAATATACATTAATAAATATATTAGGGTTAAAAATCTTTATATATCATAAAAATTATTAAATATTTTAATAATATAATTAAACATTGAAACTTGCAGCTAACATTTTATTTTACTAGTATTATTATTGAGCGCGAGTTTGTGAAAATTTTGAAATGGTTCAGTGTGGCCCAGCCACACGAAGAACTATGGTAAAGGCAAAATTGGTTTCAAATTTGAAAATGGGACAGTCATAAATTATGTCATCTTTCTGTTCAATTAAATAGCGACGTACAGTCTCCAGATCTTGACCAAACCCTAAACCCACACCTGATTCATATCTTTTTCTTGTTGACTGATTACCTTTTTCGAACAAACAAACATTTAATAATCATTATTTCATAGTTTAATACTGCAATTGTCCAAAGTTTTAAATTATTTTCTTAGGCATAATTAATATGGCACATTGGGATTTGGGACCTGACAAGCATTTTTCAGTCTCAACTTCTAAGTAAAACTATATTTGCTTCTTCCAAGTTGTGACATAAATTATGTTCAATGAAAAATGGGAAATAAACTACGAAAGATTCTTCAAAGTTGTATGAACTTGAATTTCTTTTTAACCATAGTCTGTTACTATAAAAACAAATTTAAACAAATTTCAAGAATAGCATGGATGAGTAGACTAGGGATGGACCACTAAAATATCAATTTCTTTAACCTCACAACAACTCAGCTTCCAATATTTTCTATCAGTTGCAAGATTGGCATCAAAGACAGCAAGGATGCAGATTTGAATCACCAACTAGCTAAATATATATCATAAGCCTTGGATTTATATACAGTTTCTCAATATTTAAAAAAAAAAAAAAGAGGGAAAAATGAAAAATCTAAAATTCATACAAATATAAGAATACAATTTGACAGCATATGATGAACCTATAAACAAAATTCTCTAGTCTCTTTTTCATTGTATTGTTGTGGTGAGCATACACTTGGAAACCAAGATGCTAGTTGAGTAATTGAGACTGCACATTTTCAAAAACTCACAAGACATTTGCTTCAACACAGGGTTGCAGCCACTCTGAATCACCAACAGAAGCTTTGCAGCCAACCCTGCCTCTACAGCCTGTGAGGCACATTCCTCAGGGGCAAGCTTGTAAATAGCCCACAATATTGACACTGCCAACTGTGTGCAGCTCTCTGAGACTCTCATCAGCAACTTCACCACATTGGGAATGATATTTGGACATTCCTTCAAAGCCATTTTCCCCTCTTGAAGTGTTGACAACACCTCAAGAATGTAGAGCGCTTTCTCCAAGCACTCATTGTTCAAACTAGGCAAAAGCTCAATCAATAAAGGAATTGCTCCTAGGCTTATCAAAGAGCTTCTAACTGATTCATGAGAACATATGATAGCCTTGAGTAATATGAGACCAATTGAGACACCATTTTGGTGTTTCTTATCCCTCACTAGCCTCAATAACCCAACTAAAAGACTCAAACTTGAAACAATCTCATTCTCATTATTATCATTATCATTCCCTTCCATCAACAACAACATCTCAATCAATTTGGCACAGTTCATTTTTGTCTCGATGGTTCCCTCATTCATGATATCCACCAACAAAGAAACCTTAGCAGGATGCATGAGACTACCCTTCACCTCAGAACTCAAATCCAAACACACCATGATCCCAATAGCTTCAGACCCAACAGCATGGGAAGTGAAAGGACCCAACAAATTAAAAACCAAAGCAACACCACCATTCTCCTCAAGTGTCTTCCTTGCATTGACATGAGAAGCCACAAGTATCCTTAGATCTTGAAGTGCTCGAACCCTGGCTTGACCCTTCACCTTCTTGAGAGTGTCCAATAGGTTAAAGACTCTTCCTTGAACATCCTCGAGCCTCTTCTTCATGGCCAAGTGCTTTTGAGAAAACCAAGTGAGGATCAAGTGGGAGAGGGTGCTGTTGGGTGTGACAGCATCGTCCCAAAGCTCTTGCATTGTCGTGGGACATGTTTTGTGACCAAGTGAGAACCATTTGAGGATGTTGGATCTGTGGTAGGTTTGACCGGTGCAAAGGGTCACAGGGTCTTGCATTGGTTCAAGGGAAATTGGACAGATGAACACAGAAGGCACATCTATTGAGTCCAGCTCCTCAATCATCACCTTCAGATCCACAACACCAGCTTCAAATTCATCTTTTTTATCCTTAGATGGATGAAAAAAATTCATTTTTTCACACCCTTCTTCTATCATCATGAGCTAAAGAAAAAAAAAGCACAAAAACACGGGTTGAGGAAGAAGGAATGCTAAAGAAGGGGACCCAAATGAGCAAGGAGGATAAGAAGCGTGTGCGAATGATGGAAAGGAAAGAAGGAAGCAATGAGGGAAAAGGGTTGAGTTGAGAGAAAGAAATGGTAGTCAAAGGAACAAGCTTTTAGTTCTATTATCCACATTCCACGCCTTAGCTTTTTTTCTTTTTATTTTTTTTTCTACTTTTTCATTAACTGTGGTTTTTTCAATGGTCAAAAAGTATTGCCTTGCTTATTCATCATCAATCACTTGATTGAGTTTTAATTTTATTCCCTAACACACACCAATGCTTCCTTCCTCTCGAAGCTCCCTCAAAAGTAAGATATCATCCACCAAAAGGTTTCATGAGAAGAACAAAATGACTCTCCTAGAGAAAAAGCTTTCATAGTGTGCATTTGTGCTCATCTGGGGTAGAATTATCTTATCTGGTTTTCTTAAAAAGGAGAAAACTTGCATGTAATTTCCTATGTACTATAAAAAAAATTATTTATTGAATTTTTGTATAACTTTTATCAAAGATGTAATAAAGAGCATATAAAAAGTATTTTTTATAAATAAATAAAAAATATAAAACGTAGTACTAGTCTTGTTTTTTCACATTGTAATTTTCAGCCTGCAACACACGTGCTGTCATAGAGTTTTGAGTCAGGTGAGAGTGTGTGGTAATTCTTTAAATTTTATATCTGATAAAAAAAAGTTTGATTCCCCTTTATCTATCAATCTCTGACTATGAGTTGTGGGGTCACAAACAAGGGACAATCTTGAATTTGAAGAAGACGCAGCCTGGGACAGATAGTCAAAAAGGTGAATAGATGCCATCAACCCAAACAAATATTCAACCACAAATTATACTGTTTTTTACGATTTTTTTATAGAGTTTAATTTAATATATTATTATTACAAAAAAATAAATAGGTATCATTTTTAAAATAAAAAATTTAGATTATTTAGTAGAAAGGAATAATTTTAAGATGATATTTTTACTTCATGTTCAAGTTACTGCTTTTACTATTCAATAACATTTAGGAGGTTTGATTTTTTTATGAAAAAAATAAGAGTATTTTTTTTTCTTTTTAGTGCATAAAGTAGCTTTCCCTCTTCACTGAACGGATCATTATATATAACTATGGGTTGTACCTTTATTTGTTTTATACATCCATTTTATAGACATGAAAAACGGACTATAAAGACATAATAAACGGACTATAAAAAAAACATAATAAACGGTATAAAGAAGAGAATCATTGCTTCTTTGTTCTTTTTTTTTTTCCATTCCTCAATTTGGGGCACAACTATAGTGCATGTCTAAAAACCCTTTATCTCCAAAATTATGTTAAATACAGAAGTAATATATTTTACTTTTTGTAACTAACTTCACCATTCGATTATCTAAACATAGATTTGTACTTGGTTTGATGGTTTCATTGAGAAATTAATAGTGATGATAGGAACTTGAAGTAACTCCCTATTAGGTACCATGCAAGTGTTGCAGCAGCTAAGATAAACATGACAAGCTTAGTTTTCCTTAATTCTCCATTGTTGTGAAGTAATTAGATATTGTTCTCTCTTAACTGTGGCTTTAACACAAGGATTAATTATGATGGTTTTAATTAAAAGGATCTATTTATACATATATAGGAACCATTCCTTCTGTTCTGTTCTGTGCTGAGTCTCTGAAGAAAATTTTACTGAGTTTTTGGGCCTATCTCGTAATTAGGCCTCTCAACCGTTTTATTGGTCCATTGTTCGGTCCTGAACTTACATAAATAAGCATAGGTTGCTAAATTATTCATTAATAATTATCTTCGTTTTAAGTTTCAGTTCATATATGACAAAAATATAGGTTTTAATCCTTTATATATAATACTAATTAATTTATAAATCGTTAATATTTTAATTTACATTTTTTTAATTAATATTACTTAATTATATACTATGTAGAAAATAATAGGAATTAGATCGCTTAATAGTATCTCTCATGTCCGGTGGTCCATGCATCACTGGAACTTTAAAAAAATGAAAATATAAAATCGAATCAAATATCAATTATATAACACAAGCCACAGTTACAGAAATAAATTTTTTATATGTGAGAATAAAAAATAGATACAAGCGTTTATAACAAATTGAAATAATCATTCAAAGTTAATTAAAATAGCATTGAGATGAGGTAATTAACAGGCAGAGATAATTGAAATGGTCCTTCTGCTCCTTAGAGTAGGACTTGTCAATCAATTTAACGGTTTGAATTGAAATAAAATCTATATTTGAATTCCAATAGTCATCAAGCCATGGATTTTTATAATTATGATCAAACATGATCATTAATTAAATAAACTAATAAAACTAGAGTAATTACTTGGACTCAGTCCAGTTTGAACTTTGAACAGATACCCTAATCATGTTTTTTTTTACAGACTAATCATGTTTTTTTTTAAAGCGTCTTTAAAGTGAGGAAACCTATGAAGTAGGAAACTAAAAAATTAGTTACCAAAAAAAAAAATAAAAAATTACACTGTTCGATTTTGAATATAAAAGAAAATATACTTGATGGTGTGTTTGGAATGTCAAGAGAAGGTGACAGAGAAGAAAAAAGTCTTTAAAAAATTGAAATGAAAATGTTTAATGCGAGAGAAGAATATTTGAATATAATTGTTTTAGTCCGCACAAATCGAACTCTCATAGTGTATTTGTAAGGAGTTTAATACTTAAATCAACATTTGTAAGAAAAGTACTATAAAGCACTTCCCTTCCAAATTGGAATGAAATTATAAGGAAATGATCTCTATCTATCTTTCTTTCTTTCTTTCTTTTTTTTATCTCTTTTCATTTTTGCTTTAATTTTTGTAAGGAAAATCGTAATATAATTTTTAAAAGAATAAAATAAATAATTTAATATTTAAGAAAAATACATGTTTTACCTCAAAATATATATTATTGCTTAAATGGTTGCCATGACTTAAATCATCCACATTGGGGATTCTTTACACAGTTTGTATGATGTAAAAATCCTCATTCCGTAGTTCGTCCATTGGAATGCACCATAGGATTATCAATATAGATTATCAATTCTTCATGACGATCCTAGTTTGTTGAATAAAATATGTATTTTTTTTTTCAAAAAAAAAGCAAATTAAAGAGGAAGAATAACAGTTGATTTGGATCTGAAGAAAAAAAAATCTACATCAATTTAAGAGATGAAGAACAAAGAATAAATTAAATCCACAATCAATCAACCCATGTTCAATTAGACCAAGTAAATCAATTATTAATTAAAAATCAAAACAAAGAATCAAATAATTACAGTTAAAATCTCAAAATCACATAATTGAAAATCAACAAAACAAACCTAGAATTAAAACTCAAAATCAATGGGTGATTGTGTGTTGTGCTTTGGTGACGATCCTCTTTTTCTTGTTGTTGATGTGTGCTTTGGTGATAATTTATTTTTTCTTTGTATCTTTTTCAATTGGTGGTGTTGTGTTCTTTGTGTTGTTCTGTGCCATCATGGTGATAATTTGTGAGAGTGATTTGAGATAATGAATGAAGGTGGGAATAAGTAATAGGAGTGAGATTAAATAGGTTGCATATAGTTAATTTGTGAGAGTGATTTAAATTAAAATGAATAATAAAAAGGGATAATGATGGGTATGCACCGAAAGTTACCGTGTGAGATTTTTATTTATTTATTTTCCAAAAAAGCCAATGAAATGACTTTGCTCATGATGTATTTCTTTTATTTTTATTTTTATTTTTTAAAATATGGATTTTGAGATATTATTCTTGAGGTAAAAGAATATATAAACAAAAAATTATAAGCATGTAGGGGTAACTTGTGGAATCCAATTGTAATTCTTAGTAAGTTATAGTTGGAGTACAAAATTGATAAAATTCTTAAATATAATGTGCTAACATGGGACCTAAAAAAATAGGCTAAGAACTCATGAATGAATGTTATTGTAGATGTTCTTAAAGTTTTTAATATTATTATAGTGCATGTATATGTTATTTGTTATTTGTTATTTATTGGAATTTATTTACTTATTGGTGAATTTTTCATAATTTAACAAGGATGGATTGATACTATTATTTTTTTTTATAAGCAAAACTTTCATTGATCAAGATTAGTTTAATGAGGATGGATTCTTGAGCTCCTTATTTATCTGGCACCAACCTAATAATGTGTGCAAGGCATGCAAAATCAAAAACAAAAATTACAAAGAAGGAACACAAAATACAATAACAAATGAACCAATACAGAGAAGGAACATAAACAATAGGTCAACCTACACACTATCTCGAAAAAAGTAACCAATGCATTAACCCATAGGATTAAATCCTTGTTCACTCCTAAACCAAACAAACGAAAACCCCTCCACCAAATAAAAAAAGAAAAACTCAACCCCTTTCTTGCAATAAAGAGCCCTTCCCAAACTCACCTTAGCCTTATAAACCACCCATACCATCAACAGAGGGTGACGATTCTCCCTTCACCTTCCAAATCAGTCTCGCTCAGTATAATCAATGGTCACTCTTCATATATGACTCAAGAGTCACCTAAAACAAGCAACCCTATCACACTCAAATAATCCCTCACACTCACCTCCTCTAAATCAATCACACAGAACCGTGAGACCTACCACCACCACTTAAGGCCCCATCGAGTTATAGATCAAAGCCTTCACAACTTCGAACATAGCTTCATCGCGATCCCACAAATCTACGACCCTTTCCTCTTGAAATGGTCAAATGTGGACCACAATCCACGCTCGAAGACAAGATCCAAACTTCAGTCTTCTAAATCCCTCTAATTGCAAGCTCAGTCAGTAAATACTTGAAATCCTTCACCTCTTGAGTAATTGAGTGTATGTTGAGTCTAGGTATTGATTTTTTACATTTTACTTCTAAATCTCTCAACTTCCTTTTGAAACCCTAACCCAAAACCTCTGAGAGTTAAACCACAACCACCCACCAAGCCCCTATTGAAAGCTATTTTCGCTCTAGTCGCCTATAGGTCCCTCTAAGAATACATCCCAAAAGCACCATCCAGTCGATCCATTGTCATGAGAATCAGTTGTACATAGTCAAAGCCTTTACCTAAAGTTTTTCTTATTTTTCGATATTGATGCTAGTTAGTTTGTTGCCACCACACCCACCACATCTTTGAGTAAAAGCCAGAGCCCTCCCTTTACACCTCTCAAACACCATTTAAGTTTAACAAACATAAGTTAGGAGAGTTTATCCACTCAAACAACAAATACTTGAAACCCTCTAGATTAACATGCATCTAGAGCCACGATTTAAATCTCACCACTTTGAGAAGCTGGTGGAAAGACAGGATACCTCCATTGAAAATAATATCATTTCTCATTTTCCACACTATTTAAATGATCGAAACCCATACTACCTTCCACGCTAGAGCACTAATCCTTCTTTTTACAAAATTAGAGCGATAGGCTAAGTGATCCTGTATTTCACTCGAAAGGACTACAGATAAATCCAACCAACCATAACATTCTTTTCAGAGATTCTGTCAACCACATAAAGCGAGAAGAACAACTATTTCTTTTTTTGTATCTCTTTACCACAAAAGACACATTTATCACTTTGTAAAACCATACTCCACTTAATGAGATTGGCCTTAGTAGGTAATTTGCTTAAGGCTATTCTCCAAACATAGTGAACACATATTTTGATGCTTTAATTTCCCATAATTGTCTATAGAAACCCTACTATCCACCCCTCCTTCCCTGTTAAGCCATTGGTATGTCTTTGTCATTATGTATGGCTCATTATCACCTTTCTAAACTAATTTATCACCAACCTCCTATTTCATCATGACTCTTGATAAGACTTTCCTAATTCTCTCTTCATACCTCTTTCCCACACTATAAGATTGTTTTAGATTATTATTGCATTATGATCTATTATTTATCTAACTTTTAAGATAATTTTATAAAAATTAACAAATATATTATTAATTAAGAATTGTGATTGTGATGAAATAAAATTGAAAAATTAGTGTATCATCATTTTTCTTATATACTATTTACGTAACTGCCCTAGGAATTAAGTTCTTGTACATTCTGCAGCTATTTTCTATAATTCTAGAAAGGTGGGACTGAATTAGTTATCTAATTCTAAGGTGAACATTCTTCCACAGTGCTGACGTGTATAAATAATAATAATAATAATAATATATATGCATGTGGTGTTGTTGACCAGAATACTATGGGTTCGAAAGATCGTTGTTGAATTGTATTTCTCATGCAGAGATGATGACTTGTCACCCAATATTTGGCTTATCGTATACCTAAAAGAAATCACGCAGTGCTTAAAACTAATGCCTTTTCTTTTACTACATACTTTGCCTCACAAAAAATTTTAAACTTCCATTTCGACTTTCACGTGTCGGAAAATAAGCCAAGAGTAAGAGAGAGTGGCGAGATTAATTAATTTACGTGAAAACTAACAAACACGGCATTAATATTTAGCTGGGCCAAATCCGTGTGTTGCATGCTGGCCTTTATTTTTTTGTTTTGGTTTTTTTTAAATGAGAGATCATGAATGTATTTCAATTTATTGGATTAGATAATAATATTATTTGCGATACGTGATTATTATTGATCTAAATTTTTTTTATATAGAATGAGAATTAAATACGAAATTTTACATTAAATAAATAATTTGTTAGTGTTTATTTATTATTAAATTTTAAATATTTCATTGGAATTACAATAATATAAAAATGAAGATAACTCTTTTTCAAAGATTGATCTGTAGCAATCTTCTTAATTAATAGAATTAAAACAACATAGTAATCATAAATAATTTGTAAAACAACACACACACACACACACACACATATATATATATATATATATATATATATATATATAAACCATAATAAGTTCTTCTAGATTGAGAAGTACAATAATTAATGGGCATGATCATTTGTCGGTGATTTCAGTTGTTAGTAAGAAAGTGTGACAAATAGGTCAATCCCAGTTCAACCTGCTTCATTTTTATGATCAGTTGGCAACGTGGGGAAAGCTTTTATTAATTTTTTTTTTTGAAACATAAAAGGATAAAATATTATTTTTATTTCATGAAATATTAAATATTTTTATTTTTAATCCTCAATTGATTGATTTTAGTTCTTAATGTATTTTTCTGTTTTATTTTTATTCTTTCGTTAACAATTTTTGTTTCTAATAAATGTCAGATGTCTCATTAATAAAGTGATACGTGTTATTTAAAAAATTAAAAATTATATATTTTAAAAATAAAAATAAAAATTATTATCACGTATCAGTTAATTAATGATATACATAATATCTATTCGTATTAATAACGATACTCATTTAATTAATGATATGCAAATTCGTACTAGATGAAAAGATTAAAAGTTAAATAAAAAAATATTTTAATAATTAAAATCTAATTAAATGAAACATTAAAAATTATAAATAAAAATGTTATAGAAAATCACCCACTTAATAATATAAAGTCTCGAGAGAATACACTAGTTTTTTTTATTTTATTTTATTTGAATATCGTTGTTTAGCTTTTGTTTCGCACATAGAGTCGTGTTGTTTCTTCTTAGTCGTATGCTAATAGAACGTAGTTTCCACTTTAGTTGTTGTTTCTTCTTTGTCATGCTGCTTACCACTTGTTTCAATATCGTGTAATTTTTCATCAACAATATACAAGGGGCGCCTCCAGATTAATGGCTCAATATAGAATTAATATATTTATATACCATGCACGTTGTGAAAATGACTTTACAACACACTTAATAATTACAGCTTCATACAATTAATGCTAGATGATTTACAAGTATATGGAGTCTCATCGATTTTTGGCTCAAATGACGCATAGAACACTCACATACTATTAATTAAGTTAAGTGTATATTTTCCCCTAAAAAAAAAAGTTAAGTGTATTTTTAGCCTTTGTATTGCACTAGTTTTTTAATTGTAACTTTTTTTAAATAGTCTCTGTATAGTTCGATCGATTTTTTTACATTAGTTCGTGTCATTATATATCCTATACTAATTGACTGTTGGTACGTTATCACAGGTTATTTTAATTACATAAATTTATTTATTTTAGTATCTCTAATAATTTACATAATTTTTTTATCAAAAAAATCAGTATATTTTTTTCTTAATTGCATATTTTACCCTAATTTTTTAATTTTTACAAACTTTAATTGTAACAAATTAATTTGCCATATTTTACCTTAATTTTTTAAAATCTAATTAATTTTATCTTCTATAATTTTACTCCTTATATGATTGTATATTTTATCCCAAATTTTTATAATTTTGACAAATTTTATCTCAACTTTTTTTTTTGACAAATTTTATCATTTTATGTGTATTAATAAATAAATAATATGGAATAAAATTTGTCAAATTTTTAAAAATTAAGATAAAATTTGTTAAATTAATTTTTTTTTTACAAATGTTAAATTAATTTTTTAAAACTAAAATTTTTCAAAAATTAAAAAATTGAAGATAAAAATGGCAGTTTTTTTTTTCTCCTACTGTTATCACTTTAGTACTTAAGTGCAGTTAGGTAACTACACGAATTATAATTCTAAAGAATTAATGTTATAGAAACTGTTTAAGAAATCAAAAGGACTAAAATTATAAAATTATATTTTTATGTTAATTACGCTTATGCTTTTCCTTTACTTTTCATAGTTATTTTTATTTTCTAAATGGTGAGGCGTTGGCGTGAGTATACTGGGTGCGTTGCGCTATACATTCACGGAAACTATGCATTTTAATTTTTAATTAAATTAATGATAAATAGTTAAATTCATTTTAAAATACAATTTACTGATAAATTTATCATTAAAATAATAAATTAAAATTTAGTCTCTAAATACATAAAATATACTATATATTAGTCTTGTTGTAAAATTTTATATATTAATTTAATTTTTTTACGAGTAAACAACTTAAATAATATTTCACGGTGACAAATTAATGTCAATATCTAATATAAATATCTAATATAGATATAAACGCTATGATGAATTTTTCTCAACATTGGACTTTTAAGAAGAATTATTTGACTATTTATCCTTAAATTAAATACAATCTTATCTTAAACATTCTACGTTTTTTTTTTTTTTTGGACAGTATCTTAAACATTCAACGTGATTTCGGTTTGCCCTCATCTCTCGTTTGTTGTCATCTTGCAAAGCTCGAAAGTTTCACAACCACGCGCGGCCATACAATTATGACTTTATTTTATTTGTCCATGTCTGTAGTTAGTTACAGGGACGGATACAGTAATTTGGGTAGGGAGAGCAAAAAATTGACAATAAAATTTTTAAAAAAAAATATTTAATATAAAATTTATTAAAAAAAATAAAAAAATAGATATAAAATTTGACAATTTTTTAAAAAATTGAAAATAAAATCTACAATTATGTGATGTAAAAGTAAAATAGTAGAGTAAAATTTATAAGATTTTAAAAAATTATAGATAAAAAGTGTCAAATTAATTTATTAAAAGTAAAACTTACTAAAAATAAATAAAAATATAATGAAACCAAATATTTATTAGGTATAAAATTAAGATATCATCTACTAATAAAAAAATTATTAACTTAAAAATTTATTTTTTTAATAATTTTTTATTAATATTTATTTTATTTTATATATATATATATGAAAAAAAAAAAGGGGAGGGGGGAGGGGGGCTGAAGCCCTGCTTCCCCCCCCCTTAAAATCCGTCACTGGCTAGCTATAGATTTATTTTGAATATCCAAACAAAGTTGGATATAATTGATGTTAAGTTAATATGAAAATACTCTTTCAAAAAAATTAATATGAAAATATAAATATAGATGTGTGTTCTGGAACACATTTCAATATTATTACAGTTAAATTAATATGATCAAGAGCAAAAGGAGAAAAATACATATCAAAGCTCTGGAGAATTATTCTTCATTATTTTACCTGGGTTGGGATGCGAGAGGATACTCATTCACCAAAATTAGAAAACAATTATTAAATTTTATTTTTAAATATTTTCTCGAATACAGAGAAACCTAATTAAAAATGAGTTGACCTGCAAAATAAGTTAACCGAATTAATATTTATATTTTAATTAATATTAAATTTAGTTTTATTTATTTATTTCAAGTTTACTGTTTGTAGTTTTAAAAAAAGTCATCATGTAAATTAACGATACATCCACGTTACATTAAACAAAAGAATTAAACTTATAATAGGAGATAGTAATATATAGAGCTAACGTGTTGGTTCCACGGTTTCATTCTTATCTTTAATAATTATTAATAATAATCGCGTTAGTCTTCCCAATTCGGTGTGCTATGAAAAAGTCCACCTGACTCTGCCGCTCACACTTATATATATAGGAGACAATTCACTTGAATTCACATTTCAACATTGTGAATTAGTGATAATAGTGATGAGGAGCAAGAAGTTGCAGAGCCAGAACAAATTTGTTCGGATCATGGCTTCGCCAATCAGAGCGTTGGGAAAAGCACGTGACATGTACGTGAGGAGCATAACGAACTGCGGGCAGCACGTGAGCTACTACGGAGACCCCATGGAAGGTGCCGGAAGGTTCTCCAGGAGCCACAGCGTGGCCTCCACGACAGGGTCCGAGGTTGTCGTGAGCGAGGACTACGCGGAGCTTCTCAGAGCCGCCTCCGCGAGAACCCTGGCGAATCGAATCGACGTGGATTTTGTCCTCAAACAACAACAACAACATCATGCGAGTAATTTGCCTAAGTCCAGCAGTGTCGGAATGGCGAGGATTGACGAGGAAAATCCCTATGATTCCCAAAGGGGTGTGACGGATCTGTATCCGAGGAGTAGAAGCTACGCTACTGTGGCGCCGATGAAGAGAAGACCTGCTTCTTCTTTTGAAACCGCCGTTGATCGAGATTTTGTTAAGTGATCAGAGATTTTCATTAAGTGTTGAGAGAAACAGATTTTGATCATTAATTAAAATTAAATTCAGTTTGTAAGAATCCTTCTCCTTGATTTCTGAATCTTGTTTTTTTCTCTTATGTTTATGTGGATTGATATTGTTTTTCGATCGATTTCATTTGTTTTGGATACAAGTTTTCTTGTAAATAAGATTTTTAATGAGCTTCTTGGTGGAACTATGGCAATTTCTTGATTCTGGTATATTACTATGCTTTCTTTCTAGCCCACACAGATAATTCTCTGTCCTTGCAAGTTGCAATAAGGAGTACTTAGGGAGGAGTTTTGTGTTTTCTGGGATTTTAATTAATAAAGGAGATGGCGTAAAAAGTGGATAACTATTAATGGAATGTAATTTGTCGGACTATAGTAAGAGAATTCGTGTCATAAATAATGCATAAAGTGTACACCTTGCCAGATTTGTCTGTGCTTTGCATTCAATTTATTTAATAATAGTTGTACATTAAATAATAATATTAAAATTTAGATTTAATGATAATTTTGTTGATTTATTTTCTCAAAGTCATGATTTCCATCTCATTAGTTTTAAATTAATAATTTTAATCTTTTAATTTTAAAAAAATGATAATTTTGATCTCCTTAATCAATTATTAACTAGTAATTATGATTAATAAAATTATTGAATTAATTAAAATTATTATAAAACATGATTTTTTACACAAAAGAAAAAATAATTAAAAAATAAAAAAAATCATTTTTAACATTAATTTTTTTTATTAATTACCAATTATAAAAAAAAATTAAAATCTTTAAATAATTAATATTTTTTTAATAAATTTATAATTAAGGGATAAAAATCATGCATTTGAAAATTTTGAAAAATTAAGTAACCAAAATTAAAATTTAGCCTAAAATTTATTCGACTAAAACACGTTTACATTAAAATCTGACTATTGATTTAACATTAAAAACAGTTTTCTACCCGGCATAATGAATTGACAAAAGAAAGAAATTAATTTTCAGAATACAATACATTTTTCTCAAAAACTTCCTCAACGGTCAATGAAGGATTATTTCAAAGAAATTGACCTGTCTGAGTATTTATGAATAATTTTTTTTTTGAGATGTTATAGTTTTAATTTTTTTAATTTATTTTAAACTCATTTTTTATTTATAGAGAAATTATTTTTATTATTTTTTTAGTTTTAATTATTACATATTTTCATATAATGTATTTTATTATTAATCTTTTATTATAATTTTAAATTAAATTAAAATAAAGTAAAAAACAATTAAATAAAGCAACTTGTCTTGGTTAACATAATCTCAGTCAATTTAAAAACCTCATCATTTGAAATGAAGCACTATTTATTCACGAATTGTTGTGTTCCCTGTGTTCACTCACTCACTCACAGACATACGTGGTCGTTGTTCGAACAATCCGAGGAAGATTTTTCGAGAATAGACTAGAAAAGAAAAAAACATGGTGGTACTGTTGTCGGAGTCGGAGAATGAACACGACGAGGAGCCCGGCGAGGTTGTCGATTCGGCACCGCCGCAGAAGGTTGACGAAGAGAGACAATTCACCAGTTTCAAGAAGAAGCTTCTCAAACCTGGACACGGTTGGGAAACCCCCAACTTCGATGACCTCGTCACTGGTTAGTTACTTACTCAGTTACTCACCAAAGATAAAAACTTTCTACAATTTTCAATCTATTGATACAAAAATTTGTTACTTACCACTTGCCACTGCATAACGCTTTGTTATACATTGTTTTGTTTGAATGCAGTTCGCTGTGTTGGTACATTGCTCGATGGAGCGACGGCGTTTGATTCCGCTAGGGAGAGGGATCAAGCTAGGACTTTCACTCTTGGAAAAGGTGACATTGCTGCTGGGTTGGACCGTGCGATTATCACTATGAAGAAAGGGGAGGTGGCATTGTTCACGTTGCCCCGAGATGGTGGTGATGTTTTGCAGAACTCCGACGGCGACTCGGTTGTGCAGTTTGAGGTAGAGCTCGTTTCGTGGATCACAGTGGTGGATGTTTGCAGAAATGGTGGGGTTCTCAAGAAGATTATGGAGAAGGGGACTGGCAATGAGCGCCCTGGTGATCTTGATGAAGTGCTTGGTAATCTAATACTAGTTGATTGTGCTTGCTTTTGCATAATGCATGTTTTTTTTTTTTTTTTTTTTCATTCCCATTGATTGAACATATCACCAAGTTGAGGGTTATATATATATATATTAGAATTTGATTTTCATAATCGCCGAGTGCGTGGATCAACACGAGGCTGCTCAGCTTAATTAGTGGTCTCGAGTGAGACAGACCTTTGTTCATTGCCTGTAATGGTCCTGACTCGAAGAGATATACATAATTGTTTCCTGTGAAGGATGCATGTGATTTCACACTCATGGAAAAAGAATTGATTTTTATATTTTGTTAATGTGCAAATTCTTACACTTACAACCAAGTAGAAATTAGATATGATTTTAAAGTAATTATTACAATTACAAAAGGCAATAATCTTACCACACATGGTGATCCATGACTGGATGTCAGTGTAAAAAGCCTTTACATTGTTAGAGCATTTTAATTAAATTCATGCTGTTATTCATTTTGATGTTTTTTTTGTTGCTGTATCGCTTTTGGCATGTTTTATGATTAAAAAGATTGTGTCAGCTTATTAGTTCTTATTAGATATTTTGCTGCTGCAGTGAAGTATCGGGTGGTGCTTGATGATGACACTGTTGTTGCAGAGACGCCGGTAGGAGGAGTTGAGTTTCATGTGAAGGATGGTAATAATGTTGAGTTGTGCTCTTTATTTGATGGAATCTAGTTTCATTTTTCATCTCTCAGTTTGTTTGACCAATTATGGTGCCGGTTGTAGGTCATCTTTTTCCGATATTGCAGAAAGTAATCATGACTATGACAAGGGGAGAGAAGGCTGAATTAATTGTCCAACCTCAGTGTATGTCTTTTATTCTTCTTTTACACTTTTATTCCATTAGCTTGATGGATATTGCAGTTCACTATCTCTTGTAATTAATTTGGAATTTATTTATACGGTTACTCCAGATGCCTTTGGGGAGAAGGGGAGAGAAGCTGGCAGTGGGCTCTGTTCAATTCCTCTGAAATCAGTGCTGCATGTTAGTATTGAATTGGTATCCTTCAAGCCTGTCATAGATGTTACTGGTGACTCCAAGGTGATTAAAAAGATTTTGCAAGAAGGGGAGGGTGCTTTCACTGCCAATGAGAATGCAAATGTTACTGGTAAGAAAACAACACACACTTAAGCTCAACAAGTTCAACTACTTGGGTTGGCGGGTTATTAATATACTTGATTTGAATCAGAATAAATCTAGAAATGTAAGGATTATCGTCATAAGACGTGAGAGGAAATTTCAAATCTATGGCAATGGTCAGATGTTTCATTATAATCTATATTTGCAGAATCTTTGTGTGAGTCTTAATTTTTCTATTTCTGATTTCTTTTATCTCCCTTTAGTGTTAAAATTATTATCATATAAGTAGTGAATCACATAAACTATGTTACTCACTTGTGAGGTTAGTTTAAAAACGAAATACAATAATTTACAAAAAATTGTGATGAAAAAATAATTCAGTTCATATATCTACAATACTAAAGTTATGAGTTGTGACTAGTTTCATGTTAATGTTCCCAAATCTAGTGTCACTTGATGTTATTGGATACAAGGGTTTAATGTTATTTTTCCCATGTTATCTGCCAATTCAATTTCAAATTTACTTTAAACAATTAACCATCACTTTTTTTTGAATGAAAATATTAGAGGAAATGTATTAACTTCTGCATCTAGATAGGCCACAATAGTACAATCACACACAAATAAAAAAGATAGAATGACTATTGTTGTGGTCACTAGAGACAGACAATACAAATTGCACCACGTAACTTGTATATAGCTTCTTTTATAATGGTTTTCTGGGTAAATACTCCTATATAAAGTCTGTTGTTTCTTTAAAGTAAGAAGGTACTACAACTATAATTTTATTATTGTGAAAGTTAAAGTCCAAGAAGAAAAGGAAGAAAAATCTTCAGTTTACTAATTGTTTTTGATGAAATTGCTATGGCAGTGAGCTTCACGGCTATGCTAGAAGATGGCACTGTATTTGAGAGAAGAGGAGTTGATGAAACACAACCCTTGGAATTCATAACTGATGAGGGTGAGCTTATTCTTATCCTTCTTTAATTACACTCTTTTGTATATTTTTGAGTTAGAAAATATGAAAATATCTTATCATAACTTGGTATGTCTTAGATTATGCGCTAGGATTAGTTTCTCTATTTCCTCATCATTTAGGATTGGTTACCGTTTCCTTATCTAATCATGATTTGGTTCCCTATTTATTTAATATTATGAGTAGTTTAAATAAGGGTTAGTGCTCTGTTTTTTGAACATATCATAATCATCAAGACATTGTAATAAATCTCAGTTAATATTGATTCAGTGTTTCATTCTATTTTATCTCTCTTCCTCCCTATAGCTAAAACTTCATAATTTCAACACATGCATTTTTCCCCTTGCTTGGTAATGAGCTGAGGATTATTGAGTATTTATGACATCTAGGAAGTGATGATAATAGTGTTTTTACTTTGTTGTCTGTAGAACAAGTGATTACTGGTCTAGACCGAGCTGTGGCAACAATGAAGAAGGGTGAGAGGGCGATCATTAGCATACATCCTGATTATGCATTTGGAAATGTTGAAGTGAGAGGAGATCTTGCTATTGTGCCACCAGGCTCAAATGTAGTCTATGACGTTGAGTTGATGGATTTTATTAGGGTAAGAGGAAAAAAATCTTCTGCCACGTCCATTGAGAAATTGAAGATAACGGTTTTTTCTATAGACTATGATGGAAACTTGTATCATTTACTAAAAGAGTAGAGAAAACCAAAATGACTTGCAGTAGGCTTTAGTTTCTCTTTCAGTGTATAGTTTGTCTGTTAGATACATATATGCATAGTTTTTCATGCAGCATTGCTTTCAATAATTCTAACTTTTATTTGATTTAAAGGAGAAAGCACCATGGGAATTGAATAGTAATGAGAAAATTGGGGTGGCTGGGAGGATGAAAGAAGAAGGAAATGTGTTATTTAAAGGTGGAAATTATCTGCAAGCAAGGAAGAAATATAGAAAGGTAAATCCTTGACTTGTGTTGGCTTTGGTTTTTTAAGTTTCATTAAGATTCCTTTAGTTCATAATTTCTGCCAAATCCATGTTATCTTGTTCTCTCTCAGGCTGCTGATTTTGTTTATGAAGATGGATCCGAAGTGGTTTTTGAGCAAAAGCAAGCTATGACACTGAGAGTGTCATGCTGGTTGAATGGTGCAGCTTGTAGCCTTAAACTTAATGATTTTCCTGAAGCCATCAAGCTATGTTCACAGGTAACAGCCAAACAAGTCGTGCATAAGATTTGAAGCAGCCAATTCTGTGAGCAGATTGTCTAGCTTCCTCCCAAGTTCCTCTTCCACTGAATTCGTGCTTTCATCTCCTTGCTCCTTCTCTTTGCTTTTAACAATTAACACTTTAACAGGCTTCACTCTTTTCTCACTATGCCTTCTTAATTATGAAAAGATTCACACTATGCCTTCTCAATTTCTAGATGAATAATGGCAATGCCTAAATGTAACTACCACAGGATGGGCATAGAAAATTATTATATTGGCATATACAGATACTGTTCAACTTATAAAATAGTAGTAAAGTGGAAAATTTTCCACATATATTGGAAGCTTCATGTATGCTGATGCATGCCTCTTAGTGCAAACAAGGAAATGGATGGATTGATATCATCCCATCATTCAACTTCTAAGGTTATTTGAGTAGCTATCATAATGAATTTCTTACTCTTTTTCTCAGGTGCTTAATGTTGAATTTTGCAATGTGAAAGCTTTGTATAGACGAGCACAAGCATATATAGAAACTGGAGATTACCTTTTAGCAGATGTAGACATCAAGAAAGCTCTTGTGATGGAACCACAAAACAGGTACTTAAAAGGGTTGATTCTCCAAAAAGAAATTACTGCTGGTTTAAAATGAATGCTTCTCATTAGAGGAACAATTATTTTTCATTTTCCAGGGAGGTGAAAGTAATTCAGATGAAATTGAAGCAACTTCAAGCTGACAGTGACAAAAAAGATGCTAAGCTATATGAAAACATGTTTGCACCTAAGACAAAGGGCTCGTCTATGGCTTTAAAGGTGAATATTGTTTAGACTTGATGACTCTTTTTTTTGCTTGTGTATTTGATATTAGGAATTTGTCTTGCTTTAAGCCTATTCTTTTGGGAGAAAATTGAGTACAAGTAGGGTTGAAATAATAGACATACTTCATTGTGTGGATCTAGAGTCATCATCTTTTTTCGATCTAATAACTGCTTGTGAATCTATGAAGCTAACATGGGTGCTACATAAACATGGAATTTTCCTTCCTAGTCTAGGTTGATGCCTTGATAATCAAGGCAATGGATAAAGAAAGATTTTAATAATTCCCATGTTGTCACTTTAGGACTTTTTATTATCATTACTTATCTTTTTCATTTTGTGCTTAACCTCTATTGTTTGCCATTATAAACTGTATTTGTAACTAAAGCTCTTACTCTTCTCAAACAGAGATTGAAGATTGAGAAAGATGAGACGGAGAATGAAGAGGTTGCAAGAATGGAAACTGACAAAGTTGCTGATAGCGCTGTGATTTAATAGCTGGTTCTTGTGAACCATTATAGATTATAATACAAAGCTTCCATTTACAAAATAGTAGATGGAAGTTGCAAACTCGATTTGGATGAAAATCTACATGTTCCAATAGAATACATTCATGATTACCATCAACTTGTTATCTTGCTACATTTCGGATGAACATTATACACACCAAATTCGCATGCAAGTCGTGTTTAAAATTGTTGGCTCTTTACATTTATCATTTGGATAGTGATGTTGTGCCAAATGCCATTAGGTGGCTAATACAAGAAAAAAGGTATTTTTGTTAAAGGTTGTAGTAATATTGTGTAGTCTAAAAGAAGAGAATTTTTTTTTTTAAAGTAAAGAAGAGAATGTTTAAATGAGAATTACAATGAGTATAATAAATAGGCAGAATCAGAAAGATTTTTTTTAGCCAATCTATTATTTCTAATATATTTAGTTTTAACTTGAGTTTTAATATTTTTAAAAAAAATAAATGCAATAATAAAAATATCAATATATCACAATATAAAATATAATTTTTTTTAATTATTAATCTAAAAAATATAATCCAAAAATATTTTTTACTACAAATTTTAATTATAACAAGATTTACATATTTATTACAAAATTTAGGTCTATAAATAAACATTTATTCTATGCAATACACAAAAATAAGATATCAATTTTATCTTAAAATTAGGATTTAGAAATTACATAGAAAAAGATAAAAAGTGATAAGAAAAACAGAAATTGATTTAAAAAAAAATAAAATCTCTTTAATTTTTTAGTTTTTTTCTTTTGGACCACGTCGTCATAATTTCAAAAGACAAAAAGACACGGGCCATGGTATACAAAACAAGCCCACCAAATCCGCGCCTAAACCTCAGAACAAACCTAACTGAAATTCAATTCAATTCAAGTGAGGCGCAGCGCACCGTTTCCGAGTCTATGAACTTCCAAAAGCTCAGTTCCGTCGATTGGAGCCCTTCGCCGGTGGTGGCTTTAGCCACCAGCTTCGACGGCTCGCGAGTCGCCGCGGCTCGCGAAGATGGCTCCCTCGAAATCTGGCTCGTCTCTCCCGGCTCCATCGGCTGGCACTGCCAACTGGTAACTAACTAACTAACTATAACTAACTCTCCTTTACGATTATCTGATTCTGATGCATTGGGTTTCGGCACGCGCAGACTATACACGGCGACGCTAACAGAAGAGTAACGTCGCTTATTTGGTGCCATGGTGGCTCTGACGGAACTCGCTTGTTCTCGTCTCACGCAGACGGCTCCGTCACTAAGTGGGATCTTTTTAGCTTGCAGCAGAAGGTACATTGGACTTAGATGCATATTTGTTGCTAGCAAGGTTTTAAATATCTGTCGCTACCGCATTGCGGTTTCGTTGTGTTTGCTGATATTGCGGACAATTTGCAGTCCAAATCACTGTCGCGGATAGTTTTTTGAAACTTTTAACCAATAGCCGATAATGTGGGATTTGAGGACAGAAAATATTGTAGAAAATGGTAAAATATGTTTTTAGTTCTTTAAGAGCAGGATTTTGCCTAATTTGACATGTGGCCTTTGCAGACAGTGCTCGATCCGGTTGGTGCAACAATCTGGCAAATGGCTGTGACATTTTCCAAGCTTGACAAGATAAATGATAAAAGGGAGGATGAACGAATTGGGAATGGGCTCCGAGAATTTGATGAACAAGAGAACAGTGAAAGTGATGAAGATTCTTATTCACCTGGTCCTCTTGGGGATTCTGTTAGCAAGCTTCCGCGTGTGGCGATGGGTTTTGACAATGGATATGTGAGGATTTATGATATCGCTGACACAGATGAATTTATTTGTGTAAAATCCTTGCCCTGTGTCAAAGGTGAGGCTTTCCTTAAATTATCTGTCCAGCAGGTTTTCCTTTTGTTATGCGTTTACTCACATTAAGAGGATGTTTTTATGTTACTGTTTCCAGGACGAGTTTTAAGTGTGTCTTGGAGTACAGATGCTAACTACATATATTCAGGAAGTAGTGACGGGTATGTATTGAAGATGCCATTGATAAAATATAAGTGGAGCTTATCACCTATCTTCTTTTGCTAGAAACTAAGATTGTATGCTTAATTATGCAAAAAATTAAAACGTAGTCTATACATTTATCAATCGGTGTTCATTACTTAGTGAAATGTCCTTATTTATGTTTCTTGTCTGTCTCCTTACAGATTGATACGATGCTGGAACGCTGGATTGGGCAATGAAATCTATAGGATTACAGCTGGACTAGGAGGGTTGGGCAACGGGCATGAACTTTGCATATGGTCATTACTGTCTTTAAGGTGATAGTGGATGCATTTTTTTGTTGAATTGTCTTTGACTTTAATTTAATATGCATGCTTCTGCAATCAATATCCACCATATTGTTATACTTTTGATTGTAGAGTACTTTCTTCCTATTTGCAAACTCTTGTAGCTAATTGGCAAGTTACTATCTAGGTCTGGTACACTTGTTAGTGGGGACAGCAGTGGTAGCGTCCAGTTTTGGGACAGCCAACATGGAACTCTCTTGCAAGCACATTCTTTACACAAGGGACATGTACATGCTCTGGCAGCTGCTCCTAGTCATGATAGGGTGTTCTCTGCTGGTTCTGATGGACAGGTACTGAGTTGCATGATTGTGAATTCTTATGAAACCATAGTAATTTATCTTTTTGATGTTGCAAATTGCAATTGGCTGCTGATGTGTATATTTGATATCTGTTTGACGATATATTTTTTACATTACTTATTAGTTTTTCCCACATTAATAAGATGTTATTTTGCATAATTTCTATTGTTGTTGAGGTCAAATTCAAGTAATGACTACGTTATTTTTACTCTGCACCTTTTCTCTTTAAATTTATGTTTTATGTTTTTCCACATGGGAATGTGTATGATAGTTTCAATGTTTGTAATGTACATATATGAATGTCATATTGCGAAGTATAGTAGAGGTAAAAAGGTTTAAATAGTATAATGATCGAGAATAAGAGGAAACAAAAAATCCCAAGTTGTAACTGAAATGATTAAAAGGATATGGTTGAAATGGACCACTAGAGGGGTAGTTCTCTTCTCTCGGACAGGATGAATGGCTATGATTTTTTGGGTTAAAATTTGGCTGTATATTTTTGTCAAAAAAATAGAAGTAATAAAGTTGTTTAGTGACCGTATGTATAGTTTTTGCATTCCGGCCTGTTTCCTGTGTTTTTTAGATAAATTGAAAAATCTACTATTTTTTTTAAAGGTAAATAGCAAATATTATTAAGCCCAGCTCAAAGCACAAGGTATGCCCAAACTGAAAAATCTACTGTTACTTGTGCTGCTTGTTCTGGATGCTTCTTATGTATTCGTGTGAGCTGGTATGTTGTTGTGTTGCTATTTTTTATTCATTAAATTATTATTTGTTTCTCCATTTTTCAATTAGTTGCAGACTTGCAGTGTTATCCTGTAGTTAGTCTGTTGATGATGGGAATTATAACAATGATGGTTTGGTTTATTTTATTTGAAGGTTATTCTTTACAAGCTGTCTAGTAGTCAGTCAGCATCATCTGATGATATCAATTCTCCATCAACCAAGAGATGGATCTATGCTCACTATGTAAGGGCTCATACACATGACGTCAGGGCTCTGACTGTTGCTGCACCGATAAGTCAAGAAGGTTGTTTGAAAGTCATACTGTTTATTAACTTTTTATGTTATTTATTCTGCTAAGAAGAAGCCCTAGAAAAGCTTATCCAAATGGGCAGCATCTTCAGTTGCTATGTATGCATTTTCCATGTTCTGTTTCTTAGCTATGCATTTTTGTGTAGCAAATATTAAGCCAGAAAAGCGGATTAAAAGAGCTCGACGTGAAGAAAAGCCCATTGATTTCAGTTACCCTAAGTGGGCTCATTTGGAGGTCCCCATGCTTATCTCAGCAGGAGATGACACAAAACTTTTTGCACACTCAGTGAAAGAATTCACTAAGTTTTCTCCTCATGATATCTGCCCTTTGCCTCAGAGACCACCCATTCAACTAGTGCTTAATTCTGTCTTTAATCAATCCAAACTGCTTTTGGTCCAATCTTCACAAAAAATAGAGGTTCATTTGCTACAACTCAAAAATGTCTGCACCTCTAGAGGCTCTCCAAAGATCGAATTAGTGGCTCAAGTCAAGAGTAAGGCATCTCAGAGGATAATTTGCAGCACTATTTCTAATTCAGGTGCACTATTCGCGTACTCTAATCATAAAAAGCCTAAGCTTTTTGAATTGAAAGGGTGTGAAGTTGGAACAAGAACATGGGTTATTAATGAAAGGGATCTTCCTCATGGATTACCATTTGCCCATTCTATGATTTTTTCTCACGACTCTTCCAAGTTGATAGTAGCAGGTTGGGACAGAAGGATATATGTAAGCTAGCAACATGCTTCATCTCTATTATGATTAAATTGTGTTTTATGTAAAGTATGGTTACTTCATAAGGGAATTTCTTTTGCTTGTTTTTTCAAGGAATTTCTGAACTTATCCAAACTATGGTTATTTTACTCCATACTTTATGATAATCATGCTGTGCATCATTTGCTGTTTGCTATTCAGGCCCTTGCTCCACTTGAACTTGGTAATTTTTTTGTACCTGGCCTGTAGACAGTTTAAAGTGGATTTGTTATCCAGTTTAAAATGCTACAGTGTTTTTTTTCCTTATTTTTATATTTATTGAACTGTGTTTCCTCCCTGTAAATGCATGAGCACTTCTTCTAGTTATTATTATTTGCTAGAATTTAAGCTTGGCTTAATTCTAAATTGGTCTGTATAATTAACTTCAAAGTTTATCTATTGGCTGATTTGCTTGTCAGTCATTTCCAATATGTTCATTAAAATATTATGATCTTAAGGTTTAAAAATCTATTGGTTTTGTTGATACTTTCTGCTTTTGAATTCTATAGGTTGTGGATGTTACGGGATCAAAATTAGTGCATACTTTTACACCCTGTTGCAAATTGCAAGATGAGGAATTACCTCCAACTGAGCCACCCATAACAAGATTGTTTACTAGTTCTGATGGGCAGTGGTTGGCAGCTGTGAACTGTTTCGGGGATATATATGTATTCAACTTGGAGATACAAAGGTGTTGTTTCTAGTTTGCTGAAGTTAATAATTCTGGAGACCTATTACTGTATTTAACCTTTTCTTTTTTTTGATCGGCATGTATTTAACTTTTTCTTTTTCTTCAGAAAGTTTTGATTGGATGTTTGTTGCTTTTTGTTGTGGTAGTTTACAGTACCATGCTGTCTGTTTAGGTGCAAAAACAATTTAACTGGTAATTCCAAAGGGTCCCTTATTATTCTTCCCCCACCCCTTTCTCTTTGTCATGTTCTTCGATTCTAGAAAGGTAGCAGTGATTGCATGAATTATTTTATATTGATATTGATATTTATATTTTGTTGTATTTTATAAAATTAACCTGCTTGTGCTACATCACCTAGTGGGATAAGGCTTTGATGTTGCTGTTGTTGTTCTACAGCCAGCATTGGTTCATTTCAAGATTAGATGGCGCCTCTGTTACAGCTGGTGGATTTCCTCCCCAGAATGACAATGTACTGATAGTTACAACTTCCTCAAATCAAGTGTATACACTTGATGTAGAGGCCAAGCAGTTGGGAGAATGGTCAAAACTGCACACATGTGGTCTTCCTAGGAGATACCAGGAATTTCCTGGTGAAGTTATTGGGCTCTCATTCCCTCCATCGCCAACTTCATCTTCTGTTGTTATTTACAGTTCCAGGTATGCCTTTTTATTTTCTTTTTGAATAAGAAGTTGACATCTTTCCTTGGTGAAATGATAAAAAATTAAATGAGAGAAGTACACGTCTTGTGCAAAAATATTTTCTTTGATGTGGAAGTAATGGCTTATTAATTTAAATCTCGTGATTTGATAATTTATGTTTTTCGTATATGAAGAATTTCGTGGTGTGTAGTAACTAGTAAGTCCACGATATACATAATTTTTTAGAAATTCAAAACTACTTAGAAATTTAAAAATACTTAGATTCCATGTTTCAGACTTGTGATAATGGAAAGTTAACCCTTCTAAGTCAGTTGATTCTCAGCATTGTGATATTAACCATTCCTGACTCAGAATATTATGTTTTTCTTTTTTATTTATTGAATGATTTTTAAGTATTTTCTCATATTTAGAAATTGATTCATCTTCAGGGCAATGTGCCTGATTGACTTTGGGTTGCCCGTGGAGCAAGAAGAAAGTGATATGCTAAATACTCAATATTCAATGACAAGGAGTTTACAAAAAAATAATGTTAAGAAGAGGAGCAGAGATAATAATAGGAAGAACTTTGAAGTTTTACCTTTAAAGAATCCTGTCTTATTTTTATCTCATACAAAAGATTCCTTATTTATGGTAGACAAACCCTGGCTGCAAGTGGTCAAGAGTTTAGAAGCCGCACCAGTCCACAGGCATATATTTGGGACATGAGGAGCATTAAGCAACTTAGATAATTGTTCTCAGCATGATGGGGATAAAACCCCTTTTATGATTTTTCTTTTTGCCTCTTCACAATGTTACATTAGTAATAGCTTCACTTGACTATTTTATTTTTCAATTGCACAAGTTCTGAACTTTTACTATTAATCCCCAGCCTGGTTTTGCTGCTTATTTAGTATAATCATTTGACACTTCTAACAAAATATTATTAAGATGTAAATAGAAATTCAATTACTAGGTATTTATAAATGCCGGCATAATCTTTAAGTTTTAGTCTCTACATCTGGGAAATATTCATTTTAGTCTTTATACTAACAATTTTAATATAAAAAAGATAAAAATTATAATAAAATAAATTTTGAAATTTAGTTTAAAAAAATAAAAAAATGTTTCAAAATTCTTAGAAAAATATAGTAAAAAAATGATATTTGTATAACTATAAAATAACATTAACTAAAAATCAATAATAACTTAGATTAAATTATGAAAAAACTTCTTTATAAAAAAATATTTAATTTTTTTCTATTAAACTTTTAAATATTATTTATAAAATTGTTTAATATTTTTTATTGACCCATAAGAAAAAAAGGAAAACAAACAATAACATCCCAGCAGCAAAGCAACTGATTTGATGTATTAATGTAGAATCCATCAACAAATTTAATATATTTATAGATTAGTTGTTACATCATTTTAATTTCTTAAGAGCATAGTAAACACACTAATTTTTTTAATAATTTAATTAATCATTTTGAATTTAACAATTTAATTAAAAAGAAACAGATTTACCAAACACACCTCCATAAGTTTAGTAAAGGATAATGATAATTATAAAGTAACTAAGGTTTATGATTGGAAAAGATAAAAAAAAAAAAGAAGTGAAAAGAGAAAAAATGAGAGGTGCCAGCGAGTGCAAATGGAGCCCAAGAAAGTCGATGGGCCTGTGATGGCGAACCCGGAATATATATGGATCCATCCAATCCAAGTCAGCGCTTAAACCTCAGAAACAAAACCTAACTAGTAATAACAACTATGGCCGCCTTGTAGTTCTATTTCTCTACTCTACACTTCTTCTTCTTCATTCTTCAAAATTGAATTCACGTGCACCACACCGCATCGTTTCGGTGTGTGGCTAGCTCCATGGGCATGGGCGAACTCTTCAAACTCGGCAAAGTCGAGTGGAATCCTTCGCCGGTCATCGCCTTAGCCACCAGCATCGACGGCTCCCGAATCGCCGCGGCTCGCCAAGATGGCTCTCTTGAAATATGGCTCGTCTCTCCCGGCTCCATCGGCTGGCACTGTCAGCTGGTATCTAACTAACTATCTCCTCTAACGACGTCGTTCCTTTTGTCTCATTCTGATTGATTTTTTTTTGGCGCCTGCAGACTTTACCTGGAAAACCTAACGGCGGAAGAGTGACGTCCCTTATTTGGTGCCCCGGTGGCTCCGACGACGGAGGCCGCTTGTTTTCGTCCCACATAGATGGCTCCATCACTAAGTGGGATCTTTCCCACTTGACGCAGGAGGTATAGTATATGATGTCATCATTCTCGTGTGATTCAACCTTGTTAACTCTTTTATGTTTTTCATTGTAGCTTGTGAACTGTTTTAGTGAGGAATGTGGAAACATTTAGTTAGAGACTCTCCTTTTTAAGAATGGTTGAGTTAGGTGTAGCTCTTGCTTGATAGTGAGTTAAGTGTTTTTATTGTTTGGGTTGCTTAACTTTGACACGTGGCACTTGCAGACGGTGCGGAAATCGGATGGTTTCACAATATGGCAAATGGCAGTGACTTTTCCTAAGGGCGGCGACAAGATCAATGGTAAAAGGAAGGGTGAACGAATGGGGAATGGGTTTCATAATGATTTTGATGAACATGAGAGCAGTGAAAGTGATGACGATTCTTATTCGCCTGGTCCTCTTGAGCGTTCTGTCTGTGAGCATCCACGCGTCGCCATTGCTCTAGACAATGGATATGTGAGAATCTATGATATCTCTGACACAGATGAATTTATTCATGTAAAATCTTTGCCCCCGGTCAAAGGTGAGGTTCTCCTCAAGTCATTTGTCTTGTAGCAGGTTTCCCTTTTGTTATGCGGTTACTCACGTTAAGAGGATGTTTTGTGTTGTGGTTTACAGGACGAGTTTTAAGTGTGACTTGGAGTACAGATGCTAACTACATATATTCGGGAAGTAGTGATGGGTACGTATTGAAGTTGTGATTCATAAAGATCATTGCATGTACTGCTAAAGTTACTTGACGCTTATCACCTATTTTCTTTTTCTAGAAACCAAAATTGTATGCTTGATTACTCAAAATAATTAAGCAGATTTGGCAATGTATTCTACACATTTATTAATTGTCGTCATTACATGTTAACTGTCCTTATTTATGATTTTTGTCTGTCTCCTCATAGGTTGATACGATGCTGGAATGCCACATTGGGAAATGAAATCTATAGGATTACAGCGGGGCTTGGAGGGTTGGGAAATGTACATGAACTTTGCATATGGTCATTACTGTCTTTAAGGTGATAGTGAATGCATCTTTTGTTGAATTGTCTTTGAATTTAACTTAATATGCATACTTCTGCAATCTATGTCCACCATATTGTTATAATTTTGATTGTAGAGTTCTTTCTTCCTATTTGCAAACTCTTGTAGCTAATTGGTAAGTTATTATCTAGGTCTGGTACACTTGTTAGTGCGGACAGCAGTGGTAGTGTCCAGTTTTGGGACAGCCAACATGGAACTCTCTTGCAAGCACATTCTTTACACAAAGGGCATGTACATGCTCTGGCAGCAGCTCCTAGTCATGATAGGGTGTTCTCTGCTGGTTCTGATGGCAAGGTACTGAGTTGCATGATTTGTGAATTCTTATTAAACCATGTTAATTTATCTTTTTGGCATTGCAATTGGCTGCTTATGTATTTGTTATTTGATAGCTCTTTGGCAATATATTTTTGACGTTACTTATTAGTTTTTCACACATTTATAAGATGTTATTTCCATAATTGCCATTCTTGTGGAGGTCAAATTGAAGATGTGAGTTGTGATGATGTATATTTTGCTCTGCACTTTTTTCCTTTAAATTAATATGTTTATATGTTTTATGCGCTGCCATATGGGAATGTCCACGATGTTTTCATTGTTGGTAATGTACATATATGGATGCCATATAATGCAAAGAACATTCAGTGTAAAAAGGCTTAAATTGTATAATGATTGAGAATAAGTGGAAACCAAAAGTCCCAAGGTTGAAATGGATCACTATAGAGGTAGTTCTACTCTCTCGGATAGGATGAAAGACGTGAGGTTTCCAACTACTTCTCTCCAAGGATTGAAGATGACAGCTATGATTTTTTTGGGTTAATGTTTGGTTGTATATATTTGTCGATAGAAGTTCAAAAAAAGTTATATACATAACATATAAATTTGTAGTTTGAACATTTGGTTTTTGATATTGAGATGGTTATAGGCCTTTAGTGTAATTTTAATGAGTTGTTTTAACAATATCGAGTTAGGCCTGATTCATAGTGTCTAATTGTTTGTAATGATATTAACACGCGAAATATTGAAGGTTTGATTTCATAATATTTGATCCGGATAAAAAAAAATCCCACAAATCTGATCCAACCTGACCCGTTCCCACCCCTAAGAAATTAAATAACATGAAAAATGTTTTTATTCTATTCTATTTTTAGTCCCTTTTCTATTTATAACTTGTTAGTGTTCTCTATTAACTTACTGTATTATTGTGTATTTCACCCATATAATTAAAAAGTATATTGTTGTTTGATACCCATATATGTACAGTTTTTGCATTCTGTTTTGTTCCTGTTTTTGTAGAAAAATAAATAATCTACTGTTACATATGCTGGATTTTCTGGATATTTCGAATTTATGTGTCACTGTATCTTGAATTGTTCATAGTGGAGGTCCATTGTTTATCATATTTCAGGGTGTAATTGAGTTCTGCATTTGTATATTGCCAAGAATAATGGATAGTGAAGTCCATTGAATAATGGATAAAATGAGTCAGTATAGTGTTTTGTTGTTATTCATTTATTTATTCTCTGTTGTCCCATTTCCAATCAGTTGCAGTGTTGTCCCATACTTAGTCTGTTGATGATGTGAATTATAATAATGTTGTTTTAGTTTTTTTTATTTGAAGGTTATTCTGTACAAGCTATCTAGTAGTCAGTCAGCATCATCCAATGATATCAGTTCTCCATCAACAATGAAGAGATGGATCTATGTTCACCATGTAAGGGCTCATACACATGACATCAGGGCCCTGACTGTTGCTGTACCGATATGTCATGAAGGTCTGTTTGGAAGTTACTGTTTACATATTTTTTTTGTTATTTATTTTGCAGATATTGTTTTAAGCTAGTTTGGATAAGCTTTCGGTTTAAAACAAGCATTCTTTTGGAAAAAATAAAATTTTGTTTTTAAGAGAAATGAAATTAGGCTTTCTATTATCTGAAGGTCAATATTTCTGTACAGTCAACCCTTTTCAATTCTGAAAACGTGTTTATTTGCTGTTGTAAAGCTTATCCAAATGGGAAGTATCTTTAGTTGCTATTTATGCATTTGTGATATACTGTTCCTTAGCCGTGCATTTTTGTTTAGCAGCTGATATTAAGCCAGAAAAGAGGAATAAGAGAGCTCGGCGTGCAGGAAAGCACAATGGTTTCCGTTACCATAAGTGGGCTCATTTGGGGGTTCCCATGCTTATCTCAGCAGGAGATGACACAAAGCTTTTTGCATACCCGGTGAAAGAATTTACCATGTTTTCTCCTCATGATATCTGTCCTGCACCTCAGAGAACACCCATTCAACTAGTGCATAATTCTGTCTTTAATCAATCCAAAATGCTTTTAGTCCAATTTCCCCAAAAGATAGATGTTCATTTGCTACACCTAAAAAATGCACGCACCTCTGGAGGCTTTATAAAACCCGATATAGTGGCTCGAGTGAATAGTAAGGCATCTCGGAAGATAATTTGCAGCAGCATTTCTAATTCAGCAGCGCTATTTGCATACTCTGATGATAAAAATCCTAGTCTTTTTGAATTGAAAAGGGATGAAGAAGTTGGAAAAATCACATGGAATGTTAGTAAAAGGGATCTTCCTCGGATATTACCATTTGCCCATTCTATGATTTTTACTCATGACTCCTCCAAGTTGATAGTAGCAGGTTGCGATAAAAGGATATATGTAAGCTTGCAATATGCTTCATCTCTATTATGAATAAATTGCGTTTTATGTAAAGTATGGGTACTTTACTTCATAAGGAATTTCTTTTGCTTGTCTTTGCAAGAATTTCTGAATGCTCTGCTTGTTTTATTAATACTCAGCTTTTGAATGATATAGGTTGTGGATGTAGATAGGGCAGAATTAGTGCATACTTTTACACCCCGTCGCGATTCGCTAGATGAGGAATTACCACCAACTGAGCCACCCATAACAAGATTGTTTACTAGTTCTGATGGGCAGTGGTTGGCTGCTGTGAACTGCTTTGGGGATATATATGTATTTAACATGGAGATACAAAGGTATTGTTTCTAATTTGGTTAAATTTTTTATTTTTAACCCAGGAGACCTATTACTGTAGCTGCTTTGTGGAAGAGATAGCCTGGATATGTTATTACTTAAGAAAATTGAAAACAAAAGGACAACCTTTTGGGGAGTCACACAAATACACATTAGACAATCTTCAAGAAAGTTTTGATTGGATGTTTGTTTGCCTTTTGTTGTTGTAGTTTACAGTATATGTCTGTTTAGGTGCAAAAATAATTTATCTGGCAGAGATAGCTTGGATATGTTTTAAGAAAATTGAAAATAAAAGGCCAACCTTTTGGGGAGACACACAAAATACAAATTAGACAATCTTCAGAGTTTTGATCCGAGATTTGTTGCCTTTTGATGTGGTAGTTTACAGTATCATGTTTGTTTAGGTGCAAAAATAATTTAACTGGTAATTCCTATGGATCCCTTATTATTTTGTCCCCCCTTTTTCTTTGGCCATGCTCTTTGATTTTAGAAGGTGGAAATGATTGCATGAATTATTTAATATTGATATTCATATATTCTTTGTATTAATAAAATAAAACTTATTTTGCTACAGCCAGCACTGGTTCATTTCAAGATTAGATGGCGCCTCTGTAACAGCTGGTGGATTTCCCCCCCAGAATGACAATATACTGATAGTTACAACTTCCTCAAATCAAGTGTATGCATTTGACTTAGAAGCCAAGCAGTTGGGAGAATGGTCCAAACGGCACACACATGCTCTTCCTAGGAGATACCAGGAATTTCCTGGTGAAGTTATTGGGCTTTCATTCCCTCCATCAGAAACTTTATCTTCTCCATCGACAACTTCATCTTCAGTTGTTGTTTACAGTTCCAGGTATGCATTTTTTTTTTTGTAAAAATATAAAATTGACAACTTGCATGGGTGAAATGATCAAAAAATAAATGTCTTAAGCCAGAATAATCTTTTTGACATGAAACTAATGGCTTAGTAATTTAATACTTGGGATTTATTGATTTTTTATGTTTGTTATATTTATTAAATGTTTTTTTCTTGGGCTTCATATATATTATGTATGATGAATTTCGTGCTGTATAGTTGTAAGTCTATGATATATGCAGTTTTTAGAAATTCAAAAGCACTTAGAGTTGCTTCTACATCTGGTTTTGTTTTTCCTGGTATCTTTAACAATCAGAGTAATATGATTATCTACGTCTTTGGTTTCATACTTGTGATATTAACCACTTCTGACTCTGAATTATGAATTATTTTTGAAGTATTTTCTCATGTTTGGAAATTGTTCCATCTTCAGGGCAATGTGCGTGATTGACTTTGGGTTGCCCGTGGAACAAGATGAAAGTGACATGCTAAATACTCAAGATTCGTGGGCAAGGAATTTACAAAATTTTAATGTTAAGAAGATGACTAAACATAATAAGAGCAACTTTGAAGTTTTACCTTTAAAGAATCCTGTTTTATTTTTATCTCATACTTCAAAAAGTTCCATGTTTATGGTAGACAAACCCTGGTTGCAAGTGGTCAAGAGTTTAGAAGCCCAACCAGTCCACAGACATATATATGGGACATGATGAGAGACATTAATCAACCTAGAGAGATTTGTTCTCAGCTTGAGGGGATACAAATGATGGGGATAAAAGTCCCTTGTTTTTTTTTTCTTTTCTCGTCATGGCTGGGATCTAGAATTATGTATTGTGTTATCATAATCAATTTTGTTCCATTAGTAATAGTTTCATTTCACTTCACAATTTATTTTATTTTTTATTTACACATGTTCTGTACTTACTCTTGTTAATCAATCCCCCGCTGGTTTTTGCTGCTTGGAACTTTGACAGTTCTAACACTATGATTGAGATGTAATTAAAATGTCAAACATTGGATAAACCAGAGTATCAATTTTTAGCAGGGAAGAACCATTGTTTGGTTTCATAAACTCAAACATGTGTTTATTTCGTAGTGCCCATTTCCTTGACTCTGATTTTTTTATTATTGGCAGTTTCGTTTTTTTTTTTTCTCAAGTATTTTAATATTTGGAAAAAAATTATACTTGTCTAGTAACATGAATTTATTGGAAGGAGTAAATAAATACTTTAGTATAACACTGAAACTATTTTCCAAAATTTATGCTACTTTCTGTATTCTCTAATTTTGATCACTCGAATTTCACGGCTAATAAAATGTGGATAAAATAAGAAGTATATATAAAACTGTTGAATTTACTAAATTTTTTCTCGTCATTAATAACATTGTGACTTGTGTTTGCTAGAATGTGTAACCAAGTTAATTTTGTTGTATTTTGTATATTCTAATTTAGTCGCAAAGTTACACTTCCGTTATAACGCAAGCAATGAACGTGTGCCAACTGCCAACACTAATTTTCCAATTGAAAAAGTAAGAATGAGTAGTGAAATGTGGTGTGTTTGTCCGTTTCCAATAGATCCATGCAGTTGGTTGGATATAAAAACTACGAATAGAAGATTTTGTTAGATATCCTACCAAAACAAATATTCAATAATTGTACCGAGTGTTATGAATGGATCACATTTGAAGTGGGGTAGTTTTCACAAGGTGGTGGGTCTACCCCGAAAATGAAGCTTGGCCTTTTGGTTTCATTTGGATACATTCTCCATTTTGGGTGTGTTGCTCCTCACTTCCCTTCCCACATTTACCCACCCAAAGTGCTTGTGAGCTAGCCTGGCACTGCCTCAAGTGGATCACTACTCATTCATTACTAATACTATGCTTCAGCTTCATGGTGCTGAGTAGTGAGTGGTGAATTAGTTAATTCTGTTTGTGTTTTATTATTTTGAGTTTAAGGATGATAAATTTTCCGTACATTACCTTTTTCCCTATTATTATTACTTGTGAAAAAGGATGAATAGGAATACGATATGAAAGAAGAGTTTGTGATTAGTATCCAACGAAGAAGACCTGGGAGGTCCCAGAGATGCCTGCCACTAATGACAACAAAAGAAAATGGAGGACAGAAACCTTATTCAGTTTCCTATATTCTCTTAGGTTGCTCCCAATAGCATAGGCAGTAGTAGTGGTAGCATAGGAGCAGATTAAAAATAAAATAAAAGGGTAAAATTACAACATAAGAACTTTTCTTTTTTAATATTTTGGAAAAAAGAAAAAGGAGAAGAAAGAAAAAAGGAGTTCCTTTTTTGACAGACATTGAGAATAGCTTCTCTCCTTTGACATCCATTTCTTCTGGTCTCTCTTTCCACAGCAATGCAGCAACAAACAGTGACAAGGACTACTACAGCAAAAAATCACTCATTTCCCTTCTTCATCAAAACCACCTGATCAGTGTGATGTAACAAAGAACCTGTTAGCATTTTTTGCCTTTCAAGTCTTTTCTGAGTAACACAAAACAGAATATTCAAGACAAAAATATGGATCTTTCACCTTGTTGTTCCTCTGAGCCTAGTTTTCCAGCAAGAGACCTCTCTAAGAAACCAAAGTGCTTCTGCAATTTTGTCTTTCTCTGCATAGACTAACAAATATAGCTCAACACAATGAAAAAAATGTGCAATTCAATCAAAGGGCTTGTAGTTATTATAACTTATAACAACTCACAATGAAATGGTTTAATAAAAGAATTGAGTTTGTACCTTTATTCTTGTTGCAGATACACATTGAGAAAAATCCAATGCACTCTCCACTGCTCCATTCCCTGAGAAACTGTCTTGCTGCTTCTGTTCAATAACAACAACAAAACCAACCAACCAATCCATTAGCATTATTTTAAAAAAAAAAATTGCTGCTAAGAAGAAGAAACTATAGACAAACACATATTATTATGTCATTGACATTATTAACCTTGTGACTCTCATTGGAACAGTTGAAAAAAGGAGAGCTTGCAGTGTCATCAAGAGGTGAAAGCTGTTGTTGACTTCTGCTTCCATATTCTTTGGTCTTGTTGTTGTTCTTCTTCTTTTGGGATGATGATGATGATGATTCTTTGGCTGTAGAAGAAAGACAAGGATACCAATTCTGACAATAGCATTCATTATTATCATAATGTGGAGGTCCAGAAGAAGCATCAGAGACCATTGATAAATCTTCCTCGGACTCCTCCACAATCCCACTTCTCCTCTGGTAGTAGTAACTTTCAGAAAGAGAGGATTGGTCCAAATAATGGGTCCATCCTGATTCACTAGCACTACTGTATTGTGAAGCAGCAGATATATGATGATGATAATCCATTCAAGTTCAACCCTTTTTTCTTCCTAGTATAATAACTAGCACCAAGGTTGGTGTTCTTTTTTTTATAGATTCTCAATATGTATGATCAAATGAAAGGTGAAGAAAGATCATATAGAGGTAGTAGTAGCTACTTTGCTCTATCTCCCTATGTCTCTTACCCCTTGTGCTTCTTATGTAGTAGTTCTACTTCTTCTTAGAAGAAAAGGAGTAAAAGGAGAATTGATAAAGAAAAAAAAAAGAAAAAAATCATTAAACTAAGAAAGAGAGAGAGAGAGAGAGATTGCACTAGCACTAGCACTAGAATTCTAAACTGGTTCTGTCCTTTTGCACAATCCTTTCGCCTTCTTATTTTATCTTTATGCGAATGAATCAGTATGCCAGTTGGCCTTGTGAACGTGTGTGTACGAGAGTGTCTGCTAGTGAAAGTGTGAGAGATTGTGATAAGGGAAGTGATTATATGATTTTTATGGCACAATTGTATTGCATTTTGCATTGCATTACCATCAAAAGATAGTGCTGTCCTTTCAGGACAAAAGTTAATCTTAATTTGGCCAAGTCACAACTAATGATACTTTAATCATTAGCTTTTTGTTTCTATTAATGGTTACTAAGGCTTGCAAGTTGACTCCACAATAAATGCACTCTGCTCCCTCTCCCAAGGCTTTTGCATATTTTCCTTTCACACCCTCTTACAATATCGTGTGTATGCTTTGCAACAACCAACAAACTATAGTTTCTCTCTTCATTTAATTTTTCATCTCTTGAACATTTTTCTCAAACATATATATATATATATATGTCAAAAACCAATATTTAACAGCTGTGAATGTGATGTGAAGATTACCACTTTGGTTTCTTTCCCCTTTTTTTCAGCTGAAATTGGGGAGCTCAGAAAGTACCTAAAAGTTAAAGGAAGGGTGGGTGGTAAACAATTTTCAAATGATTTTATATATATAAATTATTGCAATGCAACTATCTCCAAGTGCTGTTTAGTTTAGTTTGTTTATTCATTTTTACATAAATTACTACTTTGAGTAGTTGTATGTTCTCTCGTACCAGAAGTTCTATAAATGTAAAGCTCCTGTTAGAGCTAGACAGAGCCACATTTCATTGAAAGAAACCACTAATGACCACCTGATTTGAATGTGACACTAATCAGAAGCATTTGTGCTTACATTAAAAGACGGCTAGTTATTCAGTTATATTAGAGTTTTGTGTTTTCTTAATGCTTAGTTTCTTCTTTCTTGTTACTGTTTTTCTTTTGAACGTCAATGACATAATGACATGTTGAAATTTCAATTCAAATTCGTTCCAGATCCTTAACCATGAGTAACAAACAATCCGTACAGACTTGTTACCGTTTTTTATTCAAATACAAAAATGTTGCCCATGTGATATCACGTAGTTTCCTCAATAAATACAATTGAAAGTTACGCAGGAGTCAAAATTAATGCAGAAAGTGAACCACTCAAGCCTTGAGAGGACAATGTACAAAAGATAACCATGAGGATGCAAAGGAGTGTAGTACAATTCAGATTTCAGAAATGCCACATAGGTACAATTTGCTCCTAGTGACAAAAACCCACCTCGTCAAAATGGTAGAAAATCCATATAGTACTTACGACACACCTAGGCCCACTCAACTTTGCTCTACCTGTGATTTGGGTGGGGAAAACATTGTCACATTTGGGTAACATTAGTCTTCGTATCTCATATAATGTATGTACTATGCAATGCAAGCTTGGAATTGCATTCAACAGTAAAAATAAAATAAAAACAATTCGGCTCACATGGGAAACATGATAATAATAAGACTTTAACGAAAATGTACTGAAAAATAATTTTATAAAAATTGACAGAATTAAAATAAATAAATAAATAAATAATGAATTATGATGACTGACAGTAAAACTAGTTTATAATGTGGTATAATGTAATTTTTTTTTTTTCTAATAATATGAATATGAATATGATGAATAAACCTTACCTTACTTTCCTAGATTGGTTACATGGCCTATTTACTATTTAGAAAGAATTAATCAATTAAGTTAAGTTAAGGGGTAGTGATGAGTGACCCTACCACATTGCAAGAAGCCGGTGAACCTCTCTAAATCATTTTAATTTATGTATAATATATTATTGTTGTTGTGTCGATTGACAATGAAATGTGACTTTATGTAAAGATCATAGGGCCAGTATATGATTCTGGTCTGACTCCAATTGGTCCCGCCCCTTTTAATAGAATGTGTCCCTTTGCAGGTTTCTCTTCTAATGCATTCTGCTCTGTTAACCACTCTGCTTATCCATCTCAATCATAGAAGGTTCATGTCTAATCCATCTCATCTAACACAACACACTATTATTATTATTATGTAATTGCAATTATAATAATCATGGAGTTTATGAGTTATAAGTTAGGACTAATAATATCAATAATAATAATAATAACAGAATCTCACTCTAAATCTAAATGGTGTTGTCATGTCTATCTTTTCTGATTTTGTTAAAGTAAATATCTTGGTTTTGAACTTTTAGAGCTTATTATTATCTTCTTATTAAGGTAGACATCGATTTGAATTGCAAGAGATAGCGATAGACGATATACTTTTATCCAAAAGTCTAATTCAGTTGGTCCAATCAGTGTGCTTTTACATCAAGTTCAATTCCTATTTATATAAAAAAAAAAATGATATAACTTTTTTGTTAATATAACTGTATATCTAATATTCCAACTCGAAATTATTAATTCTACCTGAAGAATCACATTGTTAGGAATAATTTTGGTGTTTGTTTGAGAATGCTTATTTTTTAATTTGGTTATATATATATATATATATATCATAGTGTGTAATCATTTCTAATTTGTCTCAAATGTTTGTGACTATTATAAGACCGTACGATTGGAAATGAAGATACTATAGAGTATAGGAATTAAATTAAAAGTATGATGTGTAAGTAAGAACTAAAAAATATAGTATTTTTTTGTGGAAATGCAAGATATTTAATTTTAATTTACTCTCTACCTTCCAATATGTTGTCATAACACCAGCATAAAGTGTTATAATAATAACATACGACGAAGACCAAATCCAAAATAATTGTACTAGACTAGATTGAAAGGATTTTTTGTGCAGTCAAATTAAAAATGAGTATAAGTTTTAATACCATAAATATATTTTTAACCAGATTTGTTGAAATGAAAAATAAAATAAAAATCACATGTATGGTTACATCCAAATAACTTATTTTAGAAAAGTCTCATGTTACATCTGAAAATAAAGTGACAATATAATGGCAAGGTTTGATAATTAAGTCTTTGTCTTTAAAATATTTTTTATTTGATTTCTTTTTTATTTTTGCAAATAAGTTTTTTTATAAAACATTTTTCTTTACTAAGCAGTTATTTTCTAGTATTCTTTGTTTTTTAATTTAATTTCTCTAAATACCATAAACTTTCTTTTTAGTCTCTATATATTACGAATTTTTATTTAGTTCTTCTAAATATGGGGAGTTTCTCATTAATCCTCCTAAAGGATTGTACATATAAACACCAAAAAAATATAATTTAACCAAATTTGTTCGAAGGGAAAAAAATATAGATGAAGAACACTTATGGTTAATTACATTTTCAAATAACATATTTTAAAAATGCCTTGTGTTTCATTATAACAATATAATTCAGTTTTTATCTATAAAAAAAATACAATTTTTTTCATCATTTGATCTTCTTAAATATTACCAATTTCTTATTTAGTCTCTGTAAATATAATACTAAATATTTAGATGAACTACAATAATAGAAAGAACTATTTAATAATAAAAATGTTTCATAATAGATTCATTTAAAAGAATAAATATATAAATAAGAACATGATTTTTTTTCTCTAAAAAAATAAAACATGATGATACTAAAGAAATGACATAAACCAATGAAAAGTCGTCCACGTATACGAGCAAAAATTCAAATCATGAGGTATGACTCATACCATACGTTGCTTCTACTGCTATAGTATCAACTAAAAGATAGAGAAATTGAAAAGAAAGAAAAAGACACAAAGTTATCTCATCATAGACATTTTCATCTTCATTTGTTTTGTTACAATGCAAATACTGTATGAGTATGGGGTTTTCCAGCAGCACAAAGTATTTCAACTTTGGTCCCCTTTCATATGGCAAAGTCAAACATTGCTAATTGCAACAGTGCCTAACCACCGACTAAGAAATTCAAAGTCTTTCTTGCTCCACTTTTTCTACTTTTCTCTTTCAAAACCCATATCTCCATATAGTACAATATCATGATCAAAGTCAAATCTCTTAAGGTCCAATTTCTACCTGTGGTGTTGGAAGCTTATGAATTCTGCATGGCCCAAATGGAATAATATTTAGTCTACATTCTACAACATGTGCACATATATCTAATTAACTCAATTATTATCTACTACTTAGTGTTGAATGATTAAGAATTCCACATTGTGTATGCATGGCCCAAAAGGGTTAATAAGTCTACAACATGTGACTAATTAGCTCAATTATTATTTACTTAGTGGAATGGTATTAATGAATATGAGAAAGCTATGAATGAATTAAGCATATGGAAATTAATGAGTGAGTGAGTGAGAGTGACAAGTGTATGGCAGGGACAGAGACATTGACATAATTTAAAACTCAGTTGTTGTGTTGTTCTTTCTTCAATTCGTCCTTCAAATTAAAACAAAAGTTGAGTCAATCTGAATAATTCTGAAGGCTTCACAGTGGTGATGGTAAAATGCCAGCAAAGTCTCTCAAGCGGTAAACTCGATCGATCGAACACGTACATACTTGTCAGCTACCTCAGGACCACGGAACCACCCTAATCATCGATGCCAATAATTAGCTATATAAAAAAAATGTAACAATAATGATTTTTTTTTTCTTGTTTAACAACAAAGTTTTCCATCTAAATATTTAACATAATTATAAATTTATGACTCAAATTTAAGAACTTTAATTAAGAAATAATTATGTGATTAAACTACTATTACATCTTTTAAATTTATTTTTTCTTTTTTATTTCAACACCAATATTCTTCTAAATTGTTTAGGGCACACTTTTTACTAAAAAAATTCTCAAGAAGCAATAATTGTTTTTTCCTCAAAATATTACTCTAGACAGATACAATAAGATATATAAATTAGAAATGGTTGGTGAAAAGAGGATTATATATATGTATGCAATCAATATATTTTCTATTCAGTAATGAATTTGATTTTTTATCAAAATCATGGCACTTTCTCTCCCTCTGAATTTAACCTTTAGAAATGTCAGCTTTGAATTTTATTTGTCTTTTGTGAAGGACTTTGCCAATTTACCTGACCATGAATTCTAATTTCACTGGTTTTTTGCTATTCAGTAATTTCACAACATTGAATAAATAATAATGTATAGGTACCTTCTGCAGTAAAAAAAAAAATCCGTATAGCTAGGTACGTACCTTCTCTGCTAAGTGTATAATATTTATAAAATACAAAGAGTTTTTGAGATTTTAGACATAGAAGATGTGTTATATATGCAAGAAATGTAAAATCAGATAAATATTGGTTGGAATAATTTGCTTTAAATAAATGCATTATTCTTTTTAATCACTTCTAAATAAATGTATCATGTCTCACACAAGAGTTCTAATTTTTGGACATCCTATTTTAATATATATTTATTAAATACTCTTTTTTTTATTTCTTTTTTTATATCTAATCATATCATCTATAATACTTATATTTCTTTTTTTTCTCTTCTATTTTCTCTCAAGATGTAGGATAATAATCAAGTTGTCTAATCATCTTTATTCCTCGTATTAATTCCGAAAAATCTATATTTTAAAAAAAAATTATGCGTAAACTCTAAGCAACGATGATTGCTATATAGGCAGAGGTGTGGCATAGCTATATACTACATTTAGTTAAGCTATTACTTCACGTTGAGTAATTAATGATGATAATACTAATAATTTACTTGTTAATGTCCCACGTGAGAATAGTCAATAGTTTTGTTTTGATGCACCAAATAAACTGAAACTTTTCTTTTAGCCAAATAAATTGATTTGATGTTGCCCTAACTCCATAAGAACCTTGTAGGATCTAAACTTCAAGAACTATAATGATAGTATTGAATATATCACATACTAAAACAATCTTTTAATTTCAGAAATTTATTTCATATTTTTTAAAATTCCATATACTGCTATGACAACGTCCCATTGGTTTATTAATATATGTCAGATTTAGTTTTAATAAAATAAAAAATAAAACATGAAGTTATTTTTTGTTGCGAAAACATCACATTCAGACAACAAAAAAATCCAAATTGTTGTGTCATAGTAGCCATGGGTGAATGCATAAAAAAAAAAAAGTAGCTGTGGCCTGTGGGTGTCAAGTGTCAACAGATCGAATGGGGAATAGACGTTTCATTCACTCAGGTGGCAACCAACGATCACATATATATGAGAATACCATAAAAATATGTTCATATTCACATTTTGTTGCAAATATAAGTGACAAGTGCTATGTGATATTGCAGAGTACTCTTTTTTAAATGTGTACTGGAAGTTTTTTTTTTTTTTAAACATATAAAACTTAGTTTAATTTTAATACAATATAAGTATACACAATTATTACATTGTCAATAAAGATATAACATTTAAATAATTGTTATGATAAAAAAAAAAATCAGCAATCTTATTATTAATATTAGATGACTATACTTAAACTGTAAGTGCATTTGTAGGAATACTCTATAACATGTTTTTACACTATTAAAGCATATATAAAAAGCATCACATTAGGTTGTAGGTTGTAGTAACATATAAAAATTAAAGTATTAAAAAATAAGAAGTATTGGACTCAATTATTTTAATAAAGTATTATATTTGAAACTTACGATGAAAAAAATATAATCGAAGAAAAAAGAATCGCATTAAAAATAATCAATTTAATTTTTTGAAGATTAATTTTCAGTAAAACATTTTCACCTAACATTAACATGGTAACCAAAATCAACCAGAAGTAAGTATATATTTTTGGGTTGGTAGTACCACTTATGGCATGAAAAGAGGTTTTAAATGATGATTTATTATAGGATGACTATAGGGAAAAAGGTTACATTATTAAGAAAATGAAAGAACGGGTAGCAAAGGGAGAAGTTGAAATTCGAAAGCATAATTAACCACGAATGGTGCATAGGGTTCATAATCATGGTGTTAAAAATTATCAGTTGAATATGTAGATGAATGATGGAGGCAGAACAGAACAGAACAGAATTAGCTAGCTGTAAGAGAGAGAGCAACAGCAACAGAACGAAGAGAGCACTAGCTGTAGCTGCATTGGTCTGATTCATTCAGAAAGGAAATTAAGCGAATTAAGATCCAGTTACCACTCACCATGTTTTACGGGTCATACTATTAATCTGTAGCAAATGCTTGCTCTCTCACTCTCACATTCACAGGTCACCAACACCAACCATGTGATGTGATCCTATTCGTATCACCCTAATCCCCAGTTATCATCTGCTCAGGATACTTCTTTCCCATCATCACAACATCACTTTTTTTTTTTTTTTTTTTATGATATCGATACTAAATAGTATTGTCGTAAACACTTTATTTTAACTTTTTCAAAGACAGTAAACATATATAATATAATTATTTTCCTCTTGATATATTTTATCAAATTTCAAACCTAATCACTTGATTTATTCTATCTAAAGATAAATTTGCTAAAACTCAAGCTTTAAACCTATTAATGAAAAAGTCTAATAGAAAATATTTTTTAAAGATTTACTTTAGTTCTCACTCACTTAATTAAGTTGGTTGTAGATGTTAATTTGTAAGTCCTATATGTATTTGAGCTTTGAGGATGTATCCTCACTCCGTGTGATATCTTGGAGCAATTTACCTTTTTTTTTTTTCTTAAAAACAAAAATAAATAAATTACCTTATTAAATTATGTTTATCTTTATTACAATTTTTTTTTATTAAGCTATACTTAGAACAACAAAATAAAACTGCATAAGTATTGTCACATAGTTAGTCTTTTGTCTTTGACAAGTCAACCTTCAAGTTTTAGTTGTTTGTGCATTCGGATACAAATGAAAGTCGAGTCTACAAATATACTAGCAAATGCAAAATATCAAGTGCCTTTAACTTGTTTGATTCCATTAACTCCAAACACGTCACAGTGAAACCACATTAAGATTTAAAAAAAGAAAAGTGACGGAAACAGAATGGGCAATAGCAAAACACAGTAGTCTTAAACGGGTGGGAAAAGCTTATCAAGTTTGCATGGTAAGGAATAGAATTCATCATTCTTAATATAAGCGCTGTACAAGCTGAATCTCTCCCACCACTGCAAACCGATGTCTTTACGTGCCGCATCATCTTCACGGGACAGTGTCACATCCAAAATGAATGCAACCAAGGCTGCTACTGTTGAATGGGACATCAAGATCACTGTCACCACATCACTCAACTGCATAGTAGTACTCGTTCAAATTAATCACTCACAAAGGAAATGAGTAATTAAACTATGAATTTTTTATGAGTTAAAGATATCTCACCCATCTAGGAGCATCATGCTGCTTCACATGATAATATTCTGTGAAATATTGTGGAATGGAGATGCCTAGGAAAAATGAGAAGCCCAACACAAATTTGGTTCTGAAATTGTTGAGGTTACAGAATTGGAGAAAGCCAAGACCCGCAGAAGCTACATATATATCACAAAATAGTAACAGCACTGTTAAGCTCTATATGCAAACACAACCACAACACCACAAAGACTATTAATTAGAGAGAGATCAAGAACTTACACACATAGCCGAATAACACACAATATAATGCTGCTATAATTGGCATAGGTACTGAAGCAAAAATTGCTCCAAATTTTCCTAGTTGAAGAGAAAACAACAAGGATACAACATGAGAGATATCATATCATTTAATATAGAATAACAAACCAAATTAGACAGGGTGAAAGTTGCACCCTTCTCATATACACTATTATACTACCAAGACTCTGAAATTATGAATAGTATATATTGGTCTACCATACCAAATATAGAGAAGAAAATCATAAAACCAGATGATATTTGGACGACTCTTCGGCTTCCAGCTTTTGTCAATGCCAACAAACCAGCATTTTCCCTGAAATAGGAAGGAAGCAAAGCATAAGCAGAAAAATGCAATACAGGGGAAATGTAAACAAGCTATAAAATTGAACTTACACTGAAGCTGTACATCCAGTTATAGAACCAAACATGCCATTGAGCAAAGTACTTACTCCCTAAAACCACGATCAACAATGACACAAGTAAAATGGTGGTCACAATTCACAAAGTTTTATGTTCAAGAGTCAAGGGAGAATTGAATAATTGCAAAGTTTAGCGAAATCCTACCATCCATCCAGCTCCGCGGCTGATAACAGATGGTGGCACTGGTGTGGCACTTCCATATCTTGCTGCAGCATAACATGTACCAGTATACTGCATATAACAAAATGTTATGTTTCAACTTTCAAGGCAAACCAAATGGTGAGGACAAGATGAATATTTACAGTATTTTCTATTAAGAAAAACTAGTGACTAATTATGCAGTTTCAGTTTCATGATGCCTACCTCAAAAAGAGAAACAAAAGAAGCAGCAACCATAGCCATAGCCTCCCCAGCATTGAAAGTAGGAGGCCCCCATTGGAAGAAGGGAGGAAAATACACCCTGCATAAATGTTACATAAACACTTCATATATGCAAAAATCATTAAGCAATTCTGCAAAACTAATAGAAAATCGTGTTAACCTTCAAAGAATGAAGCTCAGTATTAATGTGTAGTCAATCTTACCATGGAGCGGCACTAATAAGTCCAGCACGATCGGTGCGACAACTGTTCTGTGTACTTTCTGGCTTGTCGTTATACACAGTGCATGAAGTTAGAAACACTGCAAATAACCATGCACTTGAAACAGTGAATAGCACTGAATATCTGTCCCATATAGGCCTCTTGGTGCCAATATAACGATTGAGATACTGCACAAGCATAGAACACCATCAAACACTTGGACCAAATTGTTCCTTTTGGTAAATTTGTATACAAAACTTTGATTGAGCAAGACTAATTACTTGCCTGCGAGATGAAAACAAAGATAACTAGTGCTGGTAGCCCAATTTCAACACATTTTGCCAGCTGCAAACATTGATAAAGCTGCTGTCAGTTCAAACTTACACAAAGCTAATTCAATTGAGCATAAGAAACTAGAAATCACAAATACCATTGGGAAACCAAGACGATAGAGGCTGAGTCCGGTGAAAGTTACATAAGGGACTACACAGAGTGGACTAAGAAACCTGAGATTGAATCAGATATAACAAGATAAAAAAAACAGTTATTGAAAAAGCTGATCAACTGATGTAACCAGCGAAAGAAAATCACACACACTAACCTAACAGCATTCCTCCATAAACCGAAAAATCCAACCGCCATATGAAAACATGAAGTTATGATCAAGGCACCTTGAATCCCTCTCATTGTCTGAGTAAACCTCTAGAAAAAATCAAGCATATATATGTGCCAAGTAAGTCACTAACAGAAAAAACGAAACATTTTCTCTAACATATAAGAATAGAGAAAAGATAAGAACCTCATAAGGATCTGTGTATGAACTATATCTGTTGGCTTGAATAATAGATATGATGGGTATTATGTAAGTGTATGAACCAACAACAACAATTGGAAGTCGAGTTCCGAATAAAGATTGAAGAAATGTGCTTATTCCAGAAACAAACAGAAGTGTCTGAATCACCCTAGCCTTCTCAGCCTACAACATTGAATCAAACAAAGCATTTAGATTCATTTCTAAAATTTAAAACATCAAAAGCAAACAAAAAATGGAAAAAAAGAAAAGAAAAGAAAAGTGCTTACATCTCCTCCACCCATTTGAGGAACAAGTATAGTAGGACTCAGAACAGTAATGCCAAGAGTCAGAATGTAATGCTGAAATCCCAATAGCAGTGCTTCACCTGCCTCATCATCATGAAACATTCAATTCAATTAATCATATAGCCTCTATCACTAATTTTAATAGTAGTACAATTTTTGTTACTCAATTTTATTTTTGGATAGACAGGCATGCCACAAATCTTCCAAAAGCAAAATGTAACATATCAAAGTTTCCTGAACAAACCTTGAATCCTTGTCTGTCACACATGTAATTTAACTAGTAAAGACACATACATATACGAACACATTATCATTGTAACTATATGCTAGCATTTGTGTTGTAAATTTCAATAAACTACCAAAATTCGAATCAGTTAATATAATTCTTATTATTATAAGTAAAGAACAGTGTACGAACGCCATGGAGGAGGACTCTTGACGCAATATTGAACTCCAGGTAATTGCTCTTGCACGGCATGTGGTTTCACCTCCTCCACTTTTTTGCTAGCGTCACCTGAATTTTTGTTATTGCCACCCCCTCCACCCCCAGCGCCATTACTTGCATTGTTGCTTGCAGCATTGTCTTGAGCCATCTTTTGATGAAAGGAAAGTTGATCTTCTAATGATGACTGATCAATTTTCTAATTTAAAGAGAATTGTATGAATTTCAAATTGATTTCAATTGAATGGCCAAATAATTGGTTTTAGCAGTTGCAGGAATTTGGAATTATGCACCATTATTTTTATTCATCACCTAAAACGGTCTACTACATTAATTCGTTTGTTAATTACCATTAACTTGGAAGAAAGTTACAAGGTTTTATCTGCTAAAAAACACACACTGTCAAAAAGTTTAAAGGGAAAGGGTGGATTCAAAAGTAGATTTAAATTAAATCTCGTTATTATGGTTCACATGAAGGATGAAGAGTATATTGAACATTTCATATTCTTATAATCTTATGGTTGTCAGAATGTCCAAAATACAGTAAGGAATGCTGTTAGTGTTTAATCACACTCAATGAAAATATTTCTAACCCCCAGGGACCATGCAATTTCCAAGCAAGTTAAAATTCCCCACAGTTCTGACATTAGGACCCTATAATGCCAAGGTTTAGTTGACAAATTAAAGACTAGAGATTTGTCGCAATTAAATATACCCCAATCGGACTAATCCCATAAATTGTATAGGCAAATTGTATGTTAACATAAACACTAGTTTTATTTCTAGAATTTAATTAAAAGAAATAACATTGCAACGGCTAAAAAATTACATTATAAAAATTCTAACCATTAAAAAAATAATTATGCAACGGCTAAACTTTGTTCAATGTATTGTTGCATTGTGCTACGCCATGGCTAGACTTTTAAGTAATACAGTACAAAATACTAATAAAGATTTTTTTTTTAATTTAAAATACTAGACCTGGCATTGACTGACTCAAGAGTCAAGACTCGTAGTAGTTGGTTCCTTGAAAAAAGAGCACAATCGATCATGTAGCTAAAGTTTTAAGCAAGCAATCAAGCAAACGAACTCGTAAGAGAAGCTAATTTAATATTCGACATTTCTAACCGAAGGGGAGAATTTTGCTTCGTTAATGAGATTATTAATATATCAATTCTTCGGTAGATAGCAAGGGACCCATTTTCTAATACGCAGAGAAAGCATCAAAACAAAAGCCCCATGTTTGTTCGAAAATCTTTAAAAAAAAAAAAAGCGTTGGAAACAGCTTTTTCAAAACATGATGACAGTAGTATTTGATAAGCAGAAATTGCAATCTCCATGAATGAGAATGGGTTAGGCAAACAGTGCCTAAGAATATGATTGATTGATTCTATTAAATGACCAACTAATGACGCACAATAGCTAAGCTAAGTCTCAATCTCATCCTTCTTAACCCAAACCATCTTCGAGTGTTGTTTATCATAGCCATAACTTGCTTCACCGCGGTAATGCTGCTTCCTCTGAAATCGAGAGTGACGGAATCCGTTGTTCACTTTCCCTATTCCTCCGTTCTGTTTGCCATTCCCCGAGTTAATCGATAAAACCCTAACACTCTGTTCAACCTCCTCCACTGTTACCGAATCGCCGTTCTTCTTCTTCTTCTTCAGCTCGTTCTCGATTGTGGTTTTTTTCTCAGCCTCTTTTTTCCCCTGTGCTGTTGTTCCAGAACCGTTGCCCATTTTCCCCAATCTCCCGTTCCCCGAGTTAATCGATGAAACCCTAACTCTTGGTTCGACCGGTAAAACCCTGACTCTCGCTTCAATTTCCCCCGCCGTCACCGAACCACCGTTGCTCTTCATCTCCTTCAGCTCGATTGTGGCGGATTTCTTCTTTGCCTCATCGTTCTCCTGTGCTGCTGCTGTTCCAGAACCTTCTCCACTTGCTCCTCTCTTCTCCGTCTTAGCTTTCCACTTCCCTTTCTGATTCTTATTCTTAATCTTGGTCTTCGATTCGCTGGCTTTTCCGTCCGGATCGGCGGTCTCGTCTCCGATTCCGTCGATTGCCTCCGACTTGCGGCGGTCGTCGGAGTCCACCACCACCTTGGTCGCGCGGCGGCGAGTTTCCGAATCGTCGTTCCGATTCTTGACGACATAGTGCATCTTCTGATGTTGAGAGCTAGAAGCGTTTCCATTTGTCGGAGCGATGAGCTGCTCCTCCTCCTCCTTGGGTGGTGGTGGATTGTGTTGCTTGAGCCATCGCTCTTGGAGCTGAGCGAGAGTGAGATAGTTGGAGGGAAAAGAAGAGTAAGTTTTTCTCTCCTCCATTAAAACACGCACACAACACACACACTCACAGGCTGTTGTTTTTTGTTTTATTCTTTAGCAAACAGTGCATTGTGCTTTATTACTTTATTGACATGGAAAGAAATAGCTTTTTTAACTTTTCTTTTAAAAAATAAAGTAAAAAGAAAGAGAAAAATCAGAACCCTTAATTCTCATTGGCCATAGCTCATAACGGGAAGAAACTAGCTTATTTAGTTTATTTATTTTTCGTATGAATGTAACTTCTTTGAAAAATAATTATTTTTCTTTATTATTTAGGGTATTGAATTAGTGTTTATATATTTTTCTTTTAATAGTATTTTGTTTTCTGATTTTACACATGAAATTAATAATAAATAATTTTGTGACATTGATAATTTATTAATAAATTATTTATTGAAATTAAATATTTAAATAGTAAAAAAAAGTAGCTTCCTCTTGATACATTTTTGAGCAAATTACACGAGCATTCTTGGAGGTTTGCTTCAATTACACATGCACATGACTTTTATAATATTTTTTTTCTCAAAAATACCTTTATCTTTTTTTATGTTATTATAGAATTGCGAAACACAGATGAGATGGTCGTCGTCATAAACAGAGTTATCATTGAGGTTGGAAGTTGTCACAAACGTGGTCATTGAGCACAAAACAGAGAACTCGCGTATCAAAAAAATATTCCTCATTTGAAAGAATAGTGATACGAAATAGAGGAAGAGAAACAAGTCTCTCCATTTTAGAAGAATAATAGCACAAAACAGAGTAAGAACAATCTTCTCTCCTTTTTAGAAGCCCCATTAGAAGAACGTAGCACGAAACAAAGAAAGAGGAACAATTCTTTTCCAATTGAAGAACTGTAGCACTAAACAGAGGAAGAACAACCTTTCTTTTCTCATAGCACACAAAATAGAGGACGCAACCCTTTTCCTTTCGAAGAACAATAGCATGAAACACAGGAGTAATGATAAAAAAATGAGGGAGTGCATGTATAATTAAAGTAAATTTCAAGGGGTGTTATTATAATTTGCTTTACATTTTTTTATTTATACATGCTAGTAAATAATTGGCTTAATTGTAGTTTTGGTCTCTCTACTTTTTCAAATTCGCAATTTTGGTCTCCTACTTTAAAATTTGCAATTTTAATCCCTTTATTTTCAAAATCAAACACTTTTGATCCTTCCGTTGATTTAAAGGCATTGACCGGATTTGAACTAAAATCTCTTTATTTTCAAATGTCATTAAGACAATGATCTAATTGATAATAATTGTGAAACATATATATATATATATATATATATATAAATCTTTCACATAAATTTTATGTATTATCATATATTTATTTATTATTTCTTGTGTTTTCAAAAAAAAATTAGTATTTTGAATAAAATTAAAATAAAAGGAGTGATTTATAAAATAAAATATAAAATATATATATATAAAATTACAACTAATAATAAAAGATGTTAAAAAATAAATGAAGAATAAATTATATTAGACCAGATGATATAAGTCTTGAAATGCATAAGTAATTTTTTTTTCATTTATTTTTTAAAATCTCCTACTATTAGTTGTAATATATTTTTTTTTATATATTTCACTTTTTATTTTATAAATCACTTGTTTTATTTTAATTTTATTTAAAATACTAAATTCTTGTTGAAAACATAAGAAATAATAAATAAATATATGATAATAAATAAAATTTATATGAAATTATTTATTTATGTTTTATAATTGTTATTAATTAGATAATTGATTTAGTGATTAGTTTGACATTTTAAAAACTAAAGAGACTAAGGTTCAAATCTTAGAGATAATGGTTTGATAAAAGAAAATCAATTAAAAGACATAGAAAATTAAGATGAGACAAATAACGAAAAAAGATAATTTGAAATGGTTGAGAATTTATTTATTTTTCTAAATTATTGTATGAATTCTTATACAAATAGCATTTCTCGTATAATTGTTGACAACAAAAGTTATTTTAATGATAAATTTTGATTTGACAAGGGCCGGTCCACAAAAAAAAATAAAAATAAAAAAAATAAATATATATATATATATATATATATATATATATATATATATAGAAAAATCTCCATATATTGAAAAAAAAATCACACATATAAATATTTCCTTTAATATTTTTCTATAAATGGCTTTCGACCTCACATTGTTAGGTCGACCTTTTGATTAGTATGAAAAAAAAAGAAGTAATTGAATTTAAACTATCAATATAATGTTTTTTGGTTTTGATTCTAAGTGAAAAATCTAGCAACTTAGAATAAAATCTTCCTAAAATTTTGGTTAATAAATAATTTAGCTATATAGTGAAAATCTTAATTATATTTGATTACTATATAGCTATATAATGTCTTAAAAAAATTTTAAAAAAATGTAAACTTTAAAAATATGAAAAAAAAGATAATGTCTTGAAATTTTTAAAAAATATAAAAAAAAAGAGTAATATCTTAACAATTTGATAAGAAAACAATTTTTTTAAAAAATAAGAATAATGTCTTGAAATTTTTTAAAAAAATATAAGAAAAATAAGAATAATATCTTAAAAAAATGAAAGTTTGAAAAAATATGAAAAAACATGAGTTATGTCTTAGAAAATGAAAAAAAAATTAAATTTCTTTTAAAATATAAAAAAAAAAACTAAGACTAATGTCTTTGAAAAAAATTGAAAGTTTTAAAAAATATGAAAAAATAAGATTAATATATTGAATTTTTTTAAAAAAAATGAAAATTCAAAAATAAGTAAAACAAGAGTAATGTGTTGAAAATATGAAAAAAAATATGAATAATATCTTGAAAATTTGACAAAAAATAAAAACTTTAAAAATTATGAAAAATAAGAGTAATGTCTTCAAAATTTAGAAAAAAAGTTTCCAATTTCAAAACTATGAAAAACAAGAATAATATCTTGAAAATTTTTTAAAAAGTAAATTTTTTTAAAAAATATGAAAAATTAAGAGTAATATATTGAAAACTAAAAAAAAAAAAATGAAAGTCTTAAAAAATAGGAAAAAAAAGACTAATTCTTTGTGAATTTTGGATTTTTTTAAAAAAAATGAAAAAATAAGAGTAAAGTATTGAAAATTTGAAAAAAAAATGTTAATTTTTAAAATAAAGAAAACAAAAGTAATGTCTTAAAAATTTTAAAAAAATAAAAATTTTAAAAAATATAAAAAAAGAATAATGTCTTGAAAAGTTGATAAAAAATAAAAAATAAAAAAAACATTAAAAACAAAAATAATGTCTTGGAATTATAAGGGTGTTCTAGTGGTATTTGACTCCTTAATTAACAAAAACTAATCGTATTAATAACTAGCATTTGTCGATAAAAAGAAAATGTCTTTTGAAAATTTGAAATACATGAAAATTTTAAAAAATATAAAAAAAAAGTATAATCTCTTGAAAATTTTGGAAAATAAAATGAAAGTTTTACTCTAACACTTGAAAAAAAGTGAAATTGTCCATTGATTTAAAAAAAAATATTTTTTTTACCCTTGAAAAAAAAATTGTAAGATTAAAGAAAAGAGATGACCAATTACTCTAACACTGTTACGGTCTTTAAGATAGAGAAAGAAATTATGTGCGAAGAAAAAAGAAAAGTCCAAAGAGATTAGAAAAATTTAAGAGTTTAGATAAAATTGTTTAATAGATGTTATGTTTATACATATGACTAAACATATGGTTGTTTTATGTTTGAAAATAACTTTAAAACAAATACATTAAAGCGTCATACGAAATCTATAAAAAAATCCAATCAACAAATAATCCACCATATGTGTATGATTTTGAGTATCATAATACTTGTTTTAAGTTGTACAAAATTTCAATTAAATATTATTGAATTTTACTGTCATCAATAAACAACAAATAATATTGATAGTCTTGAACACTTGATTGAACATATATAAGAATTTTTTTAGTACGTTTTGTTTAAAAATATTGGCTGAATATGAATAAAAACAAAAAAAACTTGATTATCTTTTCATATAGCCGTTCAACTTTGACAGAATTAACACAAAAATCAAGATAATATAATATAATGGTTAACAAGAGTTACACCAATGTATAATTTAAACTCTTACTATAGTATATATGATAAAAAAAAAAAAAAAAAACCTCTTACTACAGTTAATGCTTAAACTTAAAATGTGTATCGAACCTTGTTATGTAAACCCAAAAAACATGACTAGAAACAACCTTAGCAGATATCGAAACAGTTTCATGTGAAGAGTTCTTGTCCTGATATATAGAAATATGCTTTAACTCATTTCACACGGTTTGATTAATGGTAAATACAAACATCGAATGAGGAGGGGTTTGAGGAGAGACGTGGCCTAAGCAGCATCACCATATATATGCTTATGCAAGTTCAAAGTTCAAGACTCCAATGGAAACACACGTACCATTGTATAATTAGAAGAAACATTAATTAATTAATGACATTTTGAAGTAGTTGAAAACAGTGAATGGGGTTTTCGTTAAGTTGATTGTGATAGAATTGATTGATGAGTATTGATGAGTTGGCGGGCAATAGTTCTGACTCTCCAATGAGATTGAGTCTCATTGATTGCATGCAATGGGGGGAGAGGGTGGATGCGACATGTGGAAACACAACAAATGTAACCGACTGGGAAGGGGGAACTGTGTTTTATCAAACAAACACCACACTATGGAAAAAGACTCTGCAACCAAACCAATCCTCATAGGTGTTTTCATGCATGCCACTCTACGCCACACGCGTTATGATCATAGCTCCCTTTTTCGTATAATAAGCCACCCACACCCCCACCTCATTGGTGTTACACTTTCACCTCCTCCCTCTTCTTAATTCTTATAATTAATGCTCTTACCTTTGACATGCAATCTGGTCTTTCACTTTAGCTATATGTTAAATTTCCATTTTACCCCAACCATTTGTTGGGAAGAGTGATAATTAGATCTCATTCGAGTTTGAATATTGTAAAAAAAAAAAAATGACAATTTTAGTAGAGATAATTATATATATATTTTTAAAAAAATTAATTAGGAATAAAATAACATAATTATAACAAAAATACATTTTATTTTACCACTCATAAATTATTAATTGGAGTAATAATGAACTCTATTATCTTATTCAAATCTTATAACATTGTTGGAGAACACAGCGTCATTAAAAGTGACGAAACAGCGTCGAGTAGATATTTTTCAGCGATATCGATGATGGATTGATATTTTTTTACCAATTAGCAAATAAAAAAATCCATTTCACCACTAAAGCATATCCATCCATCCAATAGAAGTAAGCATGGTTTGTTTGAGTGGCCAATCCCCACATGTCCTCCTTCATTAGCCTAGCCAACACGTACCCACCGTATAATATACAAGTGTCATTTTCTCCTCTCTTCTTCCTTCATGTTGCCTATCTCTGATTGGTCACTTGTTTTTAACCTTCCCACCAAACAAAATCCATCTCATCGGATCCTCACTCTTCCAATCCCTAGCTACCTCCTCTTCCTTTATAACTCTCTCCCCATTACCCTCATTTCTCATTGCATGCACTTGGTAGGATCTTGATCACATTAACACCATGATCCAGACCTTGAATCATTACCCAAATCCAGCAAAAACTGCTGAGATCATGTCAAGGTACAGGCCTATAGCACCAAAGCCTGAAACCTCTCCAAACTCATCTTCCATCACTGATGATGGCTCCTCTTCCAGCTGCTTCCCTCTCTCCCAAAAGATCAAGCAATCTCCTTACCTTAGGAACTTATGGCCACAGATGCAAGCCAGACCCACCAGGACCAGAAAGAGAGGTAGAGTTCCCTTCACACTACCACCCTCTTCCTCCCTCCTCAAGAGACACAAACCACACAACATCCTAGGATTCTGTCCCCCTTATCATCATCTTACATCATCATCACCACCCAAAAACCTTTCCTTGCATGCTTTTCCTCCTCAACCTAACCATGCACTTGGTGTTGGACTGCTCAATTGCACCACCATAGAGAAAAACAACAAGAACAACAACAACACCTCCTTGGTTACACTTCCACTCCTTCCATGTTCTCCTAGCCCTACTGCACCACCAAACCCTTGTGTGGGAGAGCCTCTTGTGGATTTGAACACCAAAGTGAGTGTTCCTGAAGAGAGAGATCTCTTGCAACAGCTTCAGAAACCAGTTAACGTTTCCAACGTTAATGTCATACAACCTCAGCCACTTCGCCCCATTGGATCTTCCATAAGTGTTGTGTGCACTAGTACTGAAGACTCAACCCTACCGCTTCCACCACCACGACCACCTCAGGCTCAAAAAACCCCAAAAAGTCCACATCAACTCGAGGAAGAGATCGAGAATGAAGACCTGCCAGCTGTCATATCAGACTCAAACCACAGAATCAGGTTGGCGAATTCTGCATTCAAGGAAATGGTAGGTCAGCCACTGTGCCCTTGGCTGGTGAATGTCATTGGTGATGGAAGCCTTAACCTTAACCTTAATCATAAATGCAAGAGGATCAGCGGAGAGGTAACACTGAATCTGAGTGACTCAGGCATTCCAACTTCATCAAACGGATTCTCCTGCTGGGTGAGGATAGAGTGGCAGAGTGAACACAACAAGAAGAACTGTGTCAACGCTTTCGGTGACGTTGTGAAGTTGGCTTGTGAGTCCAGGGACTATCTCTTTGCATGGAGGTTCCACACTCGCAACACCAGGGAAGCTTCTCAATCAAGTTGCAAGGCTTGAAATTATTAGTATTAATATCAAGTTGCACATATAGTTCTCTCCTAGCTAGAGGACTCTAGTAGTATGATCGATGATATGTATCGATGCATGATGACTAGCTTAATTTCTTGTCTGCTATCGATATGTACATAGTTACTATTACTACTAGTAGTATTAGGGATTATGTTCAAAAATGGTTTTCTTCTGTGTTTCTTTAATTTAATGAAATTAGTGTTTTCAAGACCTTGTGCTCTGATGGATCATCAAATTATGTATCAAGAACCAAGCTATTTAATTAGTATATCAACTGTTTTCAATCTAGCATACACATTGACATGAAGAACAACAAAAGAAGATCCGAAAAATGGGGGAAAATAAATGCAGGGTGTTTTTTCTGGCTTTTCTGCCGAATGAAATTGTCTTTATTCATATAGTGGTATTTAATAGGACGTATTAATAAAGAGGTTGAAACTGATAAAAACAAGGTGGTAAGATGGAGACGTAACTGCCTCGGTTTTTAAGGTGGTCTTGGAAGGAAAATTTGGGGAAAAGGGCAGAATTTATTGCAAGGGTGATGGGAAAAAGTAAAAGATCGAGAGGACATGTACTACACTACCATTTTCATTTTCATTCTGTGTGCACCCCACGAAAAGGGTGAGACAAGAAAAAGGTTTCTTAAAACATTGAGGCAGAGACACGTTTTAAACAAGGTGGTTCCAAGTCACGAAGGAGCTAGCAATCTCAATTAGTTTATTACGTGCAAATTAAGAAGTCCTATACGAGGAACGCAAAGATAATAGTAGTATGATCTAATTAGTCATACCTCAAGTATTCAATTAATATGCGAATATATATATATATATACACACAGTCTCTCACATAAGGGATGTATAATTTATGAGAAAAAATTATAAAAGAAAATTTAAAAAGATACTACTACTACTACTCTATTACACACATTTCCTGTCCTATTTCATCGTGCAGTTAACTAAAATTACCGAAGGACGAATAGAAACATGACACGCATGCACAAGGTGATAGCAAAACATAAAATGGTTTTTCCTTTAACGTCCAAATAGTAAATAAGAGGTTTTTTTAGGAGTAATTCTGAGACCTGCTACGGGAAAGAATAATATTTAAGGATACAAGGTACGAATATATTTTCATAAAATGACTCACAAATCAACATTGCAATTAGAGTTCATATTTTTTTCTTCTTCTTCTTCAATCATGTTTAATATTATTTTTATTTTCTAAATATTGATTTGATCACATGTCGAACAAGTATATACGATTTTAATTAATAAAATATATTGCTAATCATAATTAACTTTGAATAAATTACACTCCATTGTATACATTCCATTATTCTTTTTATTTTAATTATACTTTCTTTTATTGAAATCAAATCTATAATCTATTATATTTTTAATATTTTAGATTTTAGAATTTTTTTATAAGCTAGTTCATATTCTCATAGACTTTATATTCTTTCTTTTTTTTTTAACTAATAGCATCTTTTTTAAACCTAACAATGTAAATTTTAAAACATTTAGATGTAACTCTGATTTTGTAATTTCTATATACAACCGATGTCAATCTACTATCTTATTAAAAAAAATAATTATGTAATTTACACATTTTTATAACCGATGTTAAAAAGAAAATGGATCAAAATTCACACTAAACCATAATAATACAATAAATATCTTAGTTGATAATGTAATTTTTTAAAATAAAAGAGAAGAATACGTAATTTAAACAATAACATAAATATCTTAGTTGATAATGTAATTTTTTTAAAATAAAAGAGAGAAATACCTAATTTAAACAATAACTCATATCTTATGAATGTGAGTTTAAATTTTAATATTAAGTTATCTAATAATCTTCTTAGTGATTAATCTATACTGTTTATATATATTTGTCATTAAATAGAATAGTCTATACTACATTATATAAATATATCTAAATATTCTTGGAATCTGACTATGACTCCAATCAAATTTCAAAATCCAACTCACAAATTTATTAGATCATTTCAAGTTAGCCCAATTTTAGCAGCATCCTACAAAATCCTAGCCAATAATTTATTGTTACATAACAATCAATATGGAGAGAGAAGATTATATATGATCATGATTCATGCTTAAGAGAAAAGCAAACTTCAGGTTGATACTCTGTCTTACACTAATTTTATTCTGAACCCTGCAAAGTTATTGTAATTTAAACCAACAAAAATTAGTTTAGTTTCATCAAAATTAAACTCATCTTATAAATGTCATTGAAAATCAGTATCAATGCAAGTGAGAACTTGTCACTGAATGAATGAATGAATGAATGATACTGGTATGGGTCAGTGAATTGTCAAATCTTCTGTGTACTGTGTAAACTCACCTAACTTTTTTGTTTTTTTAAACAACTGTAATCTTACATATTTAGATGCTTTCAATCTAGCCAAATTTTCCTCCAGCAACATCTTCTGCAAATTTTGAGCCATTAATTTGTTTATTATTACAAAACAATCAATATGGAGAGAAAAAATTATATATGATCATCATGATTTATGTTGGAGAGAAAAGCTTGGTAGAGTAGAGAGGTTGATCCTCTATCACACTAATATTTCTCTAAAATTTTCAATCATTTAGAATTTGACAAAACTGCTGTGTTTTTTTTTTTTGGATTTTATGCTTAACCAGTGACATAATCAGGAAAGTTTTACAAAGCTGGATGGCATCATCAACATATCGATCAAATAAATAGAATATTGAATCAAGAAATCTTTTTATCCTACGAAGTACTACTTTAGAAAGTCATCGACTATGGTAATCATAGTTGTCATTTCAATTCATTCAACATTTGTAAGATGAAAATTAATGATGAGGTTCTTCCTTCAAAAACTTGTCTCCTTAATTAATCATTACTACCAAAAATGAAATTTAGTGACTCACCACTCATTGTGGGACTGTTGAGTGAAAGAGAGAGCTCCTGGAGCTATAGAAGTTTCCAAGCTCACCACTGCCACCGAGATTCTCAAGCATCTCAAAACACACTTCATTGGATTCTTATAGTTGCAACACGAACAAACCAAGCATTTCAAAAACCAAATCTGAAAAATAATGCGTCTTATATCAGATATAGTGACCACGCGTAATAATATGCACACCACACAGCAAAAGTAGATATGACAGGATATATATAATCTGTCATAAATAATGAAAAAGAATTGCAACCTGCGAGTAACTCATTTTAATATTGGCTCTTGAACTGTATAATCAATAACATTTCTTGAAACGATATGCATTGCAAGAAAAAAAAAGAAGAAGCAAATATATCCATTTGTCTTTGCAATGAAAAAAAATAGAAATTAATATTTTACATGCTACTAATATATAAGAGTTCAAATGACAAAATGGACTTAAAAAGACATACTAACACTATTTTGGTCATTTACTTCATTTCTATTTCTATTTTCTGAAGTTTTTACATCTGTTATATATAACCAATGTAAAATGTGTAAATTTACATTTTTAAAATAAAAGTGAGAAATATGTAATTCAAAAAATAATTGTAGTTAAGCCAACAAAAATTAATTTAGTTGATAAAAATTGAACTCATTTGATTAATGAATTTGAATCTCAAATATTAATACAGGTGAAGATTTTATCACTGCACAGTCTGTATTGTCTGTATTATATTTGTTAGTGAATAATCTAATTTATGATATACTATATAGTAAATATTTTGATACTCTGATTGATTATGCCTAATTAAGGTGAAATTCAAAAATCTAACTCACCTAACTTAAAAAAAAAAAACTTTAATTTTACAATTTTAATGATTTAGATCCTTTCAAGTTAGCCAATTTTTCCTCTAGCAGCAACCTGCAAAATCTGAGCAATTAATTTATTGTTACACAACAATCAATGGAGAGAGAAAAGATTATATATATAACTATGAATTATGATCATGATTTATGCTGGAGAGGCTGATCCTAGCTCTACCTCACAGTAATTTTACCCTACAATTTTAATCAGGAAAGTTTTATAAAGCTGCAGGGCATCTTCAACGTTAAACAACGTTAAATAGTGATTAATATGCTATGCTTATGCTTCCAAAAGTTCAATGTAAACCCATAAATAGGGTAATTTTCAATTCTGATTCCCAATTCTGGCTGAGCCTTGCTTTGATGCAGTTTGTGTGGGGGAGTACATGACAACCAGCTGGCCTAAAAAAACGTGGAGTAATTAATGTTAAAACTAAATTGACCATTAAACAAACATTTTAATGATTTTAAGCAATGAACACACTAATTAACTCATAAATTCATGTTGTAAAAAAACTCATATAAACTGACAATTTTAGACTAAAAAATGATAAAGCCTTCGTTTTGACTTTGGTAAATATAACACTGTACTCTTTAGAGTGTTTTTTAACTGCAAATTAAGATCCAAATCCACATATTACTTTTCTGCATTAGAAAATAGAAATTGTAAAACTTCCATCCAATATCAATATCAATTAATTTATCATTCTATTAGATTTCCAAACACAATTTAATAATTTCATATATTAATATATATCTTATTAGTTGATAATGTAATTTCTTAAATAAAAGTGAGAAATATGTAATTTAAACAATAATTGGAATTTAAGCCAACAAAACAATTTAGTTGATAAAAATTAAACTCATATCTTATAAATGTTAATTTGAATCTTAATATTAATACATCTGAAAATCTTGTCAATGAATGATTTATATTGTACTATATAAATATTTTTGAGTACTAGTGAAATCTGACTATGACTCATGTGAAATTTCAAAATCCAATGTGACAGGTTGATCCTCTGTTTCACATTAATTTTACTCTAAACCTTGAACCATTAGTGTAATTTAAGCTAACAAACATTAATTTAATTGATCAAAATTAAACTAATATCTTATAAATGTCATTGAATATCAATATCAAATACATGTGGAGAGGTTGATCCTCTGTTTCACACTAATTTTACTCTAAACCCTAAACAAATAAATGTAATTTAAGCCAACAAAAATTAATTTAATTGATCAAAATTAAACTCATATCTCATAAATGTCATAGAATAACTTGTCTTTGAATGGTATATACTGAATCATACAGTCAACAAGAAGATTAGGAAGGTTTAGGATTTTAAAGATTGTTTTTTTATATAAAAATGTCTTGGGATATTCAATTAGGTTTGTTAAGTGATAAAAAATAATATGATGATATTCAATTAAGATTATTAAGATTTTTTTTAGAGATAATGAAATCTTATATTATTCAATTGATATTTTGAATAACTTAAAAAAAAGTCATTGTTATTCAAAATCATAAAGATTTTAAAAGATTGTTTTTTTAATTGAATTTTGATAGATTATATGAACTTTTTAGTTGATCATATAAATACCAAACCCAGCAAACAATTCCATCCAACCTTGAGAGACTTTTCTTTCTCATTATAGATTTTTTTTTATTTCATTGTCTCTACTTTGGAGGCAGTGGCATAATCTCCTACTCATCATCTAATTAATGTAGTCCACCATCTCATTCCCCATTAGGTTCATAAATCCCTAATGAAATGAAAATTTTCGTAAGAGAAGTAGATCTGAGTCTAGAAGTAGTTATAACTCAGCTAGGGCAAAGTTAAAATTTTAAAAGACATTTCTAAATTTTGAAAAAATACACAACTTAATAGAGAAAACAGAAAGTAATGTTTGAGATGCTATAAAGGAAATCTCAAATCTATTCATATGTCAATGGAAATGTTTATTTTGGATATTCTTCAAGTTAAACAAATGATTAATGTTTTGATCATCATGTCTTTTTTGTTGAATTATTTTATTTATATTTTAATGATATTATTGATTTTATAAGTTAAATGAAACATTTTATATTTTTGACTAATGTTTTGTTATTATTTTTCGTTATCATTTTATGAAAATTTGTGAAAAAGATATCTCAAAATATATTAGTAGTTTGTAACTTTGATTTGAAATTCATGTATGTTATTAACAAGTGAGATGATTTTTTAGAAATCTAGAGTCTTTTCAAATCTTATAAATCCGTAAATCTTATATTCTAAATCTATTAAATCCAAACTACAAAATTAATTCCCATAACTTTTTTGTTTTTGTAAACAACTAATTTTCAGATTTAGATCCTTTTAATCTAGCCAATCTTTTCCTCCAGCACTATTACACAACAATCAATTTGCCGCCACCGCGACCACCGAAAAGTTGAACCTTGAATCAGTAGTACTCAGTATGATTTTAATAATATTGCTTTTATTTTTTTTTAGGAAAATAACATTGCTAATCATAATTAACTTTGAATAGATAATACTCTAGTGTGTAAAATCATTATTGTTTTGTAATTTTTAAAAATTATACTTTCTTTTATTGAAATCAAATCTATAATCTATTATATTTTTAATTTTCAATATAAATATTTTAGATTTTATATTGTAGAAAGTTTTTACAAGCTAAGGTTCATATTCGCATAGACTATATTCTTTCATTTTTTTTAAAAACTAATAGCATCTTTTTTAAACATAACAATGTAAATTTTAAAACATTAAAAAATTAACTCTGCTTTTTGTAATTTTATACACAACCGATGTAAATTAATCTACAATTTAAAAAAAAAAAAATCATGTAATTCACACATTTACATCAGTCATATAAATAACCGAATAACCCATGTAATTTATACATTTTTTTTAAAATTAGCCCAATTTTAGCAGCATCCTACAAAATCCAAGCCATTGATTTATTGTTACATAACAATCAATAGAGAATATTATATATGATAATGATTTATGGAGGAAGAGAGAAGCAAGCTGGAGAGGTTGATCCTCAATCTCTCACTAATTTTACTCTAAACCCTACAAAATTAGTGTAATTTAAGCTAACAAAAAGTTAATCAAAATTAAACTCATCTTATAAATGTCATTGAATTTTTATATCAATCCATGTGAGAACTTGTCACCAATGGTCTATACTGAATTATATGGGTCAGTGAATAGTTAAGTCTGTGCTGTGTAAATACTTCTGAATACTCTTGGGATCTAATTATGATTTGAGTGAAATTTCAAAATCAACTCACCTAACTATTTTTTTTTTTTAAACAAATGTAATTTTACAAGTTTAGATACTTTCAATCTAGCCAAGTTTTCCTCCAACAACATCTCCTGCATAATTTTACTCTTCAATTTTAATCATGAAAGTTTTATAAAGTTGCAGGGCATCTTCAACGTCAAATAGCCAGAAGATTAAATCAAGAAAACTTTTTATCCTTCGAGTTGCCAGCTCTACATGGTAGCTAGGTTGTTCCAAGTGTTATGCTTTAGAAGGTCATCGAGTATAGGGTATAAAACAAAAATTTGGAGCTTTCAAGAGACTATAGAACAATTGTAGTTATGTGCTCCTGTTAGTAATTAATAGTGATGGATATGCATAATGGATATGCTATGCATATGCTTCCCAAAGTTCAATGTAAAACCATAAATAGGGTAATTTTCAATTCTTATTCCCAACTCTGGCTGAGCCTTGTTTTGACAGTTTAGTGGGGGAGTACATGACAACCAGCTGGCCTACAAAAACTTGGAGTAATTAAAGTTAAGACTAAATTACAATGATAAAGCCTTCGTTTTGACTTTAGTAAAATATAACACTGCACTCTAGTTTATAGTGTTTTTTAACTGCAAATTAAGATCCAAATCCACATATTACTTTTCTGCATTCGAAATTGTAAAACTTCCATCCAATATCAATAACAATTTATCATTCTATTAGATTTCCAAACACAATTTAATAATTTTATATATTAATATATATCATTAGTTGATAATGTAATTTCATAAATAAAAGTGAGAAATATGTAGTTTAAACAATAATTGTAATTTAAACTAACAAAATAATTTAGTTGATAAAAATTAAATTCATATTTTATAAATGTCAATTTTAATCTCAATATTAATGAATATGAGAATCTTTTCTGTCTATGGATAATTTTTAGTACTTTTAAGATCTGATTATGACTCATGTAAAATTCCAAAATACATGGTAAGAGTCATTAATTTATTGTTGCACACAATAATCAATATGGAAAGAATATTATATAGGATCTCATCCTATGTCTCACACTAATTTTACTCTAAATCCAAACAATAACTGTAATTTAAGCTAATAAAAATTAATTTAGTTGATCAAAATTAAACTCATATCTTATAAATATCATTGAATATCAACATCATTGTTTGGAAAAACTTATTACGGAATAGTCTATGATCTATATTGTATTATATGGATTAGTAAATAGTCAAATATGTACTGTGTAAATACTTCTAATTATTCTTTAAATTTAAATATATTTCGAGTGAAATTTCAAAATCAATTCACCTTACCTTTTTTTTTATTAAACAAGTGTACCATTTTACTTTACAATTTTCAATCTTTTAGAATTTGGCAAAACTGCTGTGTTTTTTGTTTTTTTTTTGGATTTTATGCTTAATCAGGAAAGTTTTATAAAGCTGGAGGGCATCTTCAACATCGATCAAATAACTAGAATATTGAATCAAGAAAACTTTTTATCCTCCGAAGTATTGCCAGCTTTACATATAGTACTTTAGAAAGTCATCGATCATGATAATCATATATAGTTGTCATTTCAATTCATTCAACATTTGTAAGGTGAAAATTGATGAGTTATTCCTTAAAAAATTTCTCTCATTAATTAACCATTACTACCAAAAATGAAAATTAGTGACTCACCACTCATTGTAGGACAGTTGAGAGAAAGAGAGAGCTTGCAGGAGTTATAACTTTCCAAGCTCACCACTGCCACCGAGATTCTCAAGCACTTCAAAATACTCTTCATTGGATTCTTAGTCGTAGCATGAACAAACCAAGCATTTCAAATCAAATCTAAAAACCATGAGTCTTATCATTACAACAAAAAGTAGCTATGACAGAGGATATAATTTGTCAAAAGGTCAATCTAGCTTAGTTTCCACAAACATTTAACATAACAATGAAAAAAGAATTGCAAATTGCAAGTAACTCATGTCTCTTGTAATTTATATATGATCATTAATTTGAGTTAGTAATTTATTGCTACACAACATTCAACATAAAGAGATAAAATTATATATGATGATAATGATTTATGCTTGAGAGAAGAGCAGACTTGAGAGGCTTATCTTTTATCTCACTAATTTTATTCTAAATCTTAAAAATTAATTTAGTTGATCAAAATTAAACTCATTTTATAAATGTTTTGAATCTCAATATAAATGCAGAGAAAGATTCTGACAATGAATAATCTGTCTATACTGTATTACATAGTTAATATAGTTAGTGAATAGTCTAATATGTATTTACTGTGCAAATATTTCTGAATAGTCTTGAAATCTAATTATAATTCCAATGAAATTTCAAAACCAACTCACTTAACTTTTATTTTTAAATAATTATAATTTTAGTGATCATTAGATGCTTTCAATTTAGCCAACTTTTCCTCCACCATAATCTCCAAAATTTGAGCCATTAATTTATTTATTACAGTATTACACAACAATCAATCAATATGGAGAGAGTAGATTATATTTGATCATGATTTATGTTTGAGAGAAAAGCTTGCTAGATTATAGAAGTTTCCAAGCTCACCACTGCCACCGAGATTCGCAAGCATCTCAAAATACTCTTCAATATTGGATTCTTAGTCGCAACACAAACAAACCTAGCATTTCAAAACCAAATCTGAAAACCACTTATGAGTCTTTTTATTGCAGAGATAGTGACTTCACGTAACAATATAAACCCCACACAACAAAAGTAGCCATGACAATGACAGAAGATAGAATTTGTCGTCATAAGGTCACTCTACCCTAGTTTCCACAAACATTTAACATAAACAATGAAAAAAGAGTTGCAACTTGCAAGTAACTCATTATATTTTACATGCTACTAATATATATATAAGAGTTCAAATGACAAATTTGACTTAAAAAGACATACTAACACTATTCCTCTGCATGCAGGTTTCCTTATCTTAGGAATATCTATGGCTACAGATGCAAACTCATCCTCCATCGCTGATGAAGGCTCTTCCTCTTCACAGAGGCAAGCCAGGGCCAACCGAACAAGAAAGAGAGGTAGAGTATCTCCCTTCATACTACCACCCTCTTCTTTCCTCGTCAAGACACACAAACCACAACACATCCTAGGATTCTGTCCCCCTTATCATCATGTTACATCATCACCACCCAAAAACCTTTCCTTGCATGGTTTATCTCCTCTCCCTCCTCATCCTCATCATCTTAACCTTGCACTTGGTGTTGGAGTTCTCAATTGCACCACCATGGAGAACAACAACACTAATTCCTTAGTGACACTTCCACTCCTTCCATGTTCTCCTGGCCCTACTGCACCACCAAACCCTTGTGTGGGAGAGGCTCTTGTGGATTTGAACACCATTGTGAGTGTTCCTGAAGAGAGAGATCTCTTGCAACAGCTTCAGAAACCAGTTAACGTTAATCTGATACAACCTCAGCCAGTTCGCCCCATTGTCTCTTCCATAAGTGTTTTGTACACTAGTAATGAAGACTCAACCCTGCCGTCACCACCACCAGCACCAGCTCAGGCTCATAAAACCCCCAAAAGGCCACATGAACTTGAGCAACTGATCGAGAATGAAACCCTGCCAGTTGTCATATCAGACTCGAACCACAGAATCAGGGTGGAGAATTCTGCATACAAGGAAATGGTGGGTCAGCCACTGTGTCCTATTATTGGTGATGGAAACCTTAACCTTAATCTTCATCTTAATCTTAAATGCAAGAGGATCAGCGGAGAGGTAACACTGAATCTCAGAGATTCAAGCATTCCAACTTCATCTAATGGATTCTCTTGCTGGGTGAGGATAGAGTGGCAGAGTGAAGACAACAAGATGAACTGTGTCAACGCTTTCTGTGACGTTTCCAAGTTGGCTTGTGTGTCCAGGGACTATCTCTTCGCATGGAGGTTCCACACTCGTACCCCCAGGGAAGCTTCTCAATCAAGTTGCAACTCTTCAAATTATTATTATTAGTATCATTGACACATAGTTCTTCTAGCTAGAGGACTCTACTATGATCGATGATATATATCGATGCATGATGATTAGCTTAGTTTCTTGTCTGCAATTTTGTTTGAGAACTATATTAAATGCATTTGAGATTTTGTCCGTGAATAATTTAGACTATACTGTATAAATGTTTTCTAATACCTTGAAATCTGATTATGACTCCCCTAAAATTTCAAAATAAAAAATCTGAGACATTAATTTGTTGTTACACAACTATAAATATGTCTTAAAAAAATCAATATGGAATGAAAATATTATATATGATCATGATTTATGCTGAAGATAAAAGCAAACTGGAGAGACTGATCCCCTGTCTCACACTAATTTTACTCTAAATCCTAAACAAAAACTTGTATTTAAGCTAACAAAAGTTAATTTAGTTGATCAAAATTAAATAAAATTTAAGCCAACAATAACTATAACTTAAGCCAACTAAATTAATTTTTTGAGAATTTATCAGTGAATGGTTTATAATGTATTATATGGGTCAGTTATCTAGTCAAATCTGTACTGTATTGTGTGACTACTTCTGAGTATTCCTGTGATTTGATTATGATTCCAGTGAAATTTCAGAACAGTCTGTACTGTTTATATTATATTTATTATTGAATAGTCAAGCTTGTATTGTATAAATAATTCTGAGTACTCTTGAGATCTAATTATGATTCAAAATTTCAAAATCATCTTACCTAATTTTTTTGTTTTTTGAAACAAATCTAATTCTACAAATTTAGATACTTTCAATCTAGCCAAATTTTCATCCAACAACATCTCCAAAATCTGAGCCATTAATTTATTTATTATTACACAACCATCAATATGAGAGAGAAGATTATATATGATCTGATCATATGATTTATGGTGGAGAGAAAAACTTTCTAGAGTAGAGAGGTTGATCCTCTATCACAGTAGCTAATTTTACTCTACAGTTTTCAATCTTCTAGAATTTGGCGAAACTGATGTGTTTTTGTTTTTTTTTGGATTTTATGCTTGATCAGTGGCATAATCAGGAAAGTTTTATAAAGTTGGAGGGCATCTTCAACATCGATCAAATAACTAGAATATTGAATGAAGAAAACTTTCTATCCTACGAAGTACTACTTTAGAAAGTCATCGAGTAGGGTAATCATAGTTTGTCGTTTCAATTCATTCAACATTTGTAAGATGAAAATTGATGATGATGTTCTTCCTTCCAAATTTTCTCTCGTTAATCAACCATTACTATACCAAAAATGAAAATTAGTGGCTCACCACTCATTGCAATTTGCAAGTAACTCATGTGATAGATGTGAATTTGAATACTTGATGCATGTGAAAATCTTTTCAGTGAACAGTCTGTGATGTCTGATAGATGTGAATTTGAATATTTGATGCATGTGAAAACATTTTCAGTAAACAGTTTGTGATATTTGTATTGTCTGTAATATATTTATCAGTAAATCATTTGATGTATACTGTATATAAATACTTTTGATATTTTTGGGATTTGATTAATTATGACTAAGTTAAAATTCCACATTAAAAAAAAAGAAGGTAAAATTCCAAAACCCAACCCACCTAATTGTTTTAGCAGCATCTTGCAAAATTTGATGCTTTATTACTCAACGATCAATATGGAGAGAGAAAATTTAAGTTGGAGTGGTTGATATCTATTTCACACTAATTTTATTCTAAATCCTACACAATAATTATAATTTAAGTCAATAAAATTTAATTTAGTTGATAAAAAATAAACTCTTAAGTTATATAAATGTGAATTTGATTTTTAATATTAATATATGTAAAAATCTTATTAGTGAATAGTCTATAGTGTATCATATGGTTGAATTGAATAGTTTAGTCTGTACTGTATAAATATTTGATTAATCTTGAAATTTGATTATGATTCCAGGAAAATTTTAAAAGCCAACTCACCTAACTTTTTTTTTTTATGGTACCTAATTAACGTTTTTTTAACCAAGTGTAATTTTACATAATTAGATCCTTTCAATCTAGTCATTTTTTTCCTTCCAGCAGCATCTGCAAAATCTGAGTCATTAATTTATTTATTATTACACAACAATCAACATGGAGAGAGAAGTTTGCTGACTAAAAAAAAATATGGAGAGAAGAGTATATTTGATCATGATTTATGCCGAAAAGAAAAGCTTGCTAGATTATAGAAGTTTCCAAGCTTACCACTGCCACCGAGATTCTCAAACATCTCAAAATACTCTTCATTGGATTCTTAATTAGTCGCAACACGAAAAAACCAAGCATTTTAAAACCAAATCTGAAAACCATGAGTCTTATAAGATATAGTGAGTTAGTGATCACACGTAACAATATGCACACCACACAGGAAAAGTAGCTATGACAGAGGATATAATTTGTCATAAGGTCACCAGCCTAGTTTCCAAAAACATTTAACATAAACAATGAAAAAAGAGTTGCAACTTGCAAGTAACTCATTTTAATATTGGCTCTTGAAAAATCTGCATAATCAATAACATTTCTTGAAACGATATGCTCTTAAAAAAAAGCATATCGATTTGTATTTGCAATGAAAAATAAATAGAAATTTATATTTTACATGCTACTAATATATAAGAGTTCAAATGACAAATTAAATTTGACTTAAAAAGACATACTAACACTAATCGTCTGCATGCAGGTTTCCTCTCTTAGCACGGCTAACAAAAAGTTCTAAAACACACACATTTGTGTCTGGTTGATAAGTTAATTTCTCTATAATGACTTTTGGAAGTAGTATATAAACATGAAAAGTTGATAAAATTTGAACTCATATATGATAAATGTGAGTTTAAATTTTAATATTAATGCTTTTGAGAATCATGTAAGTGAATAATTTATAAAGCAAATTATACGAACACCTTCTAAAATTTGCTTTAATTATAAGTGCATTTTTTTTTATCTCTACACAAAACTTTCTAAATTTTGATATTCCATTACATTTGCACTCCCTCCATGATAAATGAAGTTAACTTTGTTAACTTTTTATGTCACGGATTTACATATAACTTTTATAATTTTTTTTTCTCAAAAATGTCATTATCTTTTTTTTTTAAACATATGGGGTGTGTTGGTAATGTATTAAAAAGTTCAGGAGATACATGTAATGATTTTAAAAGTTAAGTGGATATGTGTGTAATGTGTTTAAAAATTAAGGGGTACATATGTGATATGTTTAAAATTTAAGGGATATATGTGTGATGAGTTTAAGAAGTCAAGTTCGACATTGTGATAGGGTTGCAAGTTGCAAATAGGATCGTCGTTGTTACGGACAAAATCGTCATTGGATTGAAAGTCATCGCAAATGTGATCATTGAACACAAAATAGAGAACTCACATATAAAAAAAATATCTCTTCTTTGGAGAAGAGGAACAATTCTCTCTCCAACACATGAAACAGAGGAAAAACAACTCTTCTTTCCCTTTTAGAAGACAAGTAACATGAAAGAGGAGCAACTTTCTCTCCCCTTTAAAAAAACAATAGTACGGAATAAAGAAAGAAGAACGTTCTCTTGTTGGATCACTTAATTATAAAGATATTTACAAAATTTTAAATAAATTAATTAAAATTAAATATAAATTCATTAAAAAAATTAACGACAACTTAACATTCTTAAAGTAACAAATCTAAAAGTAACAAATCTAAGAGATGTTGATGTAATTTGCTCAAATTTATATTATACAAACATTTCTGAGTATTCTTAATATCTGATCATTAAAATTCCAAAATTCAGTTGTTAATTTATTCTTACCCAACAATCAATATGGAGAGAGGATATTATATATGATCCTAAACTACTCTAAAGAGAAAAGCAAGCTCGAGGATCCTCTATCTCACACTAAACAATAACTGTAATTTAAGCCAACAAAAATTAACTTAGTGAAATCAAAATTAAATAAAATTTAAGCTAACAAAATTAATGTAAGAAGAATTTGTCACTAAATGATCTATACTATATTGTATGAGTTAGTGAAGAGTCAAGTTTGTATTATATTGTATAAATACTTCTGAATATTCTTAGAATCTTATTATTATGATTCCAGTGAAATTCCAGAGAATAGTCTGCATTATATTTGTCACTTATTAATCTATTCTATACTATAATATTTTTTATAGTCTTAGGATCTCTCATTAATTACGACTCAGTGAAATTCCAACTCACTTGACTTAAAAAAAAATTGTAATTTTACAGATTTAGATCCTATCAAGTAATTAGCCAAATTTTCCTCCAGCGGCATCATGCAAAATCTGAGGCATGAATTTACTGTTACACAACAATCAATATTGGAGAGAGAAGATTATACATTATCCTGATTTATGTTGATTCTCAATCTCACACTAATTTTAATCGAGAAAGTTTTCAACATCAAATAACAAGAATATAATATTGAATCAAGAAAACTTTTATTCCTCCTAGTTGCCAGCTCTACATAGTAGCTAGGTAGTTCCAAGTGTTATAGTTTAATTAGAAGGTCATCGAGTACAGGGTAATAAAACAAATATTTTGAGCTTCCAAGAGACTATATATAGAACAATTGTAGCTTTTTTTGGTGCTCGTGTTAGTAAATAGTACTAATGCATATGCATGCTTCCAAAAGTTCAATGTAAAGCATAGGGTAATTTTCCATTCTTATTTCCAACTCTGGCTGAGCCTTGTTTTATGCAGTTTGTTGGGGGAGTACATGACAACCAGCTGGCCTACAAAAACGTGGAGTAGTTAAAGTTAAACAAAATTAACCATCAAACAAACATACATTACAATGATTTGAAGCAATAACACACTAATTAACTCATAAATTCTATTCTGTTCTGCATTAGAAAGTGTAAAACTTCCATTCAATATAATTTGTCGACATAAGGTCACTCTAGCCTAGTTTCCACAAACATTTTACAGATACAATGAAAAAATAGTTGCAACTTGCAAGTAACTCATTTTAATATTGGCTCTTGAAATGATCTCCATAATCAATAACATTTTCCGAAACTATATGCACTGCAAAAAAGCATATCTATTTGTATTTGCAATGAGAAAAAAAAAATAGAAATTTAATTATTTTTACACGCTACTAATATATAAGAGTTCAAATGAAAAATTTGACTTAAAAAGATATACTAACACTATTCGTCTGCATGCAGCTGGTTTCCAATTTTAGAACGGCTAATAGAAAGTTCTCAAAACCCAAACAGTTAGGGTATGTAACATTTTTTTACCGTATGTTTTACTAAATTTTTCTGTAAAGAATTCTAGAAGAAGTAAAGAAATAATAAAATTAATTAATTTTTTTTATAAGTTGTAGAAGCTCTTCAAGAGACTGTCTTTTTTCAAAGATATGAGATGTGTATAAATTAGTTATTGAAAAAGTCATTTATGTTTAAGTATTTTTTTAATTTGTTACATTAAATTTTAAAAATTTTATTTTAGTCTCTTTTGTTTTCAAAATTGTACTCTTATATGATAAATGTAAATTTGAATCTCAATATTAATGCATGTGAGAATCTTGTCAGCAAACAATCTGTACTGTATTTATCAATAAATAATAATCTAATAATTACTATATTATATAAATATTTTTTATACTCTTGGAATCTGATTACTTATGACTCAATGATATCCCAACTCACCTAATTTTTTTTAAAAATAACAAGTGTAATTTTACATATTTAGATCCTTAATTTCAAGTAATTAACCAAATCTTCATCAATATGGAGAGAGAGGATTTATGCTAGAGAGAAAAGCTTGAGGGTGATCCTATTTCTCACACTAATTTTACTCTACAATTTTAATCATGAAGGTTTTATAAAGCCGGAAGGCATCTTCAACATCGATCAAATAACTAGAATATTGAAACAAGAGAAAACTTTTTATCCTCCGAAGTATTGCCAGCTCTACTACATAGTAGTTCCAAGTGTTATACTTTAGAAAGTCACCATCGAGTATAGGGTAATAAAATAAAAATTTGGAGCTTTCAAGAGACTATAGAACAATTGTAGTAGTTTTGTGCTCCTGTTAGTAATTAATAGTGATGGATATGCATGCTTCCAAAAGTTCAATGTAATACCATATATAGGGTAATTTTCAATTTTCAATTCTTATTGCCAACTCTGGCTGAGCCTTGTTTTGATGCAGTTTGGTGGGGGGATTAAACAAAACATTACAATATGATTTTAAGCAATAACACACTAATTAACTCATAAATTCATGCTGTAAAAATTAAACACTCATAAATTCTATGACAGTTTTAGACTCAAAAATGATAAAGCCTTAGTTTTGACTTTGGTTAATTATAACACTGTACTCTTTAGAGTGTTTTTTTAACTAGCATCAGAAATTGTAAAACTTCCATTCATATCAATATATCATTCTATTAGATTTCGAAACACAATTAATAATTTCTTTGGTGGATGATGACAGGGTCCATTTGGGCCGTCAATATCAGTGGAATTATTATTAAATGTGTCCTATAAAGCGTGTGTTTGAACAGAACAATGAGGAATAAGGACACCGGCTTTGCATATTCTAAGTTCCCCAGTTGTCGTTTTGTTTGTTTCCCACAATCGAATGCCATATGTCTCCTTGTTCACATCGACGCTTGATCACTCTCTCTTTGTCTCTTCATATATTCATTCATTCCCCAAACTCATCAAACCAATGCCCAACCAACAACAACCATGGCATCATCGAATCATGAGGACCCCACGCTTCTCAAGCTGGAGTCAGCATGCTCCGACCTCAAAGCCCTCCTCCAAGCCTCGGACCAAATCGACCAAAACCTCGTACAGACAGACACCAGGTTCGATCTCTTACAAGGATCACTGTCCACAGCCTCCAGAAGAATCGTCCCTCTACAGTCCCTATCCATGTCGAGAAAAGCGCTAGACACGAGAATCACCAGGGCAATCTCCCCGGCACTTGCACTCCTCAACACGTTCAAGCTGACGGAGTCTCTCCAGAACAGCCTCGTCGATCTCTCGACGAGGCTGTCCTCTGAGAAGCCGCCACACAATCAGAAGCACAGTCAGAAGCGGCGGCTCGAGAGGCTTCTCGAGTACACCGAGTGCGTGGATCAATTGAACGAGGGGATCAACAGCATAGGCGATGAGGTGGAGGTGGTGATCCAGAAGCTGCAGGAGGTGGTGGAGTTCATAAGCAGGACGAAGGCGGCGGATCAGTACCGGAACGCCAGGCTGAGGGAGGCACTGGGGACTCTCAAGGGCTTATATGAGATTGAGGTGGATGAAATGAAGTTCCAGGGTTTTCTTGACCAGGCTTTGGTGCATGTGCAAGATGAGTTTGAAGGGCTGTTGCTCAGGATGAAGCATAAAAACCTCGGAGATTTGGTGCACCAACATGGTGATGACTTCAGGGAATTGGGCTCGGAATTGGAAATTGAAGTCCTCACACGAATTGCAACCACTCTTGCTGCCAACGATTGCCTAGACATATGCATTGATATATACGTCAAGGTATGTCATCACTACCACCAGAGGCCCAGGAGGCTCACCTAATAATTGACATGATAATCTTAAGCCACCTAATAATTTCTTAAATTTAGTCATTTCTATATTGTATCAGAATAATGTTTTTTTTGTCTCCCTTTAAATTTTAAAAAAATTAGTAGAATTGATGTTTGATATGATATGATTAAACAGGCAAGATATAGAAGAGCTGCAAAGGCACTAATGAAGCTAAACCCTGATTATCTTCGAACATACATCCCAGAAGGAATCGATGAAATGGAGTGGGAAACATTAGAGACAGCCATAACCCTTTGGATCCAACACTTCGAAGTTGCAGTAAAGAAAGTCCTCCTTGCAGAGAAGAAACTCTGCGAGAGAGTCTTGGGCGAGTTCATGGAGGGACTAATATGGCCAGAATGCTTCATCAAAATCTCCGACAAGATCATGGCTGTCTTCTTCCGTTTCGGAGAAGGCGTGGCACGAAGCACCAAAGAGCCACAGAAGCTGTTCAAACTACTGGACATGTTCGAATCCCTGGAGAAACTCAAACCCGAGATATCACGAATCTTTGAAGGCGAACCCGGAGTGGACATATGCACGCGGTTCCGCGAGCTGGAGAAACTCATCATCGATGCTTCGAGCAAAGTCTTCTGGGAATTCGGTCTCCAAATAGAAGGCAACATCGATGGCCTTCCACCTCCGCAAGACGGTTCGGTTCCGAAGCTTGTTCGCTACGCCATCAACTATCTCAAGTACCTCACAACGGTTAACTACAGAACATCAATGGTTAAGATTCTCCGAACGCAACAAACATGGAATGGTGGTAGCAACGACAAAGACAACGACGACATGTCTTTTTCAGACGATGGTTTGTTGTTAAAGCATGCAATTTCCAACGTGATGGAGGCGCTTCAGAGAAACATTGAGGCGAAGCGTTTGTGTTGTAGGGACAAGGTTTTGGTGCATGTGTTCACGATGAATACTTATTGGTACATTTACATGAGGACGAAGAACACGGAGCTTGGTGAGGTGTTGGGTGAGAAGTGTATGAAGGAAGGTTACAAGGCTGTGGCTGAGGAATCTGCTTACTTGTATCAGAAGCAAGCGTGGGGGGGTTTGGTGAAGGTCTTGGATGATGATGGTGATGAGAAAGGGAAAGGTTTGAGTGAGAAGATCGAGACTTTTTTTAAGGGTTTGAGTGAGGTTTGTGAGAGGCATGTTAGAGGGGTGTATAGTATACCCGATGTAGATTTGAGGGAACAAATGAGAGAGGCTACAGTGAGGCTTGTGGTGCAGGGTTATGGTGAGTTTTTGGAGGGCTATTCGGGGCTGTTGCAGAGGAAAAAAGGGTATCCTAGTGTTGAGAGGGTGAAAGGGTTGGTGGGGAAGGCTTTTGATGGTGGCAAGTTGAAGAGGAGGGGTTCTGCTTCTGGTGATTGGAATGTTGTAAGGAACTCTGGGTCTTTGGAGAGGGATGTTAGATCGGGTACTGGTGGTGATGTTTGAGGATTCAGGTTTCAGAATGTGAAATTTGTTTTAAGGCTCAAAGTACAATTCAGCTTGGACAAAATATTGATGCATTAAGACAATTATATATACAACAACTAACTGTAATATATATGAAGTCATGAACATTGTTCTTTGTTTTGGGATTTGGAACAAATTGATGTAGAAAATTGATTTTAACCGGTATTTTTTTTTTAATTTTTTAAATTTACTATAAATATTTTAAAAATAAATAAAAGTATATATTTAATAAAAATTCAAATAAAAGTATAAATTATTTTATTAATTATTAGTATAATTTTTTTTCTTATAAAACATAATTTAGTCTGACAATAAATCCACTTACTAATGTACTGTACAAATTATGGAACCGTTGACAAGAATTAATAATTATAATTTATAGAATTGTTAAATTAAGTAAAAAATATTAATTATAAAAAATTCTGCTTTTTTTTTTTATATCGCATTAAACAATTCTACTAATCAAATTTGTTAATAAATCTTTTAAGAAATATGAATCAAAATTGAATTAAAAAAAAAAAAATGAAGGACGAAACGAAACGCAGGGATGTTCGTAGAGAATAGAGACGTGACAATTGTCGTTGCCGTTTACCCAAACAACACAATATTGCATTGCAGCAAGTAAGGTAATAGGGAAGGGAATGATTCCATAGCGCGGAAGAATATACGAAACCAAACCAGTATTTCATTCTTCTTCTATCAATCAATCAATAACAATGGCGAATAACGAAAACGACGACGAATGTTGTTCCTTCTCCGATTTCCCTGAGGATATTCAGGTGTGCATCCTCTCGTTCCTGGGCCAATCGGAGATCGCGACCCTTTCCTGCACCTCGAAGCGATTCGGCTCGCTCTGCTCCCCTGACTCCAAGCTATGGTTCTCTATGTGCGACCGCAGGTGGGGTTCCTACACCCGCATCACCCAATGGGCCTCTAATAGCAATATCTCCTACAAGCACCTCTACAACACCCTCCACCGCTGGGAGAATCTCCTCGGCTTCTGGCGCCGATGCGGCCACGGTACGGCCGGGATCCCTTCCTTACTCTTCTTCGACTGGGGCCCTTCCTTCATCTCCGCTTCCAGGGTTTCCCCTTCCAATTCGCCCTACGCTGTCACCAAAACGCCGTTCCTCTGGCTGAGTCTCTCCCAGGACGGACACGTCGTCACGTTTCTCGATCCCGACGGGACATCCGATTTCAAACCCGAGATTCAGAGCGATTTGATCGCCGTGGATGTCAGTTTCATGGGGAATACGCACTTTGTTGTGGAGGAGAAGCATGTTAGTGGTGATGACTGTTTAGATGATTTGGTGGTGGAGAGCGGATCGCCGCCGGAGAAACTGATGGTCGAGATTTACCAGCATTTCGCTAACCTGCGGAGCCCCGGGAGTGATCGGTCCAGGAGGCAGAGGCGCCGGGAGAAGGAGAGGCTGGCCAGGAGGAGGAAGTGGGAGCCTCAGCATTTTGTCAAGATTGTCAATTGTGAGCCCACTCCGGCGCGCCCCTTGCAGGGCCTGTGGAAGGTGTTTCTTCACTCGCAATTTGATGATATCTTTTCTGTCATTTTGATTATTGATTGATATCATTAACTAGTTTCACAGTTTAGTGTACATGCTCTCATGGTTGTGGTAATCAAACTGCAAAATGATGAAATGAGCAACCTAAATTATCATGATCAAAATGTTGAAACTGAAATTTTTGCACTCTTTGGGCTCTCCACAAGGCACAGTTATTCCTGCATTGGTCACATGTGTCTGCAATAAGTGGATTTGGATCGGATGATCTTGTGCGATATTATTGATTTCATTTCAATGTAGATCAGCAATCATCTGTCAGTGCTGGTTGTGTTTTGAGTTAACCATGGATGTTCTCCTAAATTTCTCTTTATCTTTTTTAAGTCTATAATGATTTTGGAAATGAGTGATGGTGGAGTGTTTTGTGTGGTTGTATTATATGATGGTTCATTGGATTTTAGCTGTCATTGTTGCAGGGAATTTGCGGTGACATGAGTTTGGCATTTTACCTTGTGGTGTATGATGACATTGGGGGCATTGCCTGCCGGTGGATTGGGGATCACCATTTTTCGGGACATTCCCCAGTTTTCTGGACGTCTAATGCTACGTTTCTGGAATCTCCCTTTTCTCCGGAGGAAGAATCTTTGTATGACAGTCGTGTTCATCTTCGACCGGGCAGTGAAGTTCTTGAGCAGTTCCCTGTGTCGGATGGTGAAGTGGTGAACCAAATTCAGCAGTTCCAGTTGTCAGAGAATGTGGTAAACCGAATTCTTCACATAAGCTCAAGTTATGATTTAGTTCCAGACCTTGCTGCAACAATAAATCCAAGGAATGCAGAGGGAAGGATTTGGCAGTACGGGAATGGTACTTTTGGATTTGGATTCCTTTCGGACAACTTTGTCATAGACATGAAACATATTGTCCACAATGGTTGTATTGTGGATATTGTAAATTCTTCTGCTGATTGATTCGCATTCTGCATTTTTTATTCATAGATAAATCATTTAGACAGATGTCATCTAAACTGTGACAGTGTATAATTAGCTTTGAAATAATAACAATTTGATTAGACGGTACTGTGTCTTGCTTCCCCGTCCTCTCCCCTGTTGATGTTCAATGTCTATTGGCTAGTTTCCTCTTTTAGCTGTGTTGCAGGCAGAAAGTTTCTAGCAATAGCAATTTAATTGCAAGAACATGCCACTCCCACTACCTTACCTGTGACTTCCTTTGGTTTGGAGTTAGGACTCAACAATGTGTTACGAATCTACAAGTGAACTAAAGCCTTTTTAGTGTCTTTGTTTGGATGTGTAAAGACAAGTAATATGAAATGGAATAAAATTGTTGCTTCATTGTCTTGATATTTTATAGTAGAATGGAGGAAAGTTTTCGATCATTTTTGTGGTATAAGCAATTTGAATAGACGCAGACTGAAATTAGGATATAAGCAGAATTCTCAAACATGCAATAAGCAAATATTTGGGTTTGTTTTCTTCTTCTACTGCCCCTTACCTTTTTATCCAAAGTTCCAAACTACTAAAACTTATTTGGTTGTTTTCCATTTTGTGGTTTTAGTTATCTTGAAAGAAAGTGGCCATTCACGAGAATGCTTACACGCTCTTGCTTTAACCAGTCTGAAAATAAAATCTCATTGTGCAACTATCATAATTGGAAAGAAAGATGGGGGGTAGTAGGAAATGAAAATTGGTTATTGTAACGATTGTATATAATATCAAATATCAATTGGAAGTCCATGAGAGTTTCAAGAAGTGAGTGCAGTAACATGTACTTCTAAATCACACATTCTGAATCAAACGCTCACAACAACCAAAAACATATGATGAAGATCCCACACACTTAAACTAGCAAAAAATTGAATACCATATTTGTCACGGGTAAAGAGCTTCCCGGACTGCAAGTAATGGTAAAAGCATGAGAGACAGCAGAATATATGGTGCACAAATATGGAACTGGAGAAAGGGAAAATTCTGAGACTCGAGAGAGACTCTTTCATCATGTCTCCGCGGCAACTTCTTCACCGTTGGTTTTCCCATTAACTGCACTCTTCTCACTGTCGCCTTCGAGTTGGCTTAAATTGCCCTTCTCCTTGATCAATTGGATATGGTGGTGTTTGCAGTAGAGTTTTCCCTCGTGCGCTATGTAATTGGAAGGACTGATAACACACCCTCCATGACAGCATTTGAAACAACTCTTATGGTAAGGAGTTCCATTCACAGTAACCTACATCATCACAAGAGCAAGTAGTTTTGTACTCATTACTCAACATCAGTGTTTTAGATGTAACTTGTGTTAGAAGGCAAACATTGTGGTTGTATTATTACCTTCTCAGTGGGATACACCGTTTTCTGACAACCAGCACATTTGTCCCTTGTTCCACCAAACATACTCGAGGCTTTGGCTGCTGCAGGTTTCTGATTCAAACATCTCAAAAGTTAGATAAATTATGAAGAACTGAATGCTCTGTTATGCATTGCAAGTGCCTAGAAAATTATTACCTCTTCCAAATTTTTCTCTGGCTTGGCAATTTTTGGTGTCCCTAGTTAGGCAAAAGGAAGTTGGGTTGAGTAACTAAGAAGAAAAGCATAGTGAGACATTTAATAATTAGATATTCTTGATCCTTTGTTACCTTCAAAGCTTTTGTCAAGGCTCCCAGTTCTTTTGAACAGTTGGTCAAAGTGTGGCCTGCAGTAAAGAACTCCCTCAAAAGAGTTGTAGTTGCTCAGCTGCAGATAGATACATTAATTTTTCAGCAAACTTCCTTCCATGAAAAGAGGTTCCTATTATCCTATACCATTTATCAGTCTTCTGATAATTCATTATCATGAAGCCATGGCAAGTTTTGAGACAAAGAAATAACATATTCTTTAGAGGAAAGTGCTTAATTATATATGTAAAGAAAAACAACTCTGAATTACTTCTTAAAGAAACTGCTAACTAAGATTGATGTCACTCAAACACGGTGCAAACGTGATAAACCACGTTCATCAGAAGCAACTTGAAGTAGCTTCCACGTATCTGATCCTTAGACATGGAGAGAGGGTGGCGATCTGCGTTCCAATTCATTCGAAACATGCTATCCAGTACATGCACATTCACACGCCTTCTAATAAACCAAATTACAGACACCAGATCCAAAGCTAGAAGCCAGAACTAGACTATATTATAATCCTTAATCAAAAAGAATTGTAAGAGAAGGAGAAACACCTTGAGGGTTCCTTTGCAGTGATGGCATCTGAAGCAAGCTTTGTGGAACACACGGTTATCTGCAGTCAACTTATCAACCAGATAAACAGTTTTGTCACAAGCCATACACTTCTGGGTTGTTCCTGCAAATGCCATTCTTTCTTTCTTTCTTTTGTATTCTCACCTCACCAACACAAGCTACGTTCTCTGCGTGTGTGTGTTACTGTGTTAGTCTTGGTTTGTCACCAAGGGGGAAGAACAGGACAATGAAGATTGAGGAGGAGACAAGGAAAAAAAAGTGAAGAAGCAAGCAGAAAATTGCGGAGACTAAAGCAAACTTCAAAACAATTATAATGTCACTGACAAATGGCAATCATTTTGATCAAATGTTAAGCACCTAACTACCCTTTTCCCTCGTATATTTTAATGTTCTAACACTGTCTTCAACTGTGAATATAAATGCGTAAAAACTAAGAAAAAAACATCTTAGTTTAACATGTACGTGACAGTGTGACATGTTTGTATAGTATAGTCAACTGTTTAGTGATAACTATGTGTTTTTTGTTTGTTATGCATCATTTCTCTAATTGTTGTTAGCATCATTAACAAATTTAGCCGACGCACTTTGGAACATGTTCGAGAAAGATGCAAAAGCATGAGCCTACCACCTTGAATTCATTGCCCTTTTGCTTCAAAGCCTTCCTAAGTACTTTCCATCTGTTACCAATAATTTTAAATTTTCCTGCTACTTTTTTAATAATTCTCTTTGATATTTTTTTTATAAAATACTAAGATAATCATTAAATTGTACCTACAAAGCTATGAACACCAAGTAAGGCCTCATCAAATTAAGTCCTAAGTTAGCTAGTTACAAGTTATTAAAATAGGTTTCCCAAAAGCCTGAAAAATGGAGAGGGTAATCACATAATAATGTGTAGTATTTCATTGGAAAGCTACTTTGTAATTGTGGGGACCCATGGCTTCAAAATCGCAACTGCCAGCACCTTATGATTCAACTTCCAGCTGGATTGCTTGCTTTCATTCTAGAATCCCACTTTTTTATTATTCTTTTCAAATAGCAACACACATACATAATTTCTTGAGTTACAAGGATGGATGGCGTTTTCATTTATGTCTATGATGGACCAAACTAAGCATCTTTTGCAACTCACAACCCAACCCTCGGGTGATTGTATAGGCATCAAGATAGATTTAGATCCACAAAAAGTAGTGCTTTTTCTTTTCTTAATTAATACAATTATGGATCTAGGTAGGTGTAAATCTCTTTAAATATTCGGGTGGGGGTGGAAATATATATTTGTATATTATATTTTACATGAACGAACAACCATGAGATTGATTATTATATATATAAAGTTAAGATGTAAGTAAATGTCACACACTGTAATTTGGCACAAACTTTTCAATGATGGGTTGGGTTGGTTGTATAAACTGTACGTGCTATGGTTATTGCGATCTAGCCTCCCACTCCAATTATGATGACAGCTTGTATTAATCTATTACTGTCCCACTATAATAAAGACTTGACTTTGCAATTTCATAACAAGGTGCATTTGTTAGCATAGATTTAGTTATTTAAAAGCTAATAAAACTATTACACAAACAGGGCATTTGGTCTAGTGGTATGATTCTCGCTTTGGGTGCGAGAGGTCCCGAGTTCGATTCTCGGAATGCCCCTTGATTTTATGTTTTTAACTACAATTTTTTTTTATTTTTTTGTTGGTAGAGCTGTTCTGGAACTTATATTCACATCAATTTAAGAAACCCAGGAATAATGAAAATCTTGGATTATTCGTAGGAAATTTTAATAATTTTGGGAAGCGATAGAAATACATTTTGTTGGTCACTGTTACTATCTTCACTCCTTATAAGTTATTTTAATATTATGGTTGCGTGGTTTGTCAAACCATACTAATAGTGAGAATAAAAAATATTGTACAAAATATGCATCACTTGAATGGATAAAAAAAAAAAAAAAGTTGACACAAGCAGTAGAATCCTTACTTCTGTTTTTTATCAAATGTTTTTAAAATTTCAACACATTATTACTTTTACTTTTTCATATACATTATTCTTGTTATTTTATATTTCATTTATTCAATTTTTTTCATCCAATATTTTTAAAATTTTAAGACATTATCGGTGTTTTTTTATTTTAAAAAAATTAAAAATTACCTTGCATCCAATATTTTCAAAAATTTTAAGACATTATTACTCGTGTTATTAAATATTTCTATTTTATTTTTCATCTAATTTTTTCAAAATTTTGACACATTACTCTTTTAATAGAATGACTAATGTCTTCAAAATTTGAAATGTCTTTAAAATTTGAAATATAAATTGAAAATTTTGAAAAAAAAATTGAAAATTTGAATGTTCTTTTTAAAAAATAAAGAAAGAGGAATGTATTTAAAATTTGAAAAAAAAAAAGAAAAAAACAAAAATAATGACTTGAAAATTTTAAAAATATAAAAAAATAAGAGGAATATCTTTAAAATTTGAAAAATAAGTTGGCAATTTAAAAAAAATGAAAAACAAGATTAATGTTCTGAAAATTTGAAAATAATAAAAAATACGAATAATGTCTTGAAAATTTGAAAAAAAAAATGAGACTTCTTAAAAATTAAGAAAAAACAAAAAGAATGTCATGAAAACTTGAAAAAATCTGTAAATTTTAAAAATATGAAAAATAAAAATAATATCTTAAAATTGGAAAAAATGTTTTTTTAAAATATAAAAATGTAAGAGGAATGTCTTTATAGTTTGAAAAAAAAATAAAAATTTAAAAACAAGACTAATGTCTTGAGAATTTCAAAAATATGAAAAAGTAAGAGTTAGCTTGAAAAATTGAAAAAAAAAATATAAAAGAAAGAGTAATGTTTTGAAATTTTGAAAAATAAGAAAAAACAAGAATAATGTCTTAAAATTATTTTAAAGGTTATTTTTTTTAAAAAAATGTGAAAAAAAAACCAAGATTAATGTCTTGAAAGTTTTATAAATATGAAAGACATTTTTAAAAAAATATGAAAAAATTAATGTCTTGAAAATTTGAAACAAAAAAAAATTAAAAAATAAGAGTAATTTTTTTATTTTATTTTTTAAAAATAAAAACTTTCAAAGTTGAAAAACAAGAGTAATGCTTGAAATTTTGAAAAAAAAAAAGAAAATTAAAAACAAGAGTAATGTATTGAAAATTTTGAAAATATAAGAAAAACAACAATATTGTCTTGAAAAATTCAATAAAATGAAAATTTGAAAAAAAAAATGAAAAAGTAAGTAAAATGTCTTGAAATTTGAAAAAAAAAAGTAAATTTTTTTTAAAATATGAAAAACCAAAAGTAATGTTCTGAAAAAAAAAAGAATTTAAAAAAAATGAAAAAAGTAATGTCTCGAAAATTTGAAAAAAATAAAAAAGAGTAATGTTTTTATTTATTTTTTAAAAAAATAAAAACTTTAAAAGTCAAAAAAACAAGAGTAATGTTTAAAAGTTTGAAAAAATATATATAAAAAATCCAGAGTAATGTCTTGAAAGTTTTGAATAAATTAAAATTTTTAAAAATATAAAAAATAAGAGTAATGTCTTTGAAAAAAAAAATGAAAAGACAAGAGTAATGTTTTCAAATTTGAAAAAATATATATATTAAAAATCAAGAGGAATGCCTTGAAAAACATTGAAAAAAAAAATGAAAAAAAAAAACAAAAGTAATGTCTTGAGAGGTGTTGTGTTTCGCCAAATTGCCTTTGTCCAAGGCAGCAGTTGACCCATAGGAGAAAAAACCAAAAATATGGGATGTCTTTAAATATGGAAAGAAATTGAAAATTAAAAAAAATATATGAAAAAGTAAGAGTAATGTCTTGAAAATTTGAAAAAATATCAAAATATCAAAATATGAAAAGCCAAGAATATTTAGAGTTTCTTAAATGAAACCCTAAATATTTAGTGTTTTGATTAAATGCTTTATTTAAGAAACCCTAAATCTTAATTATTTAGGGTTTCATTAATGAAAACTTAAGTTTCACCATAAATTGAAACCACAAATATTAAAGGTTTAGTAAATGTTGCCACAACTATTTAGGGTTTCAATAATGAAACGCTAAATATTTAAGGTTTCATGAATGAAAACCTAAAAACTCACCCTAAATATTTATTTTTCATTAATGAAACCATGAAATTCTTCTTAAATATTTAGGGTTTCATAAATGAATCTATAAATCAAAACCCTAAATATTAATTTCAAAAATAAAACCCAAAATTTAACCCTAAATATTTAGGGTTTCATGAATGAAACAACAAATTGAAACCCACAATATTTAGGGTTTCTTTAATGAAATCTTAATTATTTAGGGCTTCTTTAATGAAATTATAATTACTTGGGGTTTCATTAATGAAACCTTAAATATTTAGGGTTGTATAAACATAACCTTAAATTAAAACCCTAAATATTTAGTGTTTCATAAATAAAAATCATTAATTGAAACCCTAAATATTTAGTTTTTATAAATGAAACCCAAATTATTTAAGGTTTTGAATATGAAACTTTAATTATTTTAAGATTTTATTAATTAAACACTAATTTTATAAATGCATGGGTTTCATAAGTGAATCCATAAATCAAAACTCTAAATATTAAAGGTTTGATAAATGAATCCCAAAATTTAACCCTAAATATTTAGCATTTCATAAATGAAACCATAAATTGAAACCCTAAATATTTAAAATGAAATACTAAATTGAAACCCGTAATTAGGGTTTCCTAAATAAACCCGTAATTAGGGTTTCCTAAATAAACCCTAATTATTTACGGTTTCTTAAATGAAACCTTAATTATTTAGGGTTTCATTAAAGTAACCCTAAATATTTAGTGTTGTATAAATAAAACCCTAAATATTTAGTGACTCATAAATGAAACCATCAATCGAAACCCTAAATATTTAGTGTTCATAAATGAAACCTAAATTATTTAAGGTTGCGAATATTAAACTCTAATTATTTTAAGGTTTTATTAATTAAACACTAATTTTATAAATGAAACCCTAAATTTTTAGGGTTTCATCAATGAAAATTTTTAAAAATATGAAAAAGAAAGGTTTATTTCTTAAAAAAAGTTAAAAATAAAAAATAGAAAAATATGAATAAGCAAGTTAAATTTCTAGAGAGATTTAAAAAAAAATGAAAAACAAAGAATAATGTCTTAAAATATTGAAAAAAATGAAATTTCTTAAAAATATGAAAAAGCTATATAAATGAAGAAAAACAAAGTCTAATATCTTCAAAAAGTTGAAAAAAATGAAGAAATTAAAAAAATATATTAAAAGGCAATATAAATGTCTAGAAATTTAATTTTTTTTTAAAAAAATATGAAAATCTAAGGATAATGTCTTTAAATATTAAAAAAATTGAAAAAACAAGAATAATATCTTAGAAAAGTTGAAAAAAAATGAAAATTTTTAAAAATATGAAATAGGAGGCGGAATGTCATGAAAAAAAAAGAATGACAAAAATTTTTGAAAAATCAAGCGGAATGTATTTAAAAATGGACAGAAATTGCAAATTAAAAAAATTATATGAAAAAACAAGAGTAATGCTTTGAAAGAGTTGAAAATTTTAATAATATTAAAAAGCAAATAAAATGTCTTTAAAATTTGAAAAAAAATATGTAAATATGAAAAAACAAGAATATTTAGGATTTCTTAAATGAAACTCTAAATATTAAGAATTTCATTTTATGGTTATATTTATCAAATCTTAAAACCCTAATTATTTAGGGCCTCATTAATGAAACCTTAAGTTTCACCCTAAATTGAAACCCTAAATATTAAAGGTTTGATAAACATAGCTTCAACTATTTACAGTTTCATTAATAAAATTCTAAATATTTAAGTTTTCATGAATGAAAACATAAAACTCACCCTAAATATTTATGTTTTGATTATTAAAACCATGAAATTGTCCTTAAATATGTAGGATTTCATAAATGAATCCATAAATAAAAACCCTAAATATTAAAGGTATGATAAATGAAACCTAAAATTTAACCTTAAATATTTAAGATTTCATAAATGAAACCATAAATTTACACCAGTAATATTTAGGTTTTCTTAAATGAAACCCTAATTATTTTGGGTTTCTTAAATGAATTCCTAACTGTTTATGGTATCTTATATGAAACCTTAATTATTTAGGGCTTCATTAAAGAAATCCTGAATTGAAATCCAAACTATGTAGGGTTGTATAAACAAAACCCTAAATTAAACCCTTAAGTATTAAATGTTTCATCGATGAAACCATTATTAATTATGGTTTTGATTATGTGTTTTATTTATGAAATCCAAAATATTTAGGATTTTAATTTATTATGAAACCCTAAACACTAATTATTTAGAGTTATATTAATGAAAACATAAGCTTCACCCTAAATTGAAACCATAAATATTAAAGGTTTGATAAAGGTATTCTCAACTATTTTGGGTTTCATGAATAAAAACCAAAAATTCACATTAAATATTTATGTTTTGATTAATAAAACTAGGAAATTCTCCCTAAATATTTAGAGTTTTCATAAATGAATCCATAAATAAAAACCCTAAGTATTAAGTGTTTCATAAATGAAACTCAAAATTTAACCTTAAATATTTAGGATTTCATAAATGAAATCATAAATTGAAACCGTAAATATTTAAGGTTTAAAAAATGAAACATTAAATTAAAACCCATAATATTTAGGGTTTCTTAAATGAAAATTTTGAAAAATCAAGAGTAATGTCTTTTTTACCTAAAATGAAATCCAAGAAGTGAAGTAAAACAACCCAACCCAACTAATAAAACAACCCAACCTAGCTGATATTATTAAAGAATAAAAAGAATGTACAAGACTAATGTCTTCAAAAATGGAAAGAAGTTGATTTTTTTTTTTTTTTGTGAAAAACAAAGAGTAATGTCTCAAAAGAGTTTAAAATTAATGAAAATATAAAAATATTAAAAAACAAATGAAATGCCTTGAAAATTTGAAAAAAAAATAAAAATTTCAAAATATGAAAAGACAAGAATATTTAGGGTTTCTTAAATGAAATCATAATAACTTAAGGTTTGGATTAAATATTTTATTTATGAAACCCTAAACCCTAATTATTTAAGATTTCATTAATAAAACCTTCAGCTTTACCTTATATTGAAACCATAAATATTAAAGGTTTGATAAATGTATCCTAAACTATTTAGGGTTTCATTAATGAAACGCTAAATATTTACAATTTCATGAATGAAAACCAAAAATTCACATTAAATATTTATGTTTTGATTAATGAAATCATGAAATTCTCCCTAAATATTTAGGATTTCATAAATGAATTTATAAATCAAAACCCTAACTACTAAGGGTTTTATAAATGAAACCCAACATTTAACTTTAAATATTTAGGGTTTCATAAATGAAACATAAATTGAAACCCTAAATATTTAAGGTTTCATAAATGAAACATAAATTGAAACCTGTAATATTTAGGGTTTCTTTAATGAAACCTTAATTATTTAGGGTTTTATTAAAGAAACCGTGAATTGAAACCCTAATAATTTAGGGTTTCGATTAAATATTTTATTTATGAAACCCTAATTATTTGGGGTTTCATTATGAAACCTTCAGCTTTACCTTAAATTAAAACCATAAATATAAAAGTTTGATAAGCGTAGCCTCAAATATTTAAGGTTTCATTAATAAAACGCTAAATATTTAAGATTTCATGAATGAAAACCTTAAATTCATCCTAAATATTTATGTTTTGATTAAGGAAATCATCAAACTCACCCTAAATATTTATGTTTTGATTAAGGAAATCATGAAATTCTCCCTAAATATTTAACGTTTCGTAAATGAATCTATAAATAAAAACCCTAACGATTAAGGGTTTTATAAATGAATTCCAAAATTTAACGCTAAATAATTAGGGTTTTGTAAATCAAAACAAAAATTGAAACCTTTAATATTTAGGGTTTCATACATGAAACATTAAATTGAAACCTATAATATTTAGGATTTCATTAAAGAAACCGTGAATTGAAACCCTAAATATTCAATGTTTCGTAATTGAAACCATTAATCGAAACCATAAATATTTTCATTAAATAAATGAAACCCAAATTATTTAACGTTACGAATATGAAACTCTAATCAATTTAAGGTTTTATTAATTAAAGAATAATTTTATAAATGAAACCCTAAATTTTTAAAGTTTCATGCATGAAAATTTGAAAAAATATGAAAAAGCAAGGGTAATGTTTTAAAAAAGTTTTTAAAAAATTGGGAAAAAAATATGAAAAACTAAGAGTAATGTCTTGAAAATGTTGAAAACATTTAAAATTTTGAGAAATATGAAAAATCAAGTCTATTTTATTGAAAAAGTTGAAAAAAAAAATTAAAATTTAAAAAAAATATGAAAAGCAAGAGTATTGTCTTGAAAATTTAACAAAAAAAATTGACAAAGCAAGAATCATGTCTTGAAAAAGTTGAAAAAGGAAAATTTAGAAAAATATGAAAAAGGAAGTGTAACGTCTTGGAAAAAAAGAAAAAAATGAAATTTTTTAAAAATTTGAAAAATCAAGACTAATGTCTTTAAAAATGGAAAGAAATTGAAATTTATTTTTTTTTGTGAAAAACCAAGACTAATGCTCGAAAGAGTTGAAAATTAATGAAAATATAAAAAATATTAAAAAGCAAATGATATGTCTTAAAAAAATTTTAAAATATGAAAAGACAAGAATATTTAGGGTTTCGATTAAATATTTTATTTATGAAACCCTAAATAATTAAGGTTTCATATATGAAATCCTAAATAATTAGGGTGTCATTTATGAAACCTTTAACTTTAATTATTTAAGGTTTTATTAAGGAAACTTTCAGCTTTACCCTAAATTTAAACCATAAATATTAAAGGTTTGATAAATATAGTCTCAACTATTCAGGGTTTCATTAATGGTTTTATAAATGAAATCCAAAATTTAAGCCTAAATATTTAAGGTTTCGTAAATGAAAGCATAAATTGAAATCCTAAATATTTAGGGTTTCATAAATGAAACATTAAATTGAAACTCGTAACATTTAGGGTTTCTTAAATGAAATCCTAATTATTTGGGATTTCTTAAATGGATCACTCATTATTTATAGTTTCTTAAATGATATCTTAATTATTTAGGATTTTATTAAAGAAACTATAAATTAAAACCCTCAATATTTACGGTTACACAAGCAAAACCTTAAATTAAAATCCTAAATATTTAGTGTTTTGTAAATGAAGCCATTAATCAAAACTCCAAGTATTTTGATTTCATAAATGAAACCCAATTTTTTTTTTACCTGAAATCATAGTCCAAGTAGAGAAGAGGAATCCAAGCATCCTAACCAGGTTGTCACCCAAAGAATCCACCAATCAATTCAACTAGATATTATTAAGAAAAAAATGAAAAAAGGAAGAGGGAAAGCAATCAGTTACAATACGGGGGACAAAAGCCCAAACCCTATGAGAAATTAACAAAATCTAAATTGTGGAAGACCAAATTGATTCCTAGCCATGCTAAAAGCTAAAAAAAACTAGGCTTGGTACTAATCTAAGTAAGTTGTAGTCTATTCTCAAGGCCATAATTGACTAATAAGTCGGCACATTCATTTCCTTCACGATATATATGGGAAACCTAAATCTTAAGGAGTTTGGCTTCATCCATCATGATGTTCCATTGTCGGGCCACCTTTCAGGGAACAAGTTTAGGATTATTGAAGGCTTGAATTGTCAAAAGGGAATCACATTCTATCCATAATCGTAGCCAACCATAGTTGCCAACAAACTCAGCAGCTCGAATAATTGCATAAAGTTCTACATAGAAAGCATAGTGTATACCAATATATTCAATAAAAGCTCCTCTGAAGCATCCCAAGTGATCATGGATGATGCCACTAGAGGATGCATGTCTGGGGTTCCACGTGCAACCCTTATCAGTATTGCATTTAAGGTATCCACAAGTAGGTGGTAGCCAAAAAATTGATTTAATAAAAGGGGCCTAAGCTGGTTTGAGAGTTATGTTGAAATGCTTGAGTAATGTGAACCCACTCATAGAGCTAGTAGCATGCCCTTTACTAAGTAGGCATGTAAGTGAGACGCATGACTTAACCTCATTGAGTAGCTATAGAAAGGGAAGATGAAGGTTCCTGAAGCGGATATTATTGCGGGATTTCCATGTGTAGTAAATAATGTGTATGCTGGCTGAAAATTTAAAAAATATAGAAATATCAAAATATGAAAAGACAAGAATACTTAGGGTTTCTTAAATGAAACTCTAAATATTTAAGATTTCATTTTATTGTTTCATGTATGAAACCTTAAACCCTAATTATTTAGGGTTTCATTAATGAAATCTTAAGTTTCATCCTAAATTGAAACCATAAATATTAAAGGTTTGATAAACATAGCCTCAACTATTTACGATTTCATTAATGAAATGCTTAATATTTAGAGTTTCATGAATGAAAACTTAAAAGTCATCCTAAATATTTAAGTTTTAATTAATGAAACCATAAAATTCTTCCTAAATATTTAGGGTTTCATAAATAAAACCGTAAATAAAAATCATAAATATTAAGGATTTCATAAATGAAACCCAAAATGTAACCCTAAATATTAAGGGTTTCATAAATTAAATCATAAATTGAAACCCTAAATATTTAGAGTTTCTTGAATGAAACGTTAAATTGAAACTCGTAATATTTAGGGTTTTTTAAATGAAACCCTAATTATTTAAGGTTTTTAAATGAATCCTTAATATTTTATGGTTTCTTAAATAAAACATTAATTATTTAGGGTTTCATTAAAAAAACCCTAAATTGAAACCCTAAATATTTACTATTTCACAAATGAAATCATTAATCGAAACCCTAAATATTTAGGTTTCATAAATGCAACCCAAATTATTTAAGGTTTTGTATATAAAACTCTAATTATTTTAAGATTGTATTAATTAAACACTAATTTTATAAATGAAACCCTAAATTTTAAGGGGTTCATCAATAAAAATATTTTAAAAAATATATGAAAAAGCAAGGGTAATGTCTTAAAAAGGTAAAAAAAAAATTAAAAAATATGAATGAGCAAGTTAAATTTCTTGAGATTTAAAAAAAAATAAAAATTAAAGAAAAATATGAAAAACCAAAAGTAGTGTCTTACAATATTTAAAATAATAATAATTTTTTTAAAAAAATATGAAAAAGCAAGAGAGTAGTGTCATGAAAACGTTGAAATTTTTTTTTTAAATATGAAAAAGTAAGTTTAATATGTTGAAAACGTTGAAAAAATTAAAATTTAAAAAAAAAAATGAAAAGCAATAGTATTATCTTGAAAAAGTTGAATAAAATGAAATTTTTTTAAAAATAAAAAATAAAAAATCAAGACTAATGTCATTAAAAATTTGAAAAAAATGAAAATTTTTAAAATTACAAGAAAATCTTAGAAGTTTTGAAAAAATTGAAAATAATTTAAAATATGAAAAAGCAAAAGTATTTAAGGTTTTATAAACGAAACATCGATTATTTAAAGTTTCATTAATGAAACAATCAATTGAAATATTGTATATTTAGGATTTCATTAATGAAACCCTAAATTGAAATCTTGTATATTTGGGATTTCATTAAATTCCACCCCAAATATTTAAGGTTTAATAATGAAACCATCAATTTCATCATAAATATTTAGAATTTCATAAATGAAACCCTAAAAATTTAGGGTATCATTTATAAAAAAATAAATTAAAACCCTAAATCATTATTTAAGGTTTCATTAATGAAACCTTAATTAGAAATTCTAAATATTTATAGTTTCATAAATAAATTCATATATATTTAGTGCTTTGATAAATGAAACCTTAAATTTTTAAGATTTCATAAACAAATCTTCAATTATAAAGGGTTTCATTAATTTAACCCTAAATTTCAACCTAAATTGAAATCTCAAATATTTAGAGTTTCATTTTTTTAGGTTTCATTAATGAAACCCTACATTTTTAATGTTTCATTAATGCAACCCTAAATAGGGTTTCATTAATGAAACCTTAAATTTAAACCTAGAATATTTAAGGTTTCGTTATGAAACCGTAAATTGAAATTTTTGAAAATATAGAAAATTTTAAAAATATCAAAAATCAAGAGAAATGTGTTGAAAAAACTGGAAAAAGTGATTTTTTTAAAATAATAAATAAAAAAAAGTAATGTCTTTAAATTTGAAAAAAAATAAAAATTTGAAAAATATTGAAAATCAAGAGAAATGTCTAGAAATTTTGAGAAAAAAAAATGAAAAATTGTAAAAAGAAGAAATTGCAATAAGAATGTCTTGAAAATTTTAAATATATCCAAACCGAAGAGTATTGTCTTCAGAATTTGGAAAATTTTTAAAAAAATGGAAAAGGAAAGAGGAATTTCCTGAATAATTGAAAAATTAAAAAATAAAAAGGAAATTTGAAATTTTGAAAATTACAAGAAGAAATTCTTAGGATTTTTAAAAAATATGAAAATTTTTAAAATATGAAAAAATAAAAATATTTAAAGTCTGGTAAATGAAGTTTCAATTATTTAGAATTTCATTAATGAAACCCAAAATTGAAATCTTGCATATTTAGGGTTTCATTAATGAAACTTTAAATAAAAACTCTAAATATTTAGTGTTTCATAAATAAATTCATATATTTTAGTGTTTTGATAAATGAAACCCTAAATAATTGTGATCATAAATATTTAAGGTTTCATTAATAAAACCTCAATTATGAAAGGTTTCATTAATAATGGGTGGATTATCAATAGAGTAGACATTAATTTTTGGACTGACATTTGGTGCTTGATTCTTCTATTGTTGATCAGCTGAGTATTGATAAAAAAATGCAGAAGGTATCTAGTAGCACCTATTAATTTGCTTACCTCTAACGGTCAATGGAATATTCCCCCATTAATTTTAAAGTTGATTCCTCATTTAAGCCGAGAGTTAGAATCCATTCCTATTCCTTTCAATAATGACAATGCCTCTGGACAATTAACTTCAAAAACAGCTTCTGAATTTTTGTCAACTCATGGTCAGCAAGTCTCATGGGCTAATCTCGTTTGGTCTAGCTCAATTCCACCCTCCCGAAGCTTTGTGGTATGGAGGGCTATACATAATTCCCTTCCAATTGATGACACGTTGAAAAGAAAGGGCTGCATTTTTGTTTCTATTTGCTGCCACTGTATGCAAAGTGACAAATCTGTTCTTCATCTTTTTTTGCACTGTCCATTTGCTCAAAATATATGGAGATGGGTCAGCAGCATACCAGCATTAATACTCAATTTTGAATCTCTTATTTCTCTACTCAAAACAGCAACTCGAATCAGTAGCCCACAATGTCGAGATGTATTCATCTCAGTCATAATTCATTCAATTTGGCTTATATGGACCAACAAGAACAACATATGTTTTAGAAATCAAAGCATCCCTTTTCAGCAACTGATCAACCATTTAAAAATATATGCTTTGTTTACTGGTCATGTTTCTGCAAGTTGCACACATGCTGAGGCTGACATAACATTATTGACTAATCTTGGGATCACTCCAAGGTATACTAGGCCCTTGGTTATTCTCCCGATTTTATGGATTCCACCATTGCCAAATCATATCAAATGTAATTCTGATGGGGCAGCAGCTGGAGCTCCTGGACACGCTGCAATTGGTGGTTTTTTCCATGATAATACTGGCTGCTTTCTTGGTGGTTTCACTCAATACATTGGGCTGCAAACATCTTTATTTGCTGAATTGACAGCTGTTGCCTTGATCATTGATATTTGCATTGAAAAGGACTGGAATAATGTATGGCTGGAGTATCACTCAAGTGCTACTGTTTTAGCATTTTCTAATCCTCATTTAGTCCCTTGGAAGCTTAGAAGATAATGGAACAGCATGCTAGATAAATGTTGAACAGTAAACTTTAAAGTTTCACATATCTATAGAAAAGATAATCAATGTGTCGATGTTCTTGCTAACTTTAGCATTAGGCATAGACTAGAATATACTTGGTTCTCTTTAGCTCCTAAATTTTTGTATAGTTCATTGGAGATAAATCAAAATTTGAGGCCAAAATTATAGGTTTAGTTAATTGCCCTTTTTAGGTTGGGATTATTGTTGTGGGTTTGGTACATGTCCCCCACTTGTATTAAACTCTATTTATTGTTGTTCCTTTTCTTTTATTAATAAAATGAGCTGAAGTGGGTGGTTTAATTAAAGAGTGTCAACATAATTGGGATGTCCTAATTTCATTATTTATCCTAGACTCCATTTCAAAAAAAAAAAAATGTTTCATTAATATAACCCTAAATTTCATCCTAAATTTTTAAAGTTTCATTAATGCAACCTTAAATATTTAGAATTTCATCAATAAAACCTTAACTTGAAACCTAGAATATTTAGGGTTTCATAATGAAACCCTAAATTGAGATTTTTTAAAATATCAAAAAATTTTAAAATATGAAAAAGCAAGAGAAATGTTTTAAAAATTTTGAAAAAACTAATTTTTTTTTAAAAAATATATGTACAAACAAGAGTAATGTTTTTAAAATTTTAAAAATATAAAAATATTTTAAAAATATGAAAAAGCAAGAGTAATGTCTAGAAATTTTGAAAAAAAAATAAAAATTTGTAAAAATAAGAAATTGCAATAGTAACGTCTTGAAATTTCAAATATATGAAACCCAATAATATTGTCTTCAAAAATTGAAATTTTTTTAAAAAGATAAAGAAAGGGGAATTTACTGAAAATTTTAAAATTACAAGTCTTAGAATTTTTGAAAAAAATGAAAATTTTTAAAATATAAAAAAACAAAAATATTTAAGGTTTCATTAAACAAAATCATAATTAATTAGGGTCTCATTAATAAAACCCTAAATTGAAATCCTTTATATTTTAGGTTTTATTAAATTCCACCCTAAAAAGTTATGGTTTTAAAAATATGAAAAAGCAAGAGCATGTGTTGAAAATTTTGAAAAAATATGAAAAAAGAAGAATATATCTTGAAAATTTGAAAATAAATTAAACAATTTAAAAATATGAAAACTTAAGAGTAATGTTTTAAAATTTTTAAAAATATACGAAAACGCAAGAGTATTGTCTTCAAAAATTGAAAAAGATGAAAATTTTTAAAAGTATGAAAGAGTAAAAAGAATGTCTTGTATAATTGAAAAAAAAAAATTAAAATATAAAAGTACATGAGGAAGTCTTGGAATTTTTTTTAAATGATTTTTTTTATATGAATAAGCGATAGTATGTCTTGAAAAATTTGAACAAAATTTAAATTTTAAAAAATATGAAAAAGTAAGAGTAATGTCTAAAAAAATTGAAAAAAAAATAAAAATTTTAAAAAATATAAAAAAAAAAGAGTAATGTCTTGAAAAATTAAACAAATGTAGAATTTATATATTTAGGGTTTCATAAATGAAACACAAAATTAAAACACTAAATATTTAGGATTTCATAACTGAAACCCTAAACTAAAACCATAAATATTTAAGGAAGGTGAAACCCTAATTATTTAGGATTTTATTAATAAAACTTTAAATTTCATCTTATAAATCCTAAATATTTAAGGTTTCATAAATAAAATACTAAATATTTAATATTTCATAAATGAAACATTAAATCAAAACACTAAATATTTAGGGATTCAGTGAAACCTTAAAACTCACCCAAAATTGAAACCTAGAATATTTAAAATTTCATAAATAAAATCCTATATAAATAAGTTTCATAAACAAAAATATAAATTGACACCTTAATTATTTAAGATTTCATTCATGAAACTGTAAATTGAATCCCTAGATATATTTCTAAAATTTTCAAAAACATTACTCTTAGTTTTTCATATTTTAAATTTTTTTTTTTTTTTACATCAATGTTTTCAAAATTTTAAGACATTACTCTTGTTATTTTATATTTTTAATATCATTTTTGTCTTCTTTTTTTTTTCATTCAATGTTTCCAAAATTTTAACACATTACTCATGTTTTTTTTTTCATATTTTTAAAATTTCCATTCTTTTCAAAATTATTTTTCATCCAATGTTTTCATAATTTTTAAGATGTTATTTTTGTTGTTTCATATTTTTCATTTTTTTTCTTCTAATGATTTCAAATTTTAAGACATTACTTTTGCATATTTCCTATTTCTAAAATTTTTATTTTTTTCAAACATTTTCAAAAAAGAATTGCATCAGATGTTTTCAAATTTTGAAAATATTACTTGTTTCTTCAAATTCTTAAGAAAAAAAATTGCATCCAATATTTTCAATCTTTTGTTTTTTCATATATTTACAATTATTATTTTTTCCAAAAAAAAAAGTTACATTTAATGCTTTCAAAATCTCCCATGCATTATCTTTGTTTTTTTATATTTTTATATTTCTCATTTTTTTTAAAAAAAATTGTATCAATGATTTCAATTTTTTAAGACATTACTCTTGTTCTTTCATATTTCTATCATTTTTGTTTTTTAATTTTTTTATCTAATATTTTCAAAATTTTAAGACATGAACATATATTAATATTAATATTATATTAAGTACATTCCAGATAACGGGATATATAAAATGTAGACACAAACATCCATGTTATATCCCCATGTTTAATAACTTTCAACAGGTGGCATGGGGATATAATATTTTAATTTTAGATGAGATTATCTGAGCAATCTGTTCCTCAGATTTATAGCTGTTTTGAAGGTATATATTCAATTCATTGACTATGATATAAATAAATAAAATAATGCTTGTGTCAAAAAAGAAAAAAATAATGGTTTGGATCGAGATGCAAGCAAAGTCAGTAATGATGAGTAATGGCAGTTCCTCTTACGAGAGTATTGTGAAAAAAAATAATTTAGAATTTCCAGTGAACAGAAAATCTAATAAAAATGATGAATTGAATTTGGACAATGCAGATAATTCATATATATATATATGGAGATAATAATTATAACAAATTGGCATCATCAACAATAATAATTTTTTATAGCATATGACACATACGTCATGGCTGCTATATAATATATATCACTAACCAAGGCAACAAAATTTCCCTCCTAAACATATTAATTAGGTAACTTGTTTATTTTTAATTTATAAATAATTTTAAGTAAAAGTTTTATCAAATATTAATACGTAAAAGTTCTTTAAAATAAAAGTTATTTACTTTTATTTTTAATAAAAGAAAGTTAAAAATAAAGAATTTTATAATAAGTCACCTAAAATTATTTATACGAAATTTATTTTTATGTCTTTGTTTGAATTTCAACAAAGTTAAATTTTAAAATAATTAATATTTTTTTATTAAAAAATATTAATAATTATTTTATTAATTTTTATTACCACAGGAAGTTGAACCTAAAACCTCTCAATCTAATTATATTTTTAAATTTAAAAAAAATTTAAGTTAAAAAATAAAATAAAATTAACAAATAATTTTTTACTTATTAAGTTCTTATTTTTAACTTTTATTTAAAAATAACTTATAATTATAAGTTAAAAAAAACTGTACAAACAAAGTCCTGTCACAAACTTGCAAAAGTTAACTTAATGTTAATTCAAACATACTAATGCAACAGCGAGAGCGAGAATTAATTAAGTATATAAAAATATATCATAATAATTAGGTTTAATGATACTTTTAGTTGTTAAAAAAATAATTAAGTATTAAATTTTTGACTTATTTATATATAGAGTGAGGTTTAATGATCACATTTAGTTTTATTTTCATCAATTTAGCTTATAATATTAGCCAAATTAACGAATGACAGAAATTAATGTTGTTAGTTAAATTGATGTAAAATGATTAAATTAGATATTTTTAAAAAATTTGAAAACTAAATTAAAAAATTTAAAATATAAGAACCAAATTAAACACTTAATATAATTAAGTACAATAATTAACAAAGTTGATAATATCCCGATAATTTATTATTTGCCAACACATGTCTCAGATTGTTGGTTTAATTAACCAATAATATTTGCCTCTCTCTTTTTTCAAAAAACAAATTGATATTTTCCTTAAAAAATAGACTAGCTCGAATAATAAGTAGATAGGAATTTCAAACACAATCAGTTCACCGTTACATCAGAAATATATGAATTCTTGACATTGACTAAAACCTCTGGCCCCAATGTTTTTCAGGCTCATTAAATTGAGACTCCATATTCAAACCCTGCTCCTTCTAGAATACATTATCAATCGATATTAATTAGGGGTATTTTGAAAAACTTGTTTTTTACGAACAAAAGACTAATTCCATAGCATTCTCCCCCAAGAAATTAGTATGTTCTCTCAAGTCTATATATATATAATTCTTAGTTGGATCACTTCTTACGGCACTTACGGCACTCTAGTCTATCTGCTCCAATTTATTTATATTGTACAAATGGTCAACAGGGACGGGACGGAGCCAACCTTACCTTGGAGGGGGCCAAGTTTTAAAATTAGTTTTAATTAATTTTTTTTTTTACATGAATTTTCTAATAAATATATATGTATTAATTTGTATGTAAAATATTAAAAATGATTTTAACTTAAAAGGAATATATAAATTGTTTTTAACTAAATTATATTTTTTTTCCAAAATTTACAATCAAAATGTGTTTAGATTATAATGACTCGAGTAAAAAAAATATGTTAGCATCTCACAAACAATAAAAATAGCAAAAAAAAAAAAAACATACAAAAAAAATTATAATAGAAAAAAAATAATATTAATTTGCATGTTTTGAAACTCAAGCGATTAATATTTTATGTATAAGCTTATCAAGGAGTAATAAACAATTTTTAGTATTCAATCAATATAAATAAAAGATTAAGTAATTTAATTGTAAATGCAATAATTTATTATCTTTAAAATTAAAATAAAAAAAGGAAAAATTAAATGATATTATGATATTTTATTTAAAAGGAGAAAAAATTTAATTACCTTTCCAATAGAAACTAGCTATAAAAAAGGAAATAAAATATTTAACTACAAAATAAAATAAATTAGATGGATAGAATGATAAAATATTTTATCAAAATTAAGAAATAAATAAATAATTCTTAAATATTGATGGTATTTATCTCTAGAAAAACAGTATTAATGCCCATTCAGAAGCTTCTACAATTTAAGATCATTGCTTTAAAAGTTTAAAGACTTTGTTTTATGAGTAGAATTAAGTGGGGTCTAGTGATCTGACTAAATGGTTGAATAGATGCTTGAGTATTGTAACCTTTCTGATTATCAAATTTAATCAGAAATTCATATTTTATGATTAATATATATATATATATATATATGAGTTGACTCCGAGGCTAGAATTGCTATGGTTTGGCCTAGCCATATGTCTATCTTTGTCTGTTTAAACCCATATAATACCTTCACACAACTCCTCAATTAACCAAACCTTTGTGCTAGTTCCTAAAACCATACACATTTCCATGCATACGCTGAACCCTTTTGTTTGTGGCACTTTCCATAACGAATATTATGATGATGAGCCATGTCTTGCTGCTAGCCCCAGAAAATATTACAAGAGAAAAGATAGCAAGAAAAACCCGTATTCCAATCGTGGCCTAGACAAGTTTTCTGAGCTTTTGGCTGATCTAGATGAGAAGAGGCAGAGGATTTATTCTCAGATGAACCCTCATGACATCTCTTTCGTTCGCTTCGTGTACTCCAACTCTGATGATAACAATATTGTTCCTGTTGTGGTCAAGGTGAAGAACAGCAAGAGCCAAGAAATCAATAACAAGGTGGTGAGAGCAAGAACAATAACGTTGACTCATACCTCAGAGTCAACGGACAAGTCTGGTGAAGAAAGAAAGCAGCACAAGATGGAAACTCATCATGCAAAGGTAGCTCAGAAGAAAAAGAACTTTTCTTGGGATATGGGGAAGCCTTCTTTCTATCTTCCATTGGTTATGATATTGATTTTGTTGCTCTTGGTTGTGTTTGGAAGATCTGTTTCAACTCTTTGCATTTGTATTTTGTGGTATGTGATCTCTTCTTTGAAGAATACATCATCAGTATTAGACACAACGGTTGTGTCAATGAAGAAGAAAGGGTTGAGTAGTGAAAAGATGGTGATCACAAAGAAGAAAAAGAACTATGTTAGAGGATGGAGTGAAAAGAAGATGGTGGTGAGTGAAGGGATCACAAAGAAGAAAGATTATGTTAGAAGGTGGAGTGAAAAGAAGATGGCAACTGATCATGGATTATTACTTTCTCCAACAAGTGGCGATCGATGATTGAGGCTTCCAATTAAGAACAAGGTTCATGCACAGCATTAATTCCCATAAGAAAATGAAGATTATTTTCTGTTGGTCGTTCTTAGTTATTATTTTTCCATTTCTGAATTGTGAACAGAGTTGTTTTTTGTGCTGGTGTGAATACATATTGTAGTAGGTTTTCTTTCTTAACGTGCTTGAGACGGGTTGAAAATTTCAACTCTTCTCGTTATGTTATGAGTGTAAATTACGGTAGAAATTGTGAATTTTAAGGCTTAATGACAATAATATCCCATGCCATGTATGTTTGCTTCACATTGTGTGGTGAATTATTCGGAAAGTTCTTGAGAATTGAAAATCAAGTGATGACAAAATTGGTCAAAGTTGTTATGTACTTGTTGGATCCGCATAAGCTGACCTTAAAAATGAAATACAACACAAATCTTATGAAAATAATAATCTATCCCTTTAATGTTTTCTTGATCTTCTTCTATCCCTTTTATAGGTTTGAAATCCATGCAATTTACTTCATTCAATTATGTCTCTAATGACCTCTACATATCTATATGTAAATTCTCATACAAGTTATTTATCATGAGAATCCAATAGTTTTCTTTATTTTTTTTCTTGATCTTCTTTTACTCCTTTTCAAAGGTTTAAAAATCATGCATTTTACTCTCTTCAATGATGTTCAAACTATTTTAACCATTTTTTGTCATCCTCATACAATTACTTCATGTTATCATTCCTCATGTCATCATACATCCATATTAACATATCATGTTTGTTACCTTTTACTCTTTCTTCATATTGTCTCGTTAAAGTCTAATATGTTCATTATCATATAGAATATATATAATTGCTTGTGTAGTACTATATTAATAAAGCTTCTCTTTAAACTTGATAAGTACTTTATTAATTTTCTCATCATTTTCTGTTAAGATACAATAACTTAACTGATATTGATTCAAGATATATAAACTAAGAAACTTGTGTGATGTGGCATCTCCAATTTTTACCTCAGTGATTTTTCTGGTATTTCTTCCTAAAATTACAATGATAATTTTGGTCCAACAAATTAGTTCCTATACCACATTTGTTTTAGAATCATTCCATTCGAAGAATTTGACACAAGTTAAAAGAAAATGAACAGAACATATATATTTCAAAATATTTTAACAGGTGCATTGGTCAAGGTGATCACATTCCTGTAAGAAAATTCCTGATTTAATTAAAGAGAAAATCCCGAGTAATTTCGTCAAACTTTTACTTTTTCCATTAAGCATCTTGTGATCCATTCACGTGAAAAAATATTATTACCTATGGAAACAAACAAACAATCTGATGATTTGACCTTGACTTTTCTTGACAATTTTATTAGAATTACAGTACTTCTTTTTTCGAATAAACTGACATTTGGTGGGTTCAAAATGAAAGGAATAAAAAACTTATCTTCCAATCTGGGCGCTTAGCATAGCAAGTAGAGTAAAACAAAGAAGAAAAAGCTACAAGAAGCTAATTAATTATCACGAACAAACTTAATTAGTATATGTAGCATCAGCAAAGAAATGAACAAAAGATTGGTTTGGGCATGATGGAAACACCAACCAGATGAGTTTGGGCATGATGGAAACAATAACCAGTGAGTTTCTTGACCTGCTCCCAACTTAGCCAAACCCAGCATTTAACATCATCCAAATATTATCTTGACATACTTTTTTTGACACACTTAGTATTCAATGACTCAACCAAAATTTAGTATGTTGGTGCACATTTAATAGAGTGTTGCTAGTACTAATATTCACTTTTGTTTTGTTGTTAAAAGAAGTATCTAACATATGCATTGGATATGTTTGATTTGAAATTGAAAATATTGTGTCCATGTACAAATTTAACAAATAAAAATAAAAATAAAGAATTTTAATCCATTCACAAAATGATGTTTGTCTCAGAAATATTATTTTACTTGATATCTAAACATGCACTTACCTATGAAACTATAAATCCTAGACAATCAAGTTAGTTACATTAAATCAATTAAATATCATCGGCACATTTCTTATTGCAATAATTATTAATTAACAATTTATTAGTACTCTTAAATTATGTTTAATTATTGTCCTCTATTTTTTTTATATGTTATTCAATATCATAATAAAGTTCAGAAATGTGATTAATTCTTGTTTGTTAGAAATATTTGTATTTTATTAATATGTCATTTATCTCTTATTTATTATTTTAACATTACCAATATATATATAATATTAAAAAGTATTGATTAATCAATATCTTTTTTTTAAAATAGTAAATAAATAAATATAATTTATTTTTAAAAAAGACAGTTGAAAAGAAACAGAAATAAAATTAATAAATTTATGCAAGAATATAGATGAAAATTACAAAACTCCTAAACCTCGTGAAAGGAATATAGAATACGTAAGAAAGGATAAAGACATACCTACTTATAATATTATGGATTATTGAGATATATTGTTTTATTTTTTACGCGCTTTAATTATCTCCGTTACATATCTTTTTATATATTGCTTTAACATATTACCGTTTTTACTTTTACAATTTGAAAAGTATATCTTTTATTTTGAAGTTGACATATAAATTAACAATGGTTATTATCAAATTAAATAATAAATTAATTGATATGCATATAATATATTTTAAAATTAATTTTATTCAAATCTCAGACAATAAACTAAAGAAAAAAAAAAAAGATAATACACTGTCATTATAACATAGTTTTACACTTAAAATAATCTTAGAAAAGTCAATTGAGTTATTATAAATGAAAGATTTTAATTAACTAACAGTATAAAATTATATTCCAATTTTAATGCACTATCCTTTTTCTCTAAACTAAAATCAATGGTTATTATCAAATTAAAATATCAATCTAATGGCTAACAATTGTGCAAGTCATTCAATTAAATCCAACGGCTATTGTAAAGTTGGGTCATTGATCTAACGGTTAGGAAAGTTTCAATTGAAGTTTACATATATAAAGTCCCCTGTATCGCTCGTCATAAGCTTGAGTTGACCCAAGTCATGACCCCAAGAAATTGAATGCAGCCGATGTACCAAACTTGGGTCAGTCCATAATCAAAATGCTTTTGAATTTGTACCCAATAATTAGAAGAAAAAAAAAAGCTTTCAGTCCTCATTCCTGCATTAAGTAAAGGGGTTTCTAGTCAGTATTGGCAGACTTGACTCACAGACGTTCAAACTAGTGATGCAAAGGACAAAAATAAAAAATGAAAAAGAAAAATGCTTGGAATAATAAGAGAGCCACTTGAGATATGAAAATCTAACCTTGAATCTTCTGGGGCGCACATTATCAGGACTGTGGCGAGAGTTGTAGGCCTGGCGTCTGGGAGCTTCACTTCTGTAATGATCTGCTGCTGCCCTTGTGGATACCATGTTATTCTTCTCTTGAGTTTGATTCCTTGAATTCCGAAAGAATCCATCTTTGTCCCAACTAACCTCATAATCGGCCATTAATCGTGACCCTTGCTGCTCGTTGACAAATCATAAATCATCACCAAGAAATCATTTATCAGACATAAACATATTCAACCTTCCAATCTTGCAAAACATTCTTCGTGTCAATTACTACCCAGTTTTTATCAGCTATAGTCATGAAGTCAATGAGAGTCACAACTGCTTACTAAAACAGCTTACAACTTATATGAAAAGAGTTTAAACCTATTTCCTCTTGATTATTGAAAAAAAAAAAACAACCTATTCTCCTTTTCAACAGCTATGATTATGAATTCAATTCGAGTTGCAGCAACTTATGGAAACAACTTACAATTAAAACTCATGAACATAATTTAAGTTTATTTCCTCTTTGATTATAGAAACAACTTATATATAAGCACTAATCAGTTAAGTTCTTTTACCCAAACGTATCACAAATGAGCAAAAGATTGCGAAGTTTTACAACAGCACTTCGGACACCATGGTCATGCATGATTTCAGAATTAAGGAAAGAAAAATAACTCAGAAACTAAGCCAATACCTTTTGCAATGACCGACCACACAGAACTTTCATTGCATCATGGAAATCTCTATATCTCTCAAACTGAACAACAATCTTGCAGTAAAGGCCCGAAACTAGGTCTCCACTATCTTCATTCACATCCTTACCAAAATCATCATCCTCAGCAACATTAAGATTCCTATTGAAGAAGCAAAAAAAAAATAAAAAAATTAGTACAATCAGACAATCGAAAGTAACACAGTAGCTATGTTTGGTTAAAATGTGTTTTAAGTCCCTCAATATTTAGCTGACCAAAAATGATTTAAGTCCTTATATTTTAAGGATGGTAGTTTTGATCTTTGTAATTTATAAAATGTGGTAGATTTCATCCCTGTCAAGTCAAAATGAAGTATAAGGTCAAGGACGATATCACAACATTTCAGAAATGTGAAGACCAAAATCACCACATTTCAGAATTGTGAAGACCAAAATCACCATTTGTAAAATGTACGGACTAAAATCAATGTTTTTACCGCTATGTTAAATACAATAATTCTCAGTCTCCTAGGCTGCACAAGAATAAACCATAAATTTGGTCCTTAAAGCATGGTCTTCTCTCATAAGTAGTCTCTAATGTACTAAGACTATATAAGAAAACCCCAAATTGAAAATCTTCACTAGTTTAGTATCTAAGTTGATGTATTCTACATGCATTGAAGGACCAATTTGAAGTGTTTTCCAATATTTGGAGGTTTCTAATACTTAGAGGATTACTTATATAGGGTGTTTGGATAAACCCCTTTAGTTTCTGCGTTAGAAGCTATATAAGAAACCTTCTACAAATTATCTAATGGCTTATGAAAAAGCTCAATTCATTTTTTTTCTTCTTATTTTTTTTCTTTTCCCAAACAGACCTGTAGTTTCTTCTAAATTGATAGTTTATTCGGCAGCACAAACTTATCCTAACAAAACATGTGAATGAGATAATAAAAAAAAAAAACGAATGAAAAATGATTTGCGTAAAATGACATAACAAACAGACCTTATTTTGCCGAACGTGGAGAAGATGGTGTGAGTGACGAGCATGGAGGGTTTAGACGAAACCCTGGGCTCAGCGAACCAGCGCGAGGGGACGCCTCTCAGAACAACGGTATCAGGCTCGCGCCGACTTCGAAACGCGGAATCCTCTTCCCAATCCTTCTTCATGCTCCGAAAATCGTCCGAAACGGGGAGCGAAACGGCGAGTTTGAACCTGACGCCTTCGAGGTTGAGTTCGATCCCGTTGAGGTTCTCCGTGAGGCGGCTACGCCACTCGATGAGGCGAGCCTCCGTCGGGAAGGAGGAGAGGTCCCACACGCGGAGGATTCCGGCGGCGACGGGGCCGTCGCGCTTGCGCTTCTTGAGGTCCTTGAGGCGCGTGAGCTGGAGGTCCTCCTCGGGGAGCGTGAGGGAGAGGGAATGGGAGGATTTGAGGAAGTCGATGAGTGCGCGCTTCATCTTCCATTCGTCGATTGGGTGGGAGAGAGTCAGCGGCGTCGAAGGATACACCGTGAGGTTGAGCTTCACGCGCGGAACGAGGTTAAGCCCGTTCTCGATCTCAAACGGCTTCAAGGCTTCTTCTTCCTTCTTCGTGCTCGCTTCATTCTTCTTCTTCTGCTGCTGCTGCTGCTCCTCACTACTCATTTTTTCCTTGCCCTGATTGCTATTCAGAATTCAGAATGAAAACGACCGCGTTTTCTGCTTTCTGTCTAATTAGTACTTAATGCAGTAAAGTAAAAAAACTATTGATTCATGTAATAGTGTAATAACACTTAAACCACTGAGCTTAGCTGACTTGCTTCATTTTTTCTATATCTTGGAATTGTATACAGTCATATTAATCTTATTTTATGACATATTTTATAAACTTTTATATCAAAATTCAAATCATCTTTTTAAATTATAAAATTTATTTTTATTTTTTTGTAAGAAAGAAAGATATTGAAATTTTCTTAATTATTTTGATTAACACATAAATTTATTCCATCAACATTAACTATAATAAAATATTTATAGATTATTATTAAAACACACAAATTTTGTAAATATTTATTATATAAATTAAATTTGTCACATTTAAATAACTATGATCATAATATCTAATCAAACTAAATTTATTGTTTATGAGATCCAATTTTATTTCATCTAGTATATTTTAGAATAGTTAAACCCTAAAAATAAACCTTAGTATTTCAAAATCATAAATACCATCTTAAATACAACTCAAATCCAAAATGCATGATAAATTAAGATTTTGTAAGCAAATCATAGTCCTCTAGTTAATGTCATAGCTCACTAGTCCTCTAATTAAAGTCATAGTTCAAAAAGCTACGGTTTAAAAAGTATGACAACACACATCAGAAAATAAGACTAACGCAGCAATTCATTGGCGTCAAAATCATCACAACTCTCACCTTCTATATGTAGTAGCGTATGTTTGATTTAGCTGGAAATGGATTCTTCGTCTGTAATTGGTTTTAAATAGTTTTTAATATGATTAATTCTAAGTCTATAATTTTAATATATTTGATTTTAAGTTATTTTTAACATGTTTAATTTTATTTTAATTTTAAATAGTTTTTAATATGATTAATTCTAGGTCTATAATTTTAATATGTTTGATTTTAAGTTATTTTTAACATGTTTAATTTTATTTTGAAGAAGAATTCATAATTAATTTTATGATCAAAATTGATTCTAAACTAAAACAACTAATATAATAATTTTTACGTTGATTCAAAAATTTATACTAAATTTTATTTCAAAATTAATTCTAATTATGACTATGATCTTCAATCATAACTCAAATCATTTTAAAATCAAATCTAACCAAAATTAATTTTAGTAAAATCAATTTTGCTCACACCCGTCCAAACACATGTAGCTTCCATCTCCATCGCATCATCAGTTGCATTACTTGCACCATCCTCAGCTTCATCATCAACATCTGCCTCATCATTGTCATCATTAGCATCATCTTCATTAGCATCTGCTTCATCATCTTCAATTGGAACAAACAAGCCAAAGTCCTCAAACTCTGACTCTTCATTGCCATATGAATTTTCATTACTCTTTGTAATCCATTCATCATCAGAAGAGAGATCGTCTATGCTATATTCAATGGCTTTTCCAGCTTGGTGCCTTTCAGCCAACATTGAATTAGACATCACTAACAGCACATCATTCAATATCTGTTGTTTCAAACAATTTCTTTTCTTCATGTGTACCTAAACAAATAAAAAAAAAAAAAAAAAACTAGATAAATAAATGGCTAAATAGGTAGGTTTAAAAGTGAAAGTTTAACAAATTTTACCATGTCAAAGGCATTCCGGTTATCCCCACACACCCAACAGAATTGGTAGTCAAACTGAGTATTCGTATAGCAAAATGTTGAAGCTCAGGATCTTCAAAACCATAAGAATCCCACCAATCAGCTGGGTTTTTGGTTTTAATAGCAACCTTGGCTAATTCATTACCAAAAAAGTTTCTTGCATGCTTGAAATCTTCAAGCATAAGATCAACCTTAGAGCAGTCTTGCTTTGTTACCACTCTTGATAAACTCTCGTAGAGCCCTGATTTAACTTCAACATCATCTTTGAAATCAGGACTATAATGAAACCGAGGGTTAAGATAATAAGCTGCAGCGTGCAAAGGCCTAAGAATTTGTCTGTCCCATCTGTCATCTATGATATTCCATAGAGGCATATAACTAAAAAAAACACAAAAAACACTAATCAGACAACAAAGAGTGCATACAATGCTACAAATCAAATTCATATTAATAGTGAATTAGAGAACACTAAAAGTTTACCATTTCTCGACACATTCAAAGGCACGTTGTATATTCTCTTTTGCTTGCTTGATTTCCTCAAAGATGAAACCTATGACTGGTTTTGTGTCTGAACTCACCAAATGAAGCAGCTTGATCAGAGGATCAGCACCTTTCAAGCAAACCACAATACTTTCCCAAAACTTATGATCCATAACAACACTTTGAGCAAGTTTCCCACCTGCTGTTCCAGCCAAAAAACTGGATTTCCATTGTTTGGATGAAAACATGTTCTCCAATGCTCCCTAGTTATGATATAGACACTTTAAAGTTAGACAACATGTAGCAAATTTAGTCACTCCAGGTTTAATCAAATCTTCCCCCTTAGTAAAGTGATGCAACAAAGCAATAACAGAACTCCTTGAATATATATAAGAAGTAATTATTTTCCCATTTGCAACTGTGCTCCATGGATCTGTAACTTTTTCACAAAATCCTCTAACATCAGATGAATGCTGTCAATAACACAAGGCATCCAAAAAAGTCTCTTCCTTTTCTCCATCAACATTTTCCCAGCAGCTTTATAGTTAGATTCATTCCTAGTAACAACTTGAACAGCATTTTCTTCACCAACCTCCTCCACGATGTCATCAATCATTTTAAAAATCCCATCAACAGTTTTGCACATATCAGATGCATTCACAGATTTAATAAAAACAGTACCTTTGGGGCTGTTAACAAAGAAGTTGCAAATAGTGACCCCACTGCTATTAGTCCAATCATCAAGCAAGATAGAGCACCCTGTTTTCTTCCATTTAGCTTTATGTTCTTCTATTGATTCTTTGATCTCAGCCACTTCTTGCTTCAAATACTTGCCTCTAAGTTCATCATAAGAGGATGGCTTGAACCCAGGGCCCATAACGTAGCACAGTTTCAGAAATTCTTCACTTTTTACAAGTTTCAAGGGAATGGCGTTGATGTAGAAAAACCTAGCAACATGCTTACACGTTTCCTCCCTCAAACTCACGTTGCTGCTGCTGGATTCAATGCTCTTGCTTCTTCTCTTCATAGTGTTATTCAATTTGTTCCCTTTTCTTTTTAGCATTTTTAGTGAAAAGAAGCTAGGGCTTCTGCCTGAATGAAATTTAGGTTAAATCAGAGTGGGTGATTTTATCAGAGTTCGGTTCGGGCTCTTAAAATGTGTCGTTCCATTTACCCAATTGAATGCGTTTTGAATGTTTAATGTTGAATCGTAAAGATCGTACTACGATTCTACGAGTTTAAGGTTGTGATTTTGACAGCATTTTGGGACAACGCTGTTGAAGTTGTTGGTGACGGTGCCAATAACGTTTCGGCAATCCATGAAGTAGTTGAGGTATACTATAAATAAAATGGAAAATGACACCATTTAATTAGTGTAGAGTACTGTACAATTGATGAAGTTTTTGGTGAAAGAGTTACATTCATGTGTTTATAGCTTTCTTTGAAGGTAATTGAAGCCTTTGTTTGGTATGTGAATTTTGATGAATGTTCAAGGATAGCTTTATTGGCAGGTGATGTTATCCTAATAAACCATGGACTAGATTAATGAATTAATAGAAAAGGTCAAAGTTTTATTTTATTAAAAAAAATCCCTTTTTAAAGGTAAAATATTATTTTAATAAAGCACGCAAGCATGTACATTGTATTTGTACAGTACAACTGAATAATAGTAGTATTATTGAACAGTATAATGTTTTTTGGAATTATTGTACCAAAAAGATAAATACTTTACGATTAACATGCGTCATAAATATTCCATCGCATGCCCCAAATGAAATGAAAACGGGGATGCACACAAACTGAACGCGGAATAAACACGTGGACTTGGAAAGCTTACCCTCTTTCCTTAAACTTTGCAATCTTAGGATAACTAATAACTTATAACTAATAATATGAATAAATATTGTACTTTTCGAGTTTCTTCATCAACAATATCGTGACACGGACGGTGAAGCCCAGATCAGAACACAGAAAGAAACAGCAAAGATGGGTCTTTGCTTTGGTTGCTTCGGCGTAGACAAACGCAAGAGCAAGGAAGAAGAGAGATTGGCCTCTGAAGAAGCGCGTTCCAAAGCTGCTGAAGCCGCTCAGAAAAGGTTTTACCTTTATCCATTTCATGAATATTCTATCATCTTAACTTCACCGCTCGATTCCTTCAAAAATTAAAATATACGGATTTGGGATGTTAGATCCTTAATCATTGTACTTTCGTAGATTAAATATGTTTCTGCTTTTGATTTCCCTTTTGCTTTATTTCACTTTTTGGTGTTTTATTTTATCCCTTCAGAACATTAGTACACCCCAATTTGAAATAAATAAAAGAAAAAAAAAAGTTAATTTTGGGTACTATTTCTAAACTTCAATTCAGTAAAATATATATATTGTTTTACAGTTCCAATGCCTTAATGCTGTTGTTTATAGAGCTCATTGCTGCTTCTCATATTTATATTGATATGTCAGTGGTGCTATGTAATGCGTTTCATACACTAGAGACACTATACCAGTATCACAATCGTCAGGGAAAATTCAATTTCAAATTCCATGGGGATTGTTTATTAGTGTCACTGTTAGGTTCTACTAAACGTTCTGAAATATTTGTGAAAGTCATAATGGAAAAACAAGTACAAGGCTCACTGCAATTAATTAACAAATAGATCATGGAATGAAATCTACTTTCAGTGATGGGGTGAACCATGAAACAACAAAAGGCATGTTAATGTTGTTATAATGGCTTTTTATTGGTTAGTGACTGTAGAGTGTAGACTAACTTATATGTGTTGATTGGAATTGTAGGCAAGAGCAATTTGAGAATTCTGCGGCAGGACGAGCTGCACGTGCACATCAACAAGCATTGGCTAAGCAATCTGCAAACGCCAACAAAGGCAGCGAACCCGTTCTAAAGGTTTGGTGATTCAAGATGCCACTTGTGTTTTTGGCAACTACTAATTGATACTGCAATTATTTCTGCTAAAGTGTCTTCATAAAATTCTGGAGAGATAGATTCAGTGCTTCTTCATTAAGTGTTTATTGCTATTAGCTTTTTAATTTCTTTAAAAATGTCATATCCCTGTAATATGCTGCTCTCTTGCCCTTGCTTTTTGACTAACAATCTTCAAATAGATTTATACCATACTCATTTTATTAGACCTCACTATTTTGACTTTTTCATTTGTGGATGCAGTGGCAAATGGGTTGAAGTTAGACATTCTGTCTGCTGGAGTTAACTTCTTATTACGTGTTAGGTGAATGATCTATCTCTATGAATTCTACTTTGCCCATTTATTTAGTTATGCAATTTAGTTTAGTTTTAAATTCTACAAAAAACAACTCTTTTTTTATTAACAGAATTTGTTCAAAGACAATTAGCATTAACATGTATATGAAAATATGTAGAGAAGGTAGATGTAGACAATAAAAGTTTTAGTTTATGCTTATTTCGGACTAAACCAATTTGAAGAAATGTGAGGAAACCTAATGTAAACAGACAAAAACACTTTTAGTCTCTATCTTTTAATTTATAAAGTAGTGCTGCTTACTATCCAAATTGCAGGAAAAAAGAGAGATTGTGTTGAATATACATTTCAATAAAATGTTAATGATAATGATAATTAAATTTGTATTTTTTTCATGGACATTTTGTTCAAGCACCGCATATGTAGTAATATATCAGTATCTGCATAATGCTACTCAACTACACTGACCATTCCTTCACATGAATGCAGTTATTAAAAAATTAAAATGCAAGGGGTAGTAAACCTATCATTTAGAAATCTTCCTCTTAACTAGGCAAAAGCAAACTATACTGAATCTTAACAACTCAGTTGAATTAGTTTAACTTCACTGACTGCTTCACATACTGGTATTATGTAATGTTTCTACATTCTAAAAGATATTATTGAGTTAAAATAGAAAGTAGAAACCAATATCAAGTACCTTTTGACTTTGCTGAATGTAAATGTCTTTAGATCATTTTGTCTCATTAGTTTTCTTTTCATGTGTTACAGTATCGTCAATGACAGGTCCAATCAGAATTCTATGCTCTGCATGCTTCCCTTGTTTCGAAGATGTAAAAATCCTTACTGCAATAATTGTATCACAACACAAGTGCAATTTGTTGTTTTTCCAGACCAAGAAATAGTGTTTGAATGTAAATTTGTAAAGAAATCGTGATGAATGGAAACAAGGATAAGTTGAGATGGTAGTTTCATTTGATGTTTTTACCCTCCATTGCATGACATTTCAGCAGCCCCATTCCCTTACTACAAACATTTAACTCGTCAACTTACTTAACCAGCTTTAAGAATCTTACATACCACGAATGAGAGAAGTGTAGCCCTTATTTTTTATCAGACATGCACTAAATGTGCCTTCTTTTTTTGGTTGAAGTGCACTAAATGTGTCTAACATAACAAAGAAATGAAAAATATAAAATGTTATTTAACTTAACCAATCATTTAAAGAAATTCTTATCATCAGTATTACTTTTCTAAAGTGAGGATTATGTTATACAAAAAGAATGGAGAGTTATAACAGCTATCAATTGAAACTTAAAGTAGTCAATTAGCAACACAAGCTACATTGTGTGAACTTTACATACAGGGATTAACCTCACCTTACACCCAAAAAACTATAGTACATTCTGCTTGACATTATGTTACAAAGAATTCTATACCACTTGGAAAGCCAAACGTCTGTCCTTCCATATAAACTCATCTTGTCAAATGTGAAGGACGTTTCATTGGAACATAATGAAGTAAATCTATAAATAAGTAGCTAAATGTAGCTATATAGATTTCTTAACAAATATTTAACCAAGGGTATATTTCTTTTCCATTAGTTGCTGCTCATGGCTTTTGTATAATGCTCTTGGTTGAGCTCACTCTTCCAAGGTCACTCGAATTTTTGCACTGGAGCTGAAAGATTCAGCTCATATGCAGCTTGAAAGCAATCTGCTGCTTGTTGTAATGAACCTTCCATTTTTGAAGCCAATCCAAGGTTAAACCATGCATCATGATTTGTGGGGTCTAATCTCAAAGCATTCATTAAAAAGCTTCTTGCAATAGGGAGTGATTGCATGCCAAGTTTAAGCAACAATTTTGCTGTTGAAATGATACTGGGAATGTAATCCGGTTCAACTGACAGCGAGACTGAGAAGGAAACAAGGGCCTCCTTATGTAATGATTGAGATTCAAACAATAACCCTGTCATTGTCACAGCCAGGTAATTGCAGATTGGTGATTTGTTAACACAACACAGAAACATACAGCATTCAACAATGAAAACATGAACACTGAGGTGTCAGGTTCCATACCAGTAATATGCCAACTTCTGGGAGAAAAAAATTCTATCAACTGTGCCTTGTCAACACAAGCTTTTGCATCAAGAAAGGAGCTAAGATCTGCATAAATGGTAGCCAAATCCTGCCAGGCTTCCATTTCCAACTTCTGTTCTGTTAATGCCTGCAAACAGATCAAAAGTCAAGGAGGGAATTCTTCTCAAGAATTCAGAAGACGAATTTAAATACTTACACTTGCAATATTCAAAACTGTCCCTAGTCATAAATAAAATTTTAAGTATTGGATGTTGGACCACGAAAATGAAAAATTCTAGCATATAACTAGTCTCAACATAAAATCTTACTTCTCAGCAAATTCCAACAGTTAAGAGCAATGCTTGATTCACTTCTTTAGTCAATTTTAATACAAATCTATACAATGGATGTTATAGTATTGTCCCCTTAAACAATAATACATACCTCATGCCAGAATGTCTTAGATTGAAGCCAGTGCTCTTTTTGTGCTTCAATTACTGCTAGCAAGATTCTGTAGGTCTCTATTGCTTGCTTGGGTTGCTGCTGAGTAATTTGAAGTATAGCTTTCAGTCTCAGTAGTTCTAACTGGTCAATACTACCAGTCTCATCCAAAGCAAAATCAACTATAGTTTCCGCATCCTTAAACCGCTGCTGTGCTGATAATATGAGTGCTAACAGCTGCCAACCTCTTCTTGAGCTGTCAGCCATGATGTCTGAGTACATCATTATATTGTCATAAGCTGCATTTAGATTTCTTTGAATTGCATTCTCTAATCCAAGGCTGAATATCACCTCCGGCTCTGGGTCATTATTTCCATTTAGAGCAGCATCATTTAGAAACTTCAAAGACTCTCTTTGAAATATGATTCTCTCAGAATCTAGTACAGATATTCTAGCAGCAGCCCCATGGCAAATGCCAAGAAATTTTTGGCCCTGAGCCAAAAAGTGCTCATTTTGATCCTTGGCTAGATCAATAACTTCCTGTGAAAATTTAATGCCTTCATGAGCATGGTTTGGATGTAAAGAACACAGCTTTGCACCAAACAAAAATGAAGGGAAATGGGGTCTATGCTTTGCTTCAGAACTACCACAAGCCTTCCTCAAAAGGTTCAAGGCTACTTCATTGTGTCCTGCTGCACCGTAACAAAGAGCAAGAAAGTACCACCTCTCAGCTCGATCATAAACACCTGGAAGGATCTTCTCTACATGATCAGCCAATGATTCAAACATCCCAGTAATTGAAAGTGAAAATGTAAGATGGTCCATTATTTCAGGGTCCCAATCTATTTCCTGAAGTGCCATCTTTCCTGAGAGTATTAATAGCAAAAGTATAGCCTCTTCGATGCCACTCATAGGTGTTGTTAGACCATTTACTTCAACACCTCCATAGAGTAGTGTGGTAGCTAAATCTTTTTGTACACAGGCCAACCTCCGCGGCTCCAAATTCCAGGGCTTGACTAGAGTTCGTCGATAAGCAGTGACAGCTTCATCTAGCAAAAATGCCTTGATCCATAGATTTGGAAGCAACTCCAATGCTTTGTGGAACATTTCTTGCAACTTGCAATCTTCACCAATACCTTCAGGCATTCCATTAGGAAGAGCTGATTCAACTGTATCCACAACAATTCTGCACTCCTTTGCAGCCTCTGGTAAATCAGAAAGCAGTAGCAATTAGAATTGGCACACTTGAGTGCCAAACCACACATGTATAAGTAGCTTCTTCTCAGACCAAAAAAACAGAAACACTCATACATAATACATGATACATATACATAATGTAGCTACATATATAAGAATTTATAATGCAGTGATGCTAATATGAGCAATTGTTCAAGATTAATAGAGTAAAACTTTCTATTACATGCAAAAGTTATAGCTCTTAGCAAGAGCATGCTAAATCAAACAAAAAAATACAAGAATATGTAAAACATTGAAAGAAACATGAAGGTGGTGATACCAGTGTATCGCCCAAGTTCTTCTAAGGATTTGGATTTAAGCAAAATTGCCTCAAGAAGCAGGCTTACTGAATGCATTGACATCACATTAGAAAGCACATTATCGACCTTGGACCTTGGTTTTCTTTGCTTGGTTCTTTCAGCTATAGCCTTGATCATCCTTGGGGCTAAAGCCCTAATGTCTATACCCTCAAACACTTGAAGGGAAGCATCAAAGTTCCCTCTTTGGTATTCAAGCCTCCCCAACAAAGCCCGAGCTTCCTTAAATTCACCAAAAAAAAAGAGAAATTTAAATCAAACAGTAGTCTTATGTTAACAGAAAATAATTTCACAAGATGCTACTTCGACAAATAATTTTCACAAAGTAAGAAACACTAATTCCTACCTCATAGTTTAATGAGAGAGCTTCTTTTAGAGTAGATTCAACATCTTCCACTTGTGTTTCATCAAATTTGGATTCCCAATCCCCAGTCCTTGAAGAAAGGCCACTTGCAGAGAAATCCCTTGTTGCCAAGGACTCCGGTGACCGAGGCGGCGCCTCTTCAAATTTGAATTGCTCCCCGGAACAAGCACACAACATCTTCCAAAAAGTGTGGATTTCAAAGTGAAAACCAACACAAATCACTACTCAGTGCACCGGGCTAAACACCTTCAACAAACACCATTCTTTTAAAATTCAGCAATACATTGCAATTTGTAAATTGAACACAGTTGAAATGTTTGGAGTGGACTATTTTACTATAGAGAATGCAACACAACATTGGTCTTAACTTTAAGTAGCAAAATGAAGAATGCCACAAAGTACCTTTTTTTTTTTACCTTGAATTTGGAATTTCAAAACTAGTGTCATGCAACATAAAAGTGCTAAGAATAACACGTTCATGCAACGGAAAACCAAACCTCATAACTTATGGGAACACAGAAAAAGGGGAAGGGAGAAAAGAGACACACATATGACAGAATTTTCAAAGGTAATGATGGATGTCATAAGAAAGAGAAAAGAGGAAGAAAGGTTTTCTAGATAAACATAGGTAGAGACATGTGAAAACTGAGAAAAGAGAGAGAAAAGGAACAAACCATAATAATAACACTACAATGCATTGGACTTACCATAGCTCAGATTCCAAAAACCTGAACTTTATCAGTATTTGACGCCATGAAAGCTACCCTTCTGTTGAACTTTCTGTTTCTATGTTTGGATTACTTGAAATTGGTCCTCATTGGTTAAAGGGACACCACCCCATTAAAAAATTCAAAACCTTTTAGCCTAAATAAAGAATAACCCAACCAAGAAGAACCAAATAACCAACCAGTCCAAAAGCCTATAGAAATGTACAGTACAAATCATAAACTACTACATTCACAGATCTATCAGACTTTATATAGTATACTATTTTTTTAAAAAAAAATAATCTCTCAGTCTTTATATAGTAATAGGAGGAGGATTAAAATGTGGTGCAGATGCAGAGGAGATGTTGTTTGAGTTGGTTTCAAGTTTCAACAATGTTGGTGTGTGTTCACACCACAACTTGATGGTGACAGTGGTGTGGGGAAGTAAAGAGAGTGGCTTGAGAGTTGGAGCAAGCATTTAACAGAAGAAAGTGAAATGAAAGGAAAAACAAAACAAAGGGTGGTGTCGTGGGATGCCACCAACAGAGCAAAAGGAACCTCATCAACCTGTCCTGTCCCCATACATTGGTGTCGTCATAAATGTTGTTTCTTTACTTTCCTAGCTTTTTGTCAGTCAGTGTATCCAAAACATACATAAATAAGGAAAGGAAACCTTCTTTTGAAATTTATAGAAAATTACAAAAAAATTATTGTAAATTTCACTTTGTGTATATCATATGCTCGTGATTTTAATAAATAATAATAATAAAGTTTAAGTCAAAAAACTTATAATATCCAACAATAAGAATGGACGCATAATCTAGTTTTCTACCCATATTAGTTGCAAAATGAACATATGAACATGTGTTATAAAATTGATTTAGTGATCATAGATATAAAGAAAGATAGGTGTTGATTCAAATGAACAAAATACCAAGAGAAAAAAAAAAAAAGACTACCTCTTTCTAAGGAATCCACTTGTTGGCCCGGCAGATACTGCGTGAGATTAGTATCTAAATTCCAACAAAAAAAAAATCCAAAATTTAGAAATATTAGCAACATTTTTTTTGTTGGATGTAATTTTTTTTTTAATGATTGATTGAAATTTATTAAAAATAATTAAATTTGAGTGAGTTTAATATATTATTTAATAAAAAAATTTATAATATAATTGTGAAACTCACTAAAATAATAATTTATAATAAACTTTAACAAATCAAATATATAAGAAAGAATATAGCTAGCATTTAAAGTTTATTATATACCACATACTCTACTTAGTCAATTGGTCTAGATCCCTTCCATATCATCTTTTACATTTTGAATTCTCACTCATTCTAAAGTTAATCTATTTTTTTAATTAAATAAACCGGAGACCAAACATATTTACCGATATTTTCGGCTCAATTTCCTTGAACAAAGGTTGATAAGACGATGATAAGTCATGCGTTAATCAAGCTTGTTTTGGCATTCCAAAATAAAAAAATATTTTAACCATTTAAACAGTGAGTGACAATGTTCAAAAGTCAGTGGTTGGGAAAAAGAAGCAATGATGGTCGCAGAACATTCAAAAGGAAGCACATGGAGAAAAGAAATCCTTGTTATTTCTTAGAACAGAACTCACTACTCAGATGAGGTGGCTATCACGTGGAGATGATTTCATGGGAATCTATTGAGTATTGAGTGAAGGTTAAAACTTAAAAAAGCAAAGCATGGAGTGGAGTGAGTGGTAGTTTTCTTTTCTTTGGCTTTTGTTTTGTCTTTACCTAATTTTCTACATACTCGTGTCATGTCATCTTCATACTTTACAGCTTCAAAGCATTTCCCCCCCTTTTTTTTCTTAAATATTTAAGATTCAGAAATTATTGAGTTTTGATTAATAAGTCAAGCCCATAAATTCACTCAGAGGAGCAAAAAATTCAAGTCTTGGTTTATTTTAAGATTAATTATTAATTTCATCCCTTAATTATTTTAAAATGTCACTCACCATCCGTTTGACACGTCAATTAATTTTTAATGGAAGTAAACAGCAAGACCAAAATTAGAAAACTCCAATTTACATGAACTAAAATTGAAAAAATAAACACTTACAGGAAGTAAAAATAAAAAACCACTGAGAGACCAATTTGATATTTAAGCCTAAAAATTATCATGGAAAGAATCCAAGTAAGAATTTGATAAACGGGGAATCCAAGCATGCGATTATAGTATTTAAAATGTACAATGACTTTTGAATATAGTAGTAATTTACTTTTTAAAAAAATTACTCAACATCTTATACAAATAATAGTAATAATAGAAAAACAGAAGAGAAATCGCCTTAGCTTGAGGAAACAGTGTTTGAATTTGAAGCAAACTCTGCTGTCTTCTATTTCAAACTAATAAAGGAAAACATTTACAATTTACAATAGACTTATTTTATTGCATTACAATTACAATAATAATCAAATGAACACAACACAATGGCGTGCTAATTATTAGATGTTCCTCTCAAAACGCCAAATCATCAACCATATTGGCTGCGTAGTGACCCAAATTTCGGCCCTATAATTTTACCAGGAGAAAAGAAAATAAAGGAAACAAAATTTAGCACTGAAAAAGCACCAATAACATAAATGATCTTTTACATGGCAGAGATAGGATACCAACCTCAGATAACAACCGTTGCTTATTAAGTAATTGAGTCCTAGCCTTGTTCTGAACTGAATTTGGAGACTTGAACATTCTCTGCAAGAAAAAGAAAGTATATAACATGTGAGAGTAGCCAACAGATAAAGAGGACATTCAATAACAAAAACACATAACAGTTAAACACAGTCAGTCATAGTGACCAACCTTCTCGCCACTAGACATCCGATGTTCATTGTTACTAAGATGTCTTCTCTTTGGTGTGAAATTAAATACATCTTGAAGGAACTCATTTTCCTATTTTGCCAAGGGAAAAGAAAAAAAAAATAATTTAAATTTAACCACTGAAGTGATAAGCTTTTCAGCAAAATTAAAATCTTATTGAAGAAAAATGCCAAGAGCAAAGCCAACCTGCATATGCTTGATGAACCCTCCCCCTAAAACGTGCTTGAGAAAGTTCAACTGCAAAAAGTGTATGTTAAAATGTTAATGCCGAAAAGGAAAGCTTTGTCAGAAAAACAGATGAATAAAAAAGAAAAAAAACCTGTATCATTTGGGACCATGAAGATGTCTGCAGTGAATCACCACCAATTTTCATTGAAATTTCAGGAGAGTAACCATACTAGTAAACACAAGGTATTAAAGTAAGGTCAGTAAAGAAGGGTGACCTAGTGCACAAGGCTCCTGCTACGTGATGTTCGGGGAGGGTAGATGTATGTAGCCTTAACCCTACCTTGTGAATCAGCTCACAAGGCAGCAACCTATTCTTAGAATATAAATAAATAAATTACAAAAAATTAAAAAGACAGCTAGAGTACCTCAAAAAACTCTACTATATCTCGGAACAAGTTCCTCTGACTATTCAGATCTTTCTTAGCAGAACCTTTTCCACCAGCCTCAACAGAAAGGTTTTTGGCTTGATTGATGACCTTCCCTTTCATTCCTTGTGAATGGATATAACTTTCCTGCTGATTAATCTCTTCTTGAGTCATATCACTTGCACCCTTAGAACAAGCAGAAATTTTCTCTATAATGCCAATCTCAAAAATTACGGCCAGTGCTTCGCCAGCAGCAATACACACAGGGCGGTCTTCCTTGTCTAGAAGAGTTGATAAATAAGATATTGAACTGCATTAACAACAATAGAAATTATTTGGATCCCAGGCAAGTATAAAGGTACTTGAAATGCACTTCTGAGCATTACCTAAATCCAGTGCCAGATTAGATGAAAATGGATACGAAGAAACAGGATTGCTTACTTTTGCCAATTTTTAGAATTTAGCTTCAACTCGCTCATAGTAGATAGAAGAAAGGACCAAGCAGATACTACAGCAGTTATTAATGGAGCTGGAGGTTTGACTGCAACTACCTAAACAATGAAATGAAGCAGTAAATTTAAGGTAGAAAAAATAAGAGCAATAATGTAGAAAGAAAGGGCAGTCATCATCAACAGCAACATAATTATCATCAGAAACATATTACACTTGGGATTGATAAGCAAAATAGAAATAAAACTAACAAGTATATTTGAAACAAATGCCTACATTGGAACCCAATCTGGGATGAATCACTCGCCACAGTATGTCCATCGATCTCTCTGTTTCCTCTTGACCATTCCCACCAACAAAAGTGATTATAGCCAAGCATTCCACCAACTATAAAAATAATGGCAATGACATTGAACAGAGAAGATTCAGAATCAGTGTCTCTAATGAATCAGAAGGAAAATTTTGAGTATAGAAGACTTCCCAAAATATCCAAAACTCCTACTTACAGTTAGAATTCATGAGAAAGTAAAACATGAGAAAGTGAGTGAAAGTTGAGAGAGTATTGTGAAATCTTTGGTATTTTGATATCTAACCACTGAGAGCTTGTCCAGAGTATATACATACTCCTAGAATCAGTTAAAACTGTAATGATTAGTTACAACTGATTAGAAACAGAAACATATGGAAAACTTACTGTTATAAGCCTAATGAGCTTGGTCTTCACAGGCTCAATTTACAACAGAGAACAGCAACTACAATATAACTACAATATATATAAAACTTACTGAAGGAATTTTTGTCAAATCTGATTTAGATGTGAGAAATTCATCAAGAGGACGAACTGATTCCTCAAATATTTCACGTGCATTATCACTACACCCAACTGTCAGGGTCAACAAACCTACAAAATAATCAAATTGCTATTTAATTATATGAACTATGAAGGCAACATCAAACATACATAAGTTAATCAAAACCTTACCAATGGCATGTGATGCCAAAGCTATCTCCTTTGCAGATGCTTTTTTGGATCCTTTTTTTATTGAAGCAAGGAACTGATGTAATAAAGTAGCAAATCTGATAAAGGAAAGGACCTCAAGGTTATGATAACCATCATATTTATTGAGATAAATAAACAAATGGGTAAAGATGTAAGTTATATGAGGAAATTAACTAGGTAAATGTCTAAATGACATAATCATCATAATGGAATATACCCAAACTGTTGAATAACAGAAAACTGAGAAATGCTAAAAAATAAAATAAAATGATAGATACTTACTTCCTGTCGACAAACTGATGCTGCATGTTGCTACTGAATGTCCCAATGATTACTGACAAAGCTCTCTCCCTCGTGGAACCCCTTTATTCCCCAAAACAAACAAAACTAAAATAAGAATAAATAATCCACGCATTGAAGTCTTTTACATTATTATTCAATCACAATCTACTATGAATGGTGAGTTGGGTTGACTTTAGGACAAACTGTTATGTAAGGTAAGTTGGTTGACTTTACTAATAATGATGATTTCTGAACAGTTCTAATTGCAATTTGCAATGCCAAACCCTTATAATTGGAAAGTTATGTAAGTACAATGTACAAGTACCTTTTCTCATATATATAAAAAAGGTACCTTTTTTCATCCAAAGCATCGAGAGCTTGATCGAGCAGAGCATCTTGATCTAAGTGTGCTTCTTCGTTCCCTGAGACGGAGACGTGGTGAGTTGGGGAAGTTGGTGACGAACTCACACTACTACTATCATCGTCGCTATCCAACATTGCAGCATTTTTACGTTGAGAATTCCCTACCCATACATAACCACAACACAATCAAAACGACAACGTCACAATAGCAATTAACATTCTCATACTAAGTAATTAAGCAATTTTCAATTAACAATACGTGATGGATCAAATGATAAGAAGAATAAAGTATAGGAAATGGTTGTTAATTAGTTCTTACGCTTTCCCATAACGGTAACGGCTCCTACGCTGTTGAGTTTGGTACTGAGCGTCAGAAAGTGTTACAGGACTGAATGGGAATGTGACGGAGAAGTATGATGTGGGAGGAATCGAACGGAACGGAATTGGGAGAGAAGGATGAGAGAAACGAGTAGAATGGTGATGATGGATAATAAGCCATGAAAAATTTAAGGGCTTGAGAGATTCTGAATAAAGCACCAGAAGAGAGAGAGAGACAAAAAGTGAAGAGCTTTGGTTTTATTTGTGAAGATGAAAAACAACGAAGGAAGGAAAGGTGTGGTGTTGAAACATTGAAAGGGAATTATTCTTATTCAAACTGGTGGTGTGGAATATTCGGAATGTGGTATACTGTACCCACGTGCTCTGTACTGTGGAGTGGTTGCTTGCGTGGCACATCACACACCCTTCACTCAATGAACTTTGTTATGTGACATGTAAGTACTTATTTTTTGTCTTCATTAAATGACTTTGCGTTTAGATTAGTCTAAGATGGGAAGAATAAAAGCAAGGTTAGCTCGTGTTTAGGTATCTGTCTCTATAATGTAAGGTGGTAGCTAGGGATTAATCTTGATCGAATTGGTTTAGAATTTTTGAAGGGTCAACCTGAATTCTTATTTTGTGGCATGATTAGTGTGTGAGGTCAAAACTGGCAAAGAAGTAACTTTGGTTTTGCAGATCAATCAATGACTGTTTAAACACTGCCAAAGTCCAAAGCAATGCTTCTATCTATCCAAGCAGCATGTGTCATTTCAGTTTCAATACCATATCAGTGCACAAGAAAGACAGAGACACTGACTTAAGTTCAATGCTGTGACGGTTCTAAGTTTACCAGACAAAACACAAATGAGTGTGATAAATTCAAATCAGATTCCAAGCAAGTTTCACTTCTCTGGAGGAACCAGATTATTGATGAAGTTTCCTTCCCTACCAATCAAGTCATCATTAGGATTTAGGAGGTTCAGTGGCTCAATGAAAGTAATTAAAGTGAGATTTTCTAAAATTCACTCATTAGGGGGAAAGAAAAAATGAGGTATGCAACTCTTTCACCAAGACTGCATAAGTTGTAGTCTATACTAATTTAAATGGTTTCATTTTCCATTTTGTATACCTTAAGCTCTGAAGAGATTGATTCTCACAATGTATATGAACAGCATTTGGAGATAATCAATAAAAAAAAAAAAAAAAAAAGGGACCGAACAGAGAATATCTAAAACAAACATAAAAAAATGCAGACTTGTGTTGGCAAACTTAGTTCAATTTCTGCTTCATGGATTGCCAGAACATGCTTGGCACCATCACCAGAAACTGCAGCAACCGCTTCAAACGTTGTCTCAAAAAGTTGTCAAAATTGCGATCCCGAATCGTAGAATCGTACGATTCTTACGATTCAGCATCAAACATATAAAATTGTAACTTCAATTGGTAAATAGAACGGACCATGATTAGAGCCCAAACCGATCCCTGACATATATGGTATATCATCCACTCTCGTTTAACCTAGCTTCTTCATCCTGCGTGGGAAACTACAAATCCTTAGTCACTGAATATGTCAAAAAGAAAAGTAGACGAACTGGACGAGGCTGGAATCATCGATAAGACAAGAAGCAAGGGCATTGAATCCAGTAGCAGCAACATGGATTTGAGGGAGCACACGTGTAAGCATATTGCTAGTTTTCTCTACATCAACGACATTCCCTTGAAAGTTGTAGAAAGTGAAGATTTTCAAAAAAATGTGCACCCATATTGGAGGCCCTGAGTTCGTTCCACCCTCTTATGATGAACTTAGAGGCAAGTATTTGAAGCCGGAAGTGGATGAGATCAAGGAATCAATAGAGGAACATAAAGCTACGTGGGAGAAAACAGGATGCTCTATTTTGATTGATGATTGGATTAATAGCAATGGGGTCACTATTTGCAACTTCTTTGTTAACAGCCCCAAAGGTACTGTTTTTATTAAATCTGTTAATGCATCTGATATGTGCAAAACTGTTGATGGCATTTTTTAAAATGATTGATGACACTGTGGAGGAGGTTGGTGAAGAAAACGTTGTTCAAGTTGTTACTAGGAATGAATCTAACTATAAAGCTGCTGGGAAAATATTGGAGAAAAGGAAGAGACTTTTTTGGATGCCTTGTGTTATTGACAGCATTAATCTGATGTTAGAGGATTTTGTGAAAAAGTTGCAGATCCATGGAGACACAGTTGCAAATGGAAAAAGAATTACTTATGTATATTCAAGGAGTTCTGTTATTGCTTCGTTGCATCACTTTACTAAGGGGAAAGACTTGATTAAACCTGGAGTGACTAAATTTGCCACATGTTATCTAACTTTAAAGTGTCTATATGATAACAAGGGAGCATTGGAGAACATGTTTTCATCCAAACAATGGAAATCCAGTTTTTTTGCTGCAACAACAGGTGGAAAACTTGCTAAAAGTATTGTTATGGATGACAAATTTTGGAAAAGTGTTGTGGTTTGTTTGAAAGGTGCTAATCCTCTTATCAAGTTGCTTCATTTGGTGAGTTCAGACACCATACCAGTCATAGGTTTCATTTATGAGGAAATGAAGCAAGCAAAAGAGAAGATACAGCGTGCCTTTAAATCTTTCAAGACGCGGTAAACTTCTATTGTTTTCTAACTCACTGTCAATATGAATTTGATTTGTACCATTGTATATTTTCTTTGTTTGAAAACTTCTGATAGTGTATTTTTTTCTTTTTTTTAGTTATATGCCTCTATGGGACATCATAGATGAAAGATGGGACAGAAAAATTCTTAGGCCTTTGCATGCTACAGCTTATTATATTAACCCTCAGTTTCATTATAATCCTAATTTCAAAGAAGATTTTGAAGTTAAACATGGGCTGTGTGAATCTATATACAGAATGGTAACAAAGCAAGACTGGCCTAAGGTTGATCCTATGCTTGAAGATTTCAAGCATGCAAGAAACTATTTGTTAAATGAATTAGCCAAGGCTGCAATTAAAACCAAAAACCCCGCTGATTGGTGGGATTCTTATGGCTTTGATTACCCTGAGCTTCAACATTTTGCTATACGAATACTGAGTTTGACAACCAATTCTGTTGGGTGTGTGGATAACCGGAATGCCTTTGACATGGTAAACTTTGTTAGTTGTATAACTTTTAAACCTACCTATTTGGCCATTTATTTATCTGGTTTTTTATTTGTTTAGGTACACATGAAGAGAAGAAATCGTTTGAGACAACAGACATTGAATGATGTACTGCTAGTGATGTCTAATTCAAGGTTGGCCAAAAGGGACCAAGCTGGAAAAGCCATTGAGTATAGCATAGACGATCTCTCTTCTGATGATGAATGGATTACAGAGAATGATGAAAGTTCATCAAACAATGAAGAGTCAGAGTTCGAGGACTTAGGCTTGTTTGTTCCAATTGAAGATGATGAGGCAGATGCTAATGGTGATGGTGCTTATGTAGATGATCTACGGATTCATAATGGTGATAATGAAGATGAAGATGTTGCAAGTAATGTAATAGATGATTATTAAATATCAATCATTTTATTATAATTTCAAATTCATAATATTATTAATTGTTATTTTATTATGTTATTAGTTGTTATTTTATTATTTTATTTATTGTTGAGCACAGTTACATTTGAATTATTGTTATTAGTTGATGTGTTCTATAAATTGAAACTCTCATTCAATAATAATATTCACTTAAGGTTTCATATTCAAAAACTTTTCTATTATGAGGATGTCATGGATGGAGATAGAAGCTACATGGAAGATGAGTTATGATGATTTTGATGTCAATGAATTGCTGCGTTAGTCTTATTTTCTGCCGTGTGATGTCAAACTTTTTGAAGTGTTTAGTGTTATGAACTATGACTTTGATCAGAGGGGCTATGTTTTGCTTACAAAATCTAATTTTTTTATCATGCATTTTGGATTAGCACTGTTCCTATGGAAAATCAACCCTCGTCTAATTTGTTCATGACAACGTTGTTTAATAATATTGATTTTTAAGTACAATTTGCATAGAAAAATCTGGAATGCACGTGTACTGTGTATCATGTGCTTACTAAATATACTATTTTAATTACATATTTCGAATATTAAATTGAGGTGAAAAACAATAATGGCTAACATAATATAACATTTAAAAATGACACAAAATATATATATATATATATATATATATATATATATATAAATTGTCCTATAAAGTACCTAACTGACCTAAGAATCTCTGAAATGAAGAATAAGGAAACTGAGGGAAATACTAGCAATGATAGGGGAAATGTGTGGTTGTATTTTATGTTTACGCACGCGTGCAGTTGATATCTAATCACACTCAAATGCTTCATTTGCTTGTCTCCTTATCTCTTCCTCCATTTATAGTATTACCAATTTCCAATTTTATAACGTCGATTTTTGTGGGAACATCCACGTCAATTTTAAAACGTTACACAACCTTTTCATTTCATTACATACGCACCACACTCCTTTGACTCCTTTCCCATTATTTTTATCTTTTGAAACAAACAGGGTTCAGTTACATGCAATTGATTTGTGTTAGATGCGTTCAATTATAATTTTTTTTTATAGAACAGCCCAACTCTCCTTTTTATTTTTCCGGATTAAAGTATTGACACTTCAAAACAAAATGTAATTTCATAGATTAAATTAAATTAACCCTCAGGAAACATCATCCCCACTTTACAGAAATATAAACCCGTGCAAATAGATATATAAAGGCTTCTGGATAAATTTACATTATAACAAATTAAAGAAGTGTCATTTGTCCACTAAAGTGTGCATATTTCATTATTGGTTACGCGCGTGCAACAACAAATTTAACTTAGATGGATGGACAGATACAGTAATTTGGATTGATTGAAGGACAAAGATGAAGCCCGAGCCAGTAATTGAATTGAACTTGATCAAGTACATACATCATGCAGATATCAAAGTCAAAATATGGTACACACCAAAGTCACATCCAAATTCTATTCTTAACGTTAGAGAGAGAGTACTTACGAACGAAGTGGGAGCTTGGTGGCTATACGCATGCGAAAAAAAGGAAAATTATTACACACTTTTTTCTTTATCCTGAATCCTGATACACGTTGGAAATCTATGAAGAAGAAATAAAGGAACAAGACCAGATACCTGGCATGTATAGGATGAATCAAAGTGTTTTATAGTGGATTTTAATGATTATGTTTAAAACCCCTCTTCCAACATTTTCACGTCCGTAATAATACAGTACAAAGACTTTCTCATCCATTTTATCTTCTTGTATTATTCCTTTGTGTTTGTGGTGTGGTGGTGGATTTGATACTCCATACGATTTTTGGTGACCACTCTCGAATGGCCAAACCCTATTGGTTCTGTTGATAAGTATTGAAACACTTACTTTGTGTAAAGCATATGTTTGATTGTCATTAATTATCAACAAAAATATATATGTCTTGTCATACAAGGATAATGGGTTTTTCTTCTTTAACAAAAAAAAAAAATGTAGAGAACTTAGAAGATTTATGTTTTCAATTGACAATGTCTCAAAACAATTGTAAATCGATACAATGATCACATAAAAAATTATACTATGCAATAAAAAAAATGAGAATGAAATATTACTGTCATTTCTAATATTAAAATTGATATATAAATTTTTTGATTGACCATTTCGGAGAATATCATACCCAAACTCAAGAGTTTTGGTTAAGTTGAAACAATCGTACACCAATTAATTCACATGCTCGGTGGTTCTGAATTGTGTTTTATATATACATAAAAAGTTAGGGCAAATAATATATTCAAAATCTAAATAATTTCGTTCTCCCCGTGAAACTAACAAGTGATGCGATAGCACGTTGGAAGTTTTCATATTTTAAAAGAAAGATAAAACGTAAGACAATACCCTATCAAACAAAATGAAACTCATATTATAATATATATATATATATATATATATATATATATATATATATATATATATATATCATCCATTAACAAATAAAAATTTATAAATGCTAAAATTAGTATAGTTTTTATTTAATAAAAAATAAATTATTAGTATAAGATTTGGTTAAACTAAGATTTTGTTGGTTGTAGGGGAGGCACGTGCCACGTATATATATGGATAAAATTAGAATCGTTTAGTATTTTAGTTGAACGGAAGTTCCACGCAAGCTTTTCTTTTCTTTTTGCCACACTCTGAACTCAACTCAACAACCATAATTTGGTCGTACAGAGAAACAGATCACCGAAGGAGAGCAATGGATAGGATTCGAATCCGATGTTTAGACCCTTTTTTTTCATGACTAGGGGAGCATCACTTTTCACCACCACTACCACCACCCACTTTTCTTCGTTTAAGATAACACATTAATTATATAATTTATATCGTTTTAATTTCATCATTGTTATTTATTATTGTTGTAATATTATTTCACACGTCACCACGGTTTTACTTACTCTAACTCCCATTAGAAGATTCTAGAAATGGAGAAATTATTGGATTTTAATAATACTCAACTATGTATCATATAGATATTAATGGAGACTATAGTTATCTAAGACCACTTAATAATTTTTCATAGAATTTTATTGCAAGAAGCATCTCGGATTTTATTAACTTAAAAGGTTCATAAGGTGTTCTTTTGGCTTGATGTTGTTAATTTTGCTCTACATTTGTTGTGTAAGCCACACATGCCCTATATACTGTTATTCTTAATGGCTGGTTGGTTAAAGCTTGCTGCATTTTTCTTTCATGGTGAGTAGCTTACTTCTTCAATTTACTCTTAGTAACAAAGTTTTTAGTGTTTATTTTTAGCTTTATGTTGTTAATCAAAAGTGACTTAAATATTTTTCACATGGAAGAGTCTGACTAAATTGATTGAATTTAGTGTGTGAATTTTGTATACCCTCTTGATATCAAGTTTGATTTCTATTGATAAAAAAAAAAAATCCTCCCTTTTTTTAATTAATTAAACATGTAAAATAATGAAATATTGCGGATTAGTTATACATCTCTCTCATTCTAGCTTTACATAGCGTCAAGAATATTGGAAAGTGCTTATTAAATCACAACGCATTAAATGACTTTATAAAGAGAGGGTGTGAAAGTCAAGGGTTTTGAAAAGAAACACTAACACAGTGGCACATGAGAGAATTATGAGTCAGCATTCGAAGTTAGAACAATGAAACATGGAGAAAACGTACAATTGTCCCAACTAGGTTGCTCCTTTGTGGCAACAATACATCATATATAGAACCTTTGGAACTTTGGAAGACCTGCACTGCCTGTCTCTCGTTAATTGTTATAGTTGGGGTCACAATGAATAATGAATATGCCAGTTTGGGTTTGGGGGCCCCAACATTCAAAACTTATCCACTTGCTTTTTGGATAACTTGCCTACACATGCTCTTAAGTCTTATCTTCCATTTCAAGTCTAAGGTGCAAAATTATTGGCTTTATGCTATGCAGTAGGCACAACCTTGACAGTGATCGACAGCTTGCTCTTTTTTTCTTTTCTTTTTTCCAATTAAAAATAGTTTAGTTTCAATGCTATAAAAATTTTATAATAATAATCAACCATAAATTATTCAGAGAAAAAAATATACAATTAAATTGTTATTCAATCACATTATTCATAATTCATTATTTATAATAAGATTGGTAATCTTTATAAAATTATTTTAAAATTAAGTAAATGATAATTTGTGATTAAATGATAGTGTCAAATTATTGTATATTGTAAGCTCATTGTTATTGAATTCTTATTTGTTTTTATTCATATTTTTCAATTAACTTTAATTTTTATGCACATTTTTTTTCCATCACGACTTGTTTAAGATATCTGTAGCCAATATCACTCTAACCAACTATGTTTGAATTTCATTTCTTCTAATTCTAATTCTAATTCAAACCAACCCGTGAACAACTCTAAATTGTTAACTTGATAATTGATATAAAATTTTGAACCGGAATAGAAGTTACATAATATCCTATATATAATATAAAAGTATGGCAGAAAAGGAAAGCACAACTTGAACCTATTACCTTTTGATTTTCGTAAATTAATTAGTAATATATAGAGAGAAGTTACTCGTTTATGCATTCATTTAGCTAGTGGGTAAAATGTGGCTTAGCCTTAGAGTAGCATTAGCATATATATAGATAGGCAGACAAGGAAAGCTAGCTGGAGACAAAGTGAGAAATTAAAGAAGGGTACAATACAGTATATAATACAACTCTGTCATCATAGATAATGAAATAGACCAAAGAAAAAAGCGTAGGCTTGTCAATTCCATATTCGTTTTTGTTTTCCCTGCGGTACGTGTGTGAATTCTGTATTCTGTATAACGTGGATGCGGAAACAAGCAAAAAAATAAATTAATGGTCCAGCACCTAGGATATACGTACTACATAGATAGGAGTGTCTACTTTGATTGATTTTTTTTTAAATCAGATGAATTTTCGTTGAATATAATACTCATCAAGTCGAATATAAGAATATGGTTAATGAAACGTATTCAACCATAGGAGTGTGTATAAATAATCTTGGCATATTCAAATACATTACTTTATAAGTATTTGTGGGAAAGGACAATATAAAAATAATAATAAAATTAAACTTATGTTATTTAATAATTAATTTATAGAAGTTACATATATTTTTAAATAAATTTTTGTTAATTGATTATTGAAAAAGATAATTTTAATTTTTAAAGAAACAGTTAAAAAAAAATTTCTTTTTTTTTCTAGAAATTCTGTTTAAACAGTATGTCTAAACTTCCTGATGATATAATTTTGTGAGGCTAGGGGACTTAGCAGATGAAAGGGAGGGTTGAAGGCTACTTCCATTGAATCCGATTCCGCTATATATACATCTGACCCTACAACTCGCTGTTCTCATCTGAAACTGCATTCAGATTCTATAGATCTATCTATCTTTGAAACATCCACACCCAGCTACAGAAAATTGTAGCCTAGCTAGCTTTGACAATTTGATTGGGATATATGATATATTGTGAAAGATACATAGATATATATAGATTGATTGTGTAACGGTGCATCAGTTTAAATTATTTTTTTTTTCTAATGGCATGAACTGGAATGCATGGACGATCATATATGTTGATCATCTGCCTCCTGTCATTCTTTTGTCGTCATAATCAGCGTCACCAATTTCTTTGTGCAAGTGCTCTATCTAATAATAGTCACGTTTCATACCCTATTTTCCTATAGAGACGTGTTATTTCCAAATCTCTAGCACAAACGTCAATATTTTAAACACTGAACTGAAAGCTTGAATTTGACTGTGATTAGATTAAATGTAATTATATACAGTAGATTAAAATATATCATGTCTAGGTTTTTAAATTTAATTAAACTCATCAAATATCAAATAAATTCTTTATTCAAGTGGTAATAGATTTTGTGGCTTTTTAAACAAGGTTCTATGATAGAAAAAATATGGTTGGAAGAGAAAAAATTCATTAAAAGTGACCAAATGATTTTTTTATTGAGATTAATCATAAAAAACACAAAAATATTCTGTACTAATATGATTAAAAATAAATAAATCCCTCAAATTAAAGTAATTAAACTCATATCAAATTTGGTTGAATGAGATAAGATGAGAGTGATCATCAGCATGAACATCACTCACTTTATAACTCACGGATTAAATGAATAAAATAAAATTTAATCCATTTTAATTTGCTTGATTCGCAATTTCAACACACTCTCAGTATATCCAATTATCCATTGTTCATACACCTAGTTACAGGGACGGAGGCACATGCATGGGTTTTTTGTTTTTGGGGGGAGGAGGGGGGGTTTACAAAATTTTTTAATATATATAATATATTAATTTAAAATAAATATAAAATTATTAAATTATACTTTTATAAATAGAATTTAATGATAGGTATTATTAATGTTAAAAAAAAAAGATATAATATTAATTTTATATAGTTAAATAGTAAAGATTTTAAATATGATTAGTTATCGACAAAATCAGTTAAAACTTTGTACCAATAACATAATTACTAAAAAAAAATAAAGATTTTAAATAATAATAATAATAATTTTATCTTATAATTTTTTTTTTATCTTTATAAATAATAGATTATATTTTTATAATTTTTTACTCGATAGATAAAATTTTATAATATTATCTTGTATATTAAAAAATTTGATAATCTTTTTTTTGTTTTACTTTAAATATTGTACTACCATTATATTTGTTTTCAATAAAAAGAAAATCATTATTAGTGTTGTTGTTGCTTGTTACTTGTTATCTGATAATGTTACTCGATTGTTATTGATATTTCATTATATTCTGACTAGATTTTATAAACATATGAGCGTGAATATGTGATCGTGATATAGGTAAAGATACAAAATATAACATAAAGGTACGTAAGTAATATACTAATTTTATATTATTTTATTGAATTTATTTATTATTCAACTTTTTTGTTATAAGTTATTAGAAAAAAAAATCTAAATTGTTAGTTCAAAACTTCAAATACTATTATATATTTACATGCAATTATAATACTAATAAAATTTGTTTATTATCTTTATTTTTTTTAATTAGTTTACATATGTGGTTGTAGATTTTTATTGTATTAATATGTGTTGTGTTTATAAAAAAATATATTAATTTAATTATTTATATAAGTAAAAAAAAAATTAAAAAAATTGTTTTCTTGTTTTTTTTAATGAAGAAACAACCTACAATTTTTTTTGTTTAAATTAAGATTTTAAAAATTGAACTAGTAGGTCATTAGATAAACTGCATGACCCAGTCCTTACTAGAAAAAAAATTAAAAAGAATACATCACAAATTAATATAATTTTTTAAATTCATTCTTTAAATTTAAATTCATTGATATAAAAATATTTTAAATAAAAAATTATATAAAAACTATTCATTCACGTTTAATAATAATAAATATGAATAATAAAATTATAATAAGAATAAAAAATACTATATATTTATGTTTAATTATATGCCTAGTATATTACACTATTATAATATTTAATATTCAAATATAAATAAAGATTATATATTATATATATTATTTGTAATAACATAATCAAGTATTATACTCTAGTGATTAACTAACACTAATTTTACTTTTCATGTTTGGTTAATCCTACCTTAATTGATTTTGTATTTTTTAATTAAAGTATAATATTTTCTTATACAGTGAGTCAAACCAATTCGACTAGTCGGGTCAATTGTCCAATCGATCGGGTTAATCAATCCGACTGACTGGACCAATTGGATTGATTGATTACATGTGTAATTTAATCCGAACCAACCATCGATTTGCATCAAAATAATTTAACCGGATGGATCTAAGTTTTTAAACCCTAATTTAAAAAACCGACATGTGATTAATTTCTAGCTTCGTCCTTGCTTAGTTATACATGGTATGTAAATAATTTTATCTTAGCACAAACAAAAATCCATGGTTGCTGTAAAAAAAAAAAATAGAAATAAAAAATCCATGGAGAAACTGAAAAGAGTATATTGTTGGAATTGCTTTTTCTTTTGCATCATTTTAACCTTTTCTCACATACTGTTCGTTAGGGAAAAGATAATTGGTGGTGGATACCTCTCTTTTTTGCACAAAGTGATCAATATAGATAACGGCATATAAGATTGTTATGAAATATGATTCGTCACAAGAGATATTTACATGTGGTATCAGTTTTTATTTATTAATATTAATAATTAATACTAGATTTTATCATGTGAAAAGCTTAGATAAAAAATTTTAATGGAATAGCATTGACTATTGACTTTCTATGATAAAAAGAAACAATTTTTTATATAATACTATTATTTATAATTATTAATTATTAAAATGGGTACGACCCAGCAGCTCAGCCTAACTGACAAAAATACAGGTTCGGCCATAAATTTCTTGGATTGTTTAATAATTAATAACAATCTGTTCAGGATTAGGCAATGAGCCAACCAACAATTGACCATTGTCGTGTAGGGCATGGACCAAGTTATTTTATTTTATTTTATTTTTAGAGTTCCAAAAATTCTTTTAAAAAATTAATAATACCAAGGGTTAAGGATTTGTTCGAATGGATGAAAATTAATTGAGATAAAAGTTTTAAATTAAAATAAAATATAAAAATGTGAATTTTATGTTATTTTGTGTAAAAACAAACTGATTTTAGATGGTGTTTTGCTTCATTGTTTTTTATTTTTATTTTCATAAAAAATAAAAATATAATTAAAAATATGTTTATTTTAATTTTTAAAATAATTTTAGATAAAATATTCTCTAAAAAAATGTTGAAAATAAAATTTAACGTTTTCGATGATTTCATTCTTATAAACAACTCCATCTTTAACTCATTCGTTTTGAACGTTTTTATTTTTATAAGCAAAAGTTTTTAGAAAATTATTTTCACAATGTCGAGTAAAAATAAGAAATATCTTCTTAAAACTAAATGCTGATTTCGAGTTCAAAATATGTATTTTTTAGTCACATCAGTGCAGAGTGTTAATTAACTTAAACTATGAGTGAAATTAAAATTACTGATTGGCATATTAATTAATAAGTGAAAAGGTGAAAAAAAAAAGGTGGAGAGTGAAATTTTTTGGTGCCGTACAAGGGCACGACAAAAAGTCATCATCATTGTTGTCATTTCGAAGCCTCGTCTCATTTTATCTCCTCAAAAAATCTACCATTTGCTTTGCTGATTAGTTGAAGCTTCAAACTAATCATATGAAATTCGTTTGCCAGAAAGTAAATCACAAATTTGCTTTGCTGCTGGATTTTTCAATCAGGAAATGTTGTTTGCTGAAAATGATGGTTTTACTAATAATTAAACCTCACATAATTAGCATATAATTAAATCCTTAACTATACTAATTAAAGGTTCTGTATGAAGAATATTTTATTATTAGTCGTTAAACGTTAGTTTTCATGTACTGTTAATGCAAAAATTAATTATCTTACCATAATAATATTATAATAAGTTTTCATGTACTGTTAATTAATTAGAAAAAAAATGATAATCTTACCGTGATAATTTTATAACTAGTTGATAATATAAAAACCACACTATCACTATATTTAAATTAAATTCTAACTTTAATCCCTTGGAAAACTGTAGAGTGTAGAGAAATAATAGTTTAAATGACTTATTGTTAAGAAAATGGTTTAAATAAAGTATTTTATTCCTTTTTTAATACGTCGATTATTTTATTTTGTGTTTTTCTCTCTTGTCTTACTATTTATCTATTTGCTATAGAAATTGTTTTGAGAATAACGTCACTTAAAAAAAGAGATCACGCTAAAGTGATTTTTTTTTCAGGAGAACCCCTTTTTTTTTTTTATCTCAACACCAAAATATCATTTTAATAAAAATGTTTTAAAGAATTTTTCACCTATATTAAATACCCCACGGTATGTCAAATTGAACGATTTCCCAAAGAATATAGCAGGAGGAAAAAAAATTGAAAAAAGACTTTTTCCCCGTTTTCTAGTTGCCTCCACACGGCATTTGTAATAATGAATTAGTACGTCAGTACCTGTACGATTTATTAGTTTACTTTAGAAAAACAATAACTTTAATACTTTTAAATTTATGGTTTTTTTTTTCAAATAAACGCACTCTCTCACACGCATAGGAAAAAAAAACCAACTTTTATCTAATTGGCTAAATATTATTTTTGGATTTTATATTTTAAAAATGAGCTAAAATAGTTCTAACAATAAATAAGTTTTATATTGAGCACCAGAAGTAGAGGTAGTATTTGTTTAATAATGGTCATTTTTACATGTTTTAAAAACATAAAAGATTTAAAAGAAGAACGAACTAAATAAGAAAATTAGCAACGTGTTATTTAGCCTTTAAAATAATAATGATCATGAAGATATTACTTTGAAAAAGGAAAAAACTAAAAGAAGAGTAAAGAGAGGTGAGTAAGAGGTAGAGAGAGTTGAGACAGAGTGATCTGATTGAGTGATGGTAAGACTGTGGTGGTAGTTATAAATAGCAGCCGAAGAGACAAAGGCTTGGCCAGAGAAAAATATAAAAATCAAAGAAACTTCTTTAAATTGAACTGTTCATAACCCACACCTCTGATTCAGTTATGGGCACTTCGATTCTCGATGCTCTGAACGTCCGAGTGGAGGGTTCCGGCGACAAGTACTTGGTCCTTGCCCACGGCTTCGGCACGGACCAGTCGGCGTGGCAGCGCGTGCTCCCCTACTTCACCCGCAACTACAGCGTCATTCTCTACGACCTCGTCTGCGCCGGCAGCGTCAACCCCGACCACTTCGACTACCGCCGCTATACCACTCTCGACGCCCACGTCGACGACCTCCTCAACATCCTCGACGCCCTCAAAGTCACCCGCTGCGCCTTCGTCGGCCACTCCATCTCCGCCATGATCGCCATGCTCGCCTCCATCCGCCGCCCCGACCTCTTCTCCAAACTCGTCCTCATAGGCGCCTCCCCTAGGTACAAGTACAGCAACATCTATATTTCTCACACTTTTATTTATTCCAATTAAAATTTAAAACTCTGTTTGATAGATAATCTTCTTGTTGTTAGATTCCTGAATGACAAGGACTACCACGGCGGTTTCGAGCAGGGGGAGATCGAGCAGGTGTTCTCCGCAATGGAGGCGAACTACGAGGCGTGGGTGAACGGCTTCGCGCCACTGGCGGTGGGGGCGGACGTGCCGGCGGCGGTTAGGGAATTCTCCCGGACGCTCTTCAATATGCGTCCCGACATCTCCCTGTTCGTGTCGCGCACGGTGTTCAACAGCGACCTCAGGGGGATTCTGGGCCTTGTGAACGTCCCTTGCTGTATTATGCAAACGGCACGTGACATGTCCGTGCCCGCCAGCGTGGCTACCTACATGAAGGAGCACATCGGCGGGAAGAGCACCATCCTGTGGCTCGACACGGAGGGCCACCTCCCGCATCTCAGTGCTCCTTCATACCTCGCTCGCCAGTTAGAGATTGCGCTCTCGCAGTAGAATAGAGTAGAGTAGAGCGCGTGTGAGTCCAGGCGCGTGGGGTGTCATAGTTAATTAAGTAGTAATTAATTAACTCTACTACATCAGGAGGAGGTCCTGAAAAACAAGTGTACGAAGGGCTCAGAAAGTGGACACCTGGCGAATAACGTGTGGGTGTTGGTTCTTAGACTTTGGGATTTTTATTTAAGGATAAGAATCTGCACGTGGATTTCACGTGATGCGTGTCCATTTATTATTTACTTGTGTTTCTCTCCGTTTTTTTTTTTTTTTTGTCTATTTGTAAAAGGAAAAAAAAAAAAGAGAAGAAATGGGAGAGACTTGTTTGCTAGTGTGATTGTATTATTATTATTATAAATATTAATATAGAAGGTGTTGGTTGCTTGTGTTTCTTCTTTTTGGTTTGTTACTTACACTGATGAGGGCAGACAAGTGAAAAGAAAGTGAAATGATTTTCAATTATATTGACGCGACTCTTCGTACGGCACTTTCCGGTTTAGCAATGGCTTATCCGCTACAACACAACCTGACTGGCCCACTTATTCTTGCTTGGGCTTAGGCCTTGTTTTAGATTTTGGTTATTTTTCACCTTTTTTCCATTTTCGATTGCCCCCTCTCGCCCGGTCTATTCTTCTTTCTTCGCTGTCCCTCAAAATGTTTATATGGACCAAACTAACCTTACTTTAAACTTGAGGTTAAAATATTTAGGAGTTTACTATGGACAGTTCTAATCTGACACGAGCTTCGGACCATAAATGTGCTTATATTAAATTATCAGTCAAAAAAGAAAGAAAAATAAATAGTACTACTCCCCTAACTTATACAAATGGGAAATGGACGTTCATAAACTGAATTAAATCATAAAATTATTCAAAAAAATCAAAAATTAATTAAATCAAAAATCGTATGGATAAATTTTTTTCAAAATCATATATTTTTTATGGTGTGATTTGGTTTTTAGATTTTATTATAAAAAATCGAACTAAACTGAACCATATTCTATAATTATATTAATTTATTTTTAAATATTTAATATTATTTAATTAATAATATTTTAATTTTTTACTATCATAATATGTGATTTATAATATTTTTTTTTAATAATAAATTTGTAATATATTATGATATATATTTTCATATATTACAAAAAGATATATTGATATTACTAAATAACATTAAATTAAATATAAAGTTAAACATGATTTATTATTATGTTAAAAAAAAGTTGATAAATAAAAATAATATTTTTTAAACTAAAATATGTAAATCAAAATTTAATAAAAAAAATAATATAAAATAATAATTATGTGAGTTTAATTAAAAAAATTATACTATGATAATATATTAAAAAAAAATCACGAAACCGAATCGAACCAAACCACAAAAAATTGGTTTGATTTTGTTTAGATTTGATATTATATTAAAATCGAACTGGATCAAACTGAATCGCGACTTTATTTTAGATTTGATTCAGAACATTTTTTACTCAAAAATCGAACCAAACCGTATCACAAACACCCCTACATTGTACATGCTGTCTGTTTGGATTGTTCTTGGTGGACATGAATGTTGGGATAAAAGACAAATGAAAGTTTTTATTGTTTTTTGATAAGCTAAGTTTTCAATTGTAACCCACAGAAAAAAGTCAAATTTATTTTAACCATTTAGGTAAACGTCCCTTTCCCTATGATGCCGGTCAAATTCGAATTTCTTAATTAGTAGCGGTAGTGAGAGGAGAGATATGACAGTGTCGGGCTAGAAGAGAATGATGGAAGAAGACATTATACCAACCTTGTTAATTTCAAAACTGGTTAGATGTAAACGTAATATGCAAAAACATTGGAGTTAATTTTGAAAATCATTAAAACTGATACTTATCATAACATGTGAATATTACAAACCCTTGGGCATGTTAGAACCCTCCCCCAGTTATACTACGTACTCTTGTTGAAAACTAGGTCATTACAGCATATTAATGTTAATGTATGTAGAATGTAGAAGAAATACAAAGAGTAATAATAAAATGTTAATTAATTAGTTATATTTATCATTTTGAACCATATAGAACTATTTGATTAAATGTCTCTAGAATGATTTTTAAAATAAATAAATATAAAAAAAAGTCATAAATTAAAATTGATTTTATCACTAATTAATTTATAAAATTTCTGCATTTTTTATAGAAAAAATTATATGAGAAACTTTTTATAAATTAACTATTTGAAAAGGTCAATTTTATATATAAAAAAGTTAATTTTATTTATTTTTTAACATTTTTCTCATCTAAAAGTATTTTTTTAAAGTAGTATACCAAAACTTCAAAATTGTTCCGAGAGTTACTCTGGATTAGATCCATAATGAACGCTTGTGAAAGGCTCGAGAGTGGGTTAAAGTTCCGTATTGGCCAGGGAAACAGCTTCTATGATAAATGGACTGGTGAGAGAGGGGCCTCTCTGGCTGTGGGAAGCTCTGTCTACTGAGGACAAAATAATTTGGAGTGAAAGCTTTTGAAGATATGAAGTGGTCTTCGTGGTACATTGCTAATCAAATAAAGTCCACCAGATCAGCTTAGTTCTCTTTTATTGGCAGATACTCTTCTGTGTCTCTTATATTGGGCTGTAATCTGTTTCCTTTATTTTTGTCTTTTTATGACAAACGTTAATTATTAGTTTATTAATGAATCAAGTTTAATCACATGACTATTCTCTTCAATTCTCTTCTCCATTCACTGTGAACAATCTTATATCTCTTTTCTTGTTCCATTTATTTCCGTACACATCAAAAAAATAATATTGTAAGATAGAAATTAAATTATAAATAAGATTTTTTAAACAAACCCTAAATCTCAAATTAGGTGTTGCAAACATTTGGGAACTAAATACAATCACAAAATAATCACGAAATGTATCTTGCAAGATTAATATTTCAATAACACTTCGATCACACCTCTTCTTTGAAATTCAAAGAACTTATCTCTCTTATCACACTCATTCGGTCAACCTCCCAAGACATTCAAAGTGTCTTAAGTCCTAGTTATGTAATTCCCATAATTAATGTGGAGAACTCGACAATTACTCTTCTGGAACTGTCATCACCTATTTATATTCAGATACAACAAAAAGAATTTATATTTTCCTTGATAGCTCACATAAGTCTAAAATTGATACTAATTTAGGTATTGAAATGATTTCATAATTTTCACCACCATATTCATCTTCAAGAAATTATATTGAATTGAACTAAAGAAGGAGATAGGGAGACTAGCTCAACAACTCGATAAGAACACCAAATATTAAGATGACTTGTAAATCGTGATTTTGCAAAGTCTCCCTAATGCCAATTGACAAAATCTTATTCTCCTTTTCTATTTTGAATATTAATAAACGAATTTCGTTAAGCTAACTTCTACTTTATTTTAATGTGAATAGAAGTAGTTTTAAACATTAAAGACTAAACCCCTTCTAAGGTGGTTATCGATATCGGATGCTTGTCCTACTTGAGAATCAGATTTTAGATTGAAGATCTTTGAATAAATACTGGGTTTCCGTAATTGAGCTTTGTTATCTGCTAATGTTAATGTTAAAAGGATGCCATCAAATTTTTCTTGTAGGGAAAAAAATAATATTTGAATATTAAAAATATAAAAATAAGTTATTTGAATCATTATTTTTATTTTATGGTGTAACAAAATTAAAAAGTAAAAAGTAAATTCAAATTGGGATTGAATAGAATTCTATTAATATTATATTTAAATTAAATAATGCTATAGTGTTTGAAAGATAAAAAAAAAATATATATTATTAATAAAGAATTAGATATTTAGTGTAAGAGAAGATGTATGATTTAGTCAGGAAGAACATAATTTTAAAAATATTTTATTTTAAAAGTAAAAAACTTAAATTTATAATATAGGGTTGGAATTTTAGACGTCTTTTTGTTATATCTTCCTACACCTTCTTCTTATTAATAACTTTTTACTACTGAATTATTATTTTTTTCATATTTTAATGTTTAATGTTTTACTATATTAAAATGTTTTTTAAATCTTTTTTAGATTTTGATTTCTTTATAGTGTCCTTAAAACACTAATTAATAGGATTCTTTTAATTATTTCGTCTTGTTTGGTGGCCTCTACATTATTATTTTAGTATTTTGGCCCAAAAGTTCATGGGATAACAAAAACCATAGCCATCAATTAAAAACTAGATCAACAAAAAATTCAAACGGTAAGGCCCAGCCAGAAATGCTATAGAACAGCGACAGAAGAAAAATATAAAATACGATCTTAATAGTTAATACAATAAATCAGGACTCCTTGCTTAAGAGGATAGGAAAAGACTAAACAAGCTTGAACACTTTATCGTTATAACACTTAAATTCAAAAGTAATTAGAATGATAATGTTATATATATAAAAATAAAAAATAGTATATCCTCCTACAAATCTTCTCTATATATAAATTAAAATATCTATCTTGAATAAAAACATTTCCAAGAATTTATTCTTTAAAAGAGAGTGTTTGTAGGAATAATTTTTCAACAGAGCGTGTTTTTAATCTTAATCTTCCCTCCCCTAATTTCCCTTTTTACCTAGCTATTACTAAGTCATCTCCTTTTGTTTTGAAAATTCTCACTAAAAACAAGAACCGAAGTTTGAAGAATTTCCTCGATCCATGCATGAAGTGAATTCCTCTACTGATATATACATCGTTGTTGGAAATTCTTTGTTGAATTTCTACAAACTTATTCTCCACTAAAAATTCTTGACCAAGACTTGGAATTTCTTCCCTATCATCTACCTAGCTATAATAATAATAATAGGATTAGGACCAGGCCATTACTGAGAGACTTGGTAAAAACATTAGGTTAATAAGGGTATGTTTGTTTTCAAATTTTAAAAACAGTTTTTAATTTTTTAAAATTATAAAACTATAAAACTTGTTCGATTAATCAATTTTTAAAAATTATTTTTATTTTTATTTTTAAAACTAAAAAACTAAAACGATTTTTTGTGTTTTTTTTTAATAGAGTCTCATATATTTTATTTTCTTTTTTTTTTATAAAATCTCATATTTTTTAAAAATAATTTTATACACAAATCTCACATCTTTTATTTTATCTTTTTCAAATAAGTCTCATATATTTCTCATACACAAGTCTCACATCTTCTAAATTTATTTTTTATAATAGTAATTTTTAAATACCAAACAAATTTTCTCTTTTTAAAAATTATTCTAAAAAAATAATTTTAAAAATAACTTTTAAAAACAAAACTTAAAAATCCCTTCAAACATGCCCCAAGTCACTAAATAGACTATAAACATGCTCATTATTCAGTGGTAAGTCATAGTGTCATACAATGATGCCTTATGGTAGAGGTCCATGGAGTGGTATTTTGTATTTTTGCCTTATGGTTTACAAATAGAATTGGCCAATTGAACTAGAGTTTTAATTAATATTTTAATGATTAATAATTATTGATTACTGGAACACTAATATATATAAAGCCACTAGTAGTCTTGCATGTAATTTTAGGAGCCATTCTTAGGTTGTTTCATTGTAGGACAACCTTCATTTTACTATTCTTAATAAGACAAATTTTGTACTAAAAAAATCTCTTCTTTCATATATGTACATAAACTTTTTTTCTTCTATTTTTATACTCCTACTTTTTCTATCAAATCATGCTTTCTAAGAAAATAAGAAGCTAGGGTTCAAATTAAGATCTTTAAAAGCACTCATGTGACATGTATGTCACAAGTGGCTTTAGTTCATACGATCGAAATCAACATTTTTGCTGTAGTTCATTCCACGTTGCACATGTGTGTGGAATAAATGTATACATTTGTTTGTCATTTTTTTTTACTGTCCCTAACTACATGCCTAAAATGGCTTGCACTTAAGTGTTAACTTACTCCACAATCATATATATTTTTTTCTTGATTATGATATAAGTATTTATTAATTTTATTGATAATGAATCTTTTTTTTTCGATGGAGGTTTCTGTCAATTATATATTTTTCATTTATAATACTTAAGCTTGAGACATTATTTAATAGAATAAATTTATTACCAATCAATAATTTTTTGAAATGGTTAAATAATTTTTATTTTTTAAAAATTGGTTCCGAAACCAATTAGATGAATTGATTTAAAATCAATTTGAACCAATTTTTAAAGTTTTAATTGATTTTGAATAATTTTAAACCGATCTTTTAATCAAAATATTTTTTTTTTATAAAGATCTATTTTTTTAAAATCGAATAAAAATCAATTCAATTCTGATTCGAACCAAATCGGTTCAACCCTAATCGATTTTTTCTCCACCCCTACCAATCATACCAATTACTTTTTTGTTCCCCAATCATATATAACGGTTGAGTCAATGTTTTTACAAGTTTTCTGATGCTACAATTTTCACTATGTTGTTCTTTTATACGATGAGTAAAATTGAATCCCACGATTTGAACACCCTGCACATGCCAAAAGTGTCTGGATTTAGATTTTACATAGTTGACGATTGAAATTGAAGTGGTCAATTCCGGTGGCTGATTTATTCGTTGCCCATAATTTTGGCATGCCCTTAATAAAAATCTCACCGGAAATGATGACACCCTGTGAACAAAACGATAGCGTGTGTTAGCAACAACACTAATGTTTTTTTATAAATTATAATTGTAAAGTTTCTGTAATGTTTTTAATAATAAAGAAAGAAAGAAAGAATATCTCTTCACTAGATCTATCTTTTATTCTTTTTTTATTGACTATGAATGGTCAATGCAGGTTCATCTACATACACACAACTGTTAGTTCGATGTTTTCAAACCGCAAAAGGCTGAAACTTGGCATTTCTTGATGCGACCGAACAACTAACCACGACTCTTGTAAAATTAAAGAACTTAAATTTAAAAAAACAAAGTGATGTTTGAATTGAAATTAGTTTTAATAATTTTGTTCAATTCCCACAATAAATATGGGGCTTTGGGTTGCCACGTTACTGTTAAACATTAGTAAACGACGGGATATTATTATGCGAATACTTTACTGTTGAACTGTATTTGAAGTTAAGTATTAACCACGTTCTAGCATTCTCTTAATATTTTACTTTCATTTCTTTTTTATTCATATTTTTGTATGCATTATGTGATGCTTTGTCATTAATTACCAGTTTAATATCTAGATTCGTGATTTTTTCATATACGCAAAATCATTACAAATCTTGTAATCGATGGTTTTTACAGACGTATATTGTATACAAGACTAGTAAGTGTCAATATATTTAATGAATCTATGTATAATGTCTCAAATTTGGAAAGTAACACTTTTTTTTTTCAATAAAGGGATTATTCCAAACCTTTAAAATATATGATTTAATGTATGTTATGCTGTCTATTTATGAAATTTTAATAAAGCCAGTTTGGAAGTGATAAGAGACCTAAAAGGGAAGTCTAAGGAAAAACTTGAAGAGCAATTGGAATTGCGTTGCGTTGCAGGCATTTGGAGGATCCATGACTAAATTAAACTAAAAAAATTAAACTTCCTTTTAAAAATAAAAATAAAACTAAAAAATGTTACTAATTTAATAAATCTCGTTATAAAATATTTTTATACAAGAGGAGAACTAAGTTGATTTTTATAAAATTAACTTAATTGTTATTCAAACAGTTAATTAATCTTTGAACTGTCATATCCTTTGGATTGATCTAATTTGACTTGACAAACACCTATAAAAATCCGAAAGCAATTAAATATGATGACTCATACATAGGTAACAGGAACAACTGAATTAAGATCAAGGGCAAGAATTTATCATTTGTCCAACACAACATGGCGAGCAATACGGTCGCATTGCACAAGATTCTCCTATTGTGTATCCAAAAATCGCGGAAACCTGCACAGGTGTATTTCTCATACACTCACATAGTTGATAGTTGACACTTGACACCACCACCAACAAACAAGTGATGATATAATATAGGAACAAATAACACATCACTCTAATAACTGAGTTGAGATTCAAAATTATTACGGTTGAACACATGAAGAACCACTCAAAAATTCGGCGATAAGATTTCAGTTATTCCAATGAATATTCCAGTAATATTTAAAGTAAAAATAAAAAGTACTATGCTTGCAGTGAGAACTGAGAAGGGAACGAAATAAAGAAAAGTAAAAAGAAAGAGTCCAGCAGCCGTCAACGAGGGACCCACACTCGCAGACAGCCATCATAATCAATGATGGGACCGAACGACTAACCGCTAATCTTTAACGGAATGTAGTACACGTGTCAATTCCATGCTAGTTTTGTTTTACTTTATGCCTTTTCATCAAAATTAAAAGAGAACATTACTACTATATTATAGCCATAGAAACCAAAGCTGCTTACGACTCCCCGCTCCTAAAGTCCTAACTCCTAACCCACTTTCCTTTTCAATTTTTGTTCCCTTCTTCCACTCTAACCATGTGGACGCTTTCTACTCAAACCATCAATTTTCGTCCCCACTTTATTTATTTTTATTTCTTAATCCAACTTCAAACTATCCTTCCATTCATCTCAATTTTAAATCAAATTTTCAAAATAAATATCCACCGAATAAAAAATCTCCAGATATAGTATCTTTTGTAGTTAGATGGTAACGCACTCACTCAATTATGAGGAGATTCTGATTTAATTTAATTTCCCCCAATATTTTTATTTTATTTATATTATAATCAAAATATTTAAAAAAATGTCGCCACTTTTATCATGGCATTTTGATTTTATGTATTCTCCTTTTTCTATGCTATCTCTCATTCTACCTAATCCAAGTACAAAAAAACAACAAACACTGGTTACTTTTCGCTAGAAGAACCCCTTACTTTTTCAAAACTATGTTTTCTTATCCGACTAATCTTCTAATTTTAAAAAACCAAAAAAAAACTAGTACCACATTTATAACGGCAATAATTAGACAAATAGTAGAAGGGCCCAAAGCGATACCATCAGTCCTCTCACATCCACAGCAATAAAATAAAAATAATAATAAAAGAAAAATGGTGGCAAACCAAGCTGAAACTCGTATTCATTTTGTACCACAAACTTTACAAAGCTTCTCCGTAACGAAGATATTTACAAAGTTGAACTGAACTCTCCGTCTCTCTTGGTCTTGGAGGACGCACGTTGTGTTTTAACCAAATTCACAAATTTTTAAACGTGGTGACGCACGCTGAGGTGGGGCACCACACCAGGTGAATAAATTATTATTGCTGCTGTTTACGCCACCACTTCTGATGTAGTACTACGAGCAGCGCCGTTGCCGGATCTTGGTTGCCGCAGAAGCTCAATTAATTTCTCCGCCTACAAACAAAACAAATGTATTCAGAAATTGTTATCGAAGCATGGAGCACTATCACAAGCCCCCAAACCCAACCAATAAGATTGGCATAAACGATGCAATGGGAATACATGAGTCGATGTTCACTCAAACGAATTTAATTACATATTAAGCAATCTTTTTTATTTTGCGGTGGGTGGGTGGAGGTCGACTGTGCAAGGACATTCACGTGGCACTACATTTTTTAACTAAAATCTGTATTTGTACCATAAAGAAAGAGATAAGTCCACGAATAAATAATAATAATAATAATAATCCCTTCAACAATGTATTTTTATTATTTTACTAAATTAATATTTAATATTTCATTTTATTGTACCATCACATCAGCACAATTAAAACTATTTCTAATATTTGAATTCCTAGTTGACAGATAAATGATAAATCAAAATTACATAATTATACAAGAAAAAAAAATTATGCTTACTGGATAAAAATGCAAATAAATTAAAAGTTTAATACGACTCTTTCATGTCTGGACAGGTCATCACTCATCACATTCATGTTCTAATGTACTGCTTCGTACATTTTTTTGTTGAATGATAGGTGCTGAGTTCATGAATAAATTAAAATTATACAATTAAAAAAGTCGAAAAAACAAAATTTATGAAAAAAAATCAGGAAAAATTTCATTAATTTGAGAAAATAAAAAGGATTAAAAAAATGTAAAAAGGGGAGGGTGCCCACATCAGCAGGGCAGAGCAGTGGAAATGGAGTTGAAGTGAATGGGAATGGAATGGAATGGAATAATAGTACCTTTTGCTTGGCGCGATTGGTGCCGGACTGAGACAAAGCGACCAAAGGAGGAATCGCACCTTCGCGGGCCACCATGGTGCGAAACGCCACGCTGTCCTCGCACACCTGTAAAAGTATAACCACCGCGATTTCCTTCTGCCTCTGCGTCCCAACCTCCACGATCTCCACCAGCACCGGAACGCCTCCTTCCTCCACCAGCGCCGCCCTAGCCTCCGGCACCGACACCAGCACGCTCATCACGTACGCCGACTTGTCCACCATGTTCGACTCGAAGTCCGCCATCAGCTCCACCAGCACCTTCATGATCCCCGCCTTCACCGCCCTGATTTTGTTCTCCTTCACCGTGCACAGCGAGTAGAGTGCCGTGGATGCGTCCTTCTTCCCGCGGATCCCGCCGCTCTCCAAGAGGTTCACCAGCAGCGGAATCGCGCCGGACCGCCCGATCGCTGCCTTGTTCTCCTCCACCTGCGAGAGCCGCAGCAGCGCGCACGCCGCGTTCTCCTTCGCCGTCGCGGTTCCCGTGTTCAGCGCGCGAACCAGTGGCTTGATCGCGCCGGAGGAGGCTATCACATCCTTGTTCTCGTCGCAGAGCGAGAGATTCAAAATCGCGGTGACTCCGTATTCCTGAAGCTGAAGGTCCGGCGACGAAATGAGAGAAATTAACGGCTTGATTGCGCCGGCTTTCGCGATTTTGATGCGATTCTCCGGCTTGTTCTTGGCGAGTAATCGGATTTCCATGGCGGCTTGTTTCTGATCATCGGCGGAGGAGGAGTGGAGATCGGCGACGAGTTGGCGGATCAAGTCGTCGGAATTTTCGGTGGCGCAGGCAATCAGAAACCGCCGCGTTTGTGAAGATGCGGTGGCGAATTCGCCAGATCTGTCACTGTTGCAGTCGCTGAAGGCGGAGGAAGAGGAATCATCGTTGATTCTTAGCTCGCTCAAACTGCGTCCCATGTAAGTGTAACCTTCCGTTCCCATCAGGGATAAGGATCCGAGGCGGAGGTTCGGGTTTAGTTTCGGGTTTGGGTTTCAGGTTCTGGAGAGGAAAGAAAGCGAGGCTGGTGGCGAGTTGTGAAAAGCGAACTACTATATGAATGAGAGGGGAGTGGGATAACATTTTTACATGTGTATCCCAACCTTGGGCTCTGGGGCTGACACGTGCACATTGAAGATTGATTTTACCAAATTCCAATCCTGCTTGCACGTGCCAGGTCTATTCGTTTTAACGCGTGCGTACGAACAACGTTTCTCGATGAAGCGTGTTTGTTTTTCTAGTAAAAAGATGAAAGAGTAAATAGTAAGTCTGCAGCAGATACTGTCAAGAAATTTTTAAAATGATTGTTAAAAACTACTCCGTGTTGTTTTTGGAAAAAAAAAAAAAACATCACTTAACTTTTATTTTTATTTACATTAAACAAATATTAAATGAAAAATATTTACTTGCTGAGATCATTAGTTAAGCTGATTTTTTTTATTTATTTACATACCTTATGATGTGTTTTTTCTTTGTTCTCTCATTTAATTGTTTTTTGTTTTACAGTCCCTCCTTTAATTATTTTTTTTGAAGGAACCCTCCTTTAATTGGTTAGATATTGAATGTTGGCAATATCTTATCATGTATTATTCCCCAAATTCAGGAATAAGATATGATCATGATTATATTTTACCATTTCTATATAAAGCAGTTGCCAGATCCATGATAGATGATAGGGAGATACACTTTATGTTTTTAATAATAACTCACTCTTTTTACATTCCATTTTATTTGTGTGCCAAATATACGCTTAATAATAATAAAAAAAAAAACTATACGCTTTAAAAATTAAGGATGATAAAAATAATAAATATTAAAAAGGTGTGTATAATGGAAAAGTGTTTAGTACCAATTATGACTAGTATGTTTAGTTTTAAGTTTCTGATGGGATTTTTCAAACCTTAAATGTGACTTTTAAAATCTGGTAATTATAATTCTTGCAGTAATTAAAATGTGATTTTTTTCTTCTTAATTAATGAGTTTTTTTTAAGGAAAAATTTATCATCATTTCATTAATAAATTGAGCATGAATCTAAACACCCTATTAAGAGAGGGAATGATTTAATTCGTTTGTTTATAAATAAAATTTGTAAAAAGAAGTGAACTTTTACAAGTATATATAATATTACCAAGTTCATGTGAAGACAATATTAGAGTGAATTAGATCAACTATATACTTGCGGTCAGTTTCAAAGGTAACATTATTGATATCTAATGTGATAATCCAAAGGATGACATCATAGAGGGTTGTAGCTTTCACTACAGGGACAACTCCGTTTGAGTTGGTGGAGCGAGCGTCGATCAGGAGCCCCACCAAGTCTCAAATCATTGCTCTCATTTTGAAAGCTCGTGTTTGCAAATGTGAAAGCGTCAACGTTGAGCAACATGTTGTATGTGCATCGAGGTAATTTTCCATTATAAAATAGAGTCTCTTTTAGTTTGTAGTGATAACATAATTGACTTTTTAATATTTTCTCATAATTTCTTGTTTCAACTGTGCCAAATATAGTGGAGGGCAGCTATGAAGTTGAACTGGTTGTCATTCAAACTTGCTAGCAACAAGAATATATCAGTCTTTATACTAACAACGACGTCCAAAGCAGCTTGAATCTCATTTCACTAGCTAGTCACATTCCATACTGTTATTGCTTTGGGGCAGCTAAAAAGTGTGTCATAGGTATTCTAGTTCATTACTGCACATGGGGCATTCGATTAAACATTGGACCCCTTTTGTGATTAGCTGAATCCTAACGAGGAGCACACCGCGAAGGATATGCCATATAAAAGTCTTTATGCGTTGTGGGATGTTCAGTTCCCATACTTGACTCCATTCTCCTCCAACCTTCAGGTCAAAATTATCCACTGAGGTTTCAATGGCTTGGTAATACATCCATTGAAGTGCAAAGGCGTGGAGCAAATAGTAGTTAGTCCTTGTTAGAGAAGAAGTGTTGAATGAAATGGCGACTCCATAAATTCACTTACCTTCCTATCTTCCAAACGGTCTATTGGTTGAGTTTCAATGTAATTAATGAGTTTTTAAACACATTGATATCTAATTAAAACTTGTTATATACAATTTGTTATTTTTAACTTTGTATTTTTGTTAAAAAGCAATTGTCTTTTTAGTTTTTATAAACTACTTCTTATATTAATTACCTTGAAATTTTATATTTATCATTTTTTTATTGGTTGATATATAATGTAAAATAAATTACACTAATAATGTATAGAAGTTCTTTTTATAATATAAATCAAATTATATGAAATTAATTGATTACGCAAAAGGCAACCCTTTATATTTCTTTTAACCCAACATACTTTTCTTGGTCAAGTTTAAACTTAAATCATTTATCGTGTGTGGTAAATCTAGGAATTAGTTGATCCTATATATTATGAAAAAAATTATTTAGTACATTCAAAATTAATTAAATTCAGTGGGGAAACAAAATAAATGGAGGTAGCCGAGTAGTCTCAGTTGTCCAATAAAACAAATTGTATTGCTAGCGTAGGAGAAGACAAACCCAACAAAATAATAATATATCGAATTAAATGCAAAAAATGAAATATGAAAATGAAAGATGGAAAGTAAAGTGGAAAAAGAAAAGGTGTTGTGTCATGCAACATCTGTAGTAGGAGTGTAATAAAGGGATCTTGTTATTAATCAGGTAAATCTGATTTTGTTACTTCGTGTTCTCTTTTTAACCCTCAATTTTAAAAATAAATCAAAATATTTATTTTTGAGTAAAATTTGTTTTCAATTTTATAAAGTAATTTTGAATTAAATTTGAGAAATAAAAATTATTCCGTATTTATTTACATAAAAATTATAGAATTTAATTAATGTACGAATTAATAAATGATCAATATAATAAAAATTGTATAAAAAATGAGTCTTATATACAATAAAAAATAAATTTAATATTATATTTTTTATTAATGTGATGATTTGTTAAATATATTTTTTATAAATTTTTACTATATCAATTATTTAATCTAATAAAATAATTTTTATTTCTTAAATTAATAAAAAAAAATATTCAAAATTGCATCACACAGAAGTGAAAATTATAAAAAATCATTTTAATTTGTTTCTAAAACCTAAAATACTAAACTTTAAGTTTACTGAATAAAAATTAAAAGATTAAGGATGAAAAATAATATTTAACGTATTAATTATTAGTACTTGCTAATAGAGTTGGCTCCATTCTAATAAGCGTTGAATCCCTGACAATTAGAATCGAGCAACGTCAATAAATATGCCCCAGATATAATTATTGTTATTGAAATCCATTTGTGAGTAGATCAAACATTGTTATCATTGGATGGGAAAGATAGAGATCTTAATAATACATTTACCACGTATTGTAAATTTTTAAGATTTCTTAGTAATATAAAAATTTTTAAGATATCTTTTTAAAAAGTTATAAGTGATTGAATCTTTTCAAACGTACATGAATCAAAAATTAAAATTATAAATTGTTAATATATTTTGAGATATTATTTTCACGATGATTACGATAATGGTTTATTTCTCATCACAAATTTTCATAAAATTATAGTAAAAATAATAACAAATTTTCAAAAATATAAAATGTTTCATTTAACTCATAAAATCAACAATATTATCAAAATATAAATCAAATAATTCAACAAAAAAAATCTAAACAAGTTTATTTACTAAGAGATAATCAAAATAATAATTATCTGCCTAACTTGAAATCTGAACAAATAAGTCTAGATTTAAGATTTCTTTTATAGCATTCTAAATAAACATTGCTTTCTATTTTTCATTTCATTAAGAATTTATGAACCTAAAAGAGAATGAAATGATGGATTACATTAATCTTGTAAGGTGATTTGTAGTGATTTGGGATATGAACACGACATATGAAAAATCTCACTTTGAAACAGAAAAATGTGAGATTGAGTGGAAGATTATACTACCACCTTCAAAGGAGATAATTAAATAAAAAAAAGTCTTTAATAAAAAGGAAAAGTCTTTTGAGGTTGGATGAGATTGTTTGTTGAGTTTGATATTTATATAATCAACTAAAAAAAGTTTATAAAATCCATCAAAATTCAATTAAGAATATAATTCTTCAAAATTTTTATGATTTTAAATAACAGATGACTTTTTTTTAAGTTATTCAAAATCTCAATCGAATATCACAAGATTTCGTTACCCTCTAAAAAAATATTGATAATCTTGATTAAATATCATCATATTATTTTTTATCATTTAACAATCCTAATGGAATATTTCAAGGCATTTTCACAAAAAAAATATTTTAAAATCCTAATTCAATACACACTCTTAATATAATTTTATAAAAACAATAAATTTATGATAGATTAAAAATTATGATTATCCAATAATATAAATACATCGAGTTATACTATTTCATTTATGTGTATATTATAGACTTTTTCATTCCCTTTTTGTGGAAAAGAATGTTTTGATCCCATAACTAAATTGAAAAGGAAAGCAGGTTTCAAAATTCAACCAAATAGGTATTGTCTGTACCAAAAACACTTTCAACAAATTTGAAATGATTGTTACTATAATATGCTTACTATGGTGTTTAGTTATCCAGATATTATGTGATCTTTGAGGTTTGAATAATTCCTCTTAATCCATCCCTATTCTCTTTAAGGGTTCTCCCTTTCCTGCAGCATTTTGTCATAAAGGTCATTGATGGATAGGGACATTCATTAAAGGAAGTATTATGTGTAATAAATTTTCATAGATTTATCTATGGAATCTGGTTGAACCTGTACTACGTTGATATTAAAAACTTTTGGGCTTGTGGCAATTTTTGTCAATAGAGTTTCAATCAGTTACTGTATATAGTAGTATTAATTAGCGGGTTGCATAGATTTATTGGATTACATATTTGGCAAAAATGCACAAAAGCCGAGTTAGTTAAAAAGATAAAATAAATTTCACATAACATAGGAATTAAAAATAAAATTTAAACCTTTTAATCTATAGATGAAAATTAAATAATTTCTTTTACAAGAATGAAAATAATCTCCCTAATTTTACATATACTATTTTTTTACCCATTAAAAAAATATTATACTTCATTTATGGGCAAAATTCACAGTAACTATTAACTAATTGTCAAAGCCAACATAAAAATAAATAAATAAAAGACGAAGCCTACTGCAGTGCCCAGGCATTCCAAATTTCCAGTGGTCCCTACCATTACCTTTTCAAATTTGGTTTCATTCTTCATGTCTATGTCTACTGTGAAAGTGAGAGGACACATTTCATCTTCATGGCTAGTTCATCAGCATTTGGTTTTGACTCGGTTGTAACAAGCTTGTCACCATTTAAAATAAATTTTTATTTGTTAAACCAATTAGTTTAGTTCTTTTAATTACGAAAAAAAGTCTCGGAAATATTTGTTATAAAATGTAAAGTTAATTGAGTTTAAAAGTAATATATTGAAAGTTAATTTTATAAAATTATTAATAAAAATTATATAAATGAAAGATTATAATTTTTTTATGGTATAAAATTAGTTTACTCAATCCTTAACTTTAATTTTAAATTCAAGTTAATTAACTACGAGACTTAGTTATTAGTTAAAGGGTTTTGCTTTAAGAACTCTTTTGTCAACGGGTGCACACAAGCAATAGCATGTTTGAGTACCACTGAAATTACGTTTCTGGTGGTTAAGACGAAGTTAAACAGTAAATTGCAGTGCATGTTTTGCATTTCAATCTTGTAGTGATTTTTTTTTTTTTTAAGTAAAACTGTAAAGGTGTGACTTTAAAAAAATATAATTTTACAAAATTAATTTTAATTATACTATGTCAAACTTATTTTTAAGAATAAAATTAATTATAAGAAACAGCATAATTTATTTTCAGGGTCAAACCTCCATTCTTAACCTTCCTTCAAACTTTACATTAATTATAAACTTCGTCACTTCCCACCATGCTTAACTTTGAACCAACCATAAATTATCAACACGTCTTTCAATTTTCAATTATGTTTTATTTTCCACAATTTGTTTTTGAACAAGTAAAAAGACTGTCAAACTAAAAAGCTCGTGAAATTCATAAAATCCAATCCAAGTATCGGAAATAAGATTGAATTTCGAAGAATAAAAAAATTTATTTATAATCAAAAGAGAAAATTAGTCGACAAGCTCTCGTAGCTCAGTTGGTTAGAGCACCCGTTTAGTAAGCGGGAGGTCTTGAGTTCGACTCTCAACGAGAGCAAATTATTTTATCTCCAATTTCTTTTTAGCTTTTATATTTTTTTCTCAATGGAAAAAGGTTTACATAAACCCTTGGTTGTTGTTGTTGGTGTTTCTGTGCAGCAGCGAAAATGTCAGGCAAAGGACCTGGTTTCTTCTCCGAGATCGGAAAGAGAGGCAGAGGTAAGCAAAACTATCTCTCTCATTCTCACTTTTTTTTTTTTTTTTTTTTTTTTCCATTTTCACTAACTGAATTCGGATTTCGCTTTTGCAGATATCCTCACGAAGGATTACAACTCCGATCAAAGATTCACCATCTCCTCCTCTACCAACTCCGGTCTCGTGCGTTCACTTTCCGATCCCTATTTTTCTCTCCTTTTATTTATTATTCGCTATATTTTTATTTTACGATAATTCTTGTTACGTCATTCATTTGCAACTCTAAAGAAAAATATAGCCATGTTAGGTCTGTTTGGATTAGTTTCTGCCTAAGCACTTCTGCACTTGTATGAAACGAAAATAAGAAGCTAAAATCAACTTATACTTCGGCTTTCGGAGGAAATTTGATGAGTGATTTCATAAATGTTAAGTGCATAAGTTGATTTTAACTAATAGGAGAAGCTCATTTCGTGTTTATAAAGAATATATTCCAGACAGGACCTTAATTTGATAATTCATTTCCATCTTGTTTTAGAGAAAGTAGTAACTGTAAGCTGTTACCTGTTCCATGTTCAGGACCTGAACTCAACACTGGTAAAGAGTAGAGGACTTTCCTCCGGTGATGTGGCTGCAGAATTTAAGTACAAGAACAAAGCGGTTAAAGTCAAAGTTGATACTGAATCAAATGTATTTACCTCTCCTTTTTTCCCTCTATATCTTCTTCCATTTCATATATTTTGAAACTATAATGTTCTCTGCTTCTGTTAGTAATTGAATTTTGTTGTTTAGGTGTTTATGACGCTCATTGTCTCTGATGTTGTGCCGTCCGCGAAAACCATTGCTTCAATTCATCTACCTGACTACAGTTCCGGCAAGGTACTGAGATTGTCTTGGGATATATGATTGGAATATTGGATTGAAGTCTGTTATCTTGGACTTATAATAATTTTGTGTTTTTATGTAGGTTGAGATTCAGTATCTTCATGATCATGTGGCGTTTACTCTTGGTGTTGGTTTAGACTGCTCCCCTGTTGTTGATTTTTCTGGGACGATGGGTACTCCCAGCATTGCTTTTGGAGCAGAAACCAGCTACTCCACAAGTGTTGGCAAGTTTACGAAATACAACGCTGGTCTGTGCTTGAAAATGCCAAGTTCCAATGCTTCAGTAATTTTGTAAGTTGTTGAATTCTTGTAATATCAAGTGTTTTTAATCGTCAGATGTTAAATTAGTGCATTGAATGCATATTTGCAAAGCCAGGTATTATGGTTGGAATGGTTATTTGTTTTTGGAATGAATCTCGGATGTTTTTTCTATAACAGTTTTTAGATTATTTTTTTCATTAGTATAACAACACAATTTCTAATATATTTCTTCTAACTCATTCTCTATTATTGATTAAATTTTTGTAGAAATTTCAAAATCACGAAAATCATGAGTGAAGACTCGTTGTCATTAATAGGACTGAGGCTTAATTTTGTAATTTTTATTAAATGTTAGCCAATAATGAAAATTGTGTTAGAAGAAGTGTGTTAGAGAATGTATTATTAATATTTTCTTTTTCGTGAAGGTGTTTTAAGACATTGTTGACTCTGGAAGAGTTATTGAATAACTGTTACTTGCATTGGTTATGTTGAGATACACACCCTACAATTTGAGGGCATAAATTAGTGTGCAATGTCAGTGTTGGCAAATTTATGTTTTGGGATATAATATTATACTTTTTTTCTTTTTTGCAGAGGTGATAAGGGAGACTCCATGAAGGTGTCATATTTACACCAGCTAGAACGATTGAATGGGGGAGCTGTTGTTGGAGAGATTAGCAGAAGGTTCTCTAAAAATGACAACACATTGACAGTTGGATGTTCATATGTGGTTGATTCTCGGACAGTTTTGAAGGCGAAGCTGAACAACCACGGCAACCTTGGGGCCTTATTGCAGCATGAGCTAACACATAAGTCATCCTTGACAATCTCGGGGGCTTTTGAAACAAAGGATTTGGACAAGAGTCCCAAGTTTGGTTTCTCACTCTTGCTCAAGCCTTAATGGATTCATTAGTTGAGGTAATATATTTGGTCATATTGTTACACCTTCCTTCAGTTAAGTTGAATGAAAGGAAGAAAGTTCAGGAAATTGATATAGATTCTTGATGTATTTTTTTTTTTTTATCTTCAAATGATTGATTTGGACAGCTTGAGATTAGGAAGGCATTGTCTCACTAGGAATGAATCTACATTTTTTTATGGCATCTGATTCAAAACTAGTTGTTCAGAAAAAATTAAGCAATTAATTATTCTGATCTTCTGATTATTGTCTGAAGTTTATGAATTTTGTCTTGAGCATGTTGACATTTCCGTATGTTGCATAATTCATGCACACTTAACTGGTATACATTTGAAGAATTGAATCCCTTGTTAGCTAATACCAGTGACATGCCCATATCAGAGATTATGTTTAAATTATTTTGAAGAGAAATGTAATAGCCAGTAATTCGAATTTACAACGAATCAAGTATGTGTTCTGCATAATTATCTCTCATCGACATAAATCTCACATCCTTTAACCCTGACCCTATGGACTATTTTCGTGGGAAATGGACTCTGCTGTTGTAGTTCAGGCACGATTATAAGCTTTAGCAAACTTCTTGAAGCGATTTGTGCAGATTGAAGTTGTGTAAGCATGTTGCCCTTAATAAATTGCGACATGAGGCTATTGATAATACCTACCTTATCATCTGCCTCAAATGTTGGGTGCTTAGTGATATTGTGAGACCTTCTCACTCAGGTATGTCTCACATTCACAATCACTTATTGTCTATTCGGAATCATACTACTGATGTCTAGGAGAATAAGGTGCGTTTGGAAAAGCTTATTTACAGCTTATTTGGGTTTATCCCATGAAATAAGCACTTGTATAAGGGTTTGGAGAGCGTATGGAATAAGTTGCAGTAATATCCATAAGCTCTTCAGACTTGTTGCAATAAGTTGTGCGGGATAGTTTATGAAAACAATTTACAACTTGTATGAAAATGATTTAATCCCATTTTTTCATCAATTATAAAAATAGCACGTATATAAGTACTTATCATTTGTCGATGAGTGTGAAAATGTGTAAAGTTTGAAATATTATATTTTACTAGATAAAAAGTGCTGGTTAAGCTAACAAAATTTAAACGAAACTTCGCCGTTGGGTAGTGTGCAGATTACAGTACCATCTTTGAACTCGTCCCCAAAACATACCATTATCAACTTGTTTATCTCTTTTTTAAACTTAATTTTTTATTAAAATGAAATGTTAGTTTATTTTAAAATTTAAATATTATTATCATATAAGAGATTATAAGTCAACTTAATTTTTAAGAATTTGTTAATAAGTTATATTTTAATTTTCTGGAAATATACTCAAAGTCAAAGATAAACGACATGTTAACATAATTTTAATTTTAAGTGCATGTTTGAATAAAAAAATGCAAACATAAGTTTGAATAAAAAAAAAACATCTGTAATTCAAGTTGTGATTCGTATTTTTTTTTTTTTTTTCAAAAAGTCTGTTGATAAAATAAATTTTATTTGTATAATATTAATTAAAAGTACTTTTATTTGATGGTGATCATGGTCTTGCATATACACCGTCAACGAACAAATGATCTTTCAACATTGCTTCGAACTTTAAACAGAAACTTGGTTTAGTATAATGTTAGTAATCTCTTTCAATATAATTAGTTTAAATGTCTTAATCTAATATATCATTTAAAACTAACATTTTTATTTTATAATTGTATTGAAAGACAAATATAATAATGGGCCAACTAATGGTAAGACTAAAGTTAGTGAATAATTTAGTAATAGAATAAGAAAAGCGGATCGAAAATGTAACTATATTTTACAATACTTTTAGAGAATGATAATTATTCATTTAGACGTGAGTTTGAAAATAGTTTATAATATTCAAATGAATTATTATAAATTAAGGATTTAACGTAGTAAAATTATGTTACATTTATAATTTAGATTATCTTTAGTGCAAGTTTTTAACATGTATTTTTGAGTTTAAGAATTATCCTTTTAAGAACTTTAATAAAAAACTTCTCAAATTCTTTATGGTGGAGGAACAAAACATGTAAGAATCTCATTATTTAAAAATAAAATAAAATTTTAATGACTAAAAAAAATAAATTTATTAAATTTTTAAATGTGAATTCATCGTGTGACCTACGAATATAAAGTTAAATATAAAGTTAAGAATCTAAATACCACTAAAAGCAAATTAAAAACTAAATTCTTAGACATTGTGGATAAAAAAAAAGTAGCTTAATAACCAAAATGTGTTCAACATGCTCTTAGAAATGTTTATCATATGTATTAATCTACTTACATTTGGCAGGGTTGATGCCCATAGTGACATGAAACCTTGACTCACGACAACTAATGGTTCGTTTGTTAATGGATTTCGGACGGATAAATCGAGGAAGGAAAGAAAAATGACAAAAAAATTCACCCTTCCTTCATTTGGGGTTATATTATATTTTATTTTCATGTAAGGTATTATGTTTTTTTTTCCTTTCTCTCACTTTTTTCTTTCATGAACTAAACATAATATAATCTAATCCAACAATTGGAGAAATTGAAGATAAGTACAAAAGTTATAATAACTATAAGCTCGTGGATAGCTTTCAATTCATTGCAAAGTTCAGATGTTCTAGAAGATGAGATAATTTTCCACAACTAAGAATATGACGCGGTTGATTGGTTGTAGTTGTTGTATCTTTCTATTCTCAACAAAGAAAATATACTCAGTCAAACAAGTCATTCAATTGAAGGTACCGTGATGTTGTAGATTGCAACTTGCAAGTCCCTCTCTGCAGACCCATGCCTCTGTCGGTCTCAACATAGTCGATTCTGAATTTCTGATTAACAACAATGATCAATTTTTGAGTTGCAACTTGCAAATCAAAAAAGTTTAGATAGGTAAATTGGTATGTTATAAACCTTAAAATGTTTTCAGCAGCTGATTACGATTTACCTCCACAATACGCAGCAAAAATGCAGTAGTATTAAATAAAACGAGAAGATTAATTAATCATTAATCATTATAATTGTATGTGCAGTTACGTTACGTTAGGGCAAATTACCCACGCAAAAGAAATAAAGGCTATGGCATGTTTTTCACAAATTTGGATGGAGTTGTTAATCCTAATTATGGTCGGAAGTTGCTAATCAAAATTGATGAGGTAGGATTAGGATTTTCAATTATTGAAAATATAAGCTAGTACAATTTTTTTCTTGGTTCTACTTCTAATAGACTCAATTGTGCCTACGGCCTAAGCAGTACACTTCAATACCGTAAAAAAATTGGAGTTATATGGTCTACTTGATAATAAAAGGAGAATGGAGGGAAGAATAGGTGTAATTTTCGCAACAACAAAAATTAATAATTTATCATTAATATTTATCTATAAAAAAAAATAATGTAAAGAAAATTATTGTTAACCCCTTTTTTGTACTAATAGTGCAGAATACAAATCTAACAAATCCCTAAGAAACTGCCAAAATTCAATTACAAAATTTATGAGAAACAGAAATTAGATATACAAAACAAACAGAACTGGATCAACTCCTAACACAATCTCTTGCACAGAGCAACCAAAAAAACTAGAAGAAAAGCACAAGAACAAAAACAAAAAACTGTATCAGACAGAAGCATAGAGCTTTGGAACAAAAGAGAACCACTTGAAACCACAGCTACATTTGAGAGGCAAAGAGGGGCACCTGGGAAGCCAATGCCAAGTCCTTCTAGAAACCAAGTAATACAAAATCTCTGGCCAAGTGTAGCAGCAAATGCAGATCATTCCCTCATGCCAAAAGCAATAAACATGCTCATAGTTATGGTAACACACTGACACAAACTTTCTACACATAGGATCAGGCAAACTCTGCACTTCCACCCAATTCCCATCACCACCCAATTCCCACAATTTGACACTCCTTGAGATTCCATTGTTCCCAACCCCACCAACCAAGTACAGTTTTCCCTCTCCATCACTCACCAACCGAACAAAAGTGAGTTGACTCGGTAACTCGCCAACGTTCCTCTCCCACCTTCCACTCTTCAAATCAAAGATCACCACAGAAAACGGTTCTGGGGTGGCAAAATACAAAACCCCATTGAACAAAACACCTTGCTGGTGGTGATTGTCACCGAGAATTGGACCAAAACCGTGAAACCGTTTCCAAGTTTGAACCTTTGAGTCATAAACAAAGGCACAGGTTGAAGCTGAAACCTCGGAAAACAGAACAAAAATGGTGTAACCAGTTGAGGTGGTGACAAAAGTGAGATGCTCCAAGTGAAGAGAGAAACTTGGGTATTGGATCTTTCTGGAGGACTTGGCTAAAAGGTTGCACACGAGTAAGGAACATGAAGTGGAATCAGATAGGCAAAAGAGGCCACCAGAGGAGACAAGAGTGGTGAATGAAGGAAAAGAGTGGAATGAATCAGAGAGTGAGAGAGAGAGATTGCGCCACGTGCCGAGTGTGCAATCGTAGAGAGGGTAGTGGCGATGGAACTGAGGGTGTGAGAGTAAGAGAAATGAAGAGAAGGGTGAAGGTGAAGAAGAAGAAGTGGGAGAAGAGTGTTTGGAAATGAAAGAAGGAGAGAATATGAGAGGCCAGAAACCTTTGCAAGTGGATCTTAGGTTCAAGAAGGTTTTCAGAGGAAGAAAAGAGAGCACGTGTTCGAGGATTTCAGGTGGCAATTTGCTCCAAATTTTGGGATCCATTGGAGGTGTTGATGACCATTGAGGAGTTGCAGAGGAATAATAAGGATTACTCATGATGATGTCTGTGACTGTGTTCTTCTTCTTCATCGGAGCTTACAAAGGTGTGTTGTTATGTTTGGTTTTGTTTTGTTGGATTGGAATGGTTGGATATGGTGTTTGTTTGTTTCATCTGAAAATGAAAACAAAGATGGAAATTAGAATTGACTCAATTTCTTTAATTTATTGTTTTTGGTAATGGAAAGGTGAACGTTGAAAGTGTTGCACACAGAAAATGACTACAAAAAAAAACAAACTGAACATATGATGGAAAGAAAAACCAATAAACCATTGACTTGACTGGGGTTTGTTTTTCAAAGATAAGAACACCGAAAATGGAATAGTGCCTAACTCTATCACTACTTCAATTTCCGAGGAGATTTTATTCTGAAGAAAGAAATCACAAACACCAAAAGCAGTTATGTTCGTCAATCTTCTCTTTTGTTACTGAGTCTCGGTTTGGATCTCTCAATTTTCTTTTCTCTTCATTTATTTTTTTATTAAGCTTTGAATAAATAAATGTCACTCACCATTAAATGTATTATCTTATTTTATTTATTTAAAAAGTTATGAAATTAAGGAAAAAGAAAATGGAGAGGATCTACTTTCGTGATTTCTTGCCTAATAAGTATGATTTCATATCAGAATTTTAGTGGTAATAATAGTTTGGAAGAATTTACCACTCAGTTGAACTTATCTTAATCTTATCATATAGGAATGAGAACTACCTCGTTCCATATTTATTGCTCATTTGCACTTAAAAGATAGTATTTTTTAATTTTTTTATTCATAAAAAAAAAAGATAGTATTTTTTTTTTCGGGGATGTGCTGTTTAAGATAAGAATACAGGAATATTTTAATGAATGTGAAATATTGTTGTATTTAGATTAAAATATTATTTTTTATTGAGGAGAGATAAGTTACTCCAAGAACAAGAATAAATAAGAAAAAAATTATCTCCATTTTAATTATTTATTTTTCAAAGATTTAATGAATATTATAAGTTATTAATTTTAATCATTAAATATTAAAATTTGAATGGTTAAGAAGAAGTGTAATTTTCTTAAAATTACTATTGATGCATGGAATTTGATTCCACATATTTTTATTTAATATTTTAGTACTGGTAATAAATCATTATTATTATATAATGGTTAAATAAACGTAGTAGGTGCAGAATAATTAATGGGACATGATTCATAAAAAACAACTGTTAGGAGAAAAAATAAAATAAAACATCAATAGTAATATTTTAAGAGGACAACTTTTTTTTTAATCAAATTTTACTATAATAATTTATTTAATGAATTTATCTTTTTTAACCATGTTTATATTGAGTTAATTTTTTAAGGAAAATATTGAGTTAAAATTTGAAATTTCCATAATATATTTTTTTTTTATGTAATATTGTATTGGTACATGGCTAAGTTTTTTTTTAAGGTAAAGGTTAATAGTTAATTGTTTGTTTTTGTTAACGTCCCTTCCTACAATTGCAATGCTTGTTTTTAAGAATAATAGAGGTTATGCAGTTAAATATAATTTTAATATTAATAAGGATATTAATTACATCATACCTCCACATGATATTATTTTTCAAAAAGGACAAAGAATAAATTAAACGAGATGAAATTAAAATAAAGTTTCCATCATACTCACTCCACATTTATATTATGAATTTAATTAGAATTTATTGACTGTAAATATTTTTGTATATTTTCCATCTAATTATAATTTGTATATATGGTAAGATTGTTGTGTTTTGTAATTATTTAAGAGTCATGTTTAAAATGATTTTGAATAAATTGATAGTGTACAAATTTGTTTTTTAATAAAAAATACAACTAAATTATTTTTTAATAGAATTATTAATCATGGAAAAGTATCCTTATTAAAAGTTATAATATATATGTAAATCTATTTAAATATTAATTAGGTTATTACTTGAAAAAAATATTTTCTAAAGTAACAAATATTGTTTTGAGATAAACTAAATTAAAAGACTTAAAATGACATACAATACGATATAGGGAGTTTTTTTTTTTTTTTTTTTGTGTGTATAATAATTGTGCTGATCAACTTTGTAGTATGATTTTAGTCAATTGTAAATCATTTTCCAAACGATATAGTTGTACGCATTATCGCCTAAAAAAAAAAGTTGTACGCATTAATTCACTTTAAAAAAAAGTCAAATAATTTATGGAATAAGAAAGAAACCATTGGAAACACAATAGGTCAACAACATATTTAAAACTCAAAAGCAATGTGAAAAAGAATTATCACGACACAACTTCAGATGTTAACCTATACTACTCCAAGAAGGAAAAAAAAGAAGAACGAAGAAGTAATATATAAAACCAAATCATGAAAATACTGGAGTCAAAATTTGGTTTTCTGATTTTAAAAATTGAAAAGGAGATATTAATTTAAAAAAAAACACTTTTCAAAATTATATTTATTAAACAATTTTTTTTTATTTTTCTGTTTTTAAAAACAAAAAACAAACATACTTTATTCTTGAAAAAGAATAATGCTGTACTAGGTAATCAACCACACGTGGACTGTTTTTTTTTTCAATATAAATGGAATAACTAACGTTGTATGTTTGAGCTTTCGGTAGATTCCATGCATGAAATATGTTACCCCATACACAACATTTTATACGAGCTCCATTAACAAAGAAGGAAGAATTAATATATTAATTTAACAAGGCCCACAATTTTGTAACAACAAAAGAATATCAAAATTAAGGAGTATAAAAAAAAGATAACTAAAAGAATATTGAAAGAGTCAATAATTCAATATTCTTTATGATGAAAAAACTGTATGTTGTGTTAGGTAATCAAGCTGGCATCCCTAGACTTTTGGCAATTTGAATAGAATAACTAAACCGACAGTTAAAAGTTGCATGTTTAAGCTTTCGGTAGATTCCATGCACCAAATGTTAGCTGATCAAATCAGTTAATTAACATATAATTCAGTTTTTTAAGTGAAAAACTTATTATTCATTTTCTTTTGTGATCAATTTTGGATTCAGAGGCAAAGACTATATTTTAGAGACTAAATTTTCTGGTCAAATAATTTTTTATACACAAAATTTTAAATTGAATTTTTGACCATATATTTAAAGGACGTGATTATCCATCAATTATATCACATTATTTCGATAAAGCTTATTGATCATTTTTAAACAGTAAAAATCTCTCAATTTCAACATAATAATATTGTAGTTTTTGGTATGCAAGGCATCTTTTGCTAATAGTTCATTGAATAAGAATGCTATATTGGCATTAAATTAATCAACAGCATGGTAAGAAGATACTGATTCTTCAAGTATACATCAAGCCTTTAAATACTAAAGTCATTTCTATGTGAGGCAGGCACCAAGAAAAATAAATAAATTAAGAGGGACTCACAAGTCTCATGAGAGGCATGAAGAGATGGTTGTTGAAGAGGCTAATTAGAAAGCAATCATTGATGAGGACGATGAAGCTTTTGAGCTCTGCATTCAAAGGGAAGAAGAAGCTTTATTATTCGCCACTCTCCTTCATTGACTATGTGATGTTTAAGATTATGTCCGCGTTTGACACCATTGTGTTGCTCTTCATGCTCTCTTTTTTCTACCTTTGTTGCGGCTGCACCTTCTAATGATTTATAGAACCAAGCTTGTTTCGTAAACTCTCACTATTTTTTTTTTTAATATGTGGAAATCGAAGATATGTACCGAAAGATTTAGTCACTAATCTGAGTATAGGTAATATATTTTGGCAGTTCTCATGTTCATTTGGAATAGCAGTACTGAGACAGTTAAGTTTTGCTACATCTTGGTGAAATTGAAATGGTTTGAAGGAAGGAGCAAATGTATATTTAAATTTGCTTGTAGTTTATACACAAACATCAAACATATGAGAAAATTCCTTGAAACTAGTAAAACTGACTTCTAAGAGCAAATCTTTAAATTCTTGAAATTGTGTAAGCTTTCTTCATTATCTTGACTTTAGACGTTATTTATTTTAGTATTTTTTTTTTTACCTTTTTTTCTACTATCCGTTTTGCACTATAAAAATTTTACAAAATTTAGAACTAACATAAAAAATTTAATATTTCAAGAATTAAAATATCTTTTACCTATACAACTGTAAAGACTAATTGAGAGTTTATTCATCAAAATTTTGAAAATATTGGATGAAAAAAACAAAAAAAAAACTTTAAATGAAAATTTTAAAAATATGGAAATGCAAGAATATTGTTTTGAAAATTTTAAAAGCATTGGATTAACATAAAAATTGAAAAAAATTAAAAAAAAATGTAAAATAAGAGTAATATCTTAAATTTTTAAAAAATAATGGATATAATTTTTTTTTTAAAAAATATAAAAACAATAATAATGTTTTTAAAATTTGAAAACATTGAATGAGAAAAAAATGGCTTAATATTTTAAGTGCTTAATTAGATCTTTAGCTTTTATTTTTATTTTTATGTAATCAGATTCTTTTATTTTTAAAATTGACCTAATATTAAATAATTACTTTCTGTATCTCATATAATGCTAGATACACCTCATAAATAAAAGAGGTGCAAAAAGTAATTGTTTAAACCGTCTATCAGGATCCAAAAAATCTAAAAAAGCGCTGCAAACTCGTGCCGAGTCCAGTCTTTGGGTCACTCACTCCCCATGGCTTCAGCGGAGCAGCCTCTGAAGAAGCGAAAGCTCTACGAGCCTTTACCGGAACCGCCACCATCTTCGCCTCCGTCACCGCCGGCGGCGACAACCGAAGCAACCCCTTCCTCTCCTCAAACCCTACCCACGCCGTCCACTCCTCCGCCGCTGTCTCAGGAGGAGGTTCTCGCGAAGCGGCGCAACAAGGATGAAATTCGAAGCGTGTACGAAGGTTACAGGCGGATTAAGCGTTGCTTGCTTCAGAAAAACGCTCCCTCCTACATGTCTGAACTCGAACAGAGTTATCTCGCTCTCATCACTTCTTCCAGAGGTAAACCTTCTCTTCTCACTCTTTGCTCATTAAATAGCGTTTCTCACTATTTTTTTTTTTTATTATTATCGTCAATTGTTTGATTGTAATCGGAATATGATTTGCTGGAGAGGAACGTTTCTATAGAAAACCATTTAGGAACCTTAAGCATAAAGTTCACCCTGGTATGTGTTATTCTTGTTTGCCCAATGTTTGGTGTATTTGAAATGAAAGAAATATTTTCCTTATTTGTTTCGGAGTTGCTCGAGGTTTCAATTCATTTTGAAATTGTTTTGTATATGATGACATCTCACGGTTTAGACTTTAGAAATCTTTCTTGCTAGTGTTATTAGGGTTTGTAGTTCATTTCATTTCAATTTTTCTTTTGAAACTTGAAATGTTCCTGACATATGGTGAAGAATGCCAAGTCTCTAAGATGGAAAAAATATTGAATATTTTGTATTGAATTGATTGATTGAGCAATGCTCTATGAGGTACTAATATATAGTTACAAGAAACAAAATAAAATAAAAAGCAGAAGAAAGGAATCCCTAAATTTAAGAGATATAATAATAGTTTCCTATGATACAGCAACCTTTCATATGATAGTGTAATCTCCTAACTGAGGAAACTATGAAATAGAGAAATTATCAACAATATCAATCACATGATTGGCAATAATCATAATCAACACCACCCTTTAAGCTTGGGCATAGATCATATGCATCCACTTTGTAACATATGTCGACTATCCTAGGACTTGGTGAAGATGTTTGCCGATTGATCCTTAACACTTGCTAAAGAAGTCTTGATGATCCTATGAGAATGCTATTGTTGAAATATGAGGAATGAATTCTGAATATTATTCTATGATTCCCAAATAGTACAAGTTCTAACAAGAATATATTGGCTAATCATAATAATTTTAAGAATAAAGGAGATATTTAGATTTTAGATTTGTGCTAACTATAGTGGTATAAAACTCTCGAGTAACACTATAGTGGTATAAAAATATCTTGTGGCAGAAAACACGAGATTTGTGTTTCAATATCACCTAAAATAGTCTTTACCTTGTGTGGTTTTATTGCATGATTAAGTGCTTAATTTGCAAGTGAACTATATTCTTTGCCAATAATATTGAAGGAATGGATAGAAAATTTTCCATGATTGGACTTCTCTTTTGCCCAAAGTGAAACTTGTATAATGTGATAGGTTGTATGAGTGTACAAAGAATTGTGGCAGATCTTATTCCTCGGTATGCATGTCACTGTCCAACTGCTTTGGAAGCTGCAGCTAAAGTTGTTATTAATATGCACAACTTGAGTTTGGGATTGATCAGCAGAGGAGAGGACTCCAGTGGTATTGCATTTGAAACTGCTAGAGCCTGTATTTGTGGCCTAGCTGATGTTTGCTGTGTTGCTTCATCGGTGGCCCAAACATCAGCTGTAATTAGAGGAATTTGCACAGCTGTTTTTCAGAATGTGCTCACCTTTTTTATAACCTTATTTGAAGGAAAGGATGTCTTACAGATGGTTGACAGGAATTTCCTGATTATGCAAGATACCCCTGAGGCCTTTTCTGAGTTGAAACAAAAGGTTTTAGATGAAGATTCATCTTCATTGACTAAACTGTGCAAGTTGCGTGCGTTATGTCTACTTTGGATATTCTTCTCTTGTCCAAAAGATTTGCTTGCAGCTTGTTTGGATCTCTTAGGCTCTACCACAAAAGAGGGAACTAATGATGAAGGACAACGTTTTCTGAGCCTGGTGACTAGCACGTTTGATGATGATAAGGAAGTTCACCTTTTGGAAAGAGCAATCGGTGGACCTAAATCATGTACAATTTCTATTAGGTCAGGCATCAGAGACAATGAGGCTGGTGAAGCAATTATGACTGTAGACAACCATGTTTCTGGTGGTGATTCATCTGTTGGCAAGAGCTGCTTGCTTATACAGGTAATACTTCATAATTTTAATCTTCTTGTGTGGATATCATTTATACACACTATATATTTTCTGCAATATAGCTGTTCTAACAAATTGCATACATAGTCATTACGTTTATTTTGAACTTTATTATTACTCTATTTTGATGATGTTGTCAAGTACAGGATAGGGACTAAATTTTAAGGATTTATCATATAGGTACTAAATTGGAAAACGTTGCCAGGTGTCGAATGAAATTATTAATTCAACCTTCTTTATATTTATTGTGGTTATGTTGGTTCTCTCTACTCTCTCTTCCTTTCCTGGTTTTATTTGTATAATATAATACTAAATAATACTATTATAATATCCACATTAGATGTGAACCATACATCATAATAAGCTTTCTGATTTGTATCAAATATTATCAATTTTGGTAGAAATTTAAGATGTTGTAATGTTGCTCCTAATAATTCTCTGTTTTCGTCAAAGGAAGATGATATACATGGCATTTGATTGTAAAGACATGATGTGAGGCGATTTTCTTTTTTGAATTTTACTTTATGGGAGTCATGATTGAGCTTTTTGCTAGTAGGTTTTATATTTTGTTAGAAATTACTAGCTTATTGATTGCTGGTGGCACTGAATAATGTTTGTTAAAAACTTGGTACTTTTTGCTTAATTTTCATTCATTAAGAATTTTAGTTCCAATTGCTTCTTACCAAGAAACCTTTTCATGACCATTCTCTATATAGGTCCTTGACATGGACCCCTCACTGCAGAAATGGATGTTGTGTAGATGTAAGAAGTTACTTGATTTACTATCCAGTGCATCACTGGAAGTTATGTCAGTACTGCAAGGAATTCTTGGAATGTTTCCTCAACAAACAGATTTGGAAGACTGTCAAGTAGATAGTGATGAAGATAAATCCGATTCTTCAATTTACATGAATAGGAACTACATGGTTCCTAGGATCTCTGAGGAACATGAAAGCATTGGTGAATCATCTGGAAAAGGAAGCAGTTTGAGAGTTCATGTTGGTTCTTCTAATGATGGTTTTACTGATAAGGTTTCTGATAAATATGTAATGGCTCATAGCTCTGCATTTTCTCTTGATAATGTTCCTGCATTAAAAGTGGGTTCGCATTATGATAATGGAGTCTCAAAGTCCATGAACACTGGGGTGGGGGAGGAAGGGAATATGTCCACACCTAGGGACTCGGTAAGCCATCAAATGTTCTCACCTACAGTTAGAACTCCAGTAGACTTTAGGAGCAATTCATTTGAAGGTAGAAATGATTTCATGAATGTAGAGAAAAATCAGGTCTTAAATATGAATTTCAATTCACCTCCACTGAGATCCTCTAGTGGATCTGTTAGTAATTCTTTGGCATCACCTAATCTTCATTTTATGTCACCAACTGCTTCAACAAAAGGTCAAATTGTCTGGTGCTGTGATGGGGATCCTGCAGCCATGGATATTGTCTCTGCTTCTAGGCAGCTATGGATAGGTTGTGTTGGTCCTGATGTGCCTGAAAGTCATATTAGGTTTCACCTAGAAAGACTTGGTCCTGTTGAACAATTTATTTTCTTCCCAGTTAAAGGATTTGCCTTGGTTGAGTACAGAAGGATCATTGACGCAATAAAAACTCGACACTGTTTACCTGGATGTTTTCCTTGCCGTGTAAAATTCATGGATATAGGACTTGGAACTAGGGGTGCAATGAATGGTGTTGCAGTTGGGTCTAGTTCTCATATTTATGTTGGAAATATTCCCAGTCAATGGGCCAGGGATGAGATCATGCATGAAACAAGGAACGTGATCCACAAGGGTCCTCTTGCATTCATTGATCTTAGCTGTGAATTTGCATTACTTATGGAATTTGAAACTCCCGAAGAAGCTACAACTGTCATGTTGCATTTGAGACAACTCCGAAGAGAAAGAAGTAACTACAACCAGTATTTTGGTCCAGGAACAGTTAATGTTGGAATTGGGCATGCTTATATGGATGGTGCGAGGCCTATACCTGCTGGGTCACCTCATGCTCGAACTCTACCAGGGAGCCCTGCTGATAGCAGTCGAACAAGGATGTCTCACTTGTCCTCCTTACTTGCTTCATTGCGTACAAAGTATAATATTAATCAAAACCTAGGTCTCAATGATAATTATATGACTGGAAATAATTGTCCTCCCATGCGTGAGGAGGATATGGTGCCATCCAGCACTTTGTGCATAACTATTCCACATAGTAGCTCTTTGTTCCTCACTGATGATGAATTAATGGCCATTTGCAATCTAGCCATTGGAAACTCTGGATCCATTGTGCAGTTGACACAAGCAAACATGCAAATGGGATGTAGTTGGTTTGTCGAATGTAGTAATGTTGATGGTGCAGTTTCTGTTCTAAAGAATCTCCGTGGTTGTCCAGGATTGTTCTTCCAGATAGAATTCAGGTATATAAGATTGATTTTTATAATGTACACACACACACACACACAAATACATCTCATGACCGAAGTGCATGGTTCTTTCCCCCCTATTTGGAAGCATATGCCTCAAACTTCAATGTCTTCTCACTCTCTCCTAAGTCCAAACAAAAAGCACCAAAATAGATCTGCATGTGAACACATGCTCCGCTTTTTCTCAATTTTTTAAATGTATTTTTAGTTTGACATGTTCACTAGATGGTAAATAATACATACACTAAAAGTAGCAAATTGATGAATAGCCTGTGTCATTTGACTTAAGTGTAAAATATACCAAATATGACACAATTCTGTTGCTAATTACTAAAAATCTCATTCTTCTATAGAAAATAAAATAACTTAGAAGTAGCATGCTTAGATTGTCTTGCTGTCTTAAATCTATTATATTGAATTTTAGATGTGAAATTCCATACTGAGTGAAGATAATGGTTTATTTCTTGTTACAACTAAAATTTATTTAAGTGTTTCCAAATGATAATAATAAAAAGTATTGATTTAACCAGAATAATTTTCTCATTGATATAAATTTGGTGTAATGATCCATACTGTTATCTTGAGCCCTAACCAAATCTTGAGCCTTTGCCTAACAGTATAAGCTTAATGGGTGAGTTGGTCCTTGACACACACAACTAACTATTCAACAATAAATTAGGCAATATATGCATTCCAAAAATGTTTATATGGACAATTTCAAATGGGTGTGTGGGAGTACATGATGGGATGGCACACAGGATGCTGTGTGGTGCATGTCAAGCCAACAATTGCTGAGACAAGTGCATGTGCAGCCTGTTAGTGGTGAAATTTCGTTTCCTTATAGGTTGGGTGTGGGAGTGGTGTTAATTTTCCTGAAAAAAATACCAAAATTAGGAAAACTGCGGTGGGCAGATGCAGCCCAAGCTTTTCTGACAGTGTTTGTTAGTCTCTGGCGTAGCACCGCTGTTTGGGACAGATAGTCTCAATATGGAATCTGAAGGTAAATCTCAAATGCTTGAGTTTTGGGAAGAACATGAAAGCTGAGACGTAGATGGAGTGTGACAATGTTATCAAAATCAGGCTCTAAAATTGGTTCCCCTGTAAACAAAGTTTACTCTTCTAGGTTGGGGTGCTTCTCTGATTCAAAATATTGAATATCTCTAAAATAAGAAAAATCTCATTACCATATAATATAATTAAGAGCAAATTACAGTAACATATCCTGAGGTTTACTCAAATTATACATGTACCCCCATCCATTTTTTCACCCTACAAAAAACCCTCTAGCTTTTCCTCTCACATTACAGTTGCACCCCCCTTCCTTCTAATAGTGTTAAATCCGTTTAAAATAAAAGGCATGTGGTTAGCACATGTGTTTTTTTAAAACATTTAATCCTAAAATGCCCTTTTTCTTCTTCATTTACCATGTTTTCATTGTTGAAGCTTTTACCATGTTTTCATGGTTGACGCTTAAACCTAACATTGCTGAAATCTCATGAATCTTTAAAAAAAAAAACAAATCCCCATAGTTATGAACAAAAATTTGAAAAAAAGATCTTGAGATTTTATACCACAATAAAAAGGGAAAAAAATGAAATAAAAAAATTATTACACAATCTTATACTATAATCAACACCTGAAATCAATACCCATAATCAAGATAGAAAAAATCAAATCTGAGAAAAAAATAAAAAGAAATACACAAATCCTAAACTCAAGCCAAATATACACTCAATCTGCACACACACACACACAAAACTAGAACAATCTAGTGGTTGTGGTTATGGGTATTGGTCAAATTGGAGCACCATATTGAGGGCAAAAAAACATGAATCTATGAAAGGGATGAAAGTGAAAGAGTGGTGCACGGAGAAATGATGTTTTGCAAGATCTGTGGTCTCAAACTTCACGAAGACACTGTTTTACTTCTTGCCTATGCTCTTCAAAGGCGTAATCGATGTTGTCGCTCTTGACTACGATGAGGTGCGCAACAGCGGTCCCAAAGGCCGCATTGGAGATGACCCCGAGGGTGGGCATGTGACGAAAGGACGAAAGCTGTGGTCAAGGGCGGTTGGTTTGAGAGAAGGGTTGGCAGCAACGACGAGTGATGGATCGCGATGAGAAGAAACCAGTGAAGTGGAAGTGGAGAACAACTCTCTCTGTCTTTTTTTTTTTTATTATTGTATTTTTTTGAAAAGGATAAGGACATATAAGTAATTTATTTTTAAAATTTTAACAGATCTTAACACACTTAGATAAGGGGTGTCAAAGCAATGTTCAAAAAAGGAGTGGTGCATGTGTAATTTAGATATATTTCAAGGAGTGTTTGTGTAATTTGCTCTATAATTAAAAGCATCTCAAGTGTTTACACTAAGCTTATTTTTTTTTATAGACCTAATGGCCAAATACTCCATAAAACTATTCCTATTTAAAGCTAAAACAAGATAATCCAAATAAAATAAAATCCCTACACAAAAAATGAAAAAAATAATCCCAAATAAAAATTTCCTAATTATGAAAATTAAAACCCTAAATAAATAATAGAAACTAATAACTTAATCTAGATCAGTTCTCCAACGATGTAAGTTAATTTTATTTTACACCATTGTCTGTTGATCATGTATTCTTTAATGTATGTTGGGTGGCTAAGGATTGTTATTTATTCCTAGTCCAACAGCTTTTAGATTGTTTCATAGCAAGTCCTCAGAATAATGTATTAGTGTTTAATAACTTACATGGTTATTGTTCTCTTTGCTTTATACAGCAAACCTGGACATCAGAATGCTGTACCATTTTTAGTTAAACCAGAGAACAATTCAATGGAGCTTGTATCCCCCAGACTAAATTCTGAAAATCATAATAGTGGAATACAGGGTGCACCTCTGCCTCCGTCTAATTGGCACTTTCCTGGTTCTAGGGAGATGTCAGAGGTCGGAGCAAGGAAACCTGATGCTTATGATAATTTGTCACAGGATCCTCATCAAGGAGGTAGTGCTTTATGAATTCTTTGTTTATGTGTTTATGCATGTCTGAGAGTAATTGAATAATTAAGTTAGGTGCATATGCTGCTTTCTGGTGAACAATTATGATGTCTGTTTCTGAAATTTAGTCCAATCTACATCAGGTAATGTTCCGCATTCACACTCTGGAGCACATGGACCTTCCGTTCCACCACCACAACAAATTCAGTCATCTCCTTTTGTTCGCCCTGTTTATGTTCCTCCAAATGGTCCATGGGATCATCGGGGAATAAATAATCATTTACCTGTCAGCCAATTCAAGACAGGAGTAATGCCAAATAATTTTCATGGCAATTCTGTTGTCAGTCCTTTTATTCCTGCTTCAGTAACTCCACTTGCTCAGATACAAGGAACTCCAATTCATCCTTATAACCAACAGGCGCATCCATCAATTATACCACCACCTTTATCATCCTTGCCACCTCCTCAGCCTGAAATGCCACCTCCACTTCCTCCTTCTCCGCCACCTTTACCCCAGGTTCAGCCACCCCTGGTTCCTCCGCTGCCTAGTTCTCCTCCTCCCCCTCCTCCTCCACTACTGCTTGTTCAAGAACCAGTCACTATGGAATGTTCAGGGCAGTCTTTGCAGTATCAATGGCAGGGGAATCTATGTAAAAGTGGTGTTAATTACTGTACAATTTATGCATGCAAAGCAGATTCAAATATTTGTCGATATTCAAATGCCATACCTGAGCCTGCTGAGTAAGACGTCACTTGTTGCTTCCTCTTGGTCAGAATATTATTTTTTTGAAATGGATTCCCATTTAGATTGCTTTTCTCTGGTGCAGGTGGCCCTCAAAATTAGACATGACAAAACGCACAGATCTTCGACATGTTAAATCAACATTTGCTGCTACTCCATCTCATAGAGTGAGTTTTCAAACATCCTTTGGCTGCTCCCCCTCTCCAACCATCTCATGCTCATGTTGTCAAGAAATGTGTGTATTTTGTAATTGATGCTTTTTCTCAGGCTATTACATTAGATAATCATTCTTTGTTTATATTCTTGGGTTTACATGGCTCATGATACTGTAGCATGCACAAACTTAACCAGCATGCTTTGGTCCCCATCTATGCTCCCTTGTAATTTCTAATTTGCAGGTTAACCCTCTCTCATTTGTTACATGTCTGTCTGCCTGTCTAAAGTCTGACTGTATAAGAGCTCGTTGTGTAGTATAATTACCATAATTAGAAGTCAAGATACAAGTACCACATCGTATATATAATTATAATTATATTATATATTGCTTATATTTTATTAATATGTTGTTTTCTTTATTTTTCTTAGTATAGTTGATATTTTTATTGATTAGCCATCGTGGTATTATTGCTGGATTTTTACCTCTTGCAAAATTTATTAAAAAGGAAAAATCCTAGCCAAATATAAATAAAAATGTTTTATTCATGTTATGTTAATGACTAATGAGTCATTCACTAGGAAAACATACAGAAGGGTTTTGTAGACAAGGCAACATAATTTTGATACCGAGACAGTTGTATTATATGCATGTTAGTATCCAATATTATTTAAAGCATTTGAAGTTGTATGCATTACCCTTTCATTCCCTGAATCTGACTTGATGGTATTGATCTCTGGTGCAGAGGGAAGTGTGCCGTTTGGTCCCATCTTCCACTAGTGACCACAGAAGGGTATGTTTTCTTTTCCTCATTTATTTCTGATTTCAAGATGGTGTTGTCTATGTTGTTACTGAGACTTCCAGGAGCAACTAAATTATCTCACAAGTCCTAATTATCTAATATATTATGTTTAGATTCCTTTGACGAATGTAGTCTATCACCTCTCCTGGTGCTTTTTATTTTATTTTTATTTTTATATGAATCCTCTTGACATTATTAATCATTTTGATGTTACCTATTATGTAAATTTGCACATGTGTATTTATGAGACTTGGAATTTGTGTGTTGTCATGTAACACAGTCCCATTCCTCTTGTTGACCCTAATATGTCTGTCAACCAGTTTCAGGATTTCATATCATACTTAAAGCAGAGGGACTGTGCTGGGGTTATTAAAATCCCAGCTTCAAAATCCATATGGGCAAGGCTGCTATTCATTCTCCCCCACTCACTTGAAACGTGCTCTTTGCTTTCTATTGCACCTGATCAGTCAGATTGCCTCATTGCTTTGGTTCTTCCCAAAGAAACAAACTTTGAGTGGATATGATAGAGCTAAGCCAGTAGTGGAGCTGACGGCATATTCTTTGTATGCCCAACACGAATATATGTAGATTTTTTATGCTATTTGCTGTGGTTGTAAAATTTTATGGAATCGAGAGGGTTTAGTTTAGTTGGTTGAATTGAGTCTGTGAGTATGTAAACTCTCTTGGTACCAAGTTCGATTCCCACTGATTAAAAAAAAAAAAGAAAAAGAATTCTTTCCAGAGAGTTGTAGAAACGGGAAATTGGGTTTTGCCAATTAATGTGTGTATATCTGTTGTTTATTGTAGTTCTAATGATATGATGATGTGAAATTTTGTGTTGTTGATGTAGATCCAAGATTCATTTTTCCCCTTCTATTTATATTTACAATCTGCCTATCAAGTCATTACTCAGTAGCCATGGCAAAGCGGGCCGGCCCGCCCCCGTTTGGGCCTGGCCCGCCAAAAATGGGCCGGGCCGGCTGGCCCGTCATGGCCGGTGCGGGCTGGGTGCCTTGGCCCGCCCCGCCAGCAAGCGGGCTGGCGGGCCGGTCCGCCAAAGAAAAGTTAATTTCTAAATTTTTTTAAAAGAATTATTATATAAATATTTTGTTTATAAAATGTTGTTATCTTTTTTTTATATAATTTAATTTAAACACTATAATTTGTAAAAATATAATATAAAAAACATAAAATTAAATGATGATTTTGTGTTACATATTTTTATAGCATAAAAAATATTCTTCTGAAGTTCATAAAAATTAAGAAATTTAATTAGCTACACTTGTTTATAAAAAACAAATATTTAAATACAAATAACAAAAATTCAAACAATTCTGCAGACATAACAAAATTAAAAAGTTCATATGCAAACATAACTTCAATTCGCGTAATCCATGTCTTTAAAAACATAAGTTCATAAATATTCAATTTCAAAAGTCTTAAATAAACTTGTTCATACAAATTTTGTCTTGGAAAACAAGTAAACATTCAATTCCAAAAGAGATCTTAAAACCTAAACTTAGTTCATTACAAAACAAGTAAACATTAACAAAATAAATGTCTTAAAAAAACTACAAATCATTCGTCAAACGCCGATTTCGGGCATATTAGATCCAACCTTTTAGAAGAACTTCCATCCACTTGTCCGTCTTTTTCACCCTCTAGCTCCAATTCATCTTCTACATCACATTAGATTGAAAAAAATAATAATTTAAAGTTAGAATACTTAAATAATGTTAAAAATAACAATTTAATTATAGTTAGATAAAATGAAATACCATCACAAAATCCATGCTTCCAACTTGAAGTACAAATAATTGCTTCCACATTTTCGGTAAGAGACGGTTTCTATACTTGTTGAGAATTCGAGAACCAATGCTAAAGGCGGACTCGGATGCAACCTGTAGTAATAGGAATGCTTAACAAATCCCTAGCCATTAAAGAGAGATATGAAAAACGTTGGCTATTAATCTTCCACCAAAGTAGTACATCCAATTGCTCAGAAAAATCCAAATCCAATGTTGGTTCATCTAAATATGTATCAAGTTGAGTTCGTCCCGTTTTATTAGCAACTTGAAGCTTACGCAATTTTAATTCCTAATATAATAAGAAAAAAAAAAAGTTAGAATTATACAACATGAAAAAAAATTAAAAAAATTGAATTAAAACAAAGTAAGTAACTTACATCAAAGAGACTAGGTTTGGAAGCATGTGAGGAATCAAGAACACGCTTACGCTTTCGAACGTTTGATGCTTCACCTTTGCTAGAATATTGGGAAAAAAGCATGTACAATTTATCCTTTATTTTTTGCAATTTCATTTCCCAAGTAAGTGGATCAATCTTTTCAAAACAATAACCTAATATTTCCAACTTCATCCTTGGGTCCAAAACAAGCACCAAATGCAAGCACAATGCTATACTCATCCCAATACTTATCAAATTTCTCCATCATCATTTCAGCCATATCCTTTACAACCTTATCTTCATCTTGTAAACTTTCTATTAAAAGACACTGAATTTTCCAAACTTGTAAAAAATACAAGTTGGAAGTAGGATAAGATGTGGCGAGAGATTAAGGTTGTAATTTCATAAAATGGCATCAAGAATTTACAAATCTTTTCCGCTCTATCCCATTTTTCTAAAGAAGGATTGTACTTGTAATTTTCATCAATCAAGTGCAAGCTTTCAAAAACACGTCGATACTTAATAGCACTTTGAAGCATAAGGTAAGTTGAGTTCCATCTTGTAGGCACATCTAAACATAACCCACTTGACGAATCAATGTCACTAAAGGTTTCAAGACAGTTTTTAAACTTTATCATTCTACTTTCCGAACCTTTGACATATTTTATGCTATTCCTAATTTGATCTAAAGCATTACCAAGTACCTTTAATCCTTCTTGAACAATTAGATTTAAAATATGAGCACAACAACGCACATGAAAGAATTCACCGTCACATACCAACCCATTTTGCAACACAAGTTGACTTTTTAAAGTTTTTTGCAAAACATCATTGGCATAAGCATTATCTAAAGTGATAAAAAAAAGCTTTTTCTCTATTCCCCAATCATGCAAAAAATCATTAATCTTCCTAGACAACTCAAAACCAGTGTGAGGAGGAGGCATATGATGAAAGTTAAGAATCTTGGTATTCAACTTCCAATTTAAATCAACATAATGAGCAGTCAAAGTGATGTAACCCTCGGTATTACAAGAAGTCCATAAATCGAGTCGTTAAGCAAATTCTACTAGGAATGTTAGCCAACACTCCTTTAAGTATGATCTTTTCTTTTGCATGTAATCTCCCTATATCACTCTTAGATGTATTTCTAGAAATTGGAATAGAATCAGGATTCAAATAAGCAATCCAAGCCCTAAGCTCCGGGTACTCAACGAATTTGTAGGGCAAACCACGTTTAAGAACCAGATTAGCACATAACTCACGTGATACCATTTGATCTATCTTTCTTGTCTTTAACTTTCCTTGCATGTCTAATATCAATTGACCCACATCTTCAGTTTTGATTTTGTCACATTTCTCAATATGGCGTTTTAAATGAGAAGTTCCATATCTTTTACCACCAATTACATATTTTTTGTTACATGCATTACATTTTGCCCTTTCTTTTCCATCCTTACACACACCGATTTTAGTGAAGAATTTCCAACATTCCGATGTTAAAGATTTGCTCTTTTTATTTTTAGCTTCAACAGATTCAACATCATGATTATCCCCCTCATTTTCAGTATCCTCATCCTCATTCTCATGTTCGGAATCATCATCACTCAAAGCATTATAAAGGGGTTTACTAATGGACTCATCCATTTGAATTTAGAAATCCTGTGCGAGACATTAAAAAAAAACAAACTTTCAAAATCAAAATTCAAAAATTCAACACAACAACATAGGTAGATCATACACAACAAAATTTCAAAATCAAAATCACCATAATCAGAGACAGAGCATACCAAAATGATACAAAATCAAAATCACCATGTAAACTAAAACAAACATCTCCTCCTTTCAAATCGTTTTCCTTTGGAAAAGCTGGCCAAAATGATATAATCAAAGATAGAGACAGGCAGAACATAGCAAAATCAAAATTTCAAAATCAAAATCAAAATCAAAATCACCAAGCAAGCATCTCCTCCTTTCAAATCGTTTTCCTTCACAAAAGTTGGCCAAAATGATATAATCAAAGCATACTAAAATGATATAATCGAGAGACAGAGACAGAGCATACCAAAATATTCGTGGTGGTGAGCCGGCGAGGAGACCAGCGTGGGAAAGGGACCGCAAGAAGCGGATCGCGGATCGGGACGAAGAGGTCGCGGCGAGGTCGAGTGGGTCTCGGCGAGGCGCGACAGGTCTCGGCGAGGCACGGCGAGTCCCGACGAGGTCGAGGCGTCCCGGTGGTGAGGTCGTGGCGGCGTCGTGAGGGAGAAGCGGATCGATCGCGCGAGGAGAAGAGGGAGAAGCGGATCGATCGCGCGAGGAGAAGAGGGAGAAGCGGATCGATTGCGCGAGGGAGAAGGAGCAGATCGATTGCGCGAGGGAGAAGAAGGAGCAGATCGATTGCGCGAGGGAGAAGAAGGAGCAGATCGAGTACTGCCGTCCGGTGGGGTTCCGGCGAGAACTCTGACGGGGTCTCGGTGGGGTTCGGCTGGCTTGGTGGTGAGCTTTGTGGAGGAAAGGGAGAACGCGAGGGAGGAGGAGGAGGAGAAGAGCATTTCTATTTGGATTTTTGGTTATGTTTCTAAGTATTTCTATTTTGGCGGGCAGCGGGCTGGCCCGACGGGTTGGCGGGCTGGCCCGCACGGGTCACGGGCTGGTGGCGGGGCGGGCCAGGCGGGCTGGCGGGCTGACACCCCCACCCCGCCCCGCCATTTTTTTTGGATTGGCGGCGCAGGCCCGACGGCCCAAACCCGTTTTGACACCCCTATTACTCAGACTTTTTATATTTTAAATTTTTTTATTTTTTAATGTTTTCTTTTGCATCGGTTGTTTTTAAAATTTTCTAAACATTATTCTTGCTCTTTATATTTCTGAATTTTTTATTTTTTGCATTCAAAGTTTTCTAAATTTTCAAAACATAAATGGTTAATTTGTAATTTTGGTTTTCCTAATTTAAAAAATTATAATTTTTAAAATCTTCATTTTTTTTTCAGATTTTTAATACATTTCTCTTATTTTTTTATTTTTGAAAATTTTAAATTTTTAGGATATTACTTTTGGTATTTCATAGTTTTTAAATTTTTTCAACTTTTCAACATATAATTCTTGTTTTTTCATTTTGTTAAAAAAATCAATTTTCTTGAACATATAAAGACATTATTTTTATTTTTTCATTTTTTTTTACTTTTCAATACATTATTCTTGTTTTTTTTTTTATATTTTTAAATATTTTTCAAGATAATACTCTTGTTTTTGCATAATTTTTTAAATTTTATTTTATTTTTACAATTTTTTAAGAAATCACTCTTGTTTTTTTATATTTTCAAAAGTTTCAATTTTTTTTAAAATTTTCAAAACATTACTTTTATTTAAAAATTAAATATAAGAGTAATTTTGTTTAAAAATATGAAAATTTTGTTTATTTTTCAAATTTTCAAGAGATTATTCTTATTTTTTCATAAGTTAATTTTTTAAAAATTTATTTTCAAATTTACAATACATTTCTCTTGTTTATTTATTTATTTTTTCAAAATTTTAAAACATTGCTCATGTTTCTTATTTTTTTTAAAAAAAATTTAAATTTTAAAAATTTTCAAGACATTAGTTTTATTTTTTCATATTTTTAAAAACTTTTGATTTTAAATATTCAAGACATTCCTCCTGTTGATTTATATATATTTTTTAATTTTAAAGTTATTTCTCTTAATTTTTTATATTTTAAAATTTTTAAGACAATATTCTTGTTTGGATGAAGTTTTTTTTTTTTTTAAATATTTTTTAAAAATTTTCAAGAAATTACTTTTTTTTTATATTTTGAAAAATTTTCAAGACAATATTCTTGTATTTTAAATTTATAAAAAAAGTTATTTTTTAAAATTTTCAAGACATTATTTTTATTTTTTTATATTTTAATTTTTTTTTTCAAATTCTCAATATATTACTCTTGTTTTAAAATTTTTTTTTTATTGTATTTTGATAATTTTTAAGACATTACTCTTATTTTAAAAAACTAATCAATTTTTTCAAAATATTTAACACTTTACTCTTGTTTTTTTTTTTATATATATTTTTCATTTTTTTTTCAAACATTGAAGATATTTCTTTTTGTTTTTTCAATTTATTTTATATTTTTCAAATTTTCATCCAAATACTCTTTGTTTTTTTTTTTAAAGTTATAACTTTTTTTTCCAATTTTTTGAGACATTACTACGGTGTTTTCATATATTTTTAAAATTTTTTTATTTTTGTTTACAAATTTTCAAGACTTTACTCTTATTTTTTTATATTTTAAAAATTTTTTCATGCATTACTTTTGCTTTTTAATATTTTTAAAATATTTTTTATTTCAATTTTTCAAGTTACTACTCTTGCTTTTTAATATTTAATTTTTTTAATTATATTTTAATTATTTATTTTCAATTTTTCAAGATATTCCTCTTGCTTTTTCATATTGTTTAAAATTTTCATTATTTTTTAAATTTTATTCTATATTTTTCATATATTTTAAATTTTTTATTTTCTTAAAAACTTTCAAGACATTACTCTTATTTTTTCATATTTTAAAAAATTTCCAAGTTTTTTTTTTAAACTTAAACATTCTTTTTTTTTATATTTTTATTTTATAATTTTTTTTTTCAAAATATCCATTGTATGTTTTTTGTATTCATAAATCAAATCTTAAATAGTTAGGATTTCATAAATGAAACATTAAGGTTTAGGGTTACATTAATGAAACTTAATTATTTAGGGTTTGATTAATAAAATCATAAATATTTAGGGTTTCAACATAGGATGAATTGTAAGGTTTCATTAATGAAAACCTAAATATTTAGGAATTCTATTTAATGTTTCAATTATGAAACTTTAAATATTTAGGGTTTCAAATTAGTATGAGATTTAGGGTTTCATTAATGTAACCTTAAATATTTATGGTCTCAATTTAAGTTTTTATCATGAAACACTAATTGGGGTTGCATTAGTGAAATCCAGGGTTTCATTAATAAAACCTTAAATAATTAGGATTTCATTAATAAAATCTTAAATTATTAGGATTTCTTTAATGTAACCTAAATAATTAAGTTTCGTTAAACCTTAAACCTTAAATAAGAAATAATTAGGGTTTTATTTATGAAAATCTAAATATTCATGGTTTAGTTTATGATTTCATTTATGAAACTTTAAACATTTAGGGTTTCATAAATGAAATCCAAAATATTTATCATTTTAGTTTAGAGTTTTATTTACGAGATCTTAAATATTTAAGGTTTCAATTTTGTGTTTCATTTTTTATCCTTACTATTTACAATGAAATTTAAGGTTTTATTAATGAAAACCAAAATATTATTAAGGTTTGAATTTATGGTGGATTTTAAGGTTTCATTAATGAAACCCTAAATACTTAAGGTTTCATTTACAAAACCCTAAATATTTTGGATTTTTTGATTTAATGTTTCATTTATGAAACACTAGATATTTAAGGTTTCAAATTAGGATAAAATTTAGGACTTCATTAATGAAAACTTAAATATTTATGTTTTCAATTTAAGGTTGTATTTACAAATATGTAATTAGGGTTGTAATAAACCCTTAAATAATTAGGGTTCATAAATGAAACCCCACAACTTAAACCCTAAACTTAAAATCGTAAATAATTAGGGTTTTATTTATGAAACTATATATATTTAGGGTTTGGATTTAATGATTATTTATGATACCCTATTTATTTAGAGTGTCAATTTAGGATTTCATAGCTGAAATCCTAAATATTTAACGATTTACTTATAAAATCCTAAATATTTCAGATGAAATTAAGGGTTTCATTTATGAAAACCTAAATATTTAGGGATTCATTAGTAAATCCTTAAATAATTATAATTTAAATTTAAAGTTTCATTAACAAAAACCTAAATATTTAAAGGTTTATTTATTAAACACTGAATATTTAGGGGTTTATTTATTAAACCCTAAATATTTACGGTTTCAACTTAGGGTAATATTTATAGTATCATTCATGAAACTCTAAATATTTATCAATTTATATATAAAACACTAAATATTGAGGAGTTTATTTATTAAACACAAAATACTTATTTCTTTAAATTATTTAAATTTCCATTTTTTTAATCAATTTTTGAAGACATAATTCTTCCATTTTCAGATTTTTAAATTTGTTCATTTATTTTCAAAATTTCATGATATAACCCTTTCTTTTTCATATTTTTCAAAATTTATGTTTTCCTCAAATTTTAAAGACATTATTCTTTCTTTTTCATTTACTTTAATTCCTAAACCCCAAATTCTAAATACTTGGAGTTTTATTGATGAAATTCTAAATATTTCAAGTGAAATTTAGGATTTCAAAAACTCAAAATATTTAGAGATTCATTTATTAAAACCTTAAATATATAGGGGTTTGTTTATTAAACCCTAAAAATTTATGGGTTTATATATGAAACACTAAATATTTTTGAGTTTATTTATTAAAAACTAAATTCTCTTTTCTTTATATTTTTAAAATTTCTATTTTCTTTTCAATTTTTCAAGAAATTATTCTTGCTGTTGTAAACTATTAAATTTTTTTATTTTTTTTTCCAAAATTTTAGTATATTGCTCTTCCTTTTTCAAAATATTAATTTTCTTCAAATTTTCAAAATATTACACTTTTTTTTTTCAATTTGTTTTTAATTTACATTTTTTTTTATTTTTCAAGAAATTACTCTTGCTTTTTCCTTTACCATAAATCCTAAATAATTAGGGTTTTACTTATGAAACACTAAATATTTCAAGTGAAATTTAGGGTTTCATTTGAAACCCAAAATATTTAACGATTCATTTATTAAAACCCTAAATATATACGGGTTTGTTTATTAAATCCTAAAAATTTATGGGTTTATATATGAAACACTAAATATTTTTTAGTTTATTTATTAAAAAATAAATTCTCTTTTCTTTATATTTTCAAAATTTCAAGATATTGCTCTTGCTTTTTCTAAATATTCATTTTCTTAAAATTTTCAAAATATTACACTTATTTTTTCAATTTGTTTTTAATTTACATTTTTTTTATATTTCTCAAGAAATTAATCCTGCTTTTTCATTTACCATAAATCCTAAATCCAAATCCTAAATATTTAGGGTTTTACTCATGAAACCCGAAATATTTCGAATAAAGTTTAGGCTTTCATCTTAATATTTAAGGATTCATTTATCAAAACCTTTAATATATATGGGTTTGTTTATTAAACCATAAAAATTTATGGGTTTATATATTAAACCCTAAATATTTAGGATTTTATTTATTAAACACTACATACTCTTTTCTAAATATTTTATAAATTTCCAATTTGCTTTTCAAATTTTCAAGAGATAACTCTTGCTTTCTAAATATTTTATAAATTTCCAATTTGTTTTTCAAATTTTCAAGAGATAACTCTTGCTTTTTCAGATTTTAAACTTTTTTGTCATTGTTTTTTCAAAATTTCAAGACATTATTATTGTTTTTTCAAATTTTGAAAACCTTACTCTAGCTTTTTTATTTACCATAAACCCTAAATATTTTGAGTGAAATTAATGATTTCATTTATGAATCTTTAAATATTTAGAGATTCATTTTTCAAATCCTAAATATATAGGTTTTGTTTTACATTTTCATTTTTTTTTCTATTTTTCAAGACATTATTACTGTTTTTTTTTACTAACCCTAAATCACCAACCCCAAATCTTAAATATTTAGGGTTTTAGTTATGAAACCCTAAACATTTTGAGTGAAGCTTAGGGTTTTAATTATGAAACCTTAAATATTTAGGAATTCATTTATCAAAACCCTATATATATTGGGGTTTGTTTGCTACACCCTAAAAATTTATGGGTTTATATATTAAACCCTAAATATTTAGTAGTTTATTTATTCAATACTAAATAATCTTTTCTTTGTTTTTTTACAATTTCCATTTTTTTAATTTTCAAGAAATTACTATTACCTTAAGATTTTTAATTTTTTTTTTCAAAATTTGATATTACTTTAGCATTGTCATATTTTTCAAAATATTCATTTTCTTCAAATTTTCATGACATTACATTTACTTTTACATTTATTTTAAATTTTCATTATTTTTTATATTTTTAAAGACAATACTCTTGCTTTTTCATTTACCATAAATCCTAAATATTTTGACTGAAATTAAGGTTTAATAAACCTATAAATTTTTAGGGTTTAATATACAACCCGTTAGAAATGTAGAATTTTGATAAACGAATTCCTAAATATTTACGGTTTCATAAATGCAACCCTAATTTTAACTTAAAATATTTAAGGTTTCATAAGTGATATTCCAATTATTTAGTATTTGGGATATAGGGTAAATGAAAAAACAAAAGTAATATCTTGAAATTTTGAAGAAAATGAAAACTTGAAGAAAATTAAAATTTTAAAAAATTTGGAAAATAGTGCATGGTATTCATATTTTAAAAATAAATGAAATATTTAATCGAAACCCTAAATATTTATGTTTCAAAAAGGAATCGTAAGTTTGACCCAAAATATTTTCGGTTTTGATAAATGAAACCCTAAATTTTAACCATAAATGTATAAGATTTAATAAATCATACCTCATTTATTCAGGGTTTCATTAATGAAATGCTAAATTAAAATACTAAACATTTACGGTTTGATTAATGAAACCCTAATAATTTAGGATTACATAAAGAAAACTATATATTGAAACCCTAATTTTTATCTTTTATATATATATATATATATATATATATATATATATATATGGTTTTATAAATGAGACCCAACATATTTAGCGTTACATAAATGAACTTAATATATAAACCTTAAATATTAAGGTTTTATAAAATATGAAAAAAAAAAAAAAGAATAATTTCTTGAAAATTGAAAAAAAAATGAAAAACCAAGTTTAATGCCTTGAAATTTTGGAAAAATGAAAATTTTAAAAAATGTGAAAAATAATGCATGGTCTTCAAATTGGAAAAATAAATAAAATATTAAATCAAAACCCTAAATATTTATGTTTCAAAAAGGAATCCTATGTTTCACCCATAATATTTACAATTTTGATAAATGAAACCCTAAATTAACATACCAAATATTTTGGATTTCATGAATGAAACCCTAATAATTGAGGATTTCCTAAGTAAAACCAATAATAGAATTTGTAAATTTTATCTTAAAGATATAGGGTTTTATAAATGAAACGCTAAATATTTAGTGTTTTATAAATGAAACCTTATATTAAAACCCAAAATATTTAGGGTTGGTAAAATTAGAACAAAATATAAAAAATAAGAATAGTTTTTTAAAATTGAAAAAAAAAATAATGAAAAATCAAGTTTAATATCTTAAATTTTTGGAAAAAAAAATGAAAAACCAAGTTTAATATAATAAATGAAATATTAAACTGAAACCCTAAATATTTATGTTTCAAAAAGGAATCCTAAGTTTAACTTAACATATTTTCAGTTTTGATAAATGAAATCCTAAATTTTAACCATAATTTAAAATACTAAACATTTACGGTTTGATAAATGAAATTCAAGTAATTTAGGATTTCATAAAGAAAACTAGATGTGTAACATGGTTGAAAATTCTGAATAACATTCACCAAACAAAAAGGAACCATTGCAGTTGGTGGTTTCCAAATCCACAAAGAAAAATAACTCTAAGAGGCACCATGGTACGACAGGTGACACAGAGCGAGAGATACCATATAACCTCTGCGGAGATGAGAACCCCTGGGATAAGGGCGAGGATTCCATAGCTAATGAGGATCGGGAAAATCAAGCAACAGAGGATGTTGTTCATGAAGCGGAAGATTCTATGCAAATTAGTTTAAAGACACCAATTTTGAATGTTGATGTTGTTTCTTTAGAGGTTCTTCATACTACTTTAGCTGCTACTTGTCAGAATCCCAACCCTAGTACTAGACATGTAAAAAATTGGGTAGAGGAATTATATGAAGAGGAGGCTAGATCCTTTAAGCTGTACCCTTAGGTTCAAGTGGACATGAGGCTTATCTCACATTTCCTTAATAGGGGGGATGATATAACTGACTAGGAATCCCCCTCCATGAGCATTATAGGAATGGAGGATCAACCTTAGAAAAAGAAAAAGAAAAAAGGAGTGAAAGTGTGTGGGAAGACTATAATCATGGGTTTTGACCTAGTTCCCCACGTTGTTTAATATTTTCTTTCTGTGAGTCTTGGCCTAGTCCCCCTAGATTTATCTTGTTTATTTTTTCTTTCTTTTCAATAAAATATAGCAATCTTTGTTCATGATGGGGAGTCATGGGATTTTCAACTTTATTAGATTCTCCACAGCTTTTCTCTTGACTTTGATAGACTGTAACTTATATAAAAAAAAAAAAAGAAAACTATTTATCAAAACCTTAATTTTTATCTTAAATATATAGGGTTTTATAAAATGAAACACTAAATATTTAGGGTTTCGTAAATGAAACCTTATATTTAAACCCTAAATATTTAGGGTTTCTAAAATTTGAAAAAAAAATATAAAAAAACAAGAATAATTTCTTGAAAATTGAAAAAAAAAAATTTAAAAATAAATGAAATATTAATTAGAAACCTTAAATATTTATTTTTTAAAACTGAAACCCTATGTTTCAGTCAAAGTATTTATGTTTTTGATAAATGAAACCCTAAATTGAAACCAAAAATGTTTATAGTTTCACAAACCAAACTTGATTTTTTAGGGTTTCATTAATTTAACCCTAAATTAAAATAACAAATATTTAGGATTTTACTAACAAAATCCTAATAGTTTAGGATTTCATAAATAAAACCATTAATATAAACCTTTAATTTTATCTTAAATATATATGGATTTATAAATGAAACCCTAATATTTAGGGTTTCGTTAATGAAACCGTATATTTAAATCCTAAATATTTTGGGTATCCAAAATTTGAAAAAAATATAAAAAACAAGAATAATTTTGTTGAAAATTGAAAAAAAAAATTAAAAATGAAAAAGCAAATTTAATGTCTTAAATTTTTGCAAAAAAATGAAAATTTTAAAAATGTGAAAAATAGTGCAAGATCCTATCATTTTAAAAATAATGAAATATTAAATCGAAACCCTAAATATTTAGGTTTCATAAAAGAATCCTAAGTTTCACCTAAAATATTTACGTTTTTGATAAATGAAACCTTACATTTTATCCATAAATGTTTAAGATTTGATAAATTATACCTCATTTATATAGGAATTCATTAATGAAACCCTAAACAAAAATACTAAAAATTTATAGTTTGATTAATGAAATTCTAATAATTTTAGATTTCATATAGAAAACTATATATTGAAACGCTAATTTTTATCTTAAATATATAAGGTTTTATAAATGGAACCCTAAATATTTAGGATTTCCTAAATGAAACCCTATATTTAAACCCTAAATATTTTGGATTTCTAAAATTTCAAATAAATATAAAAAAACAACAACTTCTTCAAAATTTTTAAAAACATTAAAAAAAAAAAGAAAAACCAAGGGTAATCTCTTGAATTTTTGGAAAAAAAATGAAAATTTTAAAAAATGTGAAAAATAGTGCAAGGTCTTGAAATTTTTAAGATAAATGAAATATTACATCAAAATCCTAAATATTTATGGTTTTGATAAATGAAACCCTCAATTTTAACCATAAATGTTTAAGATTTCATAAATCATACCTCATTTATTTAAGGTTTCATTAATGAAACCCTAAACTAAAACCATTAATGTTTCATTAAAGTTTGGTTTCACAAACCAAACTTGATATTTTTAGGGTTTCATTAATGAAAACATAAATCAAAACCCTAAATTTTATCTTAAATATATAGGGTTTTATAAATGAAATATATGAAACCTTATATTTAAAGCCTAAATATACATAGTTTGTAAAATTTGAAAAAACAAGGAAAATTCTTGAAAATTGGAAAAATATTTTTTTTGAAAAAATTGAAAAACAAAGTGTAATGTCTTGTAATTTTAAAAATAAATTAAATATTAAATCAAAACCCTAAATATTTTTGTTTCAAGAAGGAATCCTAAGTCTCACCCTAAATGTTTACGGTTTCACAAACTAAACCTCCTTTATTAAGGATTTCATTAATGAAACCCTAAATTAAAATACTAAATATTTAGGGTTTCATTAATAAAACCCTTATAATGTAGGATTTCATAAAGAAAAGAATAAATTGAAACCCTAAATTTTATCTTAAATATATAGGATTTTATAAATGAAACCTTATATTTAAACCCTAAATATAAAAGGTTTCTAAAATTTTATGAAACAAGAATAAATTTTGAAAATTGAAAAAAAAAATTAAAAATTGAAAAACCAAGTGTAATGTCTTGAAATGTTGGAAAAAAAATCTGAAAAATAGTGCAAGGTCATGAAATTTTAAAAATAAATGAAATATTAAATCAAAATCATAAATATTTATGTTTCAAACAGGAATCCTAAGTCTCACCCAAAAATTTTATGGTTTTAATAAATTAAACCCTAACTAAAATCATAAATGTTTACGGTTTCACAAACAAACCTCATTTATTTAAGATTTCATTAATGAAACACTAATAATTTAGAATTTCATAATAAAACCATTAATAAAAACCCTACATTTATCTTAACTATATACCATTTTATAAATGAAACCTGAAATATTTAGGGTTTCATAAATGAAACCTTGTATTTAAAAACTAAATATTTAGGGTTTGTAAAATTTGAAAAAATAGGAAAAATGATATGGGAATCGATATCCCAAATATTTATCTTTCAAAATTGAAATCCAAAATAAATGAAATATAAATCCAAAAATGTTTATAAAATTTGAAAAAATAAATGAAATATAAAACCCAAAATATTATGTTTTACAGGTGAATACTAAGTTTCACCTAATATATTTATGGTGTTGATAAATGAAACCTTAAAATGAAATCATAAATGTTTACGATTTCACAAACCAAACCTAATTTATTTAGGATTTCATTAATGAAACCTTAAATTAAAATACTAAATTTTTAGTGTTTCATAAAGAAAACCATAAATCGAAACCTTAAATTTTATATTAAATATATAGAGTTTTATAAATGAAACCTAAAATATTTACTATTTGTAAAATTTTAAAAACTTGAAAATGATAAGAACTTTTTTACAATTGAAAAAAAATATATTTTAAAAACATGAAAAACCAAGTGGAATATTAGTCTTGAAAATTTGGAAAAAAATGAAAATTTTTAAAAAAATGTGAAAAATAGTGCACCGTCTTGAAATATTAAAAATAAATGAAATATTAAATAGAAACCCTAAATATTTACGATTCTTTTTAAGTTTCACTCAAAATATTTATGATCTTGATAAATGAAACCCTAAATTGAAACATAAATGTTTACAATTTCACAAACCAAACCTGATTTTTTAGGGTTTTATTGATGAAAACCTAAATTAAAATACTAAATAGTTAGAGTTTCAATAATAAAACTGTAATAATTTAGAAGAAACCCAAAATTTTATCTTAAATATATAGGGTTTTATAAATGAAACCCAACATATTTAGGATTTCATGAATGAAACCTTATATTTAAACTTTAAATATTTAGGATTTCTAAAATTTGGAAAAAAATTAAAAAACAAGTATAATTTCTTTAAAATTGAAAAAAAAAATAAAACATGAAAAACCAAGTGTAATGTCTTGAAATTTTGGAAATATATGACAATTTTCAAAAATGTGAAAAATAGTGCAAGGTCGTGAAATATTAAAAATAAATGAAATATTAAATTTAAACCCTGAATATATATAAGTTTCAAAAAGGAATTCTAAGTGTCACCCAAAATATTTACGGTTTTGATAAATTAAACCCTAAGTTGAAACCATAAATGTTTACGGTTTTACAAACCAAACCTCATTTAGTTAGGATTGCATTAATGAAAACCTAAATTAAAATACTAAATATTTAAGGTTTCATTAATAAAACCCTAATAATTTAGGATTTCATAAAGAAATTCATAAATCAAAACCCTAAAATTTATCTTAAATATATAGGGTTTTATAAATGAAACCTAAAATATTTAGGGTTTGTAAAATTTTAAAAACATGAAAAAACAAGGAAAAATTCTTGAAAATTGAAAGAAAAAAAAACCAAGTGTAATATCTTGAAAATTTGGAAAAAAATGAAAATTTTTAAAAGTGTGAAAAATAGTACAAGGTCTTGAACTTTTAAAAATAAATGAAATTTAAATAGAATGCCTAAATATTTATGATTTATTTTAAGTTTCACCCAAAATATTTACGCTTTTAATAAATGAAATCCTTAACCTAACTATAAATGTTTACGATTTCACAAACCAAACTTGATTTTTTTTTAGGATTTTATAATGAAATCCTATAGTAAAATACTAAATATTTAAGGTTTAATTAAAAAACCCTAATAATTTAGTCAAAACCCTAAATTTTATCTTCAATTTATGGGGTTTTATAAATTAAACCTAAAATAATTAAGATTTCATGAACGAAATATTATATTTAAATCATAAATATTGAGGGTTTTTAAAATTTGAAAAAATTGAAAATACAAGAATAATTTCTTGGAAGTTGAAAAAAAATTAAATAAATGAAAAACCAAGTTTAATGTCTTGAAATTTTGGAAAAAAAATCAAAGTTTTAAAAAATGTGAAAAATAGTGCAAGGTCTTGAAATTTTAAACATAAATGAAATATTAAATCGAAACCGTAAATATTTATGTTTCAAAACTGAAATCCTAAATTTCACCCAAAGTATTAATGCTTTTTTATAAATGAAACTGTAAATTAAAATACTAAATATTTAGTAATTAATTAATAAAACCCTAATAATTTAAGATTTCATAAATAAAACCATTAATTGAAACCATAGATTTTATCTTAAATATATAAGATTTTATAAATAAAACCTTAAATATTTACGGTGTCTAAAATTTGAAAAAAAAGGAGAAAAATATTCAAAATTGAAAAAAAAATTAAAAAAATGATAAACAAAGTGTATTGTCTGTAAATTTGGAAAAATAAAATTAAAACTTTAAAAAATTGGAAAATTGGAAAAAAATAGTGCAAGATCTTGAAATTTTAATTATAAATTAAATATTAAATCGAAACCCTAAATATTTATATTTCAAAACTAAAATCATAAGTTTCACCCAAAGTATTTACGTTTTTAATAGATGAAATCCAAAATTGAAACCATAAATGCTTTGACAAACCAAACCTTATATTTTTAGAGTTTCATTAATGAAACTCTTAACTAAAATACTAAATATTTAGGGTTTTATAAATAAAACCATAATAATTTAGGATTTCATAAATAGAATCATTAATCTAAACCCTAAATTTTATCTTAAATATATATGGTTTTATAAATGAAACATTATATTTAAACCCAAAATATTTAAGTTTTTTAAAATTTGAAAAAATTGAAAAAACAAGAATAATATCTTGAAAATTGAAAAAAAAATGAAAAATAAAAAAATAAGTGTAATGTCTTGAAATGTTTAAAAAAAAAAAAGAAATTTAACTTATATAAAGAAAATAGTGTTTATTGTTTAACAAATAAATTCCTAAATATTTAGGGTTTAATATATAAACCCATAATTTTTATTTTTTTAATAAACCCCTATATATTTAATGTTTTGATAAATGAATCCCTAAATATTTTCAGTTTCATAAATCAAACCCTAAATTTCACACGAAATATTTAGGGTTTCATAAGTAAAACCCTAAATGTTTTGGATTTGGAGTTTAGGGTAATTGGAAAAGTAAGAGTAATGTCTTGAAAAATAGAAAAATTAAATTAAATTTTAAAAAATTGAAAAGTAAGTGGTGTCTTGTAAATTTGAAGAACGTAAAAATTTTGAAAAATATGAAAGAACAAGAGTAATCTCTTTAAAATTTGAAAGAAAATGGAAATTTTAAAAATATAAAGAAAAGAGTATTTTTTTAAATAAATAAACTCATAAATATTTAGCGTTTAATAAAAAAAATCTATATATTTAAGGTTTTCATAAATGAATCCCTAAATATTTAAGGTTTCATAAAGGAAACCTTAAATTTCACTGGATATGTTTAGGGTACATGAAAAAGCAAGAGTACTATCTTTAAAACTAGTAATAAATGAATTTTTTTTTCAAAGTGAAAAATTAAGTGTTATGTCTTGAAAAGTTATAGAAAATAAGAAAAAGCAAGAGATATATCTTGAAATTTTTATAAAAAAAAATAAAAATTTTAAAAATCTCACAATGCAAGGGTAATGTCTTGAAAATTTTTAAAATATTAAAAAAAAAGAGTAATATCTTGAAATTACGAAAAAAAATGAAAATTTTAAAAAGCAAAAGTAATGTCTTGAAAATTTGAAAAAAATAGAAATTTAAAATATAGGAAGAAATGACTCTTTATTGTTAGAAAATAAAATCCTAAATTTTTAAGGTTTAATATATAAAACCATGAATTTTTATTGTTTAATAAACAAACCCCTATACATTTAAGGTTTCATAAATGAATCATTAAATATTTAGGAATTGGGTTTTAGGGTTTTAGGATGTAGGGTAAATGAAAGAGCAAGAATAATGTCTTCAAAATTAGAATAAAAGATTAAAATTTTTAAAAATAATTAAAAACCAAGAGTAATGTGTTGAAAATTTGAGGAAAATGAAAATTTTGAAAAAATAAGAGTAATATCTTGAAATTTTGAAAAAAAAAATGAATAAATTTTAAAATTTTAAAATGAAAGAGTAATTTTTGGAAATTTTTAAAAAATATATTAAGAATAGAGTGCTTAGTTTTTAATAAATAAATCCTCAATATTTAGGGTTTAATATATAAACCCATAAATTTTTAGGGATTCATAAACAAATCTCTATATATTTAGGATTTTAATAAATAAAACCCCTTAAATTACACTCAAAATATTTAAGGTTTCATAATTATAACCCTAAATATTTATGATTTGGGGTTTAGGGTGAATGAAAAGGCAAGAGTAATGTCTAGAGAAATAGACAAAAAACAAAAATGTTTTAAAAATGAAAAAGTAAGTATAATGTCTTGAAAATTTGAGAAAAAATGGAAATTTTGAAAAATGTGAAAAACAAAAGTAATCTCTTTTGAAATTGTGAAAAAAAATTAAAAATCTGAAAAAAGAAAGAGTAGTGTCTTTAAAATCTGAAAAAAGAAATAGTGGTTTCATTAATGAAATCCTAAATAATTTGGGTTTGATTTACGAAACCTTAACTATTTAGGGTTTTGATTTAATGTTTCATTAATGAAACCATAAATAATTTGTGTTTTATTTATGTAACCGTAGATATTTAGGGTTTCATATAAGAGTTAAATGTTCATGCACTGTTAGTGTAAAATAATTTTACACCGTAGGTAAATCATAACCTACAGTTTTAATAACTTTTGAAATAATTTTATAAAAGCCAAGTGCCTTATCCTAATTTTATGCCGTCAGTGCATCATCATTTTTCTCTTCAAATAATGATGAAAATTAGGGTTTCATTAATGAAACCTTAAATATTTATAGTTTCAATTTAAGATATTATTTATGAAACCCGTTGTATTAATGAAACTCATATAATGGTTTGATTAAGGAAACCTTAAATAATTAGGTTTGGTTAATGAAACTCTAAATATTTAAAGTTTGATAAATGAATCCCTGGTCTTAAACCTTAAATCCCAAATCCTAAATAATTACACCCTAAAAATTTATGTGTTGAAAAATTGAAAAAAAAAAGAAAAATTTAAAAATATGAAAAAACAATATGAATCTCTTGAAAATATTAAAAATATGAAAAAAAAAACAAGAGAAATGTATTGAAAATTTTGAAAAATAATGAAAAATTTGAAAAAAAAAATTGAAAGATATTAAAAAATAAGAGTAATATCCTAAAAGTTTAAAAAAAAAATTTGAAAATATGAAAAAATAAGATAAATGTCTTGAAATTTTGAAAAAATAAATTTGAAAAATATGAAAAAACTAAAGTAATGTCTTTATTTATTTTTTTCAAAATGGAAATTTTAAAAATGTGAAGAAACAAGAATAATATCTTGAAAAATTTGGAAAAAGGGAAAATTTGTAAAAACAAGAGTCATTCTAACAATTATGTAAAACACATGGAAATTTTAAAAATATAAAAAAAAAACAACAGATGCCTTTAAAATTTTAAAAATATGAAAAAACATATGCGTTAAAATTTGAAAGCATTGAATGCAAAAGATATGAAAAAAAAAATGAAAATTTTAAAAAAAATGTAAAATATGTAAAAGCAACAGATGAAAAGTATTAAAAAAACAAGAGTAATACTTTATTTTTATTTTTTTAAATGGAAAATTTGAAAATATGAAAAACAAGGGTAAGGTCTTGTAAAATTTGAAAGCATTGGATGCAAAATAATAAAATTGAAAAAAATATAAAAAATGAAAATTTTAAAAATATGAAAAAACAATTTGATTGCTTTGAATTTTTTTTTTAAAATAAAAATATGAAAAAAATGAAGAACAATATCTTTGAGAAATGAAATAAAAAAAACTTATAATTTAAAAAATATGAAATAACAAGATTAATGCCTTGAAAATTTAAATAAAAAATTGAAAAAAATAAAAGCATTTCCTTAAAAGCTTGAAAAATATGAAAAAGCAATGTAAATATTTTGAAAAAAAAAATTAAAAGTATGAAAGAACACGACAAATGTCTTGAAAAAATAAAAAATAAATAAAACCTTGAAATAAAAAAAAAACAATACAATTATCTTGAAATTTTTGAAAAATAAAATTTAAAAATTTTTAAAAATAAAAAAATAAGAATAAAAAATTTGATAATAAAACAAAAATTGAACGTTAGACTACAAATAAGTGATGATAGGTAACATTCGACACAATTCAAATATTTGAACACATTTAATGAAAAGATTAAATATATAAATATGATAGGATATAATAAAAATATAATATGATAAATTTTAATTATATATAATGTTTGGTGCATCCTAAATAATAAATCTGTTAAAAAAATGGATATAATAAACTATGTTTAATTAAATAAAAAATTAATAATTTTTTATACAATTGAAATTTATATGAAATTATGAATAAAGATAGATATAGGATAAAAAGAAAAAAAATCTTAATTAATAGATAAAATAGATCAATTTTTATTTATTTAAATAAAAATATTAATTGAAGAGAAAAAAAATCATATCTTATAAAATTTTATTTGTCCCTCGAAATAGAATAACTATCATATAATTTTGGCGCGTCAAATAAAACACCCAAAAATAGTTTAACTATCCTATCTCTCCTAGCACGTGCCTTAGTCTATTATTAGTTATTACACATTACTTAAGTGTAAATTCTCGATCATTTCAACGGTTATCTTATCGAGGGAAACGCGTTTGGTTTGAACTCCAATTATTGCATAATATCGACCTGCTACTGCTACCATCCGCGTATATTAGGCAACCTGGCGAAATTAAAATAATAGTTTCTTCGACTGACAATGAAATGGTAAAAGGTCTCATTGGTTCTCGAAGTCTGCATGGAATTAATTAATTAATTTAATAGTATGTCCATAACTATATTTAATACTCCATTACTTGTTTTAACACTCCACAATTAGTGTTAAAAAGACTGGAAATACATATTTATACGTATCATACCACCCCAAACAAAGCAATTATGTGACTACATTATAATTGTGGTCTAATCATTTGTTATGTTATTAGAGTTTTTTTTTTGCTGACGGTTATGTTATTAGAGTTTACGCTTAAGGTTATATATATTGTTTTTTTTAATCCTCCCATTCTTAGGGGAGATAATATATAAAATTGTTGTTATAAAATAGGCATTCTCTACAACTATTAAAGTAAACACAAAGGTCCAAAAAGAAACATTATTTGGTTTCAAATATAACACGTTAAATAAATAAAAATTGTAAGCTTGAAATATGAAATAAAATATTAATTAATTTTCAATTACACTCCGTGTTCTTTCTCATATACGTGCGCCTCACCTTTAAGATAACATGTTTGTAATATTTTATAGAAACTCTCACCGTGCTTCACCTTTTTATTTTTTTATATTTTTTTCGAGGGAAACCTTTTTATTAGTATATATCGGTTTTTAATGTATTATTAAGTAATATGTGCAATGAAAAGTTGTGGATGACAGACTAATTTTAATGTATTATTAAGTAATATATATATAATATCAAGTTAGACGATAACTCATAACTTTAAGACTCTAGAGAATTATACTTCATCTTGATCATTCACTTTTTTAAGATCTAATGATTAAGTTATACAAAAATAAATCTAATCTTAAAGAAAATAAATGGTAGAGATGGAGTGTAATACTCTTAAAGTTTCTCTTTACCTCTAGTTTAAAAATTAAAATTAATTAATAGATATTTTAGGAATAATAACATTAAATAATACAAAATTAGTTAGTCATGCTTATATTTAAATTCCCCAACGTTGTTTTTTTTTTTTTTTTCTTATAGTTAGTCATGCTTTTAATATGAACTGAACATGTTCCAACCAGAGCTTCCTCAGTTAAGGTTGAGGTTGTCTTGTCTAAAACATTAGGTGTAATCTACCTTTCTCCTTTCTTGACGAGGGGTTTTTATGTTTTCTTAATAGACTTGAAGTTGATCCCGAACATTTTAGGATTTAGCCCATTAATTGCAATAGCGTTTGCTTTCTCCATTATTAAGTTATTATCGTCCCAGATTAGATCAATGTTGTACCAGTTTTAATCTATTGGGCCTGGTGTGGCCTGATAATTGTTTTATATATGTAAATATTGCATCATATTTTGTAGCGATTATCCAATGTTCTTAAGATTTTTAGTTTAGTTTGAATTTATTTTATATAGATTTGTATAGTTTTGTTAATTTTAACCACATGAAGCTATTTTGTGAAAAATATACTTAAATTCATGTTTTGTAGGTCTATGTTCAACAACAAGGGAAGACAAAGAATTGAGACAGCTCGCGCTTAGCAAGGTAGGCGGTCTATGAAGCGCTGAGTGCAAGGTTACGCTAAGCGAACATTTATCTTGAATTGAAGATTCACTAAGCACTTAGTTGCACTTAGCGAAAGCCCTGTATCTGAGATGAAAAAAATCGCGAACTTGCACTTAGCGGACATGCGTGCTAAGCGAAAGTTCACTTATAATATATAAGTTTCACTTTGTAATTTTAAAAGCATTCAGAATCTTGGTGAGAGCTTAGGTTTGTTTAGAGCTACTTCTTCCTTTCCATTGTAACCCATTTTTTGTATGTTTCTCATGACAATGAGAGACTAGTCCATCTGTGTTAAGGACTTGAAACTAGGTGCTAACATATAAACGCTTTCCTTCATATCTATCCATTGAATATTCAGTTTAAAATTCATTACTTTATTTTATCGCTTGTTATATGATTCGGTCCATTATATATGCATGCTGTGGAGTTTAACTGCCATAGACATATGCTTTTGAACTTGGAAATGAGATTAGGAAGGAGTATATCACTAGACATAGGGTAAACTCCATCCTTTCTTTATTTTTATTATGTTATATGATTGGCCCGTTATATATGCATGTTGTGAGGTTTGGGTGTTATAGACATATGTTTTCGAACTTATAATTGAGAATGGATTCTAATGGAATGTATTTCTAAACATAGGATAGATCCCATCAGCTTCGTAAAGATCTCCGAGCTTCACCAAACCACTCAACTGAACTTACCGAGACATCGGAAGTGAGGTTGAGTAGTTTAGGCTTAATTTGATGAGACATCACGTTTTGAACACTTCTAGATCGAAGGTAATTTGAAGTATTACTTTGAATAAAGAATATATTTTGTATGTTTACATGGAAGCAAATCAGTTGAACCAAATTCTTAACATATCCATCATCACTGTTTCGTATCTATGCATTCCAACTACTCAATGCTTGTCCTGAATCAAATTTCTTGTTTTATTATTTGTCCTTAATGCTATTTATTAGTGTTTAGTTTATTTTTTGCTGTTACTCATGTTTTACAACAAAAACCACTTCTAAAATCAAACTAATGTTTAGGAACTGATAACTTTACTAATAGTTAATACGGACAAATCCCTATGGATTCGATACTGGGATCTTCCCTTTTATACTATTTGTGCGATATTTGGTACGCTTGCCAAAATATTTCATCATGGCCCAATTAAGATTTGAAATGATATGCATAGGAATTGGATCAGTAAGGTCGTATCCAAAATGGTACACAACCCTCGAGCCTCAAGTCCGAAAGACAAAGAGGCTTAAGAGTGTGGATTGGGATCGGTGATAGGATTTTGGCAAGCGTACCAATTTTGCACAAGTAAATATAAAATGGGAAGTCCAAGTATTGAATCCATAAGGACTCGCATAACACTCGACAAAAAGGCAATGTTTCATTGACTATGGCTATCGGAACAAGTGGTTTTAAGTTTAAATGCAAGAATGTAAAATAAGAACATGAATAAGCAAAAAATTAAAGAGAAAAGAGACAAGAGATAAGAACTCTTTTTGGCATTTTCACAAACACTTAATATGCATAAATCGATTTTTGCAAAATTAAGAAAATGTTGGGGCTTGATTTCACTCCACCTTCCTCTCATGTATCAACAATGTTAAATACCTAAGTTCTAGTATTAACATCACTATCAACCAATAAATATACTCTAACCTAATTCCTTAGATGGAAAGATTCTAAGTTCCTTGATTAAACTCTCAATTCCTTGAATAGTTTAGCCAAGTAACTTGCATCAAGAAAAGTGGTCATTAGATAGCTAAACAGACAATTAGTTATCTTTTCCAATTCAAGGTTCAAGTGCACTTTTCAATGATCATTCAAACCCTAACATCAAGCGAAGGGTAATCAAGCCAAAGCAAGCATTAAGCATAGAAAAAGATAATAACATTAAGCTAAACTCGAATAGAAACTTAGAGTATCACAAAAGAGAAAGAGTTGAAAGTTACATCAATCCCCAACAAAAGTTAAACAAACTACAAAACTAAAAGAAGAAGAAGAAGAAGAAGAAAAAGAAAACTAAAGAAGGAAGAAATTGGAAAAGAATCCATAGAGAGCAATGGAGAGCTTCATAACTGCCTTAAGAACCCTAAATTTCTTCTCCCCCAAAACCCTCATTGGTCCAATGATAAGAGATGCCTTAAATACAAGAAAAGTGTGTGTTTCGTCTTTTTTACATAAGTGACTTCGCGCTAAGCGCCAAATGAGGCTAAGCGAGAAATGGGTCTTATGCTTAGCAACAAATAAGGCTTAGCGAATTCTTCTATTTTTTTTTTCACAAAAAGGGAAATTCGCTAAGCCTCAAATCAGGCTTAGCGCCTCTTCAATCTTCAGCAATTTCTCTCAAGGCTTTAGGCTTAGCCGCTCTAGCTGGTGCACTAAAACTCCTTGAAATTTTCTGCAATTCTCCAATCATTTATTTCTTCATCAAAATAAACCAAAATTAGATTAAAAAAAATCACATAACTAACAATTTCAAAGCTATTCTAATTTACTCACAAATTAATTATAAATAAGGTCAAACAAAGCTTAGCTTTATTGAAATATTAAGATAATTGCCTTTAAAATAATGATTGAAACAATGCTTCCAAGGCACTTATCAATCGGATTCATGAAGGTACACAGTCCTCGAGCCTCAAGCCCAAAAGACGAAGAAGCTTAGGAGTGTGGATCAGATTCATCAGGTTTTTGTTTTTTAATTGAAATGAAGTCCAAGGGAGAGAAAGAGGTTTAAGTATCCCAACTAGGTTGGCATACCAAAACCAAAGACCTACCCCCATCTAAAATTGCATTAATGATAAAAGAAAGGATTACAAAAATGTTTAGTTACAATGGGTTCATGGAACCCATAGAATCAGTACAAAAGATATTTAAGCAAATCTATAATTAGGCATATTACATTGATTTCTATACATAGGAGTCCTAAGAAAATTTAGTGCTATACTAAACCAAGTAAAGGGCAATTTGTGGTTGAGGCCATGGCTGGCCAAGGCGTCAGCACATTGATTACCTTAACGAAAGATATGAGAAACTTTAAGCTTGAGGTTGGATTTTTGCTTCATCATTTGACACAATTGCTTGCGTAACTGCCATGGAACTATATCCGTATTATGAAAAGCTTGGACTGTGGAGCTTGAGTCACATTCTAACCAAACATTACACCAACTGTGTAAAAAGCATAAATCAATAGCCTTTATGACAACCCACAATTTTGCATACAAAGTTGTTCGAATGCCAATGTATTCAGAAAAACCACCTTTATAGCAACCTTGATTGTCTCGAAAAAGTCCTTCAGCAGAGGCATGGCCAAGAGATCCAATAGCAACTCCATCCGTATTGCATTTGATGCAATTAGCTGTAGGGGATTGCTAGAAAATAGGTAATGGAATTAATGTCTTAGGTGATTGTGGAGTGATGCCAAAATAGGCAAGGAAAGGTGCTTCAGCATGAGTTAAAGAGAGTTGTCCAGTAGATAATCTACTAGTTAGGAAGACTTGTGCTTTAATCTGATGAAATATATGAGAGACGGGAATCACTTGATTTCTGAAATGATGGCTATTACGACTAGTCCAAATGGACCAGAAGATATGTATTATAATTGATAGAAAAATGTCTTTAGCTTGTGAACCAATTATTTGATTGCAAGAAAGAAGAAGAGCTTCCAATGAAGAAAGAGATAAATGCACAGGAGATATATGCTGAAGCCAGTTCCAAAACTGCAGAGCAAAAGGATAGCATAAAAATAAGTGTTGCATGGTTTCCTCAGCTTGCATACAATGACTGCATATTGAAACTATAATGAAGCCCTTCTTTTTAAGAAGATCATCAATTGGTAAGACTCTATGTAGACCTCTCCATAAAGTGAAACTTCTGGATGGGGGAATTGATTTTGACCAAACTATTTTTGCCCATGGGACTTACTGCAGTATGAGTGAGATAAAATCATAAACGTTTTTAAAAGTAATTTTTCTAAAAGTCGAGGATGCCTAAACAAGAATGTCTTTATCTTAATTGGTAGGAATTGGAATGGAAGACAAAGTTGCTCTGATAAAGAGGATAAGTTGTTCAATTAAGTTAGGGATCAGGCACTACTGATCTTGAACCATAAAGTTAACTTGCACTAGTAATTTCTTTCTAGTTGTTGAGGGGATGTTAAGATGATCCGCAATTGAGGTTTCTAGGTACCAAGCATTACAGAACATATTAACTTAACTTTTTTTCTCTTTCAACTTAATTACCATCTTTTTCACGTGTGATCACTTTTTTGGGTTAATTAGAATACTTGAACGTACTTGCCTTTTAAAACAACATTTTCCACCCTTTACTCTTTCGTCTATATTGTTAGAACCAAGACATTAGATGATGTTTGGCCCCTAATCTTTTGATTGATTTTGATGATAACAAATATGATAATATTTTATCAACTAATGGTTTGAAATTGAGTAATTTCAGGAGCTAAACATATCACAGACAATGATATAATCTCTTCTATCTCACTTTATTATATTGATTGTCTGAAAGCGCTTTTATAACAAACAAAGCATCCAAAGTGCTTTTAATTAGACAACGTTGTGTTGGAACAGACCATGAAATGGTCTCAAGAAAGACTAAGAGGAGTCTCAGATCAAACCATGTAGTAGTCTTGGAATAGACTATGCGAAGTCTCGAATCAGACCATGCAGCAATCTCGGAACAGACTATGCAAAGTGTTGGACTAGACAATACAAGTCTAGGACCAGACTATGCAATAGTGCTAGACCAAACCATGCATAAGTCTCAGACCAGACTATGTCTTAGTTGGATCAGACCATGGGTAGTTCAATGCTTTGTAGACAATGTGTTTAATTACTATAACTTGACTTTATGAATGCTCTGCCTAAATAAAAAGAAAGGTAGATATTTACTGAACACTTTTCAAGTATACCTCGTATGTCTAGTTATATGTCTCGTGAAAGGTGAAGTTTAGTGGTACAACTAAAAAGACTAATCAATTTTGAAAAACACACCTACAGCCAAACGCAGAGTTGTGACAAGACAGGAACCTACTCCTATCTAATCAAGCTCAAGCTAAAGCAACTTCAACACTCAACTATGAAACAATGGATCAATCTTTTCCAACGTTCAAATCCATGAAGCTCTATTGTAAATAGATGCTTCCATGCAACGAGAAGACTAATGAAAATATCTAAAGAAAAACGAGTAAGTGAACACAAGCCGAAAAGCAATCAAAGCACACTTCGAGAAAAGCTTGAAACCCTAGTGAGAAGAGAGCTGAGAGAAAAGAAACTTCATCTTCTATATAACTCATAGAGATTGAGTAGAAAGTTAGGAGTGATTTAGTGATCAAAGAATACTTAGGAAGTAAAATCTCAAGGGGAGATTCATACTTATAACCAAAAAAGCATCTCTCATCCATTGAACCAATGAACATTTTGTGTATATTCATAATAAAAATAATTAAATTTTATAGTATATCTTATTACTGAACAAAAGTTAATTAATTATTAATTATTATAAATATTATAAATATATTATACTATATAATAAAATTTAATAAAGTAATATAAATATTCTAGTAAATTATTGAAAATGGAGGGCATTTCTTTTTAAAAAAAGTAATATTAATATTATTATAGAAATCAACTGAATAAATTCTAGGGGTAAATAAATCAATTTCAATAATGAATTTATGAAAATTAGGTTAATTTGTGATGTCATTTTTTTAATTTTTTAGTATGAAATTTTAATATATATTTTAATAAAGATCATATCATCCTCATACAGTTCAACCAGTGACTTACTAGTTTGATTTTTAAAACTATATTATATAATAATACATTTTTCTTTTCTTTCAGGAGATTATGTATTATATATAAGGAATGATTGATCCATACTCATATAACAAAATTGTGATAATTAATTACAAATAAAAATAAGTTTTGGCCGTTGATGGAATATAACAAATTAAGTAAGAGAGATAATTAATAAATCACGATGTTTATATCTATAATTTCTGACATAGCTCTACAAAAACTATCTGTACAAACAACGTATAATATTCATTATGTTTATATATATGTACGTGATCAAAATCAAGAGACAAAGTAATATAAGTATGTAGAAAAGCAATGATAGGATCACGTGGCATGCCCTGCTTGGACGAGAGGCTATATAATACATAGTTTATTCAGTTGGTAAGGTAGTTTAATAAGACATAACAAGCTGTCAATAGCGTTTTTATCATTTGTGAGACTAACCCTAATATTGAAGAGCGACGTAAACGAGAACTTGAGGGCACGGCATAACATAATAGATATAATTTGGAAAGGGAATAAAATCAGATTTTTAGTGTCTTCAATAATGAGTATATATATTCATCATGCTTTACCGGTTATATGTAAACACACTATTCCAGAAGAATTTATAAAAGAAAGAAAAATATGAAAAAAAAATTAAATTAATTTTTCTAAAAGGTAAAATTGTATTTTCTCATAATCAATTAGGAGAAGTTTTCTCATATAGAATTATTTAAAAGACATGGGACTTCTACAAATTAGCTATTAGAAAAAATAATGTTCACTTCTAGATAAATTAATTTTATTATTTCTTCATATTTTTCCCTTCTAAAAATCCTTCTATAAGTAGTGTGCCTAAACAGATGCATATATCTTAAGTTTCTAGATTTTATTCTCTGGCCTTTTCAACTCCTAAAAAGCCTTGGTGTTGGCAGATTTAGGGTTTCTTTAAGCCATTACCAAAGGTCGTGCAATGGCCGGTGCAATTTCCAAAGACCTCACTCAACATTGTTTGAAGACATGCTATAAGAAAAAAAATTAATTGGATGAAGTGTGGAACGAATGGGAGCGTGAGGTTCGGCGGAATCTATGGATATATATGGACTAACTGACTAGTGAGTGTTCTTAATGTGTTTAATTAATTGGCTTTGTTCAGGTAATCTATTCTATTAATATTGGATTAATCTTGTGTACGATCCTTTGAGGAATTCGATTAATTTTGTGTACGATATCACAGCTAGGGTCTTAGCTTTTTCGTGGATACTATTGTCCCCGTCATGCACAATGCATACATATATGGTAATGTAATGTAGGAACCATTAAGGCAATGACACAATGATTAATTTATGTGATACTATATAATGATAATATTGTAGAAAAAGCATTATTTAATAAAGTAAAAAAGTTAACTTTTGATTATATTTAAGAACAAAAAAAGTGTATTTTTTTTTATTGCTTATAAAATAGAATAGAGGAAGTATGATTGTAGCTTCATCTTATTATCTTATATATATATTTTCAATGAGTAGAGAAAGATAGTTTCACTCGCAGCTAGCTGGAGGAAAACGCAAAGATATTTTTGCCATACATTAACAACTTTGACTTTGTAAGGGTGCGATATATAGAAATTCACGGCAATGTCAATTCCGTATGTAGGTGTACTTCGTTGCTGTCAATGAGTTGGAGGATATAACTTCCTTTTTCTTCATGGAGCAATGGGAATATATATCGATTTTCAATGTGAACAAAATAGCGCAATGCCTCTATAATTTTAGAGTTTAATTATAATATACTTATGGTGTAAAAAGATTTTAATATTATCATTGATAATAAATTATTATATATTATTGTTTAGAGAGAATTTGTTACCTCCAAATTACATGATGGATGTTTCAGACAACAAAGATGACTCCGGTGTGAAGTGAAACTTGCAAAGAAACGTGATATTCCAACACTTAAGTCAATGAATGTAGATGTATAAAAATAAACATAGATCCATACTTGCAAACATGAAAATGTCTTATACAACCGTAGTTAGTAGTTAGTAGTTATTAGTTACTAGTTAGCTAGATCTTTGTCCTACATTGGATCTCAACTTTTACACCGTTATCATAAGTTTATCTCTAGTGGTGTATTTTTTAGATACTTTTTCTTGAAGTATTGTTGCTTTAATTTTTTTTAATAATATATTTTTAAAAGTTGAAGAGTTAATTTTATTGTGAAATCTATTAGAAGTAATTTTGAAGAATTGTTTATCATTATTGGAGAAATTTGATAATTAAGATTGTTTGTATAAAAAAAAATCTGAAAAGAGATGATGTATAATGATTGGTTTAATTGAAAGCAATAAAAATTGGAATCATTGTCATAGATGCTCTAAGTAGAATATTGATTTATACTTCATACTTTGTGATTCATAAAGAAAAATAATATTCTTTTAAGCACTCTTCAAATTATTGTTTAAAGATGATAATAGTTTTTAATATCTAATCATACTTCAGTCAAACTATTATTTGTGAAAATGAATTAGCATGAGGTGCATAGAATAAGAATTAGAGTCTGAACAATAAACTTCTCTAAAAGAATTTTTGAAAAAAAAATGAAAAAAAGTAAAATTAATTTTTTTTAATAGTTAATCAATAGAATTCTTATATATATATATATATATATATATATATATATATATATATTTTGTTAGGAGAAACTAAGAGAACTTTTATAATTTAGGTATCGGTAACTTTAGCCTTCAGCCTAGACAACATCCAATTTTAGGTCATAAATAGATTTTTTTTTTTCTTTTAGAAGTCATTCTAGAAAATTTTGGCTAGATATATTTTTAAACATTATGCGTAAACGCAAGTGCCATACAGCCTAGCTAGAGGAAATGCATGATCTGTGTGAGATATTACAGCATAAAGTCTGAAACAAGATTAAACAAAACTGATATGTAAGGCGTTATATAATAAATAAGATATAGGAATCATGGAACGGATAGTACATTAATCTTGCAAGCCTATCCTGTTATTGGTGGACAAAACTTACATACAATGTTTTTGAGTTTTCATGCAATTCGAATTGTTTCTCTAATATAAATTGAAATTTTCTACTTTAATAATTTTTCCATCACATGATATGAAACATGTAGTCAGAAAATCCATGTATCTCAACAGATTAACTTTTCACTCTCGACTAAGGGATATGACCAAAAAAAAAAAAAACACTTAGAAAGAATTGTATCTAAGGTTTAGTTTTTGGTTCAATGGATGTCTTTGTTCGTTAGTGTCGACACTGCATACATAACATAAGTTCTTGAAGCAATGGTGAGCTTGTAACACCTAGGAGACAAAGAGCGTTCTCCACGGTTGCTCTGTCGGTTCATAAAATAGTAGTTTAAAAAGAAACTGAGATTCATCCCACGATGTGGCCGCCCTTAGACCTTCATTTTTTAATTCCCTGACAGAATTCCTTTGTGCTTATTATATTCATATCGTAGACTCCCACGTTCGTTGTTCAACAACAACGCGCATGCTAACCTAAGCTACTTCTAACTCCTAACTATACATCACTATCACCATTAATCTCGGTTAGTCTCACCTCTCAATCATTACACTTAGACCCCTTTTCCATTTAGAGCACAATTTAATTAAGGTGCTTAAAAACCCATTGAAAAATTAACACTATTCTAAATTATCACGCATGAACTTGGTCCCATATGAGTTGTCCTTTGTCCTCAGTGGACTACTCCTGAGTTCAGTTACAGAGAACTAGGACCTATCCATGACACAATCATTACAATTTAAAAATGCATTTTACAATTCAAGTCAATGCTTACACTAACACTTCTCTTGGGATTGGGTATAAATATGTCTATAGTTTTTGCTTATGCCAAGCAAGTACATTTACTTACTAATTAGAGCTTCAATTCTCTTTGCTTTTGCCCTTTTCTTTTCTTTCTTTCTTTCTTTTTTTCTCCCCAAACACAGACAATAGAATGGAACCTGTAGGAGCCTTCCCTGATGGAGAATGGGAATGCTTTCGCAGAATATTTGCAAGTGATGAGCATGATTATGATTTATTCACACCCCAATTTCCACTCCTTCTTGACGGTGGTGATGATGATTTGAACAACATTGTGACACACCACACATTTTGTGCTGCTGCTCCCGATCAAGCCGGTGAAAAGGAGCGTATGTTTTATTCACAAGAAAGTAGCTATAGTAATAGTAGCAATTGTAGTGGTGGTGATTATCATGACACTACTGTTTTCATTGCAAATCCGGGTGGCACAAACTATTATTTTAGTTACCCTGATCACCATGTGCTGGCAAATAATAATAATAATGCATGTGTATATTCCATGGATCATGAGAAACATTTTGCCTCTTTTGTCCCTTGGCTTGTTGACAATACTGTAACGGAAGAGGAGGGTGCTAAGTTGTATGAAGATGTGGCAAGTGATCACAGATTGGAGAATTCTGAATGCAATCGAATATTGCAACCTATTGTTTTTCCCACCAAAAGGAAGCTTGATGTGCCTGCTGAAGATAAAATGAACAACAGAGGATCTGAGAATCAAAAGAAAAAGGCTCGTGTTTTAAAAGATGTAAGTTCTGTCTCTAATTTCTCAAAGAGTAGTACAATAAAATTTAATTTGTGTTCTTTAACCTGTAGAAGTCAATAAATTTATCATACATACCAATTTGTTATTAGATATCAGTGTAAAAAAATATTTACACTTTAGTTCATAAACTAGTTACTCGATACACTCAATTTCTAAAATTAAAAACACAAGTCAGTTTTGATCCTTAAAATTGTAAAAATATCATTTTTAATCCTTGGAATCAACAAGTTATTTTAATCCCTAATGTTACAATGAAGGGTCATTTTTGTTGTCCCTGTAACAATAAGGATTAAAACAACCAATATTTAGTAATATCATAGACTAAAATGATATTTTTATTATTTTAGGATTAAATTGATGAAGACTAAAAAGTTTAATTGTGTTCTTTGATCAGGGGCAAGCAGGATGCATGAAAAACGCATGGTCCAAGAAGAATGAGAAACATGGCAGCAATGGGGAAGATACAGAAGAGACTAATTTAGGATCAGATGGTCAAAGCTCTAGCAGTAACATGTCAGAGGATGATAACAAAGAGAATAGTGGAGGAACTACTTCAGCCTCTAAGTCTGCTCTCAACTCAAATGGAAAAACAAGAGCAAGTAGGGGATCAGCAACAGATCCACAGAGTCTGTATGCAAGGGTATGTAATTAACTAATAATCACTTTCAAATACAAAACCTGTTTTTATTTATGATAATTTTATAAAACTATCTGTCATGTAAACTCTTTTATTTTTATTTTGCTTTTCTCATGTGATGTGCTTGCTTAATTAGTATACTATGTGTGTGACTGACTCTTATATATATTACTCTTTTTGAATATTGCAGAAAAGAAGAGAGAGAATAAATGAGAGACTAAGAATCCTACAGAGTCTTGTCCCAAATGGAACCAAGGTAAATAATTAATGTAGTAATTTTTGTTTTTAATAATGAAGTCATGAGTGGTGTGGGGCATAAGCCAAATTCAATGGAGTTGTGTATTAATTTCATGGATGGTCGTGTACTGTGTAGGTTGATATAAGCACAATGCTTGAAGATGCAGTCAATTACGTGAAATTTTTGCAGCTCCAGATCAAGGTATGTGTACACGTACGGGTTGCATAACATTGAAAATCATTCATTGTTTTCTCTATTTTAGAGACATTAATAATATATTAACATATAGTATATGTATAATCAAATTATAACTCTTTTTATTTTTTGTGTAGCTTTTAAGCTCCGATGATCTATGGATGTACGCTCCTCTTGCTTATAATGGGCTTGACATGGGACTCAATTTCAATCTCAACCTCAAGAACTCCTAACCACGCTAGAGGACACGTTTACCGTTTTAACAATAAAAACGGAAAACAGCTACGTAGAATAAAACAAAATTGAGCAATATACTTATAAGTGTTCTAACTCGTTATTATTGGCTAATCAGCTAATGTGAATAAAATAGTCACTTTTTTCATTATTAATTAATAATCACGTGTTGTCTCTTTCTGACTTTTGTGACAATCATCATTAAATGATTGGGAAGCCACCTTGTTGCTCTTGTTCAAAGAACATCATCGTAGTAATGAACTCAGACCCAAAGTGCACGAGTACTTATAGTAATTGCATCAATTTATTATTCTAGACATTGGAAAAAGAAACTTTATGAATATTGTAATCGAGACCTTCATCAATTTATCAGTTGTGAAGTTCTGATCGAGATCATCCACGTGAAGCTGGAAGAACAGTCATTGCGAATAGTATCGGGCAACATTTAAATGAGTAACCAACGATGCTCTTTTTTCCTTTCACTAATGAGAACGTGTGTTTTCGCAACAACAAAAAAAATGAAAAATACACATTCCATGTTGAATAAGTTTTATATATTGAGATTTGTCAAAATACACCTATTCATGTTATAAGTAAATTACATGATAGGTGTAATTTTAATAAAAAACTAATGGATGTATATTAGCAAATTCTATAAACATTTGCTACCATAACAAATGATATTTCAGTGTTTCTTTTTGTATTAATAAAAAAATTAGAAATTTTCATTGTTTTAGACATTGTTTTCCTATTTACTAACAAACTTAAGAAAACCCATTCCATACATTTAAAATGAAAAAAAAAAAAAGACTTTGTGCCTTTCATTATATATATCACATGTTAATAATGTTGTGTAATAGGGGGTGCATAACAAATCTGAGAGAAGAGGTGTGAGGCAACTCTAGTAGTTTGGATACAACTGCCAAGAAATGGCTCTAAAAAATTACTAATTAAAAAACTTAGAGCCTATTTGATTTGCTTTTCATTTTCTGTTTTAAAAACTATTTTTAAAAATAGTTTTTCCTTGTTTATCAATTAATTTATATGTAAAGTCTAACAAGTTTTTTAAAAATTATTCTAAAATAAAGTATTTTAAAAAGTAAAAAGCAGAAACTATTGAAAGATGTTTTCCTTTTCACTTCTTAAGAATAGCACATGAATTAAAACATTTGTTGAATTTGTATTAGGTTATCACGTATGCAAGACTATGCAAGACGGAGAAAGGGTTCGGACTACAGGGAGGAAAAGGAGAGACTGGAGGAGGGACTGTAGGGAAGGGAGGGAGGGACTACAAAGAGATCACATGTCACACTTAATACAGCATCTGTTTCAATTTTAATCTAATTAAAAACTGTTTTCGTTTTCGTCCACAACCATAATTTTTTGTGTTTTTTAGTTTTTAAAAGCTGAAAACAGTTTTAAAAAATAGAAATCAAACAGGCCTTGGTATTTGTTTTATCCAAGTCTAAACTTAGCATTCGTACCATGCACTCAATTTTCACGTGACAAAATTAGAAGAGAATAAAAATGATGCCTTATGAAGAAGAAAGGCAGCTAGGTATGAATGGAATTCTCAAAGCCCATAGTAGCATTTGGGCTAGGATGACAATGACCTAACGTCACACTCACGTGTGCTTCAAAAGAGGCTTCCATTTCCCATCGTTTCTCCAAAACCAACCCCGTTGGTGACCACTTTCCCCTAGTTGCAATTTGCAATTGCTTATTGTCACTAAATAACAAAAATGATTTCCTTTGTAACACTAAATTTATCATGAGATCACCTCTTTTTGCGTTTTTGTTTTGGGTCCAAATGAGAAATAGTAGCATGGTTTACATATAGTTATATGTTTGAAATGGACAGAGAGGTTGATTTCCTCGTCTTTTTCTAATTTAAAATATCACAATTTTAAACTTGTTTTGCCTTGTTAAAACTAAATTGTATCGTCCATTATCAACCTGAAAGTCTCTACAAAGAAAACCAAACATTTTTCATTAACTATATCGTTGATTCAATTGTTATTTTTTATTTTCACGTGATTCGTAATATATTATTTGATTAGGTTTGGGCCCTTTGGCTGAGGTCCCTAAACATAAATTGACCAAAAACACACTAGGTAAGCAATGACTTAAGAATATTGAAAATGTAATATGTAATATTGAAAACACACTAGAAATTTTATATAGCATGTGAGTTTTATTAATCCAACCGCTGAATTATAATTATGTATTATTACCTGAACTGTTTGTGTTAATTTTTTTGAAAATTGAACAGTAATAAAGAAGTGATCCAGTTATTTATATTTTGTTCTATTTTAAAACGTATATATTACGTTTGATTTTAATCTGTATAAATGATATTTCAAATATTTTTTTATTAATATAAATTTTTTTATGATTTACATGGAATAATTTTGCTATCACTCATTTCATACGAAGACAAATTGTCTACTAATCAAACCCCATTGATCATGGAAAAGGTGGAAAAAAGCCATTTTCTTTAGTTTTAAATACTTTTCATTCTTTGTTAATATCTGTTGCAATTACGTTCACAATGACTGGTTGTTGATAAGTGAAATAATTGTCGCTACACGCCTTGTGCATTGGGATTATGTTATTTTTTCCTTTTGTTATTTAAAAAAAAAAATAATGTGCTTGCTTTTAACATCGGATGTGTCATTACTTTATATATAGGCACGTGTATTGTACTCATAGAAGGAAAAAGAAAAGTAAATGATGTTTGCTCTAATTTATATATGTAGATCCAAAAATGACGAGTCAGAATTCAGTTCTTTGCAATTTTGCTGGATCATCGTATTATTATGTTTTTTGATATTTGATTGGGTATTTTTTTATCCCTTGTTGTATGACATTATTTTTTAATATTGATCGGGTATTTTAGATACCATTTAGAACAAATAAGACTAAGCTGTAATTAAAATCTGTAATTTTGGTTGTTTTTTTTTTTTTTTGTTGTGATTTTGGTCTTTTTAATTTAGAAAATCTGTAATTTTATTTTGAATCCTCAATTTTATGTATTTTTTTTTTTTTGTCCAATTGAGTCCGAGATCTTATATATTCAGTTAAAATATCATAAAAATAATTTTAATTAATTAATATATACAAAATAAAAGAAATGAATAAATGTAAATTTGAAGATTAAGTCAAAATTTCAAACTTTTTAAATCGAGGAATCAAAATCATAAAATATATATATATATATATATATATATATATATATATATATATATATTGATAACAAATTGTGAATTAATTATTATAAAAGACCAAAATTACAATTTAGAAAAAAAAAAAAAAAAAAAAAAAAAGTTCCGTCTTTGGCAAGAAATATGGCTGCTAACATGATACCCATTTCAGAATTTTGATGCAGTTCCTGCTTTCATTTGTAGTGCCTTGCAAGCTGATCATATAGCTTGCACTAGGTTCATAATTAGAAGTACTAGTTTTCAGTTTGTTTGTTTTTAATACACTTTAAAATTATTTTACACAGTTAATTAATTATAATTTATAATTATAATAATTTTTAAAATAATTTTATAAAAATTAATTATCTTAATATAAATTAACAATGTAAAATATCATCACTTTTCTATTTGTGTATGTCACCAAAACAAAAACAAATGAGTTGTTTGCCAACACGTTGTTTAAGGGACTTGGAGTTTAGATTATACGAGCCTAAAACAAAAGTAAATTTTTAATACATAAATTTATTCATAATATACACGCTAACTTTTCTATGTGTAAAAAAAAAAATACGGTAGATCGATTGAGATTTTGTTAAGAATATGAAGTCTCTAAGGATGTTTTTAAAATATAAAATTAAATACATTAGAAGTAAATTAAAGAAGTATTGAATAACAATCATAAACTTCGTTCATTTATTAAAAGGATTCAATTAACATGTAAAAATAAATATAAATAGTTTTTATTTAAACTATGTATATAATGTTGAAAAATACATCTAAATATAACTAAAAAAATAAAAATAATAGTATATAATATAATTGTTAAATTTTAAATGACACGGTTTTTATTATAATTTATGAGTTTATAAAGATAAAGTAAAATATATTTTTGGTCATGATATTTTCAAAATTAAGCTTCAGTCACTCTGTTTTATTTTTACACTTCATATATTACTACGATTAATGATATAGTTAAAAATCATTATTTATAACAACTATAAACATATATTTCACCATCAGATTCATATCTATTGTTGGTGGTCGTAGAAGGTAGAAAGAGCACGTGTAAATGAACATTAGTGGACGCTTCTCGTTGGTTTCTAAAATGATATAGTTTCTTGTTTCTACTTTCTAGATACTATAATCTAAAATAAGGAATTTTCCAGCAAAGCAAATCGGTACTTGCTGTTGCTGTGCTTGTGCCCTACCACCTTTTTCCCGTCTGATTAAGGAAAATTTTAATGAGTAGATACATAAAGTCTGTCATATGGTAAATATGTGATTTTATAATTTTAATTAATGATAGATACAATTTTTTCATTCTATACATTTATTCACTGTAAATAAATAAATGTGTAGATAATGGACTAATTAATAGTTGTGAAAAATAATCCAGACAGACAAATAAAATCAGGCGAATCCTGGCTGCTGCTATATATATATATATATATAGTTGTGAATGGCCAAGAGTATAGTTAAAATTAGTGGTAATAGGCCACTCCAACTCTACTCCAGTTGTTTTTGCTGGCAGAGATTCTACCCCACATTATATATATAAGAAAACTCTCCCATGTGATCTGGATGGTTCGTTCCTTCTTTTCCAATCACTCCCTTCCCTATCTTGTCTTGGAACAAACCAAAACACACCCTCATGGCGGTGCCTGTTTTTTAATGCCTGATGTAATTGGCCGCACCAAGCACTTCACATTCAACCATTTTTATCTTTTCTTTTACATTATATTATAGTATAATAAAACTATGCAAATGAATAAACAAATGTGCCCTCCTATGTTTTTTCACATTGAAATCGTGTATAGGATCATGAGACCTACCTCAGAAGAATTTACGAGTATATTTCCTAAAAAAAAAAATTAAAAGCATTTACGAGTATATATGTAATATAATTTGTTCATAACATATGTTAAATTATATACCCTCAATGGTAATGTATTGATCCTAAGATTTTAGGAATAATCTTTTAACTTGATCTTACCGTTATTGTGAGATTCTCATATACACATTGTGGGTGATTATATATATAAAGTTTGAGATTTTCGGCATTGTAGTGTTGTCCAGAGGTAATAGAGACATTGATCTTAAATTAGTTTTTAATTTAAGTTACACATTACTTTGAATGTTAATTTAAGCGGTTGACCATCGTACTTTAATTTTTGAGATTTCATCCATTTTTATTAGTTTTTTTTTTTATGTTTTGAAAATTTTATATTTTATTTTGTTAGACATTTTATTTTATTTTATATTTTATTTTTATGTATATGATAATAAATATTATTAAATTTTTTTAAAAATAATTTACTTCATCTTGGTCTTGATATGTCATTGAATATAAATTTTCTAGTTCTAGTAATTGATCAACAATGGATAAGTCAATCTTCTCAATTAAAAGAAAACTTTGACGACAATTAATCTAAGAAATACATAATCCTTCAAGTCTGAGTCGAGATTTAATAAGTCTTGACTTGACGACAATTAATTTAAACGATACACAATCTTTTAAGTCTCAATCATAAGGATGAAGAGAGTCAACTAAGAGCAAATCTTTGTTTGATGACAATCAATCTAAGAGATACATAACTCCTCAAGCTTGAATAGTAAGTATGAAAAAATCCAATTAAGAATAAGTTTCGACCGACAATCAAACAGATACACGAATACATAGTTTCTCAACTTCAAGTATATGAAAATCGAAGAATCTCACTCAAAAATCAATCATAAGATCCAAAATCCTTCTGTTTTGAATATATGAGCACAAAGAGACTTAAATTAGAGCCGATATACAATCGACCATAGTTTTTAACCAATCGATATAGTTGGAATATATGTTTTTGTTCTTAGACCTGAGATATACTGCATTACTGGTGAGAATGTGAGCTTAGAGAGTAACTAAGAATGAGTGGAGTTATGTACAGTTGAGAAAACTAAATAGTGTTATAGAAATTTGAAATGGGGTCCCTTGCCTCCTTGGTTGAAAGAAAGAAGGAAAAGGAAGAATCTACTATGATCACTTTCCAAGTTGCGGCAAGAGAAAAGATGTTGACAGGAAAAGTCGTTGGGTTGAGTTGAGTATCCCTGACGTGCCGGATGGCTGCTGTAGAATAGACGAACTCTAATTGGCAATTGGGACCGCGTTCACTCCCCTCAACCTTTCTTTCTACTTTATTATTTATTATTTGATTATTTGACTACCATCTTTGAATTTGGAACCAGTCTCCTTCCAGACTTCTTCACTCGGTGTTGCGTTTTGTTGTGTTGGTTCTCAGTCCCTTCTCCACTCTCTTCCCTTTATTAGTCCCACATTGTTTGACCGACCTAGCTAGCTAATGTTAAATGTAACTCTTGGCCACCAAGAAATTCCCCCACAACGTACCAAAAAACGTGCTCCACTATACTCCACCTGTATTCTATCTATCTCTTCTCTTTAACAATTAATTAATAAATATTCTCTATTTTATTTTTTATTTTTTATTTATATTAGCTAGTTTGCGCACCGCGCTTACTTGCTCACCACTTGTCACGCAACTTCTCTCATTTTCTCACTTCCTTATAAACCCCCCCATCCCTCCTCACTCTCAATCCAAATTCAATCAACTCAACACAAACCAAAACTCAAGCTAAATCCTCACTCTCTCTCTCTCATACTTCATTTACCAAACACAATGGCTTTGGAAGCTCTGAACTCACCTACAGCAACCGCTCCATCTTTCCCCTTCGACGACCCAACTATTCCATGGGCCAAACGCAAGCGTTCCAAGCGTTCTTCACGCGACCACCCTTCCGAAGAAGAGTACCTCGCTCTCTGCCTCATCATGCTCGCTCGCGGCGGCACTAACCGCCACGTCACTCCTCCGCCGCCACAGTCCCAACCACAACCGACCGTAGCAGATCCTTCTTCCACCAAGCTCACTTACAAATGCTCCGTTTGCCACAAAAGCTTCCCCTCTTACCAAGCGCTCGGCGGACACAAGGCCAGTCACCGGAAACTCGCCGCCGGAGGCGGCGATGACCAGCCCACCACCACCTCCTCCGCCGCCACCGCCACCAGCTCCGCCAACACCGCCTCCGGGGCTGCTGCTGGTAGGACCCACGAGTGCTCCATCTGCCACAAATCCTTCCCCACCGGACAGGCACTTGGCGGACACAAACGTTGTCACTACGAAGGTAATAACAGTAACAGCGTTGTCACCGCCTCGGAAGGGGTGGGCTCCACCCACACCGTCAGTCACCGCGACTTTGATCTCAACATCCCGGCTTTTCCGGATTTTTCGGCCAAGGTCGGAGAAGACGAGGTTGAGAGCCCTCACCCAGTCATGAAGAAGCCGCGTCTCTTCGCGATTCCCAAGATCGAAATCCCTCAGTTTCAATGAAGAAGCCTCGTTGAATATATAATTCAACCTCGTTAGCATATGGATTTTTGGTTTATTTTTTGAGAATTAATTTTGATTGGTTTTTGTACATAGATTATAGATTACAGATAGATACTACTTGGAAGTTTTGTTGGACCGTACCGGACCCAGTTTCTCTGGTTTAGGTTGTACTTTCATAGTGGCAGATTTGCAATTCAATTCAATTTATTTGTGAAATTATTCGATCTAGTTTAGTTTTTGCGTTGTGGAGTTTTTTTCGCCATGATGAAACGGCAGGGTCGCGTGGTGGCAGTGCCATGCCAAGTTTCTGTTTTAGTATTTCGGTTGAAACCACTTGCGCATCTTTCTGACTGTGTCTGAAAAGTGGAACTCAACATCATCTAATTCATCCCCCTTTTTAAGTGTTCACGTCTACGATGCTTTATTCTATCCACACTATTTTCACAGCACCACTTCTTTTCTTTTTCCGTTACTTAAAACACTTTACTTCAAGTAGTTCTTTTCTTAACTGAAGCACTTAAGCGCTTTTCTACTTAACGTGAGAAATGAGAACTGAGAGCGCGGTGTAAAAGTTCACGGTTTTTACTGTTGGAAACACTGCGCACACTAACACTATAGTAGATGGTATAGTACCTTTTTTTTCTTATTTCTTGGCCACAGTAATGGAAGTACTTTTTTTTTATATGCTCGCTTCACTTTATATTTAAACATTTTTTAGTACGTGTTTAATTATAGTTATAATTAATTTATTTAATTTTTTATATTCATACTCTAATTTTTAATTAATACAAATGTTAGGTGTTGATATCGACTTTCAACGTCTAATTATTTGAAGTTCAGCTAGTGAACTTGAAGAATTAAATTTTGTTAGAGACTTGTAGACTGTTTGGTTTTACATCCAATTGCTGAGAAAATCACGTCAACTTTACGTTTTAGGCCAAACAAGTATTTATAGCTTTGAATTTTCAATTTTCACATCAAATAAGCAGGGAAACGCGGAATCAAACACGGGCATAGTGCCTATGTATATTTCCTGTTACTGAAAAGTCTGGAACTGTATACAATAAACTTTAAATAATAAAAAGGTATTTTTTTTATCCGCAGATAGAAAAAGGCTAAATCAGATACTCTATGGAATTGTCGTCAATGATTAAAATTAGGATAAACTAAATTGAACTCTTCGAGGTTGACACTCGATATTTTTTCTTATTTAAAAATTTATCTCCCTCAATCAGAATAAGTTTCAGAAAAAGCATCACTGTAATTTTCCTTTAAAAATATACTAGAATATAGTAGGGATACTGATTTGGATCGGAAGGAGGTAGACGACACCTGAAGAGTGGAAGCAGAGAGGATGAGGATGTTTCGTGTATAAAGTATAAACTACTACTATAAAGTATAGTTTAGATAAGAACGAGGTTTAGAATTTTACACATTGCAATCAAACGCAGTTGATGCGAACGACACGTGCAATTACTACTTATCTTCGAATTAATTACTTGTACTTTTTTACATATTTTATTGTACTGTTTATATGCAATATTAATGAACATGAACGTTGACCCTGTTAATAATTTCCTCACATTTTTCCAATGCCTCCAAGTAATGTTCTTGTGACGCGTCATTGAATGCAAATGGTCCCTAAGATTACTAGACGCCAAAGTGTCATTAACAATAGTATATAGTATTGTGGTTTGATTCGTTTTACATGTGGGCGTATTAGGTAAGGATTAATGGTACTGAAATTTCATTCGTTTTATATGTGAATGATGATGTATAGCTAGAAGAAGTAAAAGAATATGAATATATCATGCCGTGTTACTTTGTATGTGCCAATTACTTACTCCAGATAACTCCTACGGTATACAATATTTACCTTCTCTATTGTAAAATTTGCTTTGCTGCATTAAAATAATCAGTTACGTACCCAGTTTTAGGCCAAACTCACTTTGCGTGTTATAGGGCAGAGTAACCCTATTGTGTTCATACTAGGATGTTTTTTCACATGATATTATATCGGTTATTAATGTACTTGCTATATTGTGCAGAACGCGTGGACCTTCATGCACCTTCTCAGATGGACACGGTTTCTAATTTTAGTTTACACGTTAAAAGCTTTCCACTTCATGAATAAGATTAGGAATAAACCAGAGACAGCACATAACCTCTTTTTTATTTTATTAACAATTCAGGATAATATGCGTTTATTCTTCCTTGGGAAATAATAATTTATAGATCCGGAAGATATTTAGGAAAAAGTTGAAAGTGAACAAATTGTTGGTGTTTTTTTAGGGTATTCCAAAATCGCTTAGGAAAAAAATGTCCAGTAAAATTAGAATTATCTTGATCTTTCTAAGGTCATTATTATGCCCACTGTGGACAGGTTGATTCGTGGAAGAAATATTGGTCTTTAAAGCCTTGCAAAGACTTGCAATAAGTCTTACAAATATTTTCTCTAATGAATTTGGTTGTGTGGCATGAAATGAAAGTGGAAATATTTAAAACAAAATGGTGTAATATAAAAGTGTGAGACCCACGTCATTTTATTTTTTTTATTTATTGATAATTTAAACTCAACAAAATTAGGATTAATAACATTTTTAATTGGAGTGTTAAATGAATTATTTTAATTCTAATAAAGTTATTTAACCATTTTTTATTATTGAAATAAATGATATTGGATTATTTATTTAACTATCATAAATTATTACAAATTAAATTATTATTATTATAAATAATATTTTTTAATTATAATAAAATCTATAAAATTAAATTAATTACTCCTTTAATAACCATGATATTTAAAAGAATTTCTAAAAAAAAAATTTAAATGTACTTGGAACTATAAAATCTACCAAATTAAGATAAACAATTCAAATAAATAACTCAAATAAACAATTGATGATTCTAGATTTCTAAGATAACCATATCTTGCCGCCAAATTTCTCTATATATTCCATCAGTGTCTTAGAATAATGCATAACTACACACTAACTCCAAAGAATTAGGATGGAGTTCGGAATGGGTCAATCCACAAATGTCAGACCACATCCACTAGTAACTTAGAGAAACGAAATCTCAGCCACAAGTTTAATTTTACTGTTACCTCGATAAATCATGCTTAGTTACGGTTATTCTGTTTGAGATATGGTTAGTTTTAGGACAATATGATCATTACGATTTTTTTTCTAGAATCACTTAAGTATTTGATGAGTTAAAGGAAAAGATAGTATATAAACTCTTTTTAACTTTCATTTTTAAGTGTTATAGAGATTATTTTACATATACTTATTAAATAATATGAATTTTAATAACTGTATAAGCTTACAAAGAAAAACAATAGATTTTGAGAATATAGAGTTTTATCATGAGAATATACAATGTTAGAAGATACTGGTTGAAATCGTAGATTGAAATCATAAGTCTCACTTGTATTATATTTTATGTTTCATCAATAAAAATTTGATATCTTATCTAAATGAATGATATTATTAAAAATATATAAAAAAAAATAATTATTTTTAATAACAAGTATCAAACTTTTATTATTGGATAAAAAAGTGACACATTCAATCTAATAATCATACACATGATTTCAGCTCTTCTTAACCCCATCAATAAGGAGCATGTTGATAATGTACATCGTGTAAAATTTAAACAATATTTTTGATAAAAAAAAAAAAAATATATATATATATATATATATATATATATATATTATATTGAAGAAAATTAATCAATGATTAAGATCCTTGATAATGTCAATATAAATGATCCTCTACCAGCAACCAAGCTTGATATTTTTCTTGACTACTTCTAAAATTCTTTTTGATATCTCTCTTGACGTCACTAAAATTATTAATATACCTTACTCTTTAAATATATTTTCTAAAATGTATTTCTTCCTTTTTCGATGAACTGAATCATTCAGATATAATAATAATAAATAATTATTTTAAACAGTTACAGAGAAGAAAATAGTGTGGGCCACAAAGTTACAACGAGACACCTACCTCTCCACTGCCACCAACGTCGTTGGTCCAAGTTCGTCCAATCTTTTCTCGCTTTCTCCTGCCAAATGCTTAAGGCGGCGTTCAACTTTGCTTCTTTTTTTTTTTTTTTTTTCTTCTTCATAGAGATTAGAGACTATAATTTTTTATTTATGCAATTGTTGAAGTGTTATATAATAGTATTTTAATACTTACACACATATACTATTCTCGACTTTATTAATAAAAAAAATAATTAATAAAAAAAAATATACTATTCTCGAATTTAGGAAAGTGAAGGAGAAGGAAAGAATTTTTTTTAATTTTACTCCTTCACTTATTTTTTAATAGTAATTTTAGGTTTGTATAAATGTAATAAATTTTCTTAATTCTAATAAAATAATTGTAGAATTTATTATTTTATTCTTTTCTTTTTCAATTATTTTTATTATATATATATGTTTTTTTAAGCTGATGATAAAATATTTTTTATAATTAAAAAACAAAATAAAATTCTCCGATCAAATACTTACACTTCCAAGAATCACTAATAAACCTTGGAACAAAGACACTCCGGAGAATCTTACCAGGTGTTTGAATTTGGATCCACATTTTTAACTTTTGTTATTCTCACATGATACATCAATACATAATAAAATAAAATAAAATGGAAAGCTGCTCTCAGCCACTTCAAACCAGACACAGATCCCTTAGTTAAAGAGCAGGTCTAAACATACTTTAATAATGAACTAGTCAATTTCCTTGCAAAATATCATTCCTACTTATCTCAAACTAGTTTAGAAGGCTTTGTAATAATATCTATACCCTTTGCATTATAATTTTTTTTTTAAGAAAAAGAGTGAGACTAGAATTTTGTTTCGGAGCGTAGGCAAATTATTATCTTCAATAAGAACTTATAATACATTGATTAAATTAAGTTCAACATGTGTTATATTTAAGTAAAAATTGATAGAATTTAGCAAAAAAAAAATACAATAAAATATATTCATTCATTTGTTATTGGTCTTTTGATATAGGATATATAAAATACTATAATAATTATAATGCGGATGCATACCTCCACTTTTCAACCATTGTTATTACAAACAAATAAATCACTCAAAACTCACAAACAGAAAAAAAAAAAAAAAAAAGAATATAAGGTAATTTTCTAGCATTTTGCCTTTTTGAAGGTGTGTAAATCAATAGAACATCACAAACTTTATATAGGCAAGGCTAGGGATCCCTCTCATAAAACACAAACTATTTTCTTTGAATTTGCTCCTCCATTAAAAGCCAATAATTCTTTATAAACTTTTGTAATACCTATATGAATTTTAATAATGAGTCACTTGATGATGAATTTCTAACATTCTCCCACTTGATTCATAGTTTTTATTTGACATTAACATATGGTCATAACTTATCAATTTAAACTTGATATTATCACTAAAAATAATTACACATGAATCATAACGGTTATATTTTTATATCAAATATTTCTTTCCATGTATTACAATATGTAACACGTTCTTAGTGAAATATAGGGTAGTTCTAACTTTATTGATTCAATTTGAATCCTTTTATGACTAACTTTAATGTGCAAGATGTCATATAAAAGAAAAGACATATTATTTATAAACTAGTAAGACCCATATGAATTACATGATTCTGAAACACTTTAGCCGACAACCCTTTTGTTAATAGATCAACTGTCATGGATTCAGTGCCTATGAACTTTATAGAGACAAATTATCTCATGATGTCTTCTCTTACAACTAGAAACTTGATATCTATATGCTTACTTCGGCTTTCACTTTTATTATTTTTTGAGAAGTATACTGCTGTCGAATTATCGTAAAATATTTTCAATGGTCTTTCGATAAAGTTTACAACTTTAAGACCAGAAACAAAGTTCTTCAACCATTTAGCCTGTAATGTAATTTCATAGCAACCAATGAATTTTGCTTCCATAGTGGATGATGCAATAATTGTTTGCTTTTTGCTTCTCCAAGAGATAGCACCATCGGCTAATATAAAGATATAACCCGAGGTGGACTTTTAGAGTCCATGCATTCGGCAAAATCTGAATCTATGTATCCCTTTATTTCCAAAGCATCAGTATGCTTGTAGATCAATTTATAGTCCTTAGTTCCCTGAAGATATCTCATAACTCTTTTCGCTGCCTTCCAATGTTCCATGCCTGGATTACTTTGATATCTTCCTAACACTCCTACTACAAAGGCAATATCAGGCCTAGTGCTAACTTGAACATACATGAGACTTCCTACTGCTGAAGCATAAAGAATTTTCTTCATTTCTTCTTGTTCCAATGTTGTTTGAGGACTTTGATTAAGACTAAGTTTTTCCCCTTTAACTATAGGTGCAGCAATTGGTGAACAATTCTGCATATTAAATCTTTTCAAAACCTTTTCTATGTAGGCTTTTTGAGATAATCCCAATGTTCGTATGAATTTCTATGCCAATGACATAGGAGGCTTCACCCATATCCTTCATATCAAAGTTTTGTGGGAGGAAAAATTTAGTATCATGCAAAAGACGCAAGTCACTAGCTACAAGTAAGATGTCATCTACATATAGGATTAAGAAAATAAACTTACTCCTACTTACTTTAAGGTATATACATTAGTCTACAACATTTACCACAAATCCATATTTTGAAATCACATTATGAAATTTTATATACCATTGGCGGGATGCCTGTTTTAACCCATATATAGATCTTTTAACCTTGCAAATTAAGTGACTACCTTTTTCACTTTCAAACCCCATGGGTTGAGACATGTACACTTCTTCTTCAAGATCTCCATTTAAGAATGTTGTTTTCACATCCATTTGGTGCAATTCTAGATCAAAATGAGCTACTAAGGCCATGATTATTCTAAATGAATTCTTTTTAAAGATCGGAGAAAAGGTTTCATGATAATCAATACCTTCTTTTTGAGTAAAACATTTGGTTACAAGTCTTGTTTTATATCTTTCAATATTACCTTTTGAGTCTTCTTTCAAAGTCAGATTCTTGAAGGTACACAATATAGTCACTAGAAATTGCTGACTTTTTATCTCTTGTAGATCTTCTTATTTCTATTAGTTCTTGACCAATATTCCTCATGTGGTAAATCATTAACATGTGTTTCTTGAGGAGTTGGTTGATGTTCAATAATGTTTTGTTGATTATTTTGAACATTAATCAAATCCATTTCTTCAAATTCTATATGTTGATTATTTCTAATCCCACTAACTTCATGATCTTTAAGAAATTTTGCATTTCTAGCTTCAATTATTTTAAGAGTGTGAAAAGGACAATAGAACCTATAGCCTTTGGAGTTATTGGGATATCCAATAAAATATCCACTAGTGGTTCTTGAGTCCAATTTCCCAATACTCGAATTATAAATCCTAACTTCAATTGGACAACCCCAAACATGTAAATGTCTTAAACTAGGTTTTCATCCATTTCAAATTTCAAAGGGTGTCTTTGGAATGACCTTAGATGGTACCCTATTCAATATGTACACGTTCAAAGCTTCACTCCATAAGGACATAGGTAATACCTTTATGCTGTTAATCATGCTTCTAACCATTTCCATAAGCATGTGGTTTCTTCTTTCGGCAACACCATTTTGTTGTAGTGTACCTGCCATGGTATATTGGGCAACAATACCCTCATCTAGAAGAAACTTGACAAATGGACCAGCTTGTTGTCCTTTTTCTGTATACCTACCATAATATTTCCCACCTCTATCAGATCTTACGATCTTTATTTTCTTTTCCTTTTGTTTCTCTACTTCAACTTTTAAAACTTTAAAAGCATCAAGTGCTTCAGATTTTTCGTGTAGAAGATAGAGATACATAAATCTTGAATGGTCATTGATAAATGAAATAAAATATTTTTGACCATTTAAACAAGGGGTGGGAAATGGTCCACAGATATTTATATGAAGAATTTCAAGAAGCTCGCTACTTCTTTTGGCACCTTTAGTAGTCTTGTTAGTATGTTTTCCCTTTATGCATTCTATACAAGTATTAAAATCAATAAAGTCAATATTCCTAAGAATTTCTTCCTTTACTAATCTTTTAATTCTTTCAAGAGAAATGTGCCTTAAATGCTTATGCCAAAGCATAAACAAATTTTCATTTACAATACTTCGCTTAGTACCAATGTTGGTATGCAAGGCTATGAGACTTATTTCATAGACAGGATCTAAAGAAAGTTTAAATAAATTTTCAATCAAGAAATTAGAACCAACAATTTTATTATTTTGAATTAATTCAAAAGAAACATCACGAAAAAGAAAAGAGTAACCAATACGCGTAAGTTTAGAAATAGAAACCAAGTTTCTAAAAAAAAACGGAACATAAAAAGTGTTTTCCAATAACAAACAAAAACCAGAATTTAAAATAAGTTTAAAATCTCCAATAGCCTTCACATGTGAACTCATCCGATTTCTCACATAGATGCTTTGTTCACTTCCCACTAGATTTTGCATGTTTAGAAAGCCCTGCACATTATTAGCAATGTGAATTGTAGAACCTGAATCAATCCATCAAGTATTGTTAGGAGCTTCAATAAAATTTTATTCAAAACAAGTAAAGGTAAAATTACATTTCTTTTTGAGCCACTTCTTGTATTTGACACAATCTTTCTTCATGTGTCCTACCTTTTTACAGAAAAAGCAATTCACCTTTTTCCCATCCCACTTCATTTGGACAGTCTTGCGAACTCCGGGAACACAATTGCTTTTTCTCCCATTTCCTTTATTATGAGTTACCATATAAGCACTTTTAGGTACTTCATGTTTCAACCTTTCTTCCTTTTGAACACACATGGTCAACAATTCATTAATAGACCATTTGTCCTTATGTGTGTTGTAAGAAATTTTAAAAGGTTCATATTCTAAAGGAAGTGAGTTAAGAATGAAATGGACAAGAAATGATTCAGAAATATCAATTTCTAGGGACTTTAGTTTAGTAGTTGTATCTCTCATTTCCATGATGTGTTCACACCCTTACTTTTGTCATACTTCATGCTTCAAAGCTTTTTCATGAAAGTGCTGGCCATGGACTTATCAGAGCTAACAAATTGCTCCTCAATAGAATTCATATAAGTTGTAACCTTATCATTATCAGGAATAGATCCCCTTATGCTTTTGCTTATATGAAACTTTAAGAGCATTAAACTTAAGCGATTTGATCGCCACCGCTCATAATTTTCTTTCTCTATTTGTGTACTACCTTCCGTGGGGATGAGTGGTTCATCCACACATAGTGCCAAGTCCAGTTCCATGAACTCCAAAGTCAAAAGTAATTATTCTTTTCAATCACCAAAATTGTCACCAATCAACATTGGAATTCCAGATTCAAGTAAATTTCTAGGAATAACTGCAATATAAAGATTTTATTTATTAATGCTATGAATAGAAAAATAATTTAACAAGTAAATTTAAACCTTCCTATAGGCAGAGGTGCAAATTATGCATAAAATTTACTTACTTTAGGTACAAAACGCCATAATAAATCATGTCTATGGGTATAAAAATATCATGTGCTTGTTCTTTATTAATTATTATTTTTCTATGGGGCCAAATAATAATTCTTTTATCACATTGCTTAGAATGCTATGGCCATTTCTAAACATGTAATCAAATTTTATTTTATTTTTTGTAACGTAACTTTGAAAATAACAACAATAATATATGTAATTGCCTGACAAATGCACAATATTTTAACATTCAATCAAATTTGATTTAAGAATATTTAACATCCAATTGTTTAATGCAGTTATGATTCGAAACATTAAAATAAATGTTTATTACATAAGACATTGATTTAAATATTCACGTAGCAATTTATAATTATTACAATTATAATAGTTATAAATGAATCATAAATTATAACAATTATAATTATTTCAAAAATTCTTATTAAAGTAATTAATAGCAATAATGACACAAAAAAGTAACGTGTAACATTAGCCATTAAAACATATATTAAGACAATAATGACATATATTTAAAAATAGTAATTATATCATGTTTGGCATATTATTAAAATAGTTGCACATTTAAACAAATATGTAACAATGATATAATTATACTAGAAATAATATATGCGGTGAATAAACAATCATTCACTTGCTAAAATAAATATATAGCAGTTTCAAACATTCCAATAAAGATTGAATTTAAAATAATTGCATAAGAATCATTCTCATATATATATATAATAAAAAAATATTATGAAAATAAAATATGAGAATAGCATAAGTCAAATAACAAGGCTAAAAGAAAACTCTCATACCAAATGATAGATCTCAACGAAAAATGTAATAAAATATATTCATTCATTTGTCCATAATCTTTGATATAGAGTATATAAAATACTATAATAATTATAATGTGAAAACATATCTCCACTTGCTGTCATTATTATTACAAGCAAATAAATTATTCAGAACTCACAAACAGAAAAAAAGAATATAAGATAATCTTTTAACATTTTGCCTTTCTGAAGGTGTGTGAATCATTACAGGCTTTATAGGCAAGCGTAAGAACCCCTCTCATAAAACATAATCTGTTCTTTTGAATTTGTTTCACTATTAAAAATCAATAATTCTTCATAAGCTTTTATAACAATTACCTAAATTCTAATAATGAGCCCCTTGATTCTAATAATGAGCCTTGATGATGAATTTCTAGTAAAAATAAGTACGAACTCACTTATATATATTTTGTCTTTCTAAGTTCAAATTCAAAATGTGTATGTATATAAACTTATCAAGATTCAAGAGTATTCGGCTTCGGTGTTTACAATATCGCCAGATTTAGATTTTTCACAATAATATCCTGAGTGTATTTTTGTTGGAGTTATATAGTCTTGATCTTGTCGGTTTGTTTTGTGATATATATCAATAAAAAAACAGGATAAACACAGAAATATATAAAAAAAAAATAATGTATAAATATCAAAGATCAAAGGTATAGTCAAATGATTATTAGTTAGTGAAAATATATAGTTTTATATAGCAGGGAAATACGCGAAGAAAAAAAGAATAATAACTCAAATTATGTTAAAATTTAAAACTAACTTTATAAATTCTATCATATCATATGTGTGAGTGAAAACCACCCAACACATGGATTAACAGGCCTAATTTATTTCAGTTTGATAAAAAAAATTCGAATTCGAATTTTAAATATACATCTATGTTATGTTAAATATGTAGAGGCCTGGTCATTGTCCACACGTACGGTATAAGTTGGCATCTACTCACTTGGCTTCCTTTACATTGCATAACATGTGGCTTCTACAACATCGAATATCGATCGATCCACCACTAATTAATCACACAACAACTCATGCACGCACAATCTGTTCTGTTCTATGAGTGTGCCTCTGTCTCCAAATGGCGATGCCGTCCATGCCATATTTGCATTTCTCTTGTCTTCACATCCACACACACACCTCTCCTCACCAAATATAAACTCTTGAACTTTCATTTTCCTTCTTTTAATGTTTTGCTATTTTATGTCCTTAAATATGTATAATCGAAGGGAGAATATCAGACCCATTACTCATGCCTGATTTAATTTCAAAGGCAAAAGATGAGGACCCATATAGTAGATCACTGTTGAGGGCATTTATAAGAAGGCCCGTCATATTCATACGCTTCGACAAAAAAAATTATTTGAGGGGTGAAAAGATAATAAAGAGGATCTTAAAAACATGGTTCTTATAAGAAAATTGAATCGGGCTTATTGCTTGGATAACCATAAAGACCCAACCGGTGAAGCTAGTCCAGAAACAGAGTTAAATTATTTATTTTCTTTATCTCTTTTACTAAGAATCAAAAGAAAAAAATATAAAAGATATTAATAATGCAAGATCACCTTTTAATTAGAAAAATGAGATAAAAGAAGATGGGAAGAGAAAAGTGATTTCAATCCCATTAAAAAATAATTAGGGAATCAATTATAAAAGCTGACAAAGCGGTGCAGAAACACGGAGCCGTTCTTCTTAGAACTGGGATGGATGCTAAATAAGGATAGCAGAAACCAAAGGACTTTTAATACTTTATTATGTTTGTTAAATATTCAGATAAATTGAATGTTTTTATCGTTAATAATAATTGTTTCTGATAATTGATAAATGTAATACAACAAAAAAGCAAAGGACCCACCCGACACAAATAAAGGCACCGTCAAAATCAAACTCAACCCAAGTTAAAGTTACTCCTTAACTCCACCTCCGCAGCAAATAAAGTACTGACACAAACGCAATTCTTCACACCTCTCAAACTTGGAAAATCAGTCGCTAATATGAGTTGCAACGGTTGCCGTGTGCTGCGGAAGGGGTGCAGCGACACATGCCCTCTGAAGTCGTGCCTGCAGTGGATCGAATCTCCGGAGTCACAACGACACGCAACTCTGTTCCTCGCTAAGTTCTTTGGCCGTAGCGACCTAATGTCCTTCATTTCCTCCGTTCCCGAAACCAAAAGACCTGGTACTGCTACTCTTTACTCTACTCTCTCATTCATTCTTCACGTACGTCTGCATATTTATTAGATTTTTCATGCTATCTACGTTTTACAAAATATACAAGATGAACTATATTTATTTTTAATTGTTAATAAATCAATTTTTTATTCTTTATATATAGTGTAGCCTTTAACTATTAGCTAGATTAGATATATAGACAGGTCCTTAGATATTTATGATGAACATTACGCTTCTATTTGAGTAAATAAAATATATATCTCATATATAGACAGGTCCTTAGAGATTAAGGTTTGTTTGTATACATGATTCACTTTTCACTTTCTAATTTTAAAAATTATTTTCCAAAGCAATTTTATACTATATCTTTTTTTCTTAGTTTTAAAAATTAAAAAACAGAAAGAATTATATGATATTTTTTTCATCATCTTCTTCTCTTTAAAAATGGAATAGTTTTTCGTTTTTTTAGGAATCAAAGTATATATTGTATTTGCTTAAAACAGTATCTTAGATATTTATTATTTTTATTCTTTTTTTTTTTTCTTTATTATCAGCATTGTTTCAGTCTCTGCTATTTGAAGGGTGCGGGCGAACGGTAAATCCGGTGAACGGTGCCGTGGGACTTCTGGGGAGCGGTAACTGGCACGTGTGCCAGGCTGCCGTGGAGACGGTGCTCGCCGGAGGCGCTCTTCATCCGTTGCCGGAGACATTTGCCGGAGATTCCAATGACACGCGCTATCATTTTTGGCCATTAACACTCATGCATAACGTGAGAGAGATGAATGAGAACTCAAGTTTGATGAATAGACCACAAGAATCGGAGATGGCAACTTACGAGGCTCACAAGAAAAATCAGATTTTAAATTTGTTCATGTAAGACCATGCATTATGTTATGATATGTGTTACTATATATTAAAAATATGACATGATACATATATAGTCTATATAGACTATGCATTAACTCATTTTTGACCAATTTGTAGTGTTTTTTTTCCCTTTGTACGTTTCTCTCTATTTTCTTCCTAATTAAATAACAGAAAATTGAAATTTATTTTTTTTCTCTGATACTTTATTTCAACTTGTCCAAACAATGTCCAAAAAGGGGGGGAAAAGCAAGGTAAAGGTGAATAATGGAAGGATATCATTGAAGACATTTGTTTACGGTAAGTTTGCTTTAAGGAAAGAAAAGAGGTAAAATGTTAAAATAATTTTATAGGTTGATTGGTAGGAAATGCTGTTAGCTATCAACCTCAGGCCTCAGCTCAGTTTGAAAAGTTGCTCCAAGTAATTTCAATTCGTACGTTCTCTGCGTTTTCCGTCTGTTATTACTTATTGGGTGAATTCATGCATCCTAATGATCAAATCCATTGAAGTATTTTGGCCCTATTTAAATGATGATATTCATGATGAGGGTGATTTATTATCATTATTACACGTCTAAATCCGTCTCTTTCCTTTCAGAATTCCCCCCACTAGATCAAGTGAACTATGAATTGAAAATAGAATGAAAAAAAAAAAAAAGAGGGTTAGTGGATTTGATGCTAATGAGGTGTGGTTGTCGGATTTTGTGATACTCTATTCTATTTTTGTTTTCATAATTATTTTGCCATTTTATTCACTCAATATCTACATGCACGAGCGTGCTTGCACAATAGCTCGAGAATTTTCCGATGAAATTAGGCTCGTCAAATCAAAGTAAAAGTGTAAATCACGCACACCCATTAATTAGCATTTGGAATAGCATTTTGGGACTTTATATTCTGTCTAAATTGCTGTTTGTGTTTTATCCCTACTTTTTAAGATTGTTTTTCGATAAGGTTAGTGACTGATGACCGTACATCCTATTTTGTGTGGTTTATATATATATGGTGAAAAAATAACATTATATTATATAAATAATATAACCCAATCATATAATGTTACGTATGAATGTTGTTGTTTGGAGATTGAATGATGAAGAATACATAGGAAATTAAGGAAGTGATGAATGATGGGAACTGGGGTTTTTGCCATAGAATTTTGCAGAGAAAAAGCCATAAAAAATGGTGCGATGCACGTCAGCTTCTTCCGTATTGGAAGTGGGTTCCACGCCAATATGCACTGTCTATATTTTTTTGGACGCACTTTGTAATCTGTATCTGTGTATACATTCAAATGAATGCGACCTCAAAATAGAACGCATCACTGTTTTCTTAATTTAAATACAGAACGTTCGTTGATTGTGTATTTTTGCACAACCACTTTTGAGCAACATTGGCTTCTATTCTATATATGTTGAAAGAGAAAACACCAACAAAGAAAATAATTTAAGTACTAAGCTTGAAGATACTCTGATGTTTAGGAATTGTAAAAAGAAATTAGGGACCCATGCCAAAACTCAGGACCTTGGCCCCCTTTAGCCTGATAAATTTTTTTATCTCAATCATTTTTCACGTGTCATATTTTTTCATAAATTAATAGTTGGAATTATATGTTATGTAGAAATTGGTTAGCGCGAACCATGCAATAATTTTGTTCTTAGCTATGCAGACAACTTGGGCTGTGCATTGCACACCTTGCGTTGAGCTGTTGTTGTAGCCCAATCCAAGTTGCAATAAAACTTGATGCTCTCATTTACAATGGCACCTTGTCATTAGTTACTACTCAAAAAAGTCAAAATATTGTAGCATGCAAGTGCGTGACTCTTTCAAATAAAGAGAAATTCTCATGGCACCATAGCTCGATCGCATGTAAAGTTGCTAAAGGCTTAACATAGTGTCTTGACATTGACTTTTCAAAGGATTTGGGACCTTAGGAAAAGGAACACAGACCACAATAGAAGTGGTGGAAGAATTTTTACTCTCTTTGATTCACTTGTTCAAAGGTTTCATTAAGAAATATATAGCCTAATCTCAGAAGCTATAATATTCAAATACAACATTAATACAATAACAGAAATAGCATGACAGAAAAAGGAAACTAAGAGGCAGTTCATAGAGCAGAGTAAACATAACTAAAACTAGCTAAGCAAAGTAAGTCAACATAAAAGTAGCTTAGCAGGAAAACAGAGAAGCTAAGTAGAGTAGCTCAGCAGAGAAAAGGAAAATGAAAGATCAGCATATCAGGTCTGATTTTAATAACTTTCATGAAACATTTGCCCTAATAGTTTACCCATAAACAATCAAAATATTGTAGCTTGGTGTCAATAATGTGTTGGAAAATAAAATTGGGAAGTCAAAATAATAGTGGTATTATTTTACATAAAAAAAAGATTAACACGTAAAGTGTTATTGTACAACAAATAAGAATGAGAAATAAATAAAATAAAATGAGTTTAGAGTAACTGAATTATTGTAATGTGTTATTATTCTTAGAGAGAAAACGTCTCACTAGGAAGATTTCATCGTTTTTCTCTCAATATACGACAATCCGTCAGATCAATCAGTAGTGGTGAAAGATTTTCGAATCAATGAACACCAACTCCAAAATATATATATATATATATATATATATATATATATATATATATAAATATAATTAAAATTTTATAAAATATAATAGATAAATAACTTAAAAGTACACATCTTTGTGTCTTTAACAAGACAACAAAAAATTATATTTATAGCAACAAAAAGGTATAACACGTGTTCACGAAATTTATAAAATATGATTGATTAAGTAAAATTACTTAAATACAATGAAACACATAAGAAAATAAAAAGATTCCGTTAAATAGAATCAAATTAAAACTAATAAATTAGAGAATATTTTTTTATAAATAATATCTTTTAATGAAATAAATTTATTAAAAAATAATTTATTTACTTTAATTTTAAATTAATTTGGAATGTATTTTCCAGCATAATGTCTTTCTACAAAGATAGCCTTCATGTTTCAATCTTCAGCTTCAAGGATGCACACAACATTTAGATTATGTTTGCAAATTGCACAAGCACATCGATCTATGGCCTTCGCCAAACCCCTCGAGCATGACATGACTTTTGCAAGCATTGATGATAATTTTTTGCAAACAATTATTGCAACATAGTCTTATAGATTCTCATTTAAGAATATGAGCTACCCACATTATTTCTTGGGAAGTTAATACCATCAACCTTAGGATTGTAATCCTCTTTGACTCGTATATAAACAAAAATAACTATTTTCACATTGATTAAAAAAGCTAGTTGAACTCCTTTTAATTTTACAATTTTCAAGAGAAATATAATTATTTCTAAAACGTCCTTAATTGAAATTTGGTATCATGCATTAAAAAGAATTATTGAAAATATAGTTATAAATAAATGAAAAGTGTTTTAGGAATGATAGTATTAAATAAGAAAAAATTAATTGGATTTGCTAATATTTAAATCCAACAATGTTATTATTAATTTTTTTTTCTTATACATGAGTTTAGAGGATGTATTAACTTTTCAATCATAATATCGAAAGTTTAACTTGTTTGGAAAAAAAAAAGAGATTAATGCCTACAAATATTTCAATCTAGTAGCATACATGGAATACTGGAACATTTTAGATACTAAAACAAATTAGGATTCTGTGCATGGTGGAAAAATTGGGTAGGTGGTCCATTGATAAACCACCTACATTTGTCATTAACAATAACACAAAGATTAAAATTTAATTCTCTCTCTTAATTAGAATTTTCTAAAATATCCTTTAAAAAAAGCTTCGATTCTCCGATCTTAAACTCATTAGATTCACTCGTAAAAAATTGGTATAAAACTTTCATTTAATGAAAAATCGCTAGATTTGGAAAAGAAAAACTCATCTAATAGTTCGTTATTCTTCCTACAATGTAGACAACATCAACGATTGTGCCACCACCGCACCTCCTTCATCATAGGAAATTGTTGCCTCTACTAACCTCTTTCAAAACAACATGGAGGAAGTTGACCAAAAATAAAACATGGAGAAATCGCACTCTTCGAAAATGACATGGAGGATATGCACTCTTCCGAAACTATATCGAAGACACGTACTCTTCTGAAACAACATCGTCATTAGACTATTTTGTATATCTGAGTTTTGCGATTGTGATTGTAGTCTCGCAGATCTATTGTTCTGATGTTGGAAATTCATTGCAGTTGCATGTTTGGTTGAATCCACTCATTTTTTTTGTGAATTTGTTGTGATTTTAATTTGGGTTTGGGTGGATAATTTTGGCTGAGATGTTTCTCATCGTTGTTGGGGTGGTTCACGATGATGTGACTTTTTCGAATTTTTTATATGTTGAGTGACAGTGGGTGCTGCGACGAGATAATTCATAGTAGAAGTGGTTTGCAATATATAAAAGAACATCATATTATATAGTAAAATATAGTGTTAGATTCATTGCCTAATTTTAAATGACAACGATGTCAGAACTCAAAGCAATCGTAATTTCAAAGAGTGGAAAATAGAGCAAATCGTATCCACATTTTGACTACATCTCTTTGCACTCTTCAAGCTAATACAAACACACAAATACAACCATAAAACAAACAAAATCAACTAAAATATAAAATGCTACACAGTTTATATACAGCCCTTAACAAAAAGACAAATGGGCTTGGTTTTTTTTTTTTTTTTTATAGAAAAATTGTATACAAACTATCTCCCGAACGACAAATTTCAACCCCCACTCTTAGCTTGTAACCAATCAGAGAGAGTAAACTACTTGTTACGAATTTCTTTGTACAAAATGACGAAACCTGTTTGACCAGAATATTGGTGATATCTGTAGCTTTTTTTTCTTCTTCTTTCTCCATACTAACTAGCTTTTCTCAATCAATAACGAAAGTTTCGTGTATTGAATTCAAGGCCAAAATAGCCATTCCTATGTTATGATGTTAGAACTGAGAGTAGGCTGGTCAGACAAAGTATTATTTGCTTGTCATTTTCACTGTAGTACTTCTGGGTAGCATTTCAGTAATATGCGCTCTCAGGCTACACTCTCTAACCTGCTCAATAAAAGGTTTTATTAACCAGTTTCTAGTCAGTCATATATAACCGCAACTGCATTTAACGATCATTCCAGGGAAGATCAAAAGTGCTAGTACTTAAGCTTCAACAGCTCTTTCCGAGATACAAAATTTACCTGCAAGGTTGTAATCACTGACAAAAGGTCTTTGCACTCTTCAAGCAAAACACGCTCATTCGCACTTAAGTTGGCACCTTCAACAACCAGCGAATTTAATTGCCCAACCTATCAATTGCAAATGAATTCAGATATATTGTCATGCTAATTGCTACATAACTCTGACCAATTTACTTGATATCCAAATAAAACATAAATGTGAATTATACTGCCACAAACATACTTTTCTGTTAAATCACCTCCATATAAATTACCAGAAAATGAAGTGGATGTGGTGTGAACCAAATACAGTTAGTTGACAACGAAAAGAAATACATGTGGGCAGAAAAATGACAACAAAATAAAACCAAACACATGCAGAGATGAAAGAAAATCAGCCATATTTATCTCGTTTAAAATTTAAAACCAAATTTTTAAAATTTGAACTTTTAAGACCTAACAAATATGATCCCACATGGATATGCTCACACTAACCAGTCAATTTGAAGGGTGGAACTCTGGGTAAAGGATTTATAAAGGAATTCTCCCACTTTTTAGGTTCCATGAAACTCTGAATATAAGTTTTAAATTGGCAATTGCTCAGATTTTTAGGTTTCATGATAGGCAAATACGACTCTTGGAATCACCTTGTTGCATTTGGTAAAAGTTTAGTCTTATCTGGGACAATTCTCCACAGTATATTATAGGCAGTGGGCAGTTAAATTCTTTGGCTTAACAGAACAACCAAGGACAGGAAGCCAAGGAAAGCACTATAGCAAGCTGGGAAATTTTAAGAAGCAAGACTTGCTTGCAATGTTTACTATGTGCTATATATAAACATCAATCAACATTTCTCTCCTGATCACTTGGCAAGACTAGATTAACAGTTTATAACAAAATCAGTAGACTTTTTTATTTTTTGTTTCATAATTATATTGTAGCCTGGGATACAAAGCCACGAAAAGTTTGCAAGATAAATATAATAATACTTTAAAAACACCACTTCATGGCAAATATAATAGAGATTCAACATCTATAAAATCAAGTAGGGCAAAAGAAATATGTACCTTTGGTGACAATACGCAGATGGAGGACGCCATAGCCTGCATCACATCCATTGCTGAACACATTGCATCCTTCAAATTTAGTAAATCTGTCTGAAACAACATACAGAGTTCTTCATATTAGAACCAAATATGATAATATGTAGTAACTGGATTGCTATGTCAGACAATATCAATTATTAGATAATTAATTAAAAATAAGCAAGAAGTTAAAAGGAAAATACCTTGGCCCCACCAACAATGGGAAGACGGAGAGTGCTAGCCCTTAGGGCTTCAGTAGCTCCTGATAGTGAACTAGAGTACACCCGATCCAAAGTAGCCCAATCTTCCAAATAGACCATCTGCATAACAGTTTCCATTAAGAACTTGCTACGAAAGCAGAACACAAAGCCAATGTCATTGTTATCATATCCACATCCACATTATCTACATGCAATCAAAAATATCTCTCTAACTGCCTATTTGGGTTACGTCCAAACTGACTTTTTCCTAGTTATATCTCTCTAGTCACAGTCAATGGAAGAATTTCACCTCCTAATTAATTCCATACTGACTTTTTCCTAAATGAACATTTTCTTGCTTTGCCTCATTAGGTGTGTGTTTCCTGTGGTAGACAACGAGGCTCTAAGACCATGAGAAAAAGATATGAACCAATCACATGTATTTTGGAACAATTCAATTAGCCTACATGGGTTTTTCCTATTAACCTCAATTGAAAACAAGATCGGAAGAATGAAATAAGCTACAACAGGTTCTTTTGTAATTTTAATACGGGTAATGAATGCACATTATTATAATAATAAAACTAACTATATGAAACCAGATGCCATGAGATGCCAATTGCAATATGAAAGACAGAATGACACGACCATCAAACTACTGGAGAAATGATAAAACTTCAAATCAAGTGAAGCAAAATCTACATTATCTAAATATACACCAGTAAACTTGGAACAGAGAAGCTGTAGATCTTACTTGATCCTTCAGGATGGATATCAACTTAAACTGTTGCTTCAGCAACTGAAACTCTGTCCTTTTGGCTCTAACAGATTCTCGTAGATTCGACATAGCAACCCACGCATCATAGAGGCTTTTCTGATACATTAAAGAATATTTAGAAGAGAAAAAATATAAAAAATAACAAAAAAAAAATCTAAGTGGAAAACAAAACAAACACTAGCAAACTGGTGTTCGTGATCGTATGCTGAAATGGAACTAATATGATCAAAACTAAAATAATCTATTCACAATCTTTACCCGATACTGCTTCAAAGAGTAGCGCACAAGTAAGTAAAATTCTTAATAGCGCGATTCAATTTCAATACAAAAACATTTGAAATAAAAAAAGAAAGAGGAATACCTCCGCATTCAATGTCTGCGCAGATAGAGCAGAATCAGCTCTGGCGTTAACAAAACGCCACTGAAGGAGCCTGTTATGGACAAGTCTCAAGAAATGCGCATCGGCGATTCGGTTCTCCGCTACCTTCCCCCTCGAAACGTCAACAGCGAAACTCAAAACAGAAGGTTCACTACTAAACCTACTACTCAAACCGCCAGCGATGCCGTTTTGCGCTCGAGACGGACTCACTCCTCTCGAAGGAGACCACACAGACGGCGTCGCTAGCTTACTCGGAGAAGCAGGACGCACAGCGGAACGAATCGGAGAACCTTGAAGAGCACGGCTGTTCAGAACTCCACGTGGCGACGAAACAGGACAATCCAACGCTGATTTCCTCTGCACCAGAAGCCTAGGACTAGGAGAAGTAACCGTTGGTTTGTTTCCAATAACGCCGTTTCTAGAAGACGGAGTTTCCGTTTGGCGCCGTAAACGGTTATTATGCTCTTGCCAGAACCTCGCTGGCACCACGAGTCCTCGAGAGCCTCGAATTCCTTCTCCAGAGGAACTTCCGGAAGTTACACTTTCGGTATCAGAAGGAACATGCTCAACCTCGTGCTGAAACTCAGATCCGTTAATTTTGCAGCTCTCCGATCTCAGCGTCGCGTCGTGAGAACCTCGAACATCCAGCATAAGATTCTGCAACGACCTAACCACGTTCGCTTGCGCGTCCGTTTGCTTTCGCGCGGCGGAATCAGCACATTCCGAGCTTCGGTCCACGCAATTGGCCGCCTGCGGCGGCGGTTGTGATTTTGCCGGCCACCGGTGCCGATCTAGTGATCTCGCATTCTCGGTGTGATCCGAATTGCCGTTTCTCACCGGCGTTGGCGTCGTTGCGGCCTTCCTCCTCTCCGGCGTGCTCTTCCGGAAACTCTGCGACGGTGGCGGCGGTTTCGTCGTTCTGACCTGGATCGGGAACGACTCGCCCTGGAAAGAAACGGACAAGCTCCTGGTGGAAGTGAAGAGCACTTTCTGAGCGGCCGGAGCTTCCGCTCCAGTAGTTCGAGGAGTTCCTTGTCGCCGGCGCTCCACCGACTGAGACCGCTTCGCCAACGGCATCGGCGTAGTCATCGGCGTTTGCTTCAGTTTTGCAGAATTCACCGTCCTTGCCACCACCAGCGGCGACTGGCATCGTCTCGGAGGAGACGAAACGGAGGAAGAAGACGACGACGAAGAAGACATGTAGCGAGAAGTAACTTCTCGTGCTTTGGGCCTGCGTGGAGGAGCGAGTGCATTGTCCGATTCAGAAGGTAACAGAGGAGTTCTCCTTGGAGTTGGAGTCTGCGCTCGCTTGGGGTTTATCGCCGTAGAAATTGCAGCCACCATTGTTCTTATTATTCTAAAATTTTAACATTACTGTTACTATTACTATTATTCAATTCAATAATAATAATAAATTCGAAACTCGAAATTCATCATTGGAATTCACGCTGAGTCTCAGAAGTCAGAACCCTAAAAATGGCATGAAAAACGAAGAAGCTCGCTCCATAAAGAATTGAACAGAATTCAATGTCAGGATGCAGAGAAGAAGAATAGTACAACAACGAACAAGCTTGCGTATACGGAAAATTGGTGTAGCTACTAACTAATTCACGAGGAAGGGAAAATGGAAATATGACCGTTACGATTTGCCGGGGCTTGACCAAGTAAGGAGTGTGTAACTGTCGTAGCAGTGTGTGCGCGTTTGTGCTTCGATTGTGAAAATTAACGCCAAAATTAGAGGAGCAAGCTCAGCCACCATTAGAGTGACGCTGACACTGTGGCACACGTACGCGCGCTGTTGGGGAGAATAAATGCACTCGCCGTGACTTTAAGGGCACATTGGTAAATCAGCAATGGTTTGCGTCAGTTTGCGGTGCTTTCGTGGGGTTGGAGGCTTTGTTGACACGCCATTTTTTTTTTCTAATTTTGATTAAAAATAAAATAATAAATACTAGTAAACGGATGAAAACGACAACTAGAGAGAGGAGTGTAATAGTGTATAAAGTTCAAAGGCATGAAGTTGGAATTGAATATTTGCGTTTCGCTGAGGGAATGAATCTTCGGAGAGACGTTACGCAAACGACACTGCTCAAATTTTATGAATTGGTCGTTAACGGGAAAAATTATAAAATATAAATAAATAGCCGTTTTCCTTTTCAGCGTATCGAAATGGACCAAGGTACAAAAGTTCGGATGAACTTAGTAGCAACTTATCGATAATGACTATGTAATTAAATTAATCGAGTTTTAATTTGGAGCTTGCAATTAGGAAGGTTGCTTTAACTTTTAGTTTTTTAACCTCTATGAACTTTTTACCTTTGATAGAACCTGAAGGGCAGAATTCAACTATTAAACTATATACTATTTTTTTTTTACGATTTTTAATTAAAATTAAAGTTTTATTTATTTAGATTACTTATAGCAAACTTATAATGTCATTTTTTTTTATTAAAATGAAATTAAAACTATCAAATAAGATTTAAAATACTCACTCCCCCATAAGCTAATTTAAAATATTATGTTCAAGTTTTCTCGTTTCTTTTCAAAAACTATATAAAAAAAAAAAACGTATCCCACATTAAAAGCTAATTAACTGGATAAGAGAGAAAATAAAGTAGATTATTAATTGATAACCATATAATATTTTGAATAATTATAAGAATACAATGGCTTCTATATCGTAATTACCAAAATGGATATAAAACTTCTCCTCATTCCTGTTTATCTCTTACTCACTTCACTTTGTCCATTGGTTTGTATGGTGAGCAAAATTTAAAAATAAATCGTTTTTTTTATTATTATTTCTGTCTTAAAAACTTTACTGCTGCAATTATTTTGTCTTTTGGACTTTAAATTAAAGGATGATTTTATCAGAAAAATGTAAGATTTAGAGCATAAGACTACTAGTACTTACTTCCTATTTGCATTAAAAAAAATAGTTAATTCCTATTTTATAAGACAAAATAATTACATGTTATTAACAAAATAAAAATAAAAACTAATATATTTGATTCGTTTTTTAATTTTGTAGTAAGAATTTAATTAGTGACAAAATCAGAAAATTTATGTTACAAGAACAACTTTTTACATATATAAATTATTGGAAACAATACTCATATAATGTCTTATTTTATCTGTTTCATAGACTATAACTTTTTCTTAACTATATTTAAAATTATGGAGATAATTTTATATATGATACATCGAGAATTTATTAAATTACGGAGACAATTTATACGTGTTACTCCATCCTTTCCTTTTTAATATTCGCTAGACTGTTTTCTTTAGAAACTAAGAAATATAATAATTTATTTTTATTCTAATAAAAGAATTATAAAGTTGATTATTTTATTAATTTATCTTTTCACTTTATTATTATAGATTAATTAAATATTAAAAAATAAGTAAGGATATAATTGATAAAAAAAATAATTAATATAATTTTGAATTTCACAAATGAAATATAAATATAAAAAAAATTTATTCAAATATTAAAAAGGAACTTGGGAAGAAAAGAGTATATATTAAAGAAGAAAGACAAATCTTAAGGAGTCAGCTGTCCCAAACCTCCAAAGACCATCCCCATTGAAATAACCATTTTTGGTTGCTTCTCATCGGATCTAAATTTATACATAATCTTATTTTACATTTTTTTAATACATACCATTTTTACTATCAAATCTTATAATAATAAACACCACTTTAAAGTTATTTCAAATGAGTTTCACTTCTTCGAACAATTTTAATTTTATTATTATTTTCTTTTCTTTTTTTAATTTAAAATTTGAAATATTGGTGTTTGCTAAAACATTTATCAACATTACTTACAATTACATATCACTTTGAAACACATTATTTCATATAAAATTTATAGGTTTAAATATGTTTTTAATTATTTAAATATATGACTTTTTTTATTTAATCCTTCAAATTAAAACTTATTTATCTTACTCATTCAAATATAATAAATGTTATTTTTATTCTTTATGTTAAAAATTGTAAACAAAATATATAAATTTTATAATTTATAATGATTTTTATTATAAAAGTCAAATCGTAACAAATACAAATTACAACATTTATATCCTCAATTTAGAGATTAGAGATTTAGGTAAAAAAAAAATTAAAAACGACATTTGTCATATTTTAATAACTAAAAAAACACATTTTATTTTTAGGGATTAAAAAATATAAACATCATATTTAAATGAATAAAAACAGATTTAAGTAAAATTTATATGTGCTTACTTTTTTTTTTTTCATTCTAAAAATATACCCTAAAACTAAAGTAAACAAGTTGTGTTTGTTATCCAACTTTAATATTAAAAAAAAAAAAAAAATCCACCTGCCAATATCCAATGTCAGAGATCACATGTATCCTGCAATCCATTGGGTAATCCTGCTTGCGGTGTATAATTACTCCTAATCTAACAAAATTTTACACATAATAAAAATTCAACACAAAAAAATAACTGTCAATGATTAATTTGGGAAACATCTATTAAGTTGTTTCCAATAATATAAGCTCTTTTCCAATAATTTAATATGTTGGTGGGTATAGATTAAATATAAAAGAAAAGAATATTTTTTGAAAAAATAAGTTATTTTTCCAATAATGATTATTTTTTAAGAATTTATTTATTTATAACTATTTTTATCATATAAAAGTTGATCTTTCGTTATATTTAAACAAAATTAATTATTTTAAAATCACATTTTAACAAATTTATCAAAATTAAAATAAATTCTAACTATAATCAATTATAATAATAATAATCATTATTGATTATACACATGATTAATTATTAAAATAATTTAATTTTTTTTTAACTATCTCGAACACGTTCATGTAATTCTCTCCTCTTAAGTCATATTTTTTCATCAACAAAGCTAAAATGTTGGTACTAGCAGCGAAAAAGAATACAATATCTAACATCATTATGTTTCACCATTCTATAATCAGGACATTTTCGATGGCTTGACCTTGAGTGCAACATGATGGCTCTGCGCGCAGGTAAACAAATTTACAATCTGGCCAGATTAGTTATTTGCAATTTTTTTTTTTTTTGTGAAACTGCAATTAATTATTGTTAGTTAGTCGACTTTGTTGGCTAATTAATGATAAACACTTACTCCGATCACAGTTCTAAATGATTTCGATCAAATATTTGTCCCATAATAAATAAAAAAAATCAAATATTTGTCAAAACAATAAAATCAATTAATTATCTTATAATAATTGGAAAATTGCCTGGATTTGGCCTTTCAATCCAGTTGTGCGCTCATAAAAAATTCATAAATTAATATCTCTCATTCGGATTGAAAAACTGAAGGTGAAATTAATTTGTAAAGTGGATCACATCAAAAGTCCCAAGTCATTAGATTTTGAATCTCATTTCTAGTACCTTCCTCGGATATGCATGCTACGCTACATTACATAGTATGAAATAACTGTCATGTTGCTGCAACACATTTTTCATATGTATCCTGAAAGCACCTGATGTTGTCGGGGTCGGAAAATATCCTTTGTACTGTACTACTACTACTACCAAGTAGTACTACCAACCGTGAAACATCAACAGTTTTGCCTCAATTTGTTAATTTCTTGCTGCAAAATTGGTAGGAGAATTAATTAACTGTATCGTTTGGAGGTTGCAAAATAAAACCAGGGATACCACTTTAAAGCTCTTAGTAGCTTCTGTCCTGTGTGAATGTCTTTACTCAACTTTACTTCCACCTAGACGCGTGACCATCATTGCATGCATTTCATTCGCATTTAAGAAAATAGGCCAGGTATCTAGCTGACTATCTCAGTGGGTATTTTCTTTTTCTCATAGTTCGGCCGTATTATAGTATTGATACGAAATAATTCGTCCAAAACATAATTAATCTTTGTTAAGATTGGAATAGAAAATGCATACAATATAAATATTTTCCTTCTACACAATTTATTTGGTACTCAATATCATATTCAAATCCTGTCTTATTTGACTGAAAGACACAAGTCTTTACCACCAAGTGTCATTGGTATTTCGGTATCTCTATTTGTTAATATTATTTTACCGGTAGCTTTGGATCGGGATCATAAGTTAATGCTTCACAGCAAGTAAATTGAAGGTCCATATATATATATATATATATATGCATGCATTTGGATCTGGGAGTGGCAGCATGGGAAGCACTATATACTCAAAAATATATTCGAAAACCAAAATTTAATAGAAAAATAGTATGGACACTTGGACAGGTACACATGCATGTGCATTCACTTTTAACGCGTATAGGACCACTAAAGGCTACTCCTACTTCCTTCTTGAGCACTCTATTTCATTATGGTTCTTTTCTTTTCCTTGTAACCATCAGCAAATTAAAGATAAGTTTCACCGTCCATAAAAATTCGTCAAGAATGTCCTGCTGTCAGTAAGGATTCAATTTACTAGTCATTTTGTTTTTCTTTTTTTTCTTTTATTATATGATTGAGTTAATAATATTAGTATATTGTTTTGGATGGAGTCTAGGGCTCAATCTATGTAATTGGGTCATTCAACCCAAGACATTGCATAGCACAAATTATGAGTACTGTTGATTCATGACGGAATTTAACGAGGGTATATCGTCAGCAGAATAAAACTTGATCATACTAATTTTTTTTTTCAATAATCCAATCAAATTTATTCTTTTTAATATCTATAATTATTTCACTAAGAACCAACCAGTTCTTCAAATTAAAATACTAAAAGATTTCTTCTTAAAAGTATATATAAATGGTAAATCTTTTGATAAAAAATTTCCGCTGTCCTTCATTAAAGTTTTCTGCACCATTTCGCTAGCTGCAATTTTACTATTATTTGTTCAATATTGATAAATTCACGTGGCCAATATAAATGACAACAGAAAAAAGTATATGTAACTACAATTTACAATACTTTTTTAAGAAGAAACCTTGTTGTGTTTAAATTTAAAAAATTGATTGGTTCCTTATGGAATAATTATAGATATGATAAAGAATAAATTTGGTTGGATGGTTAAAAAAAAATGAATCTAGTATGATCAAGTCTATAGTTTCAAATTTATATGGATCAATCAATACTACTCCAAATACTACAGCATTTAGGATCGGCAATAGAAGTTAACATCTAAATTGTGTTTTGCCGACCAAAAAAAAACATCTAAATTCCAGAAATACACTCTCATTCATAAACAATGAGTCATACTTCAATTTGAAATAAAATTGTCATGTTGTAACACAAAAACAAGACTATACTCCTTTTAGGTATTGTCTTAGGCTTTGGGTCCATGACAATGAATCCAGTTCATCTTAGACTTCTATAAATACAATCAACGTTATTATAAATTTATAATAGGTAAACATAATCATTATATATAATGAAACTATTACTGACTTGGGCAGTTTCGGAGTCCCTCCTTTTACGGATACTCACCCTTATTTATAGTATCTTAACAATATCGAATACTTATACCACCATAGGAAAATCTCGAATCTTGATTCACAAGGAGGGCATTTCGGTCAATGGCATTCAAAGTTGTCTAAATCAATAGTGTGATCTCAACAACAATAATAATAAATAAATAAGTAGTAATAATGTTTGGTAAACTTAATTAATTAGCCATCCCGCACCTCCACGAGACGAGTATTAATGAGAGATGATGATAGCTTTCTAGATTATATATTTAGTGACGAACAATCATGTTGTCCATAGAGTGAGGGAGAAAACTTGGGCAAGGAAACATAGTGTAAAAAATATAGTACTATATTATTTGTGTAATGAGAAATTGAGAATGTTAATGATGCTAGTTGTTATGACTGTTTTATTGCAAATGCGATCGAGTGTGGTGATCACTGTTCAACTTTAATTGCATTAGTCATTAGATTAGATTAATAAGTAGTCCTTTTTGCAAGCTAAGCAAAAGGCATCACTTTTCAGGATGCTCCCGCCACGCCAGTACGTACTGTGTCTTTGTTCTTGTTCATTCTCTTCTCTTTATATCTTTCCCTTTGCTTTAGTAGTGCTTGGATCTGCTTGGTAGGTCCTACCTATTTTTCCTTAACCAATTCGATTCCATCACAAGTTCACACCAAGACACTACATACGCTAAAATACTACTATTGCTACGTACGTAACGTACCCATGTTCATGTTACACGTTTTTTTGCAAACTCCTAATTTTATTTTAAAACCTTGATGGAGGAACAAAATTATTATGGGCAAAAAAATTCAAAATTTGCTTATTATAGCTTCTTACCATTTATAATTTGGTTGTTACAATCATAAATTTGCTCAGCTTATATATTACCTAATCACTAGAGAATGTCGCTTGGGTAGGACCAAAAGGACAAGGAAATATCTGAACAGCTATCGCCAACTGATGCAGCCATTATTTTTTCCAACTAACAAACTCTCTTGTAATGAGGGTAAATTAGTAATATAGCAGGTAGTTATATATAGAATAAGAACCCAAAGTTTGCTATTGGACTATATTCTAAATTTCTAATCAACTCGTACCACTGACTAAATTCTTAAAGCTTACAAACATAGATACAGTATTAAAAAACAACAAAAACAGATACAGCTTTGTCAAGTTCTAATATAATTATAATTATTTAAGCATCATTTGCATCACTTCACTTTGTCAGCTTGAAAGCACAATGTGACTAGAATTAATTTACCTAAGAGAAAGAGAAACTGAGCAAATTTGACCAAGATCGAGGTTGAGAACATTGTAAGAAAAGGAGTATCAAATCACATTGGCAAGAAAAGTCACATATGCGGAATTGTTGGTTAAGAGGTCCACAAAAAAGCGTGTGATAGTATTAATTAATTTTATGGTTAGCTAAAATTAACCAAACCCACACTACTAAATTAGACCAGTTACGAGTTCCGAAAGCATCATCACTTGAGAAGCACTTCAAACAATAATTATTATGGGTTTCCAAAAGTATATAACTTTTCATCAACCTTCCTAAATAATATTTGTGCACTTTAAACATGGTAGGGGTACATCAAGAAATGATGCATGCTTTGCTTGATCCCATTAATACATAGATAAGTGCTAGCAAGACTATCTTTCAATACTCTCTTATGATTAATTGAAATCTATTTGAAAATTACTCATTTTAATTAAAATAAGTTATATCAAAAGAAAATTTATGCAAGAAAGTGTCACAGAGACACTCCTCTTAATTATATATATATATATATATATATATATATATATATATATCAATTGGATAATTGAGAAGGCACGGTTGGTTTTGAAAGAACAGTTCCATCCCTTACGTACAGTTGTTACATCTTTAGAAGACCAAGTCACCATGACCTGCTAGGTATTATTAGGGAGTCAAGAAAAGTGAATGAGAAAAAGAAAAAGGCACACTTGATGGGACATGAATTGAAGGATCTCTTTACTTCTAATAGTAGTAATCCTAGTGTCAGTGTGGTTGATGATAATATTTTTGGGTGATCAAGCTACATGAGGGACAATAATTTTATCTTAAGCAAAAAGTGACTCAACAAAGTGTGGTATTATTCTTAATCAATTTTGGATTTCAATGGATGATGCCAATATGCTTTCACTTCTGGTGGTGATTATCTTCAACAACAACAATCATTTAATAACTAAGTCCTGTTGGATTAGGCAATTATTATCTTTACAATTACACTTAAGAAACTTTAGCTTATTTGCGGCTATTTGAAGTGTACCATATATATATATATTCCCTTTTTTAGTTTTGCTAATTGTCACCATCCTCAACATCCTCAAGTAGTCAAGTTTCCTAAAAATTAAATTTTAGAAAAATGCTAATAACATAACAAACTTTAATATGGATTTGAAAGGTTTTTTAGTTTTTATTTTTAAAAATTATTTTTTTAATAGTTTTTAAAATGAGAAAATTTGTTTAATATTTAAAAATTACTATTAAAGAAAGATAAATTAAAAGATATGATACTTGTGTGAAAGAAAGATATAAAACATATATGTAAAAGATAAAATAAAATATATAAAATTTATGTGTAAAATTATTAATATTTTACATCTTATTCTTGAGATAAAAGATGTAAGACTCTAAAAAAAAGAGAAAATAAAAAAATAAAACACATAAAAGTGTTTTGATTTTTTAGTTTTAAAAACTAAAATAAAATTTTTAATAACTGTTTTTAAAAATTAATTAACAAATAAGCCTTAAGTCTTGAAATTTATTAATAATATCATTTTTTTCCTCATATCACTTGATTTTATTGAATATGTCCATATTAATTGGTAGAGTTTTTTTTTTTTTTTTTAAGTGGGAGATTATGGATTTCTCTAACTCATTAGATCATAAACTAATTTCACTTACTATATGCTATTGTGGCTAGCTCAATAGTATTTTTAGATAGTGAAATTTAAATACAAAATCTTTAATTAAATAAATCATTTTTACACATGTGAATGTAATAATTTTACACAAATCCACCCACCTTTTTATTTAATGATCTCTCCTAAGATATATAACAGCATTAAATACTCAATAGAAAGAGTTTTGTGTTGTATACTAAAAATGTCTTTTTATCATGATTATGAGTCACTAAGCCTTGTTGCCAACTTGATATTCTGGTGCATCTAAATGTAAGACAAAGCAACCAAAACTACTAGCTGTCCCATGTTGACAGAATTCCAGTTAAAAGTAGTAGTAGTCATCAAAAGGGTAGGCTGGCTTAGCTATATATACCAGATTCGCCAGTTTTAAAGTATGCTAAGTTGCTAACTTCCATTACTTTTGGGACCATTTACCTCAACTTCAATGAGAAACAAATAGAAAGTATGTATCCAAGTTGAGAATTTGCTATTGCTATTACACTAGTAATAACTATGACCAACAATTAAAATAATGAGTTTAAAAATGATATACTTATTGTAAAATAGTTTTATGATTTCTAATCATGTAAAATATTTTACATTATCAACGCATCACATTTTAAATTCCAAAATAAGTTCATACCTTAGTAGGAAAGAAGGAACAAAAGAGAAGAAAAAAGGAAACATTGCTAAAGTTGCACAAACACAAACTAACAAACATAGTTATATGAATGATCCTTCTAAGTACGTACATTGGCCACCACACATCGGATGCCAAAAGCCACAGTTTTCTCTTTTTCACAAACTAGCACATGAGAAAACTAGGATTACAGAGTCTGGCAAACAGAATGAGGCATAACAATGTACAAAAAAAGCTGACTAAAACAACAACGTGTGAAAACTGAAGTCCACAATCTTCATTTTCAGCATGAAAAATGCTACCACAAGAAAAAAAATGCTACCAACACACTTTTGAACAATCTCTTATTGCCCCATCCATAATAGGAAATATGTTAAAAAGAGTGTGTGATGAGCATTCCTCTTTTGAGCATACACTAGCATGCTTCATGAGAACAGCAAGTTAGTTAAAATCTCCAGGCTTAGGATGATCAGGAGGTGGAGGTTTTGGGATAATATATGGATTTAGAGGGGTTCCATGCTCAATAGGTCCTGGATTTAAAGAATCCTTTGATGGACTTGGCAATGGATCAATGGGATTGTAATCATCCAAAGTCACTTTACCTATATCACCCTTATTGTCAGTGCTGCTTTTAATAGTGCTACTTCCATTTTCCTGAAATTTCATAGAAGAGAACACCTGTGAGATACAATTTAACTGAAATAAAAATTGTCATCTTTTCATGCATGTCAGTGTAAAGTATCAACCAAATAGTTAGCCATTTTGGAATTACTTTTAAAGTAGATAAAAGCATGTTTAATTTTTAGGTAGAAAAATATGTTTGAGATTTTTTCCAACGGATCAGAATCCTTGCTTTTGTTATCATTTTGTTTTTATTCATTGTATTTACATTGAAACATGCATGTAACATTTCTAACTTTAAACCAAATATGTACAAAATTATCATACATGCAATATGTAATTCATTGATAGTATTAATCATACTGTAAAATCTTTAACATTATCAGTAGATTCTAATTAAATTCTCATTATAATTAGGTTTTGATTGCTTTAACCAGAATGGCCAAGGGTCAGAGCTAAAGTCCAAGGATTATGAAGTATTCATACCTTAAGTTTCCGGCTTACTGCAATCGGTGTGGCTTTATCACCACAGTTGGTAGCAATCAAATCTGAGATGGTTTTAAAAAAGTGTGACAAGTTAAATACATAAAGGCATCAGATTGTTAACAATCTAAACAATAGAGCGATATTTTGGATGAAGAATATCATACACATTATCAAATGTGGAAGAACTTAAGGGATTCAATCATCAGTCTCTTTTACTACCTAGTATGAACTGTGAAAGATAAATTCCTCCTATTCATAAATCGAGTTTAATTTTGAGAGTAAATCTACTAACTTTCCAAGAGGCTAACATGCATGCATGATATACTTAATTAGCTGATATAAAAATGCCAACTGTATCAGGTGTATATGTTTAAAACTTAAAAGCATGTTGCCCTTTTCTCCTAAGCAATAATTTTAAAATAGATGCAAACTTGACTAGTAGAAAAAATCCATTATTTCACCATGATATGTCAAATCATAAAGTATTTGTACAATTTAAGAACTCTTGTTTGCGGTTGAGTTGACCACTACTAAGTTGTCTCAGGTCTCAACTTAGCAGTGTTGGCTGTGAGAAATAGCTTGGCAAATTTGACTTTGAGTTAATGCTTGTTTGCTTCGAATCCAAAATTTTATATTGAGTTTTATAAACTAGATTTTCACATCAATGTAAAATCAATTTATTTTAAAATTAATTTTGTCAATGCTCATTCAAACACACACATAATCAGACTAATAACAAACAAATTTTCAACTGTTGAAAATCATCATACACAAAAGGAAAAGAAAAACAACAAAGAATGCGATTTTCTTTCCAGGAGTTTGTGGATTGGAAGCTGTCATCACTAATGCAGAATATTTGAAGACATTTACATTGATTATTGCTTGCAAGAGATCTAACTGATTTTCTCAAATGAATAAATGGTTGCAACAAATTGTGATAATGGAAAGAAGATATATACCGGGAAACCAGGAGGCACAAGTGGGACTTAGGAAGTTAAGGAACGACAAAGTTGCTCCAACCACCAAGAGCAAAACAAAGAAGCCAGAAACCTTCTTCATGTTGCCGTCAATTACTCCTTATCAGTTAGTAGTACAAACAAAACTTCTCTCAAGTGGACAATGTCCTTGAAAGTGGAGTTATACTATAATCACACTACAAACTAGGTTGTAGTCACTGCAGGTTAATAGGTTTGAAGGGGGTGGGAAAAAGATGAGGTTCCATAAACTCTAATGTGTTTTGCATTATTATAAAAATAATAATAACTCATGAGCCTCTTCATTCCCCCACAGCTTTATCTGCAGCTCCAACAACAGCAATTACTCACTAACATCTCCACACTCCACAGACACCGCAATGAATATGGCAATGAAACTTCCATGCTGCCCTTTATCATTTAAACTTAATACATTATTAATTGGGACTAGCAATGTAGAAAAAAGACCAAGTTTTTTGTAAAATGCTAGTACAATTGTAAGCACTGTATTTGGACAGCAAACGGTCATGTGCTTTAATTGTTGCAGATTTTAAAATTAATGCCTGTGTAGGTACACAGCAAATAGAAACAAAACATTCAATGAAACAACACACCACAAAAAAAGTAAAATAAAAAAAGAGTGGGATTGTTAACAATGAGGTCAACAAAACACTACTTGAGGTTTTTTTTTTTTTTTTAAATTAAATATAATCTGATTCGACACAATTTTTTTTTTTATTATTATAGTGGAGTATAACAAGTTAGACATTAAAATAAGAAAGACCTTGTCAAGTTTCTCTAAAAAAAACCCTTATTTTTCCTTAAAAAAAAGACCTTATCAAGTTGGTTTCTTGTTTTTTTTTAAAAAAACTGTCCTAACCAATGACATTAGTTGTGTTGATGGTCTGTACCTCCAAAACATGCTTCCTGCACCTCCATGCATTATGAAAAGGTTATTCTGAAATGTAATTTATATCGAAATGCCTTTTCCATGATGCATGAGAGGTGCATTTTGGAGGTGAATGAAATTTACCGTGTTGATATATTATACACATTAAGCCCAAGCACAAAATCTATCACACTTAGATAGATATACATAGCAAAATGTATATAAACTTAATCCAACATGGCATATAAATAGCAAACTATGAGATGATAATAGTAACTCCCTTCTCGGGCATTTACTTCCTGCACCACAAAAGTAAATGCCCCCTTCTCGTTAGGTCCAAGAAGTCCGAAACAACAAGCCCAATAAAAAAAGGCCCCAACGCAGTCTCTAATCTAATCGGGCTAAAACTTCCTTCTCCAATCATTTTATGGAATTAACTAAAAAATAATAATAAAAAAATTAAGAAAAAAACTATTTTTTCCACAGAAGGAAAAAACCTTGACGTTCGCTTGTGCTGTTTTAAGATTATTTATTTATCCCTGTACAAAAGCGAAACTACAAATACAAAATCTGGATCATCCCTTACCTCGTGCTTTGTTCTCGAATCGTGTTCGACATCGGACAATTGTTTTGGTTACTGCACACTTGCTATTGGAACCTCCACAGCACTTTTTGCTCTCTCTTCCATTGGGTCAGTTGCAATTACTCAGCCTGTTTCGTTCACATTTCTTCTTAATTTTCTGTGTCCCCTCAGGAATCAGAAATTATAGTAATAATAATATCTCAACATGATTTTACTGCGTAACTTTGGAATGCATAGTCAATATCATAACCATGAAACTCTGTGTCGTTGTTGTTTTTGTTCTTTATCTGATGTGATTTATAGATATCCCGAAAGAATAGTTTCTAGGTCTCGTACTTGTACCCCATGTGTTTGATGAATTAACGTGTATTTTGTTTTAGATGTTTAGACTTTAGAGCATGCTTGCAAGCTAACGAATAACCTTATCGACCACCCTAGCATGACATCATGGAATCCATCGTTTGTAGGGTGGACTCTAGGAGATGAAATTAAGAAGAAAAAAATGAAATGAGTTACTCCAAAAGTTGAAATTAGCTTCTGCGTTGCATTAGTGAATTTGTAGAAGCTCTACCATCTTTTAGAGAAGGTATATGAGATAACTTCTACAAATTAACTGGTCTGATTGGGTAAACTTCTCCAGAAACACTTCTAGGAGGAACAAGTAATAAGAAACAATGAAATGAGCTTCTTCATAAGTTAACATTAGCTTATGCATTGGCTAATTTGTAGAAGTTCTCTTATCTTTTAGAGAAGCTATATGGGAGAGCTTCTACAATTAGCAAATGCAGAAGCTAATTTCAGCCTATGGAGCAGTTTGTTTCATTTCTCTTCTTCTTACTTTCTCTTCCTAGAAGTGCTTATGGAAAAGCTTACCCAAACAAACCCCTAATGCTGAGCTAATTGTAGCTTTTGGAAAAGCTCATTTCATTTTCTTTTTCTTCTAGAAGTCCTTTTGGAGAAGCTAACCCAAACTGACCTTTAATTGAATTCTATTATGTGGTTGTAAATGTTTAGGTAGACGTAGAACTCATGATCAAAATGTTTATATACTGATACATATGGTGGTGGTGACACCATTTCAGTTTGTCTGCTTCCTTTTATGAGCTAAGATTATGGTGGAATTATGTAAAGAGAAACTCTGATCTCATTTTGGTTAAATAGAGCAGCAAAGATAACAAGTTCAGTGAAATTGATATGGACCCATCTATCATGAAGCTTCTCGAAGATGATGAGGTTTGCTCTGCTCTTCTTCTGTCATTTTCTTTAAGGAGAAAAACTTTGGTCTTACCTTACTGAATTGCAGTTTTGCTTATACTACACTGTTTGAGTGTTCACAGGATGAAACAATGCATTCAGGAGTGGATGTGGAAGCCTTCCAGGCTGCCCTAAATAGAGATATAGAAGGAGCTGTGTCTACTTCCCAGTTTTCTGGTTCAGATGCAGGTATCCCTCAATTTTATTGATTATTTGCTGTTCAATACTGATCTCTCTGTCTTTCTCTCTCTCTCTCACTGCTTCTTGAGCCCATGTTTGAGTTTGTTATACATTAAAAAGTCAAAATGATATAAAAAAAACTTTATATTTGATCACAATGTTTGAACACTGAAGTATTTTGGTTGTTGATGAAAGTTAATTAACAGAATAATTCCCCAATTACAGTGATAGGATCTTGAATTTCTTTAAGAAAATATGGAGACTAACTCCTTATGTAGAGATGGGTCTCTAGCATTTCACAAAACAGAAAAAGGAAAGATATCACAGGTCATTTGAAAGACATGAAATCTCCAAATTCTCACTGAATATTAGCCTACCTCTCTCATTTCCCCTTAATCCTTTTTATTCCACACATCCTCTAACTTCACCTCATTGCTTCCCAGTTCCCATGTGTGTTCCCATGTAGGCATGTTGTGTGTTTGCAATAGCCTAAATAAATCCCTATTCTGTCCTTATTCATGTTTCTCATGTGGTTTAGCATAGGAATGGCCAACAATAACCTCCCACCCCCAAAACAAAATAAGAACCAGCTTGTGATCAAGGTGGAGGTTCCTGTGGTTGCCCTGTAGCAGCTGAAAGAACTAGCCTGGATCCCATTGCTTGGACCTTGGAGTATGGTGACTGGGAGTCCCATTCCTTCCAATCCTTTTTGTTATTAGAGTTCGCATTGGAGCTTTGAGTGATTGCCCTGTAGCTGCTGAAAGAATTCCCCCAGATCCCATTGCTAGAAGTATGGTGGCTGGGAGTCCCATTCCTCAGAACCCACTTTGCTATTAGAGTTGGCATTAGCACCTCCTGGATAAAACACTAATATAAGTCATAGACCAACCAACCCTCAGGAACTGTTGTGTGACCATTGCAACATAAGTAATAGTCCTCACTTTGTTTCTTGCAACTACTACTATCATTTGCTTCTGGTTTTGGATAATTACTGTAGCACTATGATTTTGAAATGAAGCTGTCACTTTCTGGTTTTGTTCCCCCAAATAATTGACTGAAAAGTAGTCATTCTTCTCTGAAACTCCTTGAAAGAACAAGTTTGGTAGGAGTTGAACCTTAATAGGGAAACTATTGGTTTTAGTTCTAAATTTAATTGAGTGTTGGGTCATGTGATTTTTTTTTTTTGTATTTGCTTTGTGATTTCTCAAGTGACAAGTGCTCATTCTTTATGCTGCTATAATTGCTGCAGTGTTGTCTCAAGGAAGCAATAATACCTCAAGTCAATCTTTATCACAGTGGCCTACTTCTAATCATGACAGCCAAACTGACTGTCAAAATCAAGAACCTAAAACTGCACAACAGCAAGAGCAACCTTCATCTGAGATGGAGCTGAAGCAACATGGATCTCTTGTGGAACAACTACAGCATGTTGCTTCTCAGGACATAAATAATCCTCATTTATCACAGAAACAATCTCAAGATGAATGTCACCAAGCACCAGCGGTACAGGTTTCCCTCCACAATTCTCAGGCTATTGGAATTCAGAATACTGGAAAAGATCCAGTCCTTAATAATGATGTAGTAAAGAATCATAACCCCAGCAGTGAATCTCAGTATGCGAAGTTGCAGCAGATGAGTAATCAACAGGCTACAGTCTCTGAGCAGCCTAGTAGTCAAGGAGCTCGTAGTAGTAAACAAGTACCATTTGGTCTGTTGCTACCCATCCTGCTTCCTCAACTTGCCAAAGACAGAGCCATGCAACTTCAAACCTTATTTGCTAAATTGAAGGTGGGTTTTCCAAACCAATCTTGCTATCAGGTCCTTTGCCCCCCCCTCCCCCTTTCTGTGCTAAGTTTTAGTCTTTGTGATAATAGTATAGGACCAGCTTATGAACAGATATCCCGTGCTAGTATGCTACTAATTTTGAGTTTCATCAATTTCTTTGTTTTTTGTTTTTGTTCTAGAAAGATGAAATACAGAAAGACAGTTTTGTGCGGCTTATGAAAGGTATCGTAGGGGACCAGATGCTTAGATTAGCATTATCAAAGGTGCAAATGCAATCACAGGTAGTAAGAGAACATGGTTTGTGTTGTTGATGGTCTTTATTAGTCCAGTTAAATATTGATGTCATGGTCATCCTAAGATTCATCTTTTAATAATACTATAGGCAAGGCCCAATCAAGCATCTTCTGGGCAGCAGCACCCTGTAAGGATGCCAACTGTTAGTTCAGGTGCAAGGCAATTGAATGATCCACATGCCTTAGCACAGATGCATCAGAGAAGTATGAATGCTGCTGTTGACCAATCTCGCATGAGTTCTTCAGCTGGCCAAACTATGGAGGGCAATGCTAGGAAATCTCAGGAATTGGATGTTAAAATAGAATCTCAAGGATTGCAACCAAGCCAATTAACATCTTCCAGTTCCAACATAGTTGGTCAAGAAACAGAAAGAACATCAGTTCACATACAAGGGCTTAATAAGCAGCAGCAACAACATCTACATTTCCCATCAGCATATGGAAATAGTGGTGGTAACTATCACCCTTTTTCTGGGACAACCAGTAGTTCCACTTCATCTATCAAACCGCAACTGCATGATTCACACATGAGTCAAATTCCGCATCAAAGTATTGGTTCAAATCACTTAGGTGGGTCAACACATGGTTTGAATGCAATTGGTATGCCAAAACTTGAACAGCAGAATCCTTTCAATGATCCCAAGAGACTGCCAGGTGGAGCTGTGTCTCCTGCTGTAAACAATACAGCATCTCACCAAACTTCAAATGCTTGGCAACCATCAACAAACAAAGAACAACATCTTGGCTTAATGTCATCTGTTTCTTATGTCAAAAAGGAACCTGGTGATTTGTCTAGTGAACAACAAAATAGACATAATTTGTCTAAATTGCATGGGTATTCTTCTGTTAATTCTGCGCAGCTTGAACAGGGTGGTGCTAGTCAAGGAACTTTAAAGGATGAGTTTTCAAGAGGTCTTCCAGCATCCACAAGCATGCCACCTGCAACATCTACTGGCTTGCTGCCACATGGTTCTGTTTCCCCTTCTGTAATGACCCAACTAGACCCTAGTGTCTCGGTAAGTTTGAGACTGTTGTATGTGATTTTGTGTATATGATAGAATGGTAAATTTTGCAGATCAACTAGTGCCCAAATGTGTGTTTTGCTCTCATGGGCATAATGCATCCTTTATTCCTTTAGTACTATGTTATGTTGAATGTATATATGAAACATTAGTTCTCTCAGCAGAGATATGTTTTCAGGAAATTTTATTTTATTTAAATTGTTTTTAGGTAGAACAAAATATGCAAGAACTGATTGAAACAACTCTGAGATTCATCAGTCAATAAACAATAATAATCAAGCAAAAAGTTTCCAAGTTGTAGAAAGAGACATTTTATTCCTCCACATCAATTTATGCACCCCACTTCTTGCCATAAAAAAAGTAATATTAAAGAACCAAACTGGTTATAAAGTGGGATTGTAGTATCCTTAAATGGGAAGACTAAAACCCCCAATTCATAAACCACAATTAATGATTAGAAAATAAGAACCTTGATCAAAATCATCTTCATTCTGCATTTTACTTGTAACTAGCTCACAAATAAGAACCCTGATAAAAATCATCATCATCATTCTGTGAGCCAATTTTCCAGGCTCATGCTTGACTCAAGTTAGAGTTATGAGCTACTTGAGCTGAGTCCACACAATAAGCTCAATTGGGTTAAGCCAAGTCAACTCACAACATTTAATGAGCCAAATGGGTTTAGAAGGAGTTCCAGATTGCATAAAACTTGCTCAATGTATGTAATATACTACTGTAATGCAACCAACACTCGTGGATCAAAAACTATACTTAAAAAATCATTTATGTACTTTCACCCAATGATCTGAGATTTTGGAATAGATGATTAATGACATGGTATCAAATCGTGTATGATCAAGTAGTCATGAGTTTGATGGTGTCTGTAATCTTTTAAATAAGAAGTTAAATTTTAGCTCAAGGTATGGTGTGCTTGAGCATTATTAACACTTCAAGCACAAAAGGCCTTACATGAGGGTGCATGTTAGATATAAAACCAATCATGTACTTTTACCTACTTAAGCTTTTGGGATAGTTGGTTCATAATAAATAATTTATGTGGTAAATGTATACGTTCTGTAGATGTGTATGTTATGTTAGTTTATGAGCAAAAGAGTTGAGCACTAAGTGGCTTATGCTTAGATCATATTTTAAACAAGCCATATCTTTTAGCTCATGCTCAATTCATTTTCCATAAGCTCAACTTATTGAACCAAAATTGACATGACTCAACCTGTATGTAAGTGGCTAGGTTCATTTTAATCCTCGATTGCTTTAATTTGCACTATTAGACCCATCAACCTTGATTTCCAGTTTTACTAGCATTGAGATTTGACTCTTGAACCTATTGTTTGCAAAATTGATTACCTTGACATATAGGGTGTGTAAGAAGCTCTTGGTTCACCACTTTTCTTATGCAAGTTTATGAGGTGTATCAAATATGTATTGCAAATTGCAATGGAGAATAACAACAATATAATGTTGTGCTTGTTTTTTATTTCATGTCCTTGGGCTCCAACTTTAGTTTTTTAGTAGAATCTACTATTGGGAAATACTAACTTCATCTTGCTTTTTCTATGCATTTTTTTTCCTTCAAATACCAAAATATTATTTACGATACAGAGCATGCTTCATGTTTATAAATATATCTTCAAATTTGTTGATGCCTAATTTCCTTTGCCCCACTTCTGAAATTGATCAGCTAAGCTCTCAGATCCCATCAAATGCTCCTGGAATTGTTGCAAGGACACCTCTTAAAAAGCCTGCTGTAACCCAAAAGAAACCACTTGAAGCACTTGGTTCCTCACCTCCTCCTCCAAGGTGAGACATGTCTTACTCTACTGAATCATGAATAACTTATTATGCATTAATTTCTTAATCTCTAACTCATTTTAGTATATACATAATGTTCCTTTACCCTACAGTAAAAAACAAAAAACTTCTGGGGGATCTGTAGAACAAAGCATTGAACAACTTAATGATGTCACTGCTGTTAGTGGAGTTGACCTCAGGGTATGATACTATTACTATGTCAATGTTCAACTAAGATAGCTTGATAGTGGTGAATGTTTACTCCTCTACAAAATCTGGAGTCATTTCTAATTTTCCTTTCTCATACAGGAAGAAGAAGAGCAGTTATTTTCAGGTCCCAAAGAGGATAGCCGAGTGTCAGAAGCTTCTCGAAAGGCTGCGCAAGAAGAAGAGGAAAGGCTGATCTTGCAGAAAGCTCCATTGCAAAAAAAATTAATTGACATCAGTTAGTGTCCTATTTGTGTCATACCTCTGTCCATCTGTTTGAGTCCTTTCCTTTTGAGCTGATCTGGACATGTGCTATGCATACAAAACCTTATGGTTGCTTTATGTTGTTACTCTGGCAGTGGCTAAGTGTGGCTTGAAGGGTATGAGCAATGATGTGGAGAAATGCTTATCACTGGTGAGATTCAAGCAAATTTTCACTTCATTGCAGTTGGTTTACACGTAATCTCATGACTGAGTAAATGTTTCAGTGTGTGGAGGAAAGGATGCGTGATCTGATAAGTAACCTGATTAGAATATCAAAACAGGTCAGTCATTTTCTCTAGCTGCTCACACAAACAGTCTCTCATAATTGTATAAAATGTTGTACTTACAAGAATTTTCCTACTAGAGGGTTGATTTTGAGAAAACAAAGCATCGAACTGTTGTCACTTCAGATGTTCGGCAGCAAATCATGACAATAAATAGGAAAGTAAGGGAAGAATGGGAGAAAAAACAGGCAGAAGCAGAGAAGATTCGGAAACTAAATGATGTGAGTTCCAAATATTGGAATTTTGTTGAGTTATTGGCAAGATAAAAACCTTGTTCATGCACATTTCCTATCCATGTGTGTCTTTTGTATATTTGCATTTGTAACTTGTGTGCCTATCATTTAAAATCTTATTTTTAAATATAGGTTGACGGAAATTCTGGAGTTGATGGTGACAAGGAGAAGGATGATGGCCGTGGTAAATCAACAAAGGTATTTTATATCTCCTTCTTATACTTCACCTTTATTAACATTGGAAATTCGCTCTTTGATTCATAATATACTGCAGGTGAACAAGGAAGAGGATGACAAGATGAGGGCAAATGCTGCAAATGTTGCTGCTCGTGCTGCTTATGGGGGAGATGACATGCTGTCAAAGTGGCAACTTATGGTTGAGCAAGCCAGGCAAAAACGTGATGGGGGGGTGGACGTGTCATCTGGTTCTCAACTAGCCAAAGATGTTAACCGCAAATCTTCATCAACATCTGGAAGAAGTACGAAGGATAACCAAGAAGGGGAGAAAAAAGGTTCAGCCACTTTTATAGCAAGTTCAGGTGAGTCTGTTTTAAGCAGTTTTTCTGTTATTTGCATTGTAAATTTTATTCATTTGCAAGATAGCAATCAATTTTAATAATTCACAATCCAAATGCTCTTTCTTAATATATGGATAAAAAAAATTAAGATAGAGTACAAGGAAGTGGACTCTGTCATTGTCATACTCATTCATATAAAATGAAGAAACTAGTGCATATGTTTTGCCTAATATTCTATACTTTTAGTTGAAAATGTTTTGAAAAATATCTAAATGAAGATTGTAGAGTATCCTTCTTTTTCCACTTCTTTGGGACTGAAGGGATTGTATCATGCTTCAGATTCCCCGACCTTGCCATTGTCCTGTTGTATAGAGTGTAGAATACTAAATGATTATGTTGCCAACAAAATGACTTCAAGTAACATTATGTTGCAGATATGCTATGTTGGTTGTTGGTTTGAATCAAGAAAATTTGTCCTTTTTTTTTTTTTTTTGATTTGCGCCACTCTTCATTGCTGTTTTGCCCTTTTGATTCTTCCAATAGTGGCTAGAAAACTTGGGAAGAGTCATGCCATGGCACCTCAAACTAGGGTAGCTCGAAGCATCTCTGTCAAGGATGTGATTGCAGTCCTGGAGAGGGAACCCCAGATGTCTAAATCTCCACTCATACATCGCTTGTACGAGAAAATTCATTCTGATGCCCCAATTGAACAAGGTTGAGCTTGGTTTCTTAATTTTATAGCTGAGCATATTAAGTTATTATCATCTTATGTTTGCCGATAGAAATTGAAAGGTTTCCTCAGGTCGAAATCGGCTGTTTTGACTTGCACTTCGTATAACAGATAGTTTATCTGTTGAATTTGATTTTTCTCCTGTATTCACGGTTGTCCTGTGAGAGGTTTGCTTATAGTTTTTTTGGTTCCATTGTGTGTATTCTTTTGTAATGTATAGTCACTTGGTGAAATTGGAAATCAGTGCAATCAATTAGAAACCTCTCACTGGGCAAGCTTTTAGCTACAGTGGTGCTACAAACACAACAGCCTATCTGGGTAAAGTTGTCTGTAAAGTTCTCTAAAATAGTTTTTTGAAGAAAAAATATGAAAAATAAATGAAATGAGCTTTTCTTCAAGTTAATTTTTTTTTTATAGTTAATTTGTAAAAGTTTTTTTATATTATTTTTTTAAAATGTGAGATTTTTAGAAATTAATTATTAGAGAAGTCAATTTTAACTTCCATGACAATTATCCAAAATTCATCAAAGAAACTCTTATTCTTGCGCTGAATCTTCTAAAGTTCCAATAACTTTCATTCAAATTTCCAATTATTTTTTTTGGGTCCAATGGGAGGGAATAAGAGATTAGGAAATGGACAAAATAAATTTATTAAATCGTGGAAAATCTTGTCTACAATTTATGTCCTGCTGACGTGATAGATTAATCGAGCTAAGCTAACTCAAGTGGAACTCAATATACTATTTCAGTCTCTCAAATTCGAACAAGTCAATGGGTAAATAGTCCAAGCTATTCTTTTGTTGGGAAGTTTTTTTTCTAGACAGGATATTTTACTGCTTCATATTTTCAAACACTTTCCTTGACACCTTTTATTTATATTTATCTCTCATTTCATCATATCAAATATTATATTTATCATTTTTTTTTCTCTTACTAAGTGTAGATTAACACATGGGTAATGGGTGTTTAATAAGCATTTTTCTTTTATTTATTTATGATAAGAAATAAATAAATTTAGCATCAGCTTTTCAATTTAGCACTTTGGATCTCATTGTTTTCTTTTTTTAGTAAATTACACGAATACTCTTGAAATTTGTCTTTATTATACTCTATGTTTTTCCATTTTTTTATTCTTCTATTCTTCCATTTTTTTCAGTAAGAGTTGAATTCAGATATCAAATTTGTATTATGCACATTGTTAAGTAAAAGTTCCTTGACAACGATGAAATGAGCTTATTTCATAGTAATTAAATACATTGAGAATACTTTTCGAACAAAATGAAGTGAAAATCAATCAAACATGTGCCTAAGATTAAAGGCAAACATGTGATGATTGTGATGAGTAAGATGGAGGCGGATAACGATGATGATGATGATGATGTAGCGAGTGATGAGTCAGCATTATCGACGTGGTCACGTATATATACGCCCTTTTTCGCTTTTCTGTCACACACACACACACGCGTCCGTCGGTGACCCCCTTCCCCGTTGTCTCCGCAACAACGGGACCCACTCTAGCCTTCCCAAATCCATTAAGTTACCAAAATTAAAAAAATCAATAAAATAGAGATTGTTTTGTTGTATAGGAATATGGGTAGCCAAAGCATAAAGTAAAATAACCGCAGAATATGCTTTGCTCTGTTGCTCAGACTCAGATTATCCTTTCCTCTTTTCTTCCTTCCTAAATTCTCTTATTAATTAATTATCTCTTCTCCAAAACAACCACCGATCCTAATCCTCTACTTAAACCCCCTTTACTCACCAAACTGTTCTTTTGTCATAATTTTTTACTTCAAAAAAGAGTGTCATTCATGATGGAGCTTCTAACGGTGGTAGATGATTTTTTTGTCACGGCGTCCCTGGCGCTTCTTCTTACTTTCATCGTCTTAAAGCTTGTCGAGGCCATGAACGACACCCACGCCACACCAAAACGTCACGTCGTCCACCACGAACCGGTTTCTCACGCGGAACGCTTCACGGTTCAGCCCGCTCAAGCCAAGTCCCAGGTCGGTTTTATTACTCCAGTTCAGGAGGAAATCGCCACGTGTGTAGTAGAAAAAAAGACCACCGTCAAACCGGTTCGTCCACGTGCGAAACGGTTCACGGTTCCCTCCGCTCAAAGCAAATGTAAGAATATAGTAGAAGAGATTACGGTCGAACCGGTTCAAGCTGCCACGTGTGTAGAGACTGAACGCGAGGTAGAAGAGGCTACGGTCGAGCCGGTTCAACCCGCTCAAAGCGAGAGCACGATCGGTTTTATCATTAGTCCGGTTCAAGCTGACACGTGTGCAAGAACCGAACACAAGAAAGAAGTTGTGGAGTCACCGGTGAAATCAGACACAGACATTGTGATTAAAGAGGAAATCGCTGAAGAGTTAGACGATTCAGCGGAGAAGAGGAACGTGGAAAGCGTTGAAGAAGAAATCAGCGTAGGACCTTCCTCTGAAGTTGAAGCTTCTGCTGTAGATAGCGGCGTAAAAGAGAACGATGATGATGATGATGATTGGGAAGGGATTGAGAGGAGCGAGTTGGAGAAAGAATTTATGGCGGCTACGGAATTTGTTAGTGGCGATGAAAATCGATTGGAGGGTGTCGGAAGCAATGTCAAAATGGAGTTGTATGGGCTTCACAAAGTTGCCACCGAAGGGCCATGCCGTGAACCTCAGCCAATGCCTCTCATGCTCGCCGCACGTGCCAAGTGGTATCAATTTTCAACTTTGGCGATTAATGTTTCGTGTTACGTTATGTCATGTTATGCCTTTTGTTTGTTGAATTGCCTAACTTGAATGCCTTGTTTTTTACTCTACTTGCTTGGTTTCGTTTTTGAAGCAATTATTATTAGGATATTTGAATTTTATCCTCTCGAGATTTTTAAATACGTGAAAGACAGGGAATTGTTGGATACAGATACAATTTTTTTTTCTTGCCGTGATTAGCTATAGAATTCACTTTTATATTGGAAAGAAGTGTGCATGTGTGTGTTTTTATTGTTTTTTAATGCACCGAGATATTTTTGAATTGATGGCAAGAGACTAGTTCTTTCCAATGCTTAGATATTACCTGATTGGGTGTAGGATTGTCTCTCTCCCTTTTTTTTATTGATTAAAGTGTTTTTTTAATCTCTACTACAACGTGCTATGGAGATTTTATTGATGGGTAGAGGATAGGTTTGAATCACTGATCCCCCCAAAAGACTTGAAACAAAACCCAATTTGTGTACATAAGTCCATAAATTTCCCTTAAGCTGCGATGTTGTCAGCGAATGTAGTTTACCTAGTAATTCTCATGCATTTGGTTGGGTATTCCCTCAATACATTAATACATGAAAATTGGACAGATAAGAAACCAATCATTAAAATGAAGGATAAGACTGTCTTAGTCATGTTAATATTAGATAGAATGGATTGAAATGGAGTAGAATGGAATATAAGGAAATAAAACTCCAACTCCATTTGTTTGGATATGTTATAATGGAATGGAACAAATTTTTCATTCTATCTTATACTCCCAAATTGAGGACAAGAAAAAAATGAAGGTAAATAATGAAATAAGATGGAAAAGATTCCATATTTCCAAGATATTTCATCTTCATTTTACCAATCCAAATAATATCATTATATTTCATTTCCCTCTATTCCATTTCCATCTTCTGCCATCAATTTAAATATAGCCTAAAAGACGCAGGGAGTATTATTCAATAGGGAAAGAAAAAATGTGTCAACAGCTCGACCTTGGTAAATTAATGTAGTGCATGTTTGGTTTGGTGGTGAGTTGAACTCACCATGATTGTTTGAAGCAACAAATAGTTACTGCTTTTGTGGTGATTTCACCATGATTTTGCACCCACCACCATTGTCTACCATCAAACCAAACACACTAGTAAACAACAACCTATGCGGCCGTGCTGTAGAAGTTACACGGCATAGCTTGATTGCTAGTTATAATAACAGGGTTGAGAGCTGCTTAGTATGAGTGATCCACAGTACTGCTTCCGTTGTGCAAGGAATGCTTGGCAAAAGCTGGGGAACATGAATCCAGAGGTTGCAATGGAGCAGTATATCAGCCTTCTTTCGGATAAATTTCCTCGATGGATGAAAGATACTTCTTCTGCTGTGAGTTTGTGTTGTTGATGCATAGTGTTTTAATATCTTAACTCGCATGAGCATTGAGATTGAAGCAAACCCTTTTGCAGGGAATGAGTGAACATGAACCCACAAGGCCTGAAGTTTCCGAGTCTGCTGCTTCTGATTTGAGCACAACTTTGTCTCGTCAACAAATGATCATAACTGAAAGGTAGTTAATAGTCCCTTTTTGATACTTGTTTATTGTTATTCATTTGACCAATATTATTAGATCAAATTTTGCGTAGTTTGTTTGTGGTATATCTGATTTTAGGACGGCTACATCTCTCATTCAGGGAACTAGAACAAGAGTTTGATTCCACAGATCGTAGCCCACTTACAGAGTCAGATTTGGAGAACAATGTAAGATTTTAATATCATTCAGACTTGTACATTGACCAACAATCAATAGCTTTAGATAATATTGAATCTTAATTGAAAAGACATTATCTATCTAGTAACCAAATCCTAATCTAGACACTTTGCACAAAAATGATGAGGAGCCACATAGCAAATAATCACACAAAGTTGTGGAAGGAAAATTTTAGAAAACATAAATAGTTGGAGACTGTTGTTCATCTTGCAAATGTGGGATCTCATTGTATGATTTACTTGTGTCGCTTCCCAGCTCTTGCTCTATCATTCTTGGCCTCTACGTGCTCTACCTGACATCTAGAATAATATTTTCTTAAACAGCTGCAAACAACTAGAATGTGTTTTTTTTCTTCCTTGGCTAAAAATCTGATTTTCTGTCCTTTTTATCTTGGTTTTTGCTCACAAATACCCTTTAATTAAGCATTGGTTAAAGAATTAATAAATAATTTTTATTAAATCAAGGTTTGGGGGCATTGATTTTTTTATTTTGTTTTTATCAATAGATGTTACTATAATTGTTAGTTTGCTAATATTTTGTTAACGGGTGATTCAAAACTATGATTTATCCATTCATCTCCTCCTTTTATCACCAAGTCAACCTTTTAACATGCCTTTGGGAGACATTGATAATACTATTAAATATTACTCAATTCATATAAAAAAAAAAAAACATTTTTGATACCTTAAGGATATAGATTAGCATTATCTTCTTTTATAAAGATGTCGCCTAACAAAATTTGATCATATGAAACTTGTAAATGCAATCCTTTAGGGATGAAAATATTTGGTGTTGCTCCAAAATTTTCCATGCCATATTACGCCATCTACTCTTTCTATCTATGTCATGGTTAGAATTATTTTTTCAGAAATTGAAATTCGTGAGTAGATTGCATAGTTAGCTTAGCATGAAAACTTTTCAGGTTAAGAAATGAAGGCATCTCTCTGCTAATTTCCTGGGCCACGGGACACTCCTACATTTATTTCGTCAAAAAGAAGACTGATTCAAGTATATAAGTTTGTTTCCAAGTATGAGAGATTCTTGGGCTGTTTGTTTTCTCCTTTGTTCCTTAAATTATTTGTTGATCATGATGTGTTCTATTGTTCTTCAATATGATCAAATTGTTAATATATATTTTTTATACATAAATAAATGTGTATATAGGATCATATGAGAAGCCGAAGACTACGTACTTCTGGTTCTGGTTGTTAAAAACTAATTTATCAATATCATATCACTCCTGTGGGCTGTGGCATTTCAGAAGTGGAATAATATCTTCTTCTTTTTTTTTAAAACAAGAATAATGTCTTGAAATTTTTTTTAAAAATAATTTTTTTTAATAAATATGGAAAAAAAGAATGATGTTTTGAAAAAAATGAAAAATTTTAAAAATATGAAAAACAAGAGGAATGTCTTGGAAATATTTAAAAAATTAAATTTATTATAAAATATGAAAAAATGAAAGTAAAAACATGAAAATTTTTAAAAATATAAAAAAAAACAATAAAAATGTTTTTAAATTTAGGAAAAAAAAATGAAAATTTGAAAAATGGTGAAAATCAAGAGTATTGTATTTAAAATTTGAAAACGTAAAAAAAAATGAATTTAAAATACAAGACTAATGTCTTGTAAATTTTTTAAAAATAAAATCTTAAATATTTAAGATTTAATAAATAAAACTATAAATTTTTCAATAATTGTATAAGATTTCTTAAATAATACTCTAAATTAAAATTATAATTATTAAAGTTTCGTAAATAAAATCTTAAATATTTAAGATTTCATATATAAATCCTAATTTGAAATTTTAAATATTTAAGATCTCATTAATAAAACCTTAATTATTAAAGGTTTTATTGATGTAAGTTCAAATTTAATCTTAAATTAAAATGTTAAATATTTAAGTTTTATAAATAAAATCTTACATATATAGAGGCTAACAAACTAAATATGAAAAATCAAGAGCAATAATGTCACATAAAATTTTTTAAAAAAAAAACTAAAAAAAACAAAGTGTAATAACTTTAAAAAAATGATATTTTTTTTAATTTTCAAATATGATAAAGTGAGCGTAATGTTTTGAAAATTTGAAAAATAATGAAAAAATTTAAAATTATGTAAAAAAATGTAAAATGTATTGAATTTTTTTTTAAAATAATTGAAATTTTTACAATATAAGAAAAATTAAGAGTAATGTCTTTAAAAAATTGAAAAATAAAAACTAATGTCTTAAAAAATTTTAAAAAAATGATTTTTTTAAAATATGAAAAAAAAAACAATACAAATGTCTTTAAAAATTGAAAAAAATAATTAAAAAAATATGAAAAACCAACAATAATGTATTGAAAAATTGAAAAAAAATAAAATTTTAAAAATATATGAAAAACCAACATTAATGTCTTAAAAAAAGATTTTTTTTAAAAAAAATATGAAAACAAGAATAATGTGATGAGAAATTGAAAACAATAAAAATTAAAAAAAAAAAAACTATGAAAAATTAAAAATAATATCTTAAAATTTTGACAATTTTTTTTTTTAAAACTTATGAAACAACAAGAATAATTCCTTAAAAAAAAAAAACTTTCCTAGAAAATAAAAATAAAAATCCTTAAAATTTTTATAAAGAAAATTAAAAATTTAACAAATTATAAAAAAAAAGGAGTAATGTCTTGAGTATTTGAAAAAAAAAAATGAAAAAACCCATAGTATGTGTTCAAAATTTTAGAAAATTGTAAAATATTATAAAATATTAAAAACAAAAGATTAATGTATTGAAAAATAGAAAAAAAAAACTAAGAGTAATATGTTGAAAAATTGAAAAATATGAAAGTTTTAAAAATTAAGAAAAACCAAGAGTAATGTCTTGAAATTTAAAAAAAAAGAATATTTTTCAAATAATATTTAGGGTTTCATAAATAAAATCATAAATATTAAAGATTTCATATATAAAGCCTTAGTTGAAACCCTAAATATTTAAGGTTTTATTAATAAAATCCTAAATTTTATCTTAAATTAAAATCTTAAATATTCATAGTTTGTTAAATGAAATCATAAATAGAAAAAAATAACTTTTAGTGTTTCATAAATGAAATCCTAATTATTTATAATTTCATGAATAAAACCCTAAATTAAAACTATAAATATTTAAAAAATAAAACCTTAAATTAAAGACATAAATCAATTAGGGTTTCATAAATAACACCCTAAATATTTTAAGATATCATATATAAACACTAAATTAAAATTATAAATATTTAAGGTTTCATTAATGAAACTTAACTGTTAAGGGTTTCGTTAATGAAATCTCAAATTTCATAATAAATTTCAATATTTCAAGACATTTTAAAATTTTTATTTTTTAAAAAATTTTCAAAACAGTATTCTTGCTTCTTTTTTTTTTTTTTTCAATTTTCATTTTTTTTAATATTTTAAGACATTACTCTTAGTTTTTAAAATCTCTTTAGAAATTTAACTTCTTTTTTCATATTTTTTTAAAATTTTTTTTATTTTAAAATTTTTTTTATTTTAAAAACTTTTTTAATACCTTACCCTTTGCTTTTTTTATATTTTTTAAATTTTCATTGATTAAACCCTAAATATTTAGGGTTTTATTTATAAATTGAGTGTTTAATTAATAAAACCTTAAAATAATTAGAGTTTCATTTTCGAAACCTTAAATAATTTGGATTTTATTTATGTAACTTAATTATTCAGTGTTTCAATTAATGGAATGATTTATGAAACACGAAATATTTAGATTTTTAATTTGGGATTTTGTTTATAAAACCTAAAATATTAACGGTTTCAATTTCTTGTTTCATTTATAAAATCCTAAATAGTTAAGGATAAATTTTGGGTTTCATTAATGAAGTCCTTAATATTTAGAGTTTTGATTTATGATTTCATTTATGTACCCTAAATACTTAAGGAGAATTTCATGGTTTCGATGATCAAAACATAAATATTTAGGATGAATTTTAGGTTTTTATTCATGAAACCCTAAATATTTAATATTTCATTAATTAAATCCTAAAAAGATGAAGTTACGTTTATCAAACATTTAATATTTATTGTTTCAATTTAGTGTGAAGTTTAAGGATTCATTAATGAAACCCTAAATATTTGGGGTTTCATAAATAAAACATTTAGTTGAAATCATAAATATTTAGGGTTTCACTAAAGAAATCCTAAATATTCCTTTTTTTATATTTTTATATTTTTTCAAATTTTCAAGATATTTCATTTATTTTTTAAATTTTCATGAATTTTAAACTCTTTCGTGACATTACTCTTGATTATTCATAATTTTATTTTTTCAAAATTCCAAGACATTTGTCTTGATTTTTCATAATTTTTTTAAATTTTCTTTATTTTTAACTTTTTCAAGATAATAGACTTGTTCTTTCATATTTCTCAAATTATTTATTTTTTTTCAAAATTTTCAAGATATTACTCTTGCTTTTTCATATTTTTAAAATATTTTCATACATTACTGTTGGTTTTTTCATATATATTTTTTCAAAAAAATAGTTTTTTAATATCTCTCTAGAATTTTAACTTTCTTTTTTCTTTTACTTTTTTTAAAAAAATGACTTTTTTAATACATTATCCTTACTTTTTCATATTTTTTAAAATTTTTATTAATGAAATCCTAAATATTTAAGATTTCATTTATAATTTTAGTGTTTAAGTAATAACACCTTAAAATAATTTGAGTTTCATATTTGAAACCTTAGATAATTTAGATTTCATATTCATGAAAGAGTTACGACTATCAAACCTTTAATATTTATGATTTTAATTTAGTATGAAGCTTAAGGTTTTATTAATGAAAATCTATATAATTAAATTTGGGGTTTCATAAATTAAACCTTAAATATTTAAGGTTTCAATTTAATATAAAGCATAAAGTTTCATTAATGAAACCCTATATAATTAAAGTTTAATGTTTCATTTAAGAAACCTTAAATATGGTTTTTTTTTATATTTTAATATTTTTTTCAAATTTTAAAGACATTTCATTTGCTTTTTGATATTTTTTAAATTTTCATTAATTTGCAACTCTTCCAAGGTATTATTCTTGATTTTTCATATATTTATTTTTATTTCCATTGTTTTCAACTTTTTTTAATTTTCATTTTTTTTATTTTCAAGATATATGTCTTGCTTTTACATATTTTTTCAAAATTTTAAAATTTTCAACTTTATCAAAATATTAGACTTGTGTTTTCAAATTTTCATTTATTTCAATTTTTTCAAGCCATCACACTTCATTTTTCATATTTTTTAAAATTTTTAATTTTTTCAACTTTTACAAGACACTACACTTGCTTTTACAAAAAAATAAAAATAAAATTAAAATTTTCTTCGGTATTTAAATACATTACACTTGGAATTTTATATTTTTTTTTTAAAATTTCAATTTTTTCAAATTTTCTAGATATTTGTCTTGGTTTTCATATTTTTTCAAAATTTTAATTTTTTTTAACCTTTTCAAGATATTACTCTTATTTTTTCATATTTTTTAAATTTTCATTTTTTCAATATTTTAAGACATTACTTATTGTTTTTCATTTTTTTAAAAATATCTCTAGAAATTTAACTTCCTTTTCATATTTTGTTAACTTTTTTAATACAGTGCCCTTTGATTTTTCATATTTTTTAAAAATTTTTATTGATGAAGACCTATATATTTAGGGTTTTATTTCTAAATTGAGTGTTTAATTAATAAAAACTTAAATTAATTAGAGTTTAATTTTTAAAATCTTAAATAATTTGGATTTAATTTATGTAACCTAATTATTGAGTGTTTCGAGTAATGGTATGATTTATGAAACATGAAAAATTTTGGATTTTGTTTATAAAACCCTAAATATTAAGGGTTTTAATTTCTTATTTCATTTATGAAAACCTTAATATTTAAAGTTTTGATTTATGATTTTATTTATAAAACCTTAAATATTTTAGGAGAATTTCATGGTTTCAATGATCAAAACATAAATATTTTGGGTAAGTTTTAGGATTTTATTTATGAAACCCCAAATATTTAATGTTTTATTAATTAAATCCTAAATAGTTGAGACTACATTTACAAAACCTTTAGTATTTATAGTTTCAATTTAATGTGAAGCTTAAGGTTTCATTAATAAAATCCTAAATAATTAAGGTTTGACGTTTCATCAACAAAATATTTAAACAAAACCCTAAATCTTTAGGATTTCATTAAAGAAATCCTAAATATTCTTTTTTTTATATTTTCATTTTTTTTTTCAAAATTTCAACACATTTCATTTGCTTTTTAATATTTTTTAAATTTTCATTAATTTTCAATTCTTTCAACACATCACTCTTGATTTTTCATATATTTATTTTTATTTTCATTTTTTCAACTTTTTCAAGAAGACACTACTCTTCTGTTTTCCATTTTTTTTCTTCTAATTTTTAAGAAAATTTTCTGGCTTTTACATATTTTTTCAAAATTCTAAAGTTTTCAACTTTTTCAAGATAATTGACTTGGTTTTTCAAAATTTTACAAATTTTCTCCTTTTTTATCAATTTTTTCAAGACATTACACTTCATTTTTCAAAAGTTTTAATTTTTTTAACTTTTTAAAGACATTACTCTTGCATTTTCAATTTTGTTTTCAAATTTTCAATATTTTTAAATTTTCTAGACATTTGACTTTTATTTTCATATTTTTTAAATTTTAAATTTTTTTAACCTTTTTCAAGATATTAGACTTGCTTATTCATATTTGTAAAATTTTAATTCTTTTCAACTTTTTTAAGACATCACTCTTCCTTTTTCATATTTTTGTTTTAATTTTCATTTTTTTCCAATATTTTAAGACATTACTTTTGATTTTTCATATATTTTTTAAATATCACTCTAGAAATTTATCTTCAATTTTCATATTTTTTAAAATTTTTATTAATGAACCTTAAATATTTAGGGTTTCATTTATTAATTGAGTATTTAATTAATAAAACCTTAAAATAATTCGATTTTAATTTTTGAAACCTTAAATAATTTGAGTTTCATTTATGTAACCTACATATTCAGTGTTTTTATTAATGGTATGATTTATGAAACATGAAATATATTGGGCTTTAATTTTGGATTTTTTTTTCTAAAACCCTTCATATTAAGGATTTTAATTTCTTGTTTCATTTATGAAACCTTAAATAGTTAGGGTTAAATTCTGAGTTTCATTTATGAAACCCTAAATATTTAAGGAGAATTTCATGGTTTCAATGATCAAAACATACATATTTAGGGTGAGTTTTAGATTTTTATTCATGAAACCTCAAATATTTAACATTTCATTAATTAAACCCTAAAGAGTTGAGATTACGTTTATCAAACCTTTAATATTTATGGTTTCATGTTATTGTAAAGCTTAAGATTTCATTAATGAAACCATAAATAATTAGGATTTAGGGTTTCATAAATGACACCCTCAATATTTGAGATTTCATAAATAAAATATTTAATCGAAACCCTAAATATTTAAGATCTCATCAAAGAAACCTTAAATATTCATTTCTTTTTTCATTTTTTTTTTCAAATTTTCAAGACATTTCATTTGCTTTTTAATATTTTTTAAATTTTCATTAATTTTTAACTCTTTCAAACTCTTGATTTTTAATGAATTTATTTTATTTTCATTTTTTCAAATTTTCAAGACATTTGTCTTGATTTTACATCATTTTTTCAAATTTGATTTATTTTCATCTTTTTCAAGATATTATACTTGCTCTTTCATATTTTTCAAATTTTTAATTTTTTTCAATATTTTTAAGATATTACTCTTGTTTTTTCATATTTTTAAAATATTTTAATACATTACCGTTGGTTTTTCATATTATTTTTGAAAATTTTTAGTTTTTTACAATCTCTCGTGAAATTTAACTTTCATTTTTTCCGTATTTTTCAAAATATTTTTTTAAAAAATAAATTAGCCTTGCATTTTCATATTTTTTAATCATTGATGACACCATAAATATTTGAAGTTTAATTTTTAATTTTTAATTTTAGTGTTTAATTAGTAACATCTTAAAATAATTAGAGTTTCATATTCGAAACCTTAAATAATTTGGGTTTTATTTATGAAACCTAAATTTTCAAGGTTTTCGATTAATGATATCATTTATGAAACATGAAATATTTTGGGTTTTAATTTAAAATTTTGTTTATAAAATTTTAAATGTTTAGGGTTTTATTTTATGGTTTCATTTATGAAACCCTTAATAGTAAGGTTAAATTTTGGATTAAATTTATGAAACCCTTAATAGTAAGGTTAAATTTTGGATTAAATTTATGAAACCCTAAAAATTTAGCAAAAATTTAGCAAGAATTTCATGGTTTCAATAATAAAAACATAAATATTTAGGGTGATTTTTAAGTTTTTATTCATGAAATCTTAAATATTTAAGGTTTTATTAATTAAACTCTAAATATTTAAGGCTACGTTTATCAAACCTTTAATATTAATGACTTCAATTTAGTGTGAAGCTTAAGATTTCATTAATAAAACAAAAAATAATTAGGATTGAGGTTTCATAAATGAAACCCTAAATATTTGGGGTTTCATAAATAAAACATTTAATCGAATCCCTAAATATTTAAGGTTTCATCAAAGAAACCCTAAATATTATTTTTTTATTTTTTTCATTTTTTTTTCAAATTTTCAAGACTTTCATTTGCTTTTTAATATTTTTTAAATTTTCAACTTTTTTAAGACATTACTCTTGATTTTTCATGTATTTATTTTTATTTTTATTTTTTCAAATTTTCAAGACATTTGTCTTCCTTTTGCATAATTTTTTCAAATTTGATTTATTTTCAACTTGTTCAAGATATTGGACTTACTTTTTCATATTTTTCAAAATTTTCAATACATTACTCCTTCTTTTTTATATATTTCAAATATTTATTTTATTAAAATATTTTAATACATTACTATTGATTTTTCATATTTTTTTAAAAAAAATTTTAGTTTTTTAAACTCTTTCTAGATATTTAACTTGCTTTTTTTTTGTATTTTTAAAAAAAAATTATTATATTATTCTTGATTTTTTATATTTTTAAAAATTTTATTGATGACACCATAAATATTTAAAGTTTAATTTTTAATTTTAATGTTTAATTAATAACACCTTAAAATAATTAAAGTTTCATATTTGAAACCTTAAATAATTTGGGTTTCATTTATGAAACCTAAATTTTCAGGATTTCGATTAATGATATCATTTATAAAATATGAAATATTTATGGTTTTAATTTAGAATTTTGTTTATAAAACCCTAAATATTTAGGGTTTCATTTATGAAATCCTTAATAGTAAGGTTAAATTTTTTATTACATCTATGAAACCCTAAAAATTTAGGGAAAATTTCATGGTTTAAATAATAAAAATATAAATACTATGAGTTTTAAGTTTTTATTCATAAAATTCTAAATATTTAAGGTTTAATTAATTAAACACTAAAGAGTTAAGGTTATGTTTATCAAATCTTTAATATTGATGGTTTCAATTTACTATGAATGAGTATTGATCAAAAAATATCATTAAAGTGTTAAAATAATTAATTTTTAATTTGTGTAATTAAAAGTTGAAGAATGTTAAGATGATTTTTTTTCAAGATTCTTTTTTGAAAAACTTTTTTCACAATCCATTGAAATTTATTAAAATCATCAATTTTATTAGATTATAAGTGATGTTTAATTTAATAACTTTTTCACCTAATTTAAACATGGAACTCATCGATTTCAATCAAGAGAGTATTTTAACATTTATCTTATAAAAGTATTTAATAAAAAAATAAACTCCATTAATAAGTAAAACTCGATCTTGAAGCAAAACTAACGTATTATTATAACTACATAAAAAGTGAACATGTCTTTTTGTCCTCTTGGCGTTGTCCTTGTCACAAACACCTTTCTGTCCTATCAAACTCTTGTCTTCAATTTATTGGGTCACCACCATTCAGTTGTATGTATTGTATCACTCGAAAATAAAATGGTGTATAATAATATGTAGCACAACACGCATCAGCATCAGCATCAGCATCGTGAATGTAAACTGTGTACAAGTCGTTATGCATAGCATATCATATCCAAATGCTTTTAGAATTGGTGTTTAGTTGATATATTATAATCCATGCAGTTAGTTAAGCTTCGTTGCTTGTCAATTCTATTAAGAAGGAGGTCCCTGAGGAACGTAACTATTCAACAAAAGACGACTTCTATTAATGGTTTTGTCCATTTTTGGCGTGGGAATGTGACTTATTAGCTACCATATATACAATTTTTTTTAATTAATATATAGACTGTGTATTACATAACATAGATTCTGAAATCTCAATTAATTAATGTGCTTACTGCCTCTGTATATTCGAGTCTATCAACTACTACCTAGTTAATTTATCAAAAAATTATCGTTGATAGTGATTTATGATTAATACATAACTTATTTTATATTGAATTTTTTTTAAAATAATTTTCATTCAATTTAGAAATAAAGATGAAAAATATATATTGAAAAAAATAAGAGATTAAGAAAAACTCTTAAAAATACTCTCAATGGAAAAAAAAATCTCTTAAAAAAATTCTTGTTATATTCTTGTGGAAGGATACAACTTTAAAAATACTGTCATAATATATACAAAGATTTTTTTTTTCTTTGGAAAAGTGCACATTTGTATATTTGTATGAAAAATGATCTGTTGAAAAGTCATACAAATTATTATGAGTGGTTGAATACATGGGATAGCTGTGGGAAGTTACTTTCAAAAAAAAATTATCTTCTATATATTCACGTATATACGTTATGCAATTGTTTTAGCAATTTTTTTTATTGACAAAATGTTAATAGTTAGTTTTTTATTTATTATTAGAAAAGGAGTCAAATCCACCGTCTTTTCCTTTTGCCTTCTCCCTTTATCACTAAATCAACTTCATATCTCTTTTTTTCGTAGTTAACTTAGTAATAATGTTTTTTATGATAAATATCATTATTTTCTCTTCATCTTGAAAAAAAACTTGTATAGGTACTTTAATCTTTCACTTTTTTATTTAGTTAATTTGTATCATGTGTTGTTAATTTGTTATTAGATTATAGATAGCTTGATATTGCTTTAATCAATGATTTAGTTTTGGCACTTGTAATCTCTGCCGGCAGAAGCTAATAATCCATAAAGTGAGTGACACATCGATGTATCATTTAAAATTAAAATACAGATGTAATTTGGCTGGGACATCCAAGTCATTTTCCTGATGGATGAGTGTAAGTACCTTAGCTAGCTTAGAGTCCTAATTAAATCAAAGAATGAGATCATATTCATTCCATGCATGAGGCTGAGCCAGGTATTATACAGAATACTTTACTACGTACAACTATTAATTGCCGATTATTTCAATTTCTTTAGCAACCTCATCCCCTGTTTATGATTGAACTTGAAACTGATCTTTCGGACAACTATTGACCATTGTAGAAAGAGATGTCATGTGGATTCGTGAGGAAATTAAGAATGGTCTTAGCGTTCACATCATATTCTCATTCATTAGTGGTTATTTTCTGAATGATGCTGACCTCTAACAAATCCAGCATGGTAAGTAAGATTTAAGAATTGACTCAATGTGTATCCTAGTTAGACTTTGTAGGTTTGGAGAAAATTGTTATAAATAAAATTAATTTTAAATTGTTAAACAAAATTAGAATGTTATATTGAAAAGTTAAAATAACATTTATTTTGAATTTTGTTTTGTTGATACATAGAAGGAAATGAGTATATAATAGTATAACATGTTGATGAGATATCGAATTTGAGACTTCTGAAGGAATGACGTTGAAAATTAAAGATATTTCACACCAATAATTTGAACAAAATATATATAATAGTATAATTTTCAACATAAATTCTAATAAAAACTTTTTATTATTAATTATTCGACTGATATTCTTAGGACAATAAGAGTCAAAAATTAATTTTAGCTATTTGCCCGCCAGGCACACCTTTATTGTGTTCACGAATATTTATTGTTTTTTTGCTGCAATTTGGGACCCAGATATATTTTTACTTGGATGAAATGTTCAAGTGAATGAATGGCAGAGAACCAATAAGTAAATTATTATTGCTTACCAATTATTGGTGAAGTGCTTGAGTACTACTGAAAAGTGAACAGTGTCGTTGGATTGTTTAAACTTGGTTGCAAGCATAACATTAAGTATAGATAGCAGATTGCTTAACCTACGTGGTTAGCATTAATTAGAGGTAGGTCCTCTCCAGCTAATTGCCTGAATAAAGTTGTAGAAACCATCACTCATACGTCTCTACTCACTCTCAATCATTAAACGATCGACTTTCTCGCTTTCTCCATTTACCAAACCATTTTCTTCTCATCTAAACTAATTAAGATGATTTAGGAACAGTAAGAGAATTATTCCAACTATAAATCTTTGAGGACTATTAGTGTTTGGGGAATCAATATATTTTAGTTTTAGAAAAGCTATTCTATTGTTGGTAGAAAATATATGCTTACATAACATAAATTAGTGTTTGTCTTAATCCTCGTTATAATCTCTCCTTTAGCAGTTAAATAGAAAATTAGAAGTAGATGAAAGGGACGTAATCTCAATTTGACACTCCCAACCTGACCAGTGACCATAGTTGTCAAAAAGCAGAAGAATCCTTGTGTTTTGATTTCTAATTGATTGGACGGTACCCCTTAAATTTCTTTGTCCAAAGTTTAGTGGAAGAATATATGGATGAGATTTTCATGTATAATTATTGCTTATATACACCAAGTGAACATGCCAACTGAATAAAAAAAGCAGTGTCAATTATTGCTACATATTGACAATTTTTGTCTATATCTAACCATTGCTTTTTTTTTACAAAATCAAGCCAGTTAAAATGGTACCTCTCTCATTAGCTTAGTTTAGCTAATTTGTGTTAAGTATCTGAAAGATTTTCTACCCAAAGAGTGTTTAAGAATGGAAAATATGATTTGTGAAGTATATCCAAGCTAATGGAATTCGATCGTTTTACCCAATATCTCATCAAACTAATTATCATAAAAAAAAAAAAAGTTAAGTTATTCCATAAAGAATATACTCGTATGGTAAACAAGTTTAATAATATCTTATGATAGAATCCAATTATTATTATTATTATTTATCAAAAGAATTAGAACTTTTCTTAATCATAATTTTAACCCTTTGTTTTAGTCTAAATATAATTATGGTCTCTTTGATTTTATGTTTTCACATAGAGCTTATAGTTTTCTAATTATTAAAGTGTATCATCTCAAATGTTGTCCAATTATTGACAGAAATGTGATGTAACACTGATTTATATTAAAAAAAAAACTTGTAAAATATTTAAACAAAAAAAAATCAATATATGTAAATTAATAAAGGCCTTTTCTTTTTTTAATTTATATTTTAGTATTTTATACAATTTTTCTTTAAACTGATTTTGACAAATAGATATCACATCATACCTTTTATATTCATATTAATTAATTATTCGACAAAAGCTGGAATAAGATGCTTAATTTTAACAATTGAAAATCTATGCAAATTAATTATAAACAATTAAAACTACAGGATCAAAGATTTAAAATACAATTAAACTAAAATGTTTCTCATTCCATCTCTAACATAATTACTGCACCTTCCCATGCATCTGCTTAATTATTGGTGTTGTTTAAGATAGGTCATCGACACATCTTCAACTACTATTATTAAAAAGACATTATTATTAGTTGCTAAAACTTTTTTTGATTCTTGCTCTCAGTTAGAGAGAAAAGTTTTTTCTTGAAAAAAAAAAAGAATTTAGATCCTCTGAAAATTCATTTTAGAGCTGATAGTAATTCAACTATTCATTTTCATAAAACCATAATTATTTTATTTTTATATATAAATAAAAGTACGATGATGACGTAAACGAAAAAGCTACTTTGTCTCCTTACCTGTCCAGAGGTTTGCACTTTGCACCACTACCATGTACGTGTGTTTTTTTTCATAAAGAACGAACTAACTTGTTCTTTTTTTTCTTTATTCTTTCTTTTTCAAAAGAAGGTCGTCACATAGACCCACAGTCCATAGCCTATTCTTTATTTTTATTTTTAAAAAAATCAAAAGATTATTGCTGGAATTTAGCAAAATCTTTCTTAATTATTTTATAATTTGTTATATTCTTATATTTTGGTTTGAGGATAAGCTATTGCGTGCCCTCCCATTGCCAATTAGCCACTCAAATTGAACAGTTCAAAATGAGCAATAAATACCTCACACTCATCCCTGCATTTTCGTAATCAAAACCAACATAGCCATAGTAGCTAGACAGAGCACATGCAAGATGAAACCAGTTATGATTCTGAAGCCGCTCCAATTCCAAATCGTTCTGCTCTTTTTGATACTTATACTATATAGCAGCAGCAACACCAAAGCAGAAAAACATGACAAAAAGACCTACATAGTCCACATGGACAAGTCCACCATGCCCTTAACCTTCACCGACCACCTCAACTGGTTCGACTCCTCCCTCAAATCAGCCTCCCCCTCCGCAGAGATTCTCTACACCTACAAACACGTGGCCCACGGCTTCTCCACCAGGCTCACTCCCCAAGAAGCAGACACACTCTCCAACCAACCTGGAATCCTCTCCGTCATCCCCGAACTCAAATACAAACTCCACACGACACGAACTCCCGGATTCCTTGGACTCGACAAAGCCACCACGCTCCTACCCGCCTCGGAGCAGCAGAGCCAGGTCATCATCGGACTCCTCGACACCGGCGTCTGGCCCGAGCTCAAAAGCCTCGACGACACGGGCCTCGGCCCGGTCCCCTCCACGTGGAAAGGCGAGTGCGAAATTGGCAACAACATGAACTCCTCCAGCTGCAACAGAAAGCTCGTGGGAGCGAGGTTTTTCTCAAAAGGCTACGAGGCAGCGCTTGGACCCATTGACGCTTCAACAGAGTCAAACTCAGCGCGTGACGACGACGGCCACGGGAGTCACACGTTAACCACCGCGGCTGGCTCGATCGTGCCCGAGGCTAGCCTCTTCGGCTTGGCGTCAGGCACGGCGCGGGGTATGGCCACGCAGGCGCGCGTGGCGGCTTACAAAGTGTGCTGGCTCGGCGGGTGCTTCACCTCCGACATAGCCGCTGGTATCGACAAGGCCATAGAAGACGGCGTGAATGTTCTCTCCATGTCCATTGGGGGAAGCTTGATGGAGTACTACAGAGACATCATCGCGATTGGCTCCTTCACCGCCACGTCACATGGAATCATAGTGGCCACGTCAGCAGGGAACGGTGGGCCCAGTCAATCGAGTTTGTCCAACGTGGCACCCTGGATAACCACTGTGGGAGCGGGAACTTTAGACCGTGATTTCCCTGCTTACATAACCCTCGGAACCGGGAAGACATACACCGGATCATCTCTTTATAGTGGTAAACCTTTGTCTGATTCGCCGCTTCCTCTTGTTTACGCTGGGAAGGCGAGTAACTCTTCTGTTGGCTATCTTTGCCTGCAAGATTCTCTGATTCCTGAAAAGGTTTCGGGGAAGATTGTTATATGCGAGCGAGGTGGGAATCCGAGAGTGGAAAAGGGTTTGGTGGTTAAGCTTGCTGGGGGTGCTGGAATGATTCTGGCCAATAATGAAGCCTACGGAGAAGAGTTAGTTGCTGATCCTCATCTTCTCCCTGCTGCGTCTCTGGGACAAAAATCAAGCGAAATCTTGAAGAGCTACGTTAACTCTTCTCCTAATCCAACGGCTAAGATTGCTTTCTTAGGGACCCATTTGCAGGTTCAGCCTTCTCCGGTTGTAGCCGCTTTCAGCTCCAGAGGACCGAATGCTCTCACGCCAAAGATTCTCAAGCCGGATTTAATAGCGCCAGGTGTCAACATTCTAGCCGGTTGGACCGGCGCGGTTGGACCAACAGGTTTGACCGTTGATAACCGCCATGTCAGCTTCAACATAATTTCTGGAACCTCAATGTCATGCCCCCATGTGAGTGGCTTAGCCGCGATTCTCAAAGGCGCGCACCCTCAGTGGAGCCCTGCCGCCATCAGGTCCGCGCTCATGACCACAGCGTACACGGGTTACAAAAACGGCGAAACCATTCAAGATGTCGCGACGGGACAACCTGCGACGCCGTTCGATTACGGGGCTGGACACGTGGATCCCGTGGCTGCACTTGATCCTGGCCTCGTCTATGATGCCAGCGTGGACGACTACTTGGGATTCTTCTGCTCGCTGAACTACACGTCGTTTCAAATCAAGCTTGCTGCGAGGAGGGACTTCACGTGTGACCCGAAGAAGGTTTACAGAGCGGAGGATTTTAACTATCCTTCTTTTGCGGTTCCTTTGGAGACAGCTTCGGGGATTGGGGGAGGTTCGGATGCTCCGAAGACTGTGAAGTACTCTAGGGTTTTGACTAACGTGGGAGCTTCGGGAACTTATAAGGCTTCGGTGGTGTCGTTGGGGGATTCAAATGTGAAGATTGTGGTGGAACCAGAGACGCTGAGTTTCGCGGAGCTGTACGAGAAGAAGGGTTATACGGTGTCGTTTACGTACACTTCGAAGCCGTCTGGGACGACCAGCTTTGCACGTTTGGAATGGACGGATGGAAAGCATAGGGTTGGTAGTCCAATTGCGTTCAGCTGGACATAACATGACGTGTGACGACTTTGAAATATGTGTGGCCCACTTAAGTGTCCCTTGCTCCTCGTGGTTTGTTTTGGGCCCAGCAAGGAGGCCTGACCCGGCCCGATAGAGTTTGTTGTTATGCATGTATCTCACTTATTCACTTTGCTGTTTTTATTCTGTAGGCCAAAGTTCAGAAGAAGAACACTATATATATGGAAGAATAATTGTACATAGAAAAAGTAACGAGCATATATATGTTCTGTATGTATGATAATGGCTTTGAATTTGAATTATTCATATCTTCCCAGCTTTGCATCTTTTGGTCTTTACTTTTACTTGTTCTCTCATCTTCACGTGGCAAGGGAGATTCTAAAATTATTACAGTAGGAATATTTTATTGAGTTTAATTTTTGAAATTACCAATACTCTCCAAATGAACTGGGGTACGCCACGCGTATCTTATATCAAGAAAAAAAAAAGGGGCCACGCGTATCTAACTCGTACGCACACTACCGACACTTTTTTTTTTGTGCGTGTGTTCATAAGAATCATTTCTAAGGATATAGTATTAAATTCGGTATGAATATATAGCATAAGAAAGGATATATATAGTTGGCTTAAATATTAGTATTTTTTTTTTATTTGCTATCACATCACTTTTTAAGTTAGCGTGCATCAGTAATTTACATCAAATTTTTTAAGATAATAAAATTAATATGTCATTTATTTTAATAATTTATTTTGGAGGTAGTATTGTAATTTTAAATTTTATTTTAAAAATTAAAAATAAAATAATTTTTATTCTCTATCTTTATTCATTTTCCATTTCTAGATTTCAATGCTCAATCATTTTACCATCAAAACCTCCATTGTAATCGTATGTTCATATCTTTTATTGATCTAAGTTTTAATGGAGGCATGTGAAAATAATACAGAAGTCATAATTTAAATTAATGTGATTCTTTTGAAAGTAATCTACAAATTTTATGTGTTTGTTATGTGTTTTATCTTATCTAATAGAATTATGAATTGTTATGAAAGGAAGAAAAATTAAAAATTAAAAAGTTTGATATGCTCAATTAGGAGGTGGAACGAATTAGGATATTGATAAAATAAATAAACAAAGAAGGAAAAGTTAAGAAATAAGTGAGTTTTTATAATGAATTTTAAAGAAACAAGTCATTGGTGAAGAAAGAGGGAGAAATAAACAAAAAAGAAAAATAGGTGGAAGAGAGAAGTAAAAAAAAAAATTTAAAATAAAAATAAATTACAATAATATCCTTTAAATAAATATACTAAAATACATAAAGTTGAATGATTATTCTATTCAAAAAAATTTGTGTAGATTACTAATACACACTAATTGAAAAAGTAGTGTGTGCATACAAGCAAATCCTTTTTTTTTAATATTAGAATTGTTAGATGTTCAAATAAATTAAGCTAATTAAAGAAAAAAAAAACCATAAGTTTTTTATGCAGTTTTTTGCATTTTTTCTACAAATTTTATAATTTGGAATATTGAATTGGACTCACACCACAATCCACATAGACCATTAAATTGAATATTGAATAGATTCGGTTAGGTTTCCTTTCAACAGCACAAGATGAGTCAATGGAACTCTAAGGTCTTCTACATGTAGTTGTCCTAGTCGTCAAAGAACAAAATCCCATGTAAAATCCATGTCAACAAAAAAGATATCAAGACAGAGAGCAGATACAGTTCATCAGGCATCAGAGTCAAATACATAAATGAAGCAAAAATTGTAGTCTTAGAAAATATGTTACAGACCAATAAATATTGAACAAACTTTGGGCATTTCAGTAGTAGACAGTACTTTGGATAAAGTATTAGCCAGTACGTAGATGGCTCAACCTGAAACAAAAGACAATTCAATCACTACAATGAATGTTGGAATTAAGTATTGATGTTAATACATATGTGAGTCAGCAGTTATCGTCGTATGTTTCAACTTTCAAGATGAGGCAGAACATCTTGCCAACTGGGTACGACAGGCGACAGCCAAAAAATTATCTTTACAAAATGTGACATATATACAATTTTTCTACTGATAATGAGCCTGAAAAATGGTATATATATATATCACGTGAAAATTGCTGAATAGTTATAACCAGCCCCTGGACAAACATACAATACTATTAGGGTCCATAATATTTTTTTACAGCACTTGGCCAATCTTCCAAATAACTAAACCTGATCCACTAGGTGAAATTGACTCTGCATGAATCTCAAGCTACAGTTAAAAATCAAAATTCATAGAGATATTACATATTAATTACTTATTAATAATTAAACAAGCTGGATTGCATCATCTACAACAATAAATGTGAGACAAACTATTTAAATTTTAAACTAATAAATGATGTGAAGATTAAACATTATATAACTACTTCTACTTCTATTAGTTGTTTATTTTTACTTTTTTGGTCCAATATATTGAATAATGCTACTTTTTCAGGTTGAATTTGTTCACGTTACTTCCTATAATGACATTTATATTTTAGAAATATGTAACCATTTGTGGAAATAACTACTTCGTATCTTCATCTATTTTTACATGTTAGAATCATTGTTTATTTTTTCTTAAAACAAAATTCAGTAGTTTTACATATATAGAAGTACCAACGCAAGTAATGTAATTACACTGGTCGACATACTAAACTGTTGAACGACCTTAAGCATTGTTAATCCATCAAATAAAATTCCTAATATGCAATTTTTCACTCAAAGTTGGCTTCTTCTGAGTTTAAACTTCAATATTGTGGCATTTATTTCAAAAATTTCTGATGTTGATAATTTTAATAATTTTCAGCCCATCGTGATGATAAATTTTCAGTTTAAAATTATAATCAAGGTGCTTGTTGATAGATTGTCATCCATTGCTGACAAGATTATTTCTCCAGAACAGAATGGTTTTATTCTTGACTGTCAAATCCTTGAATGCATTACTATTACTTCGAAAGTGATCAATGTTCTCAACACAAGTGTCCTAATGATAATATGGCTATCAAATTTGACATCCGAAAAGCTTTTGATACTTTTGATTGATCATTTCTCTTAGAGGTGCTCCGTCAATTTGGTTTTAATTCCACTTTTTGAAATTGGATTCATATTATTTTGCACTCAGCTAGACTATCTTTCTTGGTGAATGGTGAATTAGTCAGATACATTGGCTACAAACAAGGGGTAAGGCAAGGAGATCCCCTCTCTCCTTTACTTTTTTGTTTGGCGGCTGATGCTCTAAGTCGTGGGATTTCTCATCTCATGGTTAATGGTTATTTGCAACCTCTTATGGAAACAAATGGTTGTACTCTTCCTTCTCATATTTTTTATGTAGATGATATTATGGTTTTTTGTGATGCTACCCCTTAGGGTCTCTCGAATCTTTAGTTATTGTTCAAGCTCTATGGGGAAGCCTTGGGTCAATGGACCAACCTGGCGAAATGTTGTTATTATACTAGGTTTTAGCTTTGGTTCTCTATCATTTACTTATCTGGGAGTGTCAATCTTTGTGGGTAAGCCCCATTCTAAACATCTCCGTCCCATTGCTGATCGCATCAAATTTAAACTCTCTTCTTGGAAAGGAAATTTACTATCTTTTATGGATCGTGTTCAACTTCTGAATTCAGTGATTTCGGGCATGGTTCTATATAGCTTTCAGATATATGTCTAGCTTGCTGACCTTCTTAAACAAGTGGAGTCCTAGATGCGTAATTTTCTTTGGTCTGGGAACATTGATGTTTGTAAGCTATCTACGGTAGCGTGACATATTGTCTATAAATCTGTTTTAGAGGGGGGATTGGGTGTTAAATCATTCTTGCAACTTAATCAAGATGCAGTTCTAAAACTTTGTTGGCACCTCCGTTGGTCGAACTCTCAATGGGTTGTCTTATTTTGATGAAATCTTGCTTCATGAGAAATGGACATGTCATTACTACCTATAAACTGTCTTCCATTTGGTCTTCGATAAGACACCATTGGAATACTTGTGCTATGCATGCAAAATGGATTATTAATAATGGTAGTCGGATTAATTTTTGGATGAATAATTGGTACTCAAATTCCTCTTTGGCGGATATTCTAAATATTCCTCATAGCTCTAGCGTTCATTTGACGGCTACGCTCGACAATTTTGTGCTGAATAACTATTGGCATCTCTTATCGAAGCTTCTCTTTCACATGTCGTAGTTATCACTTGTTCTAGCCTTTACTCCCCCTCCCCATGTCATGGACCCTGACCTTGACCAAGTTGTTTGGAAGCCTTCTCAAACTAGAACCTTCTCGTTTAAAGAGGTCTTCAACTTCCTTACTCCGACAACTTCACATTTGTCTTGGACCAAACAGGTTTGGACTAAGAATGCCCCCCTTCCAGGAGCTTTGTGTTGTGGCATCTGTTACATAATAAAATTCCCTTGGATGATGTTTTGCGACATCAAGGTTGTGTTATTGTATCTATGTGCAGTTTTTGTGGTGCAGCTATGGAATCTTTGGAATATATTTTCCTTCACTACCACTTTACTCTTTCGTTATGGAATTGGCTACAATCCTCCTTCCAAATTTAAATTAACTCTTCGAGTTACCTCTCTATTTTGCAATCGTTTAAGCATTGCAAAGGCCAAGTTCATGACCTGCTATAATCTATGATTATTCATACTTTTTGGATGATTTGGCGAGCTCGCAATAGTATTAGATTCCATAACTCTAAACTCCGTCTTTATCATGTTATGACTCTAATTGCATCCTCGGCTGCTTTCTTAGGTTGTGTCACTCGAGCTCGTGCTTCCAATCCCCTGGAAGATTTCTCTCATCTACACCATTTTAGGGTTCCTCTCCATCCTTCTACGCAACCTCGAATCATCCAAGTTGATTGGCATCCTTCACTTGTTGGGTTCATCAAATGTAACACGGATGGTACAGCTCATGGTCACCCTAGTCATGTTACTGCTGGTGGAATATTTCGGGATCATTTTGGCCTCTTTCGAGGAGCTTTTTCTGTTTATATTGACATCCAAACCTCTCTCTCTATGCTAAAATCTTTACAGTTCTTTGTGCGATTAAGCAAACAACTTGACTTGGTTGGTCGTGGCTTTGGATTGAATATGATTCTCAGTTGGCTATCAAGGCCTTTACCCAACTGATGATTATTCCTTAGCAACTCAAGGTTCGCTGGAACCATGCTTTCTCTTCCTCTAACAATATGCATATAGTCTCTTCACACATTTTTAGAGAGGGTAATTAATATGTAGATAATCTAGCTAATTTTGGTGTAAATAAGCGTGTAGAATTTACGTGGTGGTCTAGTTGACTTAATTTTCTTTTTGTTAGTTATGCCCGTAATTATTGTAAGTTGTCTAACTTTTGCTTTTGTTGATGATTTTTTAGGTTTGATTTGGTCTGCTCATTTCATTATATTCTTTTTACTTATTTAATAATATATAGCTTGATCTTGATGATAGAATGATTTAAGGAATATCAATATAGTTAGAATATCTTTTGTCTCTCTTAAAAGATACCATAACTACGTTTCAAGATTAAAAAAAAAGCCTAATAACACAAACAGTCCTTCAGAGTGAAGGCCATTTTTATCACTTGCTCAAACGAACCTTCCACAAGTTGTTTCGTGGCAAAATAGAGAGTGCAAAACAAAAGGAAGGAAGAAGAGGCAGTACTTTATTGACTTTCAATGTTTTGAAGCATTACAATTATTACGCGTTCCACTACTCTTCCTTATCCACATGTGACTATAGAGAAAATCTCCTTGACCGCATCAAACAAAATAAAATAAAATTGGCGGAATAAAAAAACAATAAACGAAAGTCACAAGAGCAACCTGTGTCCTATTTACATTTTGGACCTGCTTCATTCTCGTACACAATTAATCAGTAATCACCATAACTGTTCTCACGGATCCCTCGTTTTTATTCCTTTCTTTTTTGCGTTTAATTTAACGACCCACCCGTGAAGCGAAAACCAATTTAATTCAGTTGGTGATTGTATATTTGTATTTGTATCAGAGATTTCCTTATTTAGGGTTTTATATATCGGGTTCATTATTATTCGAAATTTGAAGCGAATCATATTTATTCATGGCTTCGAGTTTTAACCGGTGGGAAAAGGATCCTTTTTTTAACGCTGCTGAAGAAGTTCAGGAATCTGCTGACAGGTATATCTATTTGCGTATTTATAATTTAGCTTTGTGCCTTTTGTGTTATTTGTAGTTTATTTGGTTCTGAAGTGGAAATTTAGGGATAGAAGTAGAAAAGTTACTTAATTTGTGCCTTTTTCTACACTATTGAATATTGTTAAGTTTATTTGTGAGTATAATAATCTTATAGTTTCTGCTTCTTGATTTGTTATTATTATGTTTTTCAAGGATGGAATCTACATATAGGACATGGATACATGCAACAAAAGATGCGTCCAGTATGTGGAACTCTGATGAATTGTGCAGAGATCTACGTACTGCATTTGGCACTGCCAAATGGCAGGTAATTCCTACTGCTACTAGTAAATATGCTGCTAAATAGCTAGTTTATTTGATATATTGTGTTGTTGAAATGGGGATTTGATTGCATCTTTGGTGAACAATGCAGTTAGAGGAATTTGAACGGGCGGTGAGTTCAAGTTATGGCAAAGTCTCAAGTGAGGAAGCGAGAAATAGGCACCGAGATTTCATCACTGCCATTGAGGATAAGATAACAAAAGTCGAGCATTCGTTAAGTGAATCTGTTGTTCCGGGAGGCAAGGCGTCCCTGCCTTGGTTGCGTTTAGATGAAGGAGAACAGGATGAACTAGCTTTGTTTCTTTCAGGAATGCCATTGCAAGCAGCTAACAGCGGGGACATTGAAGATCCACAGTTAAGTGAAAACGTTTCAGACAGTAATTTTTTGAAGGATTTTCATGTTTCATCTGGATGGGGCGACTCAAAGGAGGAGATATCACACGGGCATCGTCGGGCAGCCAGTGCTAGTGCTGATATTGGTGTTTGGAAAGTATCAGTTCATGATGATGCACAGCAGTGGAGTTCCTCGAGCGGTTCTTCTGGTCCAATGCATAAGGTACCCAGTTTAGCAGGGTTTCTTAGTTCCATGGAATCCGTCTCTAAGTTGAAGTGGCATAGGAATGGTTATAGAAAGCTGAAAGCAATGGATCATCATAAAGAAACTAATAGTGAACTACTTCCAACAGCTGCATTGAATAGGGTGTGTTCTTAATCTGCCCTTGTCGCCTCTCTCATAATGGTGACTTGCTTGAGTGATTTTTAATACATTTGTTGAATTAATTTTATTTTTCTTTTGTTGAAAACAGGGCAACAATGCACACTGTGAAAGAAGTAAGAGTGCCCTTGATAGTTGTGATGAATCATATGACAAGCAACTCTATGGATGGTATGGTGCTATTCGGAGACAGCTTCGAAGATCTCAATACCAAATGCAATACAATCAACCTGTTCAAATGGCTGTTTGGATTGTGGCTCTCCTTTGTTTCATTGGTAAGCTGTTGGCATGATTGTATGTATACTATTATTATTATATACGATATATGTTGTGGCTTACACTTATTGGTATCTTGCAGCTTTAATTGCATTCCACGCAATGTAGAAGGAAGATATAGATACACGACCAATTAAATTTGTAGCTAGAGACGTGACGAGGTACAGACAAGTTTTTTATGCAAGTTTATATAGTCCCCAAATTGTCACTTGAGCAGAAGAGATACGTTAGATTTTCTGGTTCTCACTTAAGCTGTGGTACTAACTAAAGTTAGAGTTTACCATAGGCACTTCCTCAATTTTTATGTTTTTATTCTCCCCTCCCATTTCAAAATAGTTCAGGAAGAGCTCTCTGTTGTACTAATACGTTGGAAATGATAAAAGGGGATTAGCCTATTTGATACTACTTGTTACGTGTATCAGACATGTCTTCTTGATGCTAGAGCTGTGTTTTTTTGCACCAAAGTTGATAGTCTGCGTGAGCAAATTCAATATGATCATTCATTATTCTTCTTTTCCATTTGTTATCCACGAAATATTTTAACAGCAACACAAGCACATATGGTAGCTAAATGAGGCTATAATGACAGTAGACAGTAAACTCATCTCCCAACTACAGTAGACAGTAATGGAAGTATTGTTACAACAACAATACAACAATACATTATAAACATGGAAACTAACTAATATCCTCCCGTGTTTTATTCATTAAAAAGAAACTAAAGCAAACCTCAAACTCTCACGGCACAATCTTGTAAGCTTTGGACTTATCTATCCAATCCATAAACGAATTCTTAGAGTTCCTAAATCCAAAAAACCCATGCTCTTTGGCCTTGTTCATGCTATCCAACACGGGTTCCATTCCCAACATAGCATCAGAAAACCACCAGTCCCCAACATCTTCAAGCTTAGTGTGCATCAGCTGGTTCTCCTTCACAATCTCTTCCCACACTGCACCCTTATCCTTCATCATCTCCGACAACCTCAAATCCTCACCTTCCAGAAACCCAAACTCCCTTATCCCAAACCTTTCCGCCAACACCTTCCAGAGATGCTTCCACTTGAACACATCGCCATTGCTGCAGTTAAAAGCCTCGTTCTTGGCATTCGGGTCCACCGCACCCCAAATGTGCTGCTCCGCAATCATGTCAGCATCCGAAGCCGTGGAGTAACACTCCCACACAACTTTGGTCCCAGGAAACCACAAGGGAACACCCTCGTGCTTGCAAATAGCAGCGTAAACACAAAGGGTCCCAACCAGGTTCATCGCACTGTAAGGGGAGAAACCAAAAATAAAGTGCGGTCGGTTAACGAACCACGTTATCGTTAACCCCTTTTTTTTACAAACCTCAACCTCGTCGAACAAGATATCTTCATGGACGTAATAGAAATTAGGTGCATCGAGCCGTGGCATGTCCTCCGTGAAGGGTGGATCATGGGCCTCGATTTTTCCGAACAGTTCGAATGGTCCAAGGTAGTGTTTCAGTCCTGTCTGGAGTGACACGTGGCGGAGATTGGGGGCGTTTGGGATGACCGCGCGTAGGACGTTCCTCAACATGGCGCCGTTCACTTCGCAGTTTTGGGCTTCCGTGGGCTTTCTGGCCCAGCAAACGTAGAAAACGTGAGTAATGTCGGTTAAAGATGAGAGCTTCGATTCGGCATCGTTTTGGTCGGAGATGTCGCATTGGACATAGTGGATTGGGTGGGTGGTGGTGTTCCAACTTGGTCGGGTGCGGCGTGCCACACCGTAAACTTTCCATGGACCGGCGGGTGTGTTGGGGAGAGGTAGAATCTGAGCGAGGCTGTTGCCCACGATGCCCGTCACGCCTATAATCAGTGCCACGCTTTGTGGTGTTTCGTTGAGTTTCGACATCGTCAAATGGAATATTGTAAAAGACAGCAACGACAAATAGATCAGATGGGTTTTCGGCACTTCTACCTAGTATCTAATCTTATCTTAACTAGGAAAGAAAACTCCTAGATTGGAGATGTCACTTCTCTATTCAATTCATTCATTCTCTCGCGCTTCAAACACTTTCTCCTTTCTCTTATGGCTACAGCCATTATATCAACACTACATGTTATCAATTGTATTTGTACAAATATTTAATCTACGTTCGTTTGATATTGATGTATTTATATACTCCGTAATATTCTTATTTTTCTTTCACCTTACTTATTTTATTTCTCGATCTATCACATATTACTTTTTTTTTTTTCATTTTCTCTCTTTTTTTCACTTACATTTGTATATGCAAATGCAAAATAAATGTAAATATCCTAAGTATGTAATTTTAAGTTTTACCTGTGAAAAAAAATAAATGTATTAAACTTAGACTCCTTTATTTAATTGAGCCTAATCAAAAGTTTCACTTTGGCTTGTTTGAAAAAAAAAAAAAAAAAAGCTTGAACTTAGTTTTTTCAATTCATTTATAACTTAATCATATTTTTATTTGAAAAAGAAAATGATAGTTGCTTCTTTGATGTTGAACTATGATAGACTGGCTTCTTAAATTATTTAAATTCATTTTCTTTCTTTCATTATTTTTTTATTTATCTCTACCTTTTATTACATCACTAATTGTATCTATTATTTTCTTTTCCTACATTTTTTTCGTATCTCTTTATTTTTTTCCACCTCAAAAATGGGATGGGATGAATTTTTACAATTTTCATCTTATTTGACATTAAAAAAAAAAAGAGAGACGAGCTAGATTAAATATAGCAAGTAATATGATAGAATAAGAAAGAGATAAAGGAAAAATAATAAACATTAATATTTATAACAACAATAAGGTGTTAATATATTATTACTCTAACAGTGTCTCTCTGCTTTGTGTTATGATTGTCCACCAAAAAAGACTTTTGTAGTGGAAAAGTTCTCTAAACCATTATTAAAGTCCAAACTTGTGTCTCGTGTATTTTTCAACGCATGTTGTACGACCGAAAGAAAGATGTTATTTATTAGCATGAAAGAGCTTTGCTTTCATATCACTCTCCTTACCCTTTTGCATTCTATTATTATATTTCTATCAAACACGTACGTGGGCAGCAATATTGAACGATGATTCAAATAATGGAGAGAAATTCAAATACAAGAAGGAAACAATGAAATTCAAGAAGATAGTTTCTTCTTTGATGTTGACGTTCTATATTTTTACAAAAGCATTTATTAAAAATGTGTTGCAACAACTATTGTTTTTTTAATGTTTAGATTGGGAATCTATTAAATGAAAAAATTATACTCTTGAATACTTTTATAATTCACTCTCTTATCAGTTAAATTTAATATAAGTCTCGCTAGTTTGGTAATAGGACCCACCAAATAAAAATGAGACTCACACAATTAACAAGACTCGCCGCATAAATTTCACTTCATAAAAAAGATTTTATCCAAAAGAGATTAGAGTGTGTTACTAGCATTTAGAAGCTCTAAGAAAACATTAACAAAATCTTTTGAAAGGCTCGAGCTACGATCTAATAAAGGGATGAAAAAGGAGATAAAGTAAATGCACCAATCTTTTTGCTTGGAGTAAGGAACTTTGTACCTTTTTTAATAAAAAAAAAAGTTTAGGAGGATAGAAAGTCTCCCTCAAAGAGGACTGTGGTAGCTTACTTGTAAATTGTGGTAAAATAACCTAATAATCATCACGAATAGCTCAACCAACTTATGTTACGGATTACCAATAGAATCATCTGACTGTATCTTTTTTCAAATTTAACTTTATTTTAAATTTCCTGGGACTGACAAAATCATATATGAAACTTTTATTTTTAAATTAAGAGAATTACAATTCATAGAAATAAAACGTTAAGACATTAATTTATGTCAAATTGTCATTTTATTTCTTTTATTTTAGAAAAATCAAATTAGGACATATAGTATTTTATTTGAAATGAAAAATTTACTCTCCCTTCCCTTCTGTAACCAATTCCCAAACACTCTTAATAAACATGGGGTTGCACTCAAAATTTGGTAAGTCCTAACAAATTACAACCAACAAAGAAAAAGCATGTTCAAGAATATAATTTTTCCAAAAGTTTCCGTGAGAAAAGCAGATGTTGAATAAACAACCCAAACCAAGGAAAAATTATCTCCAAATGCAAAGATCCTGTGAACATCTCAAGCGTATCAGAGACTCAGTGTGCATCATCTAAAACTCTAAAACAAACAGTTTGAATATATTGGAAATCTTGATGCATTTCTAACAGTTACAATTAAATATTGACACAAGCTTGTGATAATTGTCAATATATATATGTCCTTAAAAAAAGCATAAAAATCGTAGATCTAGGAGTAATTTAGCTTCTACTTACTCTGGCTACTTGGTTTACAATTCACAATTCATAATAAAAACCACCACTACTAAACACATCTAGAGTTCTTCAATCCTCTATATAGTTTCCTTCAAAGATGGAAGAATTTTCCTTACGGATACCACCGATAACATCAATGTTAAATCTGACAAAGTGCTGGTCCTTGAAACGCAAAGCCAAAACTTTTCAGTGACGAAATCAAGGTTATAACTGTGATCTCCAAGCATTATGATTATAATGCTTACACGGGGAAAAAAAGAAAGAAAAAGAAAAACTCTACAGGAATTATGGCTTATAAAATAATCAGCAAGTTCCCAAATTCACATTTATGGAAAGCAAGTGGGAAAAACAAACCTTGATGCACATAATCATCCACCAAAAACCCAGAGTATAGAAATTCACTTATCAGGATCCATGACTGATCATTTCTATTTACAAATTCGACAAGGCAATGACCCGCAGCAGAAAACTCTTGACAACCCTGCTGCAATCTTACCATTTTACCTGCAGTAATTTGTCAGATAGTCCGCAAAAGGTATAAAAACTAGACGCCTAGGCTAAAATCCACAAACATTCTCTTAGCTAAACATCCACTGTCCAGTTAATGTTATTCGTGTTGCTATCGTGCGATTTGTGTAGCTGGGCAACTTTGGCGTGGTACGCAGCTGCTGCCACGGCGGTCTTCACCCTCTGGCCTTGGGGAAGATCGCAGGCTTCACTCATAGAAGCAAACCTTAGCTCGGACGGAGGAATGAAACAGTCCAGAGAAAGGCCGGGGACATTGAATGCAACCTCCTCGATCGTCCAAGCCTCTTCCATCCTGGTTTTAGTGTGGCTCATTGCTGTTTCCCCAAACCTGAAAAGCGTCACCACAGAACGGCCCGAGTGAGCAATCATTATCCCCTCGACAGGCCTGTAATCATCAAGAAACGAATTTATCGTGGTCTCCCAATATACTGCATCACCACCGTTGTTCTGAATGCGTGTCAAATGGGAGTCCTCCAAGTGAACAAGGAGTCCCGTTTTCTGGCTAAAGTACCCAAACAGAACATGCCTTATGATCTCTGCTGGGCCTTCACTCCTGGCTTTTAACGTCGAGGGGTCTGCACAAAGCTTGAGGATGAAACAGTCCTCTTCATTTATCTTCTTCTCCCCAATGCATCTTGCATTGATAAACATGCTTGCAGTTGTTCTTGGGTCAAGACCCTGTAGATACAAAAGGAGTCAGAAATGCAGCATAAACTTAGGTCATATTTAGATAAACAAACTTCTCCATAATCACTTGTAGAAGAAAAAATTAAGAAGCAAAATGAATCAAATTCTTTTCCATAAATTAAAACAACTACTTATACACGTCCACTTCTGGAGGAGTTAGATGAGAGAACTTAATATTGATTTTTATCCAAACAGAACCAATATAGTACAGTACTACAGTTACAGCCATAGATGTATGCAACAAGGCATGTAACTTCTTCACCTGAAGGGCACGTCGCAGAGGCCGAACTGGTCCTTTGGCTGCATGAGCACCTAGCCAGGGGGTGTGCCGCCACACTAATCTCCCATTGCAACCAGCGTGAACCTTGCTACCACCAAGAGCAAGCTCGACATACCACATGTCCGGGTTCATCTGCCACAAGACAAACCCACCGGATTCGGCAGCCTTGGAGGAGTTCCGGCTTCGTGTGACCTTGTTCGCCGTCTCAAACTCGGAGGCTATCATCCTCACCTTCCCCATGGCATACGCATTGTTGATCGAATTCTGAAGCCTCTGCCCTCCAGAGGCAGCAATGTACTGCTGCAATATGTACTGAGCAGAAGAAGTCTCCTGCAACAACAAACAACAAACAAAATAAAAAACACTTTTTTTCTTAAGCAACCATCACAAGATCAAAATTCACACACATTGACCCACCCCATTACACAAACAATACTTAACATTATACAAGATATTTACTGATCTTAGACAACAGAGCTTAGAATTGAGAAAATTAAGAGAAGGGAAACAAATTATGATCTTTGATCTGTGAATATAACAAAAATAGAAAGAAAAAAGAAATATTTTGAATATGAAGTGAAAAGAGAGACTAACAATGGGGATGTCTTTGATGCTGAGGTGAGGGAAGGGGTCCGTGGTGCACACGTGCACGGGGGCGAGTGGAGCACCCAACACGCCGAGAAGCAACCTCAGATCGGATTTTTTGCAAGAGGAAGAGGAGGACGAGGAGACAGAGGGTGCTCTCGCGAGTGGTCCTTTCATCCACTGGCCCCACCTTCCATCTCCGCGCGTGGACTCCTGCACGCCGTCGGTTCCGTCGGGGCCTTCCTTGAGCGGTGAGAGCGCCTCCGTGGCGGGCCTGAGGCTTCCCGATCTCGCAATGAAGAGCTCCGGCGGCGGCGCGTGGTGCTTCCTGCGGCGGCGGAGAAGCGAGGACATGGGCGATGCGCTCCTCGCAGGGCTCTTGGCACGTGACCTCGCCGGGGAGAGGCCGCGAACTACCTCGCCTTTGAGCGCGGAGAAGAATCCTTGCTTCCGCTCCATTTTTACGAGTGAGAGTGAGTGAGTGAGTGTCTTTGTTGTTTGTACTTGGCACACAGAACAGAACAGAACACAAGTAAGTAAAGTGATTAGGATTTGTCGAAGAGATTTGGTTTGTTGAAAATGAGAGAGAAAAGGAAAAGGAGTTGAGAGAGGTGTGTCACAAGCAACTGATTCGGACGATGTTGCCGCGAGACAACTAAACTGTTCTGTTGCGCTACCTAGATTGCTTCTCACACCACCACAATTTCACCTACTTAAACTCTATTTCTTTTTTCTTTTTTAATTTTAATTAAATTAAATTCATTTCACGCCCGTTTTCTAAAATTGGAAATTGATAATGTAATCACAATTCACAAATACTTCTATACATGCTGATAGTTTAAACTCTAAACAATGTACTGATTTTTACTGTAATTATCTTAAAATCATATTTGTTTATTTATTATTATGATTTTATAATATAAAAACGTTTGAGTATGTATGGATCTGGGGCAAGGCTAGGAAGGGGACAACTACAAAACGACGAAAAGTGGTCAGGTGATCTTGATCCTCACTTCACAAATCAAACGGCGAATCGTTTTCCGTCTTCTGATGTAAGCGATGGTCATGGAGATGCTTTAAGACTTCCCCACAAACGGATATTTTTCTTATGTAATTATATATTTAAAATAATATTGTGTCAGCTAATTCGTGTGGTGTTTGTGTTCATCAACTCAAATATATTTCTAAGGAAATCAAACTAATTTATTTTATTTTATATTTAAAACTGTTTTTTACAAATTTTAAGAGTTTTTTTTTTAAATATAGTAATAGTTTTCTTTAAAAACTTTTTATGGGCAGTAACTAGTAAGTAGTAACCATACCAAGGAAGTCAAATATGGCTGAATGTGCCGTTAACGATGGTCAAAACAAAACGAAGGGTTTTTAATATTTTATAATAGTATCTTCTCCACTCTCCACCAAGGCAGTGACCAACGAGCATCATCATTTTGGAATACTTTAATCAGTGCAGATCCATGATGAGATGAGAGACATCTTCAAAACATCACCAACTTCGGCATGCGCTTTAAAATGACACAACATTGCAATTTGCATCTATCCATTAATATCCTTTTCATTTTATTCCAATATAAAAAACATGTACTACTTAATTTGAAAAAAAAACAGATTATGCATGCATTTCAAGTTTAAAGTGTAAAACGGTTTTATACTTCTATTAACTCACAGTCATAAAAGTCAACAAATTTATTTTTCATTAGTTTTTAGTTTTCAGTTTTTAGTTTTTTTTATAAAGCTATGAATTATCATTCAGTTTTTTATTAAGAGAAATTATTGTTTACATTAATCGTACCTCCAGTAAAATTATTTCTTGTAAAATACACATTTTTTTATTATTATTCGTGAAGTTACACGTGTTCCTAGCTACTAGAACGAAGGCTATTGATGCCTTTTATTTAATCAACATGGAAAAACAAAACATCAACTTAGCTATGAACTATTAATTTCCACATATATATTTAATTAAAAGAGAGATTTAATTTGGACAGTTAGAAATAGCTATTGAAAGAGAAAGTTTATTATATTTCAATATTCACTGAGAAGGAGTTGTGCTATACACTTAGATCAGAATTTAGACAAATTAAAATAAAATTGAAGGGTGAGATGATTGATATATGTGAGGATATATTTTATAAAAATAAATGATTTAGGTGTATTATTTAAATAATATATTTCTCGTAATAAAAAACTTTAGGTATTAAAGACTCATCGTATAGCAACGTAAATTTAATTTTAACCTGCTTTCTTGTAATAGTATAATACAAGGCTATACACTTGGAAAAGGAATATTCATACCTTTAATGTTTGTCCTACCTCTACTTGTATATATAGGATGTTCCTCTTCTCTTTTATCATATTAATTAATTATCACTTGGGTGGGCACACACATACTAGTACTTAATTTTAAAGTATGTATAATTATCATTTGTCAATATATACCCGGACAACAGTTTTTATCGTTTGTATGCATATCTCAATGGCTAACGAGAAAGTTCACTTTAACACGAGCTCTGCATCACAAAACTTCACGAATCCAATCAATATATCCACGAAAAGGTGTGAATAATAAACACTAAATGTCTATTCAATGTGTCGTCGTGCATGTGGTGGAATTACCACAGGTTAACAATATTGCCCAAAATAATATTTTTTTAACGTTTGTGTTTAACATTACATAGGCTTTAAAACATCAAGAAAAATAGGAAAATAGTGTATGGACTTTGAGTGATAAAAGGAGTCAAAGTATAGGTATAATAAATTGGTATGGTGTGATAAGAAAAAAAAATACTGATTTTTTCTCCCATACAATACAAATTAAGATGCTCAATTTTCTCCATTGAAGCTGCATCGAAGTCAAGTAGCCATCACCCGTTCACCAACTACGTCGGAGTTTTATAGTTGATAGGTATAGGTAGGTCGTGCTGAGCTATGTAAAGAAAACCAAACTGGAAGTTAAATTTCCTTATCTTACTTTTTTTCTTTCTTTCTTGGCTTTCAATATTAATAGTAACTTGTCATTGAAAAATATTGGACCATTTAGCTATTAATAATTAGCAAGTTGCAATCACAAGGAAATGGAAAATTAATTAGTAAAGAACGACGACGTCTAGTTAGCTAGCTAATTCTCATACGACAACACAACTTGGTGTAAGGTCAATTCCATTTTTATCAATAATAGATAGATATACTTAGATGTATCATGTATGAGATTCAAAAAAGGGGAATTGGAATTGTTAGAGTGCAAGGTAATGGTTGTAAGGTGGGGCCATTAAGGAACCCTAATTGTAGATTGAGTCACTTTTGTTTTGACCAACCAAAAATGCATAGTGGCAAAAGGACATGCACTTCACACCAGCCACTACTAACAAGCTTTTGCTTTTTCCAAAGCACTTTTCTTAATCACGTCGCTCATCACGGAGGCTGCTACGGCTACCCTTGTTTTTCAATATTGTCGTTTTGTAACAATATTGTATCGTGGATTACAATTACAACCTACGACTACTACGAGTGTGAATTCAACTTTCTGTTTTGCTTCTCCTCCCCCACCCTTACCTGCCAGATTCCGTGCTGTAGAAAAAGGAGAATGATCAATAATAATATGTAATTAAAAAAATGATTTATTATCATGTTTTATACATATTTGCCAGAAATCAATCAAATCATATATATTTACCTACCAAATAAGTTGTTGGTTCGAATGTTTATAGAACACAATTTTCTTAAGTAAGTAAGATTCTGTATTTAAGTCTTTTGAATGAAAAAAAACAAATAATTTATATCAATATCATAGTTTAAAAAAAAAAAAAAACATATATACATGTTTGTTTACTATAATGCTCCATGACATTTAAAGGTTTCTAAGGAGAGACCCGGTCAAGTATAGAGTGTAGACAAAACCACAAGCAAACTCGGTACTTAAATAACAAGCGAACGATTTCTTGAACCTGTAAAAAACAAAAAAGGGTAGAGTGTACTTACTAACTTGTTGGTTCATCAAGACATTCTTTTTAGTAAAATTTACCTTCCTTAGACTCCGGGTTAGACTATTCTAGTCATACTCTCTTTAGTATATTTGTTTTGTATAAAAGAAATTCTTATCAAAATGTTCCCATTAGGAATTTGATACATTTGACGACTTTTTCAACTTAAATTTATAAATTAAAAAATAAACTATGATTTTAGCCTTGAAAATTTCTAATATTTATAATTTTAGTCTTTAAACATTTTGGATGACTTGAGATATTTTTAAACTTTTTTTTTCATTTAATATTTTTGTCTTCCAAATCATTTTAATTGTTAAATTATGATGTGACATTATTTTATTTTATTTTATTTTTCTTAGTTAAACACATGATTTTATTTTTCTTATATATATATGAACATCAAAATAAAAAGTTAGGCACCAGAAAATATCAATCATACAATAAATAAAATTAAGAAATCCACCTCAAATTAGAATTTTGTGACATCTTACTGTGACTACCAATACCATAATATGCTATTTTATGAGTATATTTCTAGAAAAACACATTCCTTGTACTCATAAAAAAGAAACTATATACCATACATATACAAAACTCGTAGAGACACATAGCCCTGCCACTATTTAGGCATTCATGATACAAGCTTCAAGATTAAGACACAATGTGAGAGAGTAACTGAATGATGCGTCAGAGGCCTTTATCCATCTCCAGGCGAAAAATAATATATCTCGCTCTAATTTTTGCAATTAGAATGTAGTATTGTTAAACAAATATCATTTCTAGTCCACCCATACAACCGCACACCACCATCTTCCATCTAGCTTGTTTGGTTTCATTAACTCCCACAAGTATGTACTGATAAAAATGATAAGCAGCGCCACACAGGGAAGAGCCAAATATAATTGTAATTAACCATAGCAAGTGTTTCACACCTCCATGATAATCAGGCACTAGAAAAAACAATGTTCCACAATTTCTAGGTTACCTATATAAAACTTGTAGTTAAAATTTCCATCTTCAAAACAAATGTTCCTACTCCTCAAATTGTCACCAGTGGGTAAGTGATTCCAGAATACCCTCTAAAGCAAAAAGTTACACTTTTGAAGTATTTTCAACTTCCATGATCTCGATAAGATGTCACTATTCAAGCTATCATTGTGAAGATCAGATAGTGCAACATAAGCAAATTTTGCCAAGTAAGAGTTGCTAGCTTCATGTGCCATTCCCAAGAATCCCTACAATGTTGTCTCAAAGTATATTCATTCAATTCTCTTAACATTGTTTGTAGTTGTTCCTTCTTCTAAACAAAATGTTCTCTCCATCACTCAAGTTTCTATTGCCATACTCCATTAATCTACTCACTCACCTCCCCAATGTATTTCTCCTTTTGGTTAGATGTCACAAATAATCTAGGATATTTGACAGCAAATGATTCGCTCCCCACCTAGGTGTCACTCCAAAATAAGGTTTTTTCCCAAATCTTACACGGGTCACTCTATCATATAGAACAATGTGTCTGTACCTCTTCACTAACTAGGTCTCTTCACCCATGTGACATTATTTTATTATTATTGTCATTTTTTTTTATTTCATTATATTTTCTTTTCTTATTAATAAAATAACTTTGGGTTGAGGCCTTGGGCTTATCATTACACAGGACGGTAGGTTGAGATTTGATAATTTCGGAACTATAGTTTCCATTTTCATCATTGGCGCGCACGCGGACAGTAGACCCTTTCGATCTTCGTAGCTTCGTTAATCCAATCATCTTATACTCTTTATTAGAATTTTTTGTGAAGGGTTAAAATTTAAATCATACATTTTGATGGAAATCAGAATTTTATCCAAAAAAGTATATTGCTAATAAATATCAAAAGAAATACTTGATCAATCGTAAATGACCTCTATATTATTCAATCAATGTATTTTGTGTCTGAAAGTTTGTTATCCCTCCCCTTCTCCCTTCATTTTGTGTATGAAAGTGAAACACTGAAACTCACGTTTATTCCACACAAAACATAAAATAAATGTTAACGGTTTAAATTATAGAATCTCCAACTTAAAATAGAACGTATACGTTATACCTAACAATCACTAATTATTATAATCTAAAGTTGTGTCGTCAATTCAATATTCCCAAAAAAAAAATGATTGGATTGGCATTATTATATGATACAGAATAGTTAAATTTGCAAACTATACATCTCTCCATGTTTTTTAATTTATTTGGCAGTCTGATAAAGATATATATACTCTTCGATTTTTTTCTTCTTTTTCGGATTGAAGACATGTTCGTACTCCAACCTGTTGTATATGGACATGCTTCAAATGGAAGTAACCTCACCTCTACAAAAAAGAATAAAACAAAATCTACTCGTAGGATGAAGCTGGCAAATCACAAAAGGGGAGAAAAACGTTGATTATTTTTATAGATAGAATCACTGAGACAGTGAAACCAGTAATTAGCGGTTATATAATTAACCTGGAATTAATGAATTCGTGCTGCTTCAGTTTATTTCTATCTTATTTATTTTTTATTTTTAATAGATTAAAGAAAGAAATAGTTTACCAAAAATAGATTATAGAAATCGAGAATTAATGCCATAATGCATGTAGTTGGTTTGGTTGAACAGAGTAGATTGAATAGATTAAGAGTAATGAGTCTTGTAAATCCCTGATACCCTAGTTCTATTTCTATATATTAAAAAAAAAAAATTTATAATCTTACTGGACTAATATATTAAAGATTAATGCTCGACACGTCATTAATGTAAAATTATTTTATATTGTGGATTAATTATAATTTAACATTGTAATGAATTTTGAAATAATTTTATAAAATTCAATTGTCTTACCATAAATAAATGGAAAATTATGATTGTAAAATAGTTTTACACTAGCATCACCCTTTTCAATAGATTATTGTTAAATAAAGGAGGTACATAAAGTATTCTATAGGAAGTAGGAAGCAATGCTGTCCTAACTATGCATAGGCCCAATAAATTTCACCGAGATCGATCAAGCAGGCCTAATATGCAGCCCACTCTCTTAGTTCATTAACCTCGGCTGGAAAAAAAAAATAGTCTTTGTTAGAACTTACAAGTACGATTACTGCTGCAAGGGTAGTAAATTGAACTCATTATTCAACTTTTGAGTTTAATTCCTACTAGTAATAAAAAATAAAATTTATGATGTTTAAAGTATACCACTCACATTTACATTATTTTTTTTTATATTTGACAAATTATCACATAACATATACTAGTACTTATTTATTAAAAATATATTTTAGTAAAGATAACTTTGCATAACTATTTAAGTAAACGTACAAAAAAAGTATGAAAATTGTTTTGAATAATATATATTTAAAGAGTCATACGGCAACCAGAGAACTTTAATGGTAATAATAACCTGCAAAGACTCCAACACTGAAGATAGTAAGATTGTGAGAAATTGAGAGAATGAGAGACATCGTAGTTAGAAGATACAGTATTTGACAGAAAAAAAACCATTAGACAATTAGAGTTGCATATATGTCTGATGTGGCACACCGTTAGACTCACACAGATTGTATCGTGTGAATCGAGTACACATGCCTATGTTGGATGTGTGTTTAACACAACCTTGTATAGTGGGTGAAGTCGTTGCGGGAGTATCTTAAATAAAAAGTGAGTATCTGAAATAAAGTATTCAAGCCTGAGTTTGAACTTAGTATCACCAAATATTTAATGAATTGAGGAAAGCTAACAGTAGTTGCTTTAATTCTGTTACATATGTTTGTTGAAAAGAACACATAAGAAGAATCCGATTTTTGAACTGGTCCTTCCATCCTGAACTAAAAACTACAGAAAGTGAGACTAAAATTGACTTGGCCATTGAGCTGGCAAATTTCGTACTATATACTACAAGAATCAAGGAGGTGGATTTGGTGATGGAGCCATATGATAAGATTGAGATGGTAAAATGAAATTGGTAAATTGGCACCGACACATCACGTAATGAAACAGCCGATTTAATAGCAACACAATGTACGTACAAGCGACCACCGATCGTATTCTTAGGTGGAACCATCCTCTCTTTAATTTCTATGGAAATCGAGAGAGTTCCAAAGAGAAAAAATTAAACTGCACCCATGCTCTACCACTTCCACTATTACTATTTTACTATAAAACTAGTATATGTACAGTTACTTTTCAAATAATTTTATAATTATTATAAATAAAAAGGTTGGGATGGTTTAATAACAATCTAAAATTATTTTAAATTATAAATGTCCTGTCTTTAAACTCTACAAATAAAGGGACACCTCGGGTATAGGGTAGCCTGGGTAGGTGTCACGCTGCCACTGCCAGATATTCACTTAATTGGGGGGGCTTATCTAGGAAGGACACCAACAGGGCATTGATATCTAGTTAATTAACAACAACTACTAGTAACATTTACATTAATGTGTTGACTTGAGGCATGAAAATTTGATAGGTTTACCATCCTAAAATTATTTAAAGAAAACTCGTAGTACCCAGTATATCAACGTAGAAGAAGAAAAATGTTTTAATTTAAAGCTTATTGATTTCGAATTTTTGAAGATAAATCATTTAAAATCCTTAAAGCCTTTGCTGCCACAATCTGACATTCAAATAGGACGATGATCGAGTGAGCTCCAACTCCAACTATTAATAAAGATATTTTAAAGAAAAAGAGATACCGTAGAATTGAGGGAGGGGGGAGGGACCAGACAGAAGGCAGCCACGTACGCAAACAAAGGTTCAGTGCTGTTTCTTGGTAGAGATAACAGCTCATAGAATGCAATGAATATGGCAAATTTGGCAATATCAATAGTATATATATATATATATGTTGAATGCTACGTCCATATCCATGATCATAATACATGATATGGACAAATACCATTAAAATTTAGTAAGGTAACATAAAGCCAAAAGGTACGCGGCTTCCTCACAATATACCAAAACCCACCACCTTAGCCAGCTGTCTTCTCCGCTTGCAATTTTGATCATGCCAAGGGTAGTACGTAGTAGAAATAGTAATAACTAATAAATTCTCATTTTAACTCTTTTACCTACCCTTAGCTTATGTTACTATAAATAACCCCACTCACCCACAACGCATCACAATTCAGAGTCTCTCTCTCTCTCGCTCCTTAATTCCTTTCTGTGCTCCAGTGTGTGCCACTTTGATTAATTACCATATATATAGACATAGTTCTCTATTTAGCAAGATGAAGGTAGCATTTGCAGCTGTTCTACTTATTTGCCTTGTCCTCAGCTCCTCCTTGTTCGAGGTGTCAATGGCTGGTGCTGGCGGTATGTCTTAATTAAGCCATATTAATAACCATTATTTAAATTAAGTCTTTTTGTTTTATATTGTGATATGAGTTTAATTTTCATGCATTGTGAAATTAAACATCTTCAATTAAGTTTTAGAAGCAATTCTTGCTCAGATTAAATTATATTTGGATGTGTCAACTTTATTTTTGATATGGACATAACATTATATGTGGTTGGAATGAATGAATCAGGTTTCTGTTCCTCAAAGTGCGATAAGAGGTGCTCTAGGGCAGGTATGAAGGACAGATGCATGAAGTTCTGCGGGATATGCTGCAGCAAGTGCAAGTGTGTGCCATCTGGGACTTATGGGAACAAGCACGAGTGCCCTTGCTATAGAGACATCAAGAACAACAAGGGCAAACCCAAATGCCCTTAATCAAAATTTCGCTGCATGCATCAACTTCAAACCTTCCTTTGTTTTCGTCACTACCGTGCATGTATCTCCACCTTAATTAGAGATATTCCACCATGGACCCTTCCTAGCTAGCTCATTAAGTTTTCTTCCTTTATTATTATATATTGTGTTTATGTATTATAAAAAGTGAGAAAATTTATGGTTGGATCGGGTATGCATGATGTATGAGAGTGGGAATAAATTAATCGGGGTCCTCTTTGCCCTCCCCTCATGGAAAATGGATACTTAATAAAAGTGATTTCTCCTTGTCGTTTTTGTTTGTAAGATTCTTCTTTTTTTTTTTAAGTCACGCTAAGTTCGCATGTTAGAGATTATGAACTAAAAATGAAATAAAAATTAAAATTACAGACACCAAAACTATGATATCTTTTCTTTCACATATATCCCGGCCCTATTTTAACACGACTATCGATAACTATGATCTATTTGTGCAAGCATTTTGGATTACTACGTGGCACGTACGGATACTTGATCCACTAAAGAAATCAAAAGTCGTTGGTTAGTCTTAGTTAGTACTTTCTTAGTTAATAAACTAATTGGTTAATTTGTCGTTAAGGATCTCGACTAAGGTACTACGTATGATCGATCCATGTGGGGGCTAGCTCACGTGCTCTGTACTACGTAACTTTTTGTTTGTTTCTCTCTTTTTTTATTATTTATTTTTTTAAAACAATATTATTCATGCAGTTTTTACTATTGATTCAACAACTTATTAGGATTTCTATTTCTAATCTCTGAATTTATTTTTTTACTGGTTTTAGTCTCTTCATTTATTTCTATCATTACTTTTAGTCACTAAAATTAAGAAAAAAAAAGTTAAAGATGTTAACTAGTAAAAAAAAATCAGGGACTAGAAAATTTAGAGAATTAAAAGATAGTAAACTAAATATATAAAAAAAAAACAATAATGTAGCTACTTATCCTCAAAGTATACATTACAAATCACAGTTGATGTAAACATGTTTTTGTGACCACAGAGAAAAACAATAGGGCTTTTGTACAGCCTAAAAATGTCACAAAGCAACTAATTAATAGGGCTTTTGTCCTTTGCACGGATAAAAATTGAATGATAAATGTTGCAAAGCAACTAATGAACACAACATCGAACATGGAATGGTTATGACTTAGTCCAAAGAGATATGTTTGATTTGCACAAAATGTCTAAATTACAGACAAGCCAGTTTTACATACGATCTAGTTTCCACTTGCCAAACCAATCAAGTAGCTTTTTGCCATAGAGGTTGTTTCGCATGAATGGAGAATGACGTTCAATCATGTCGCATAAGGTATTCCGAATGTCACCCTGTTTTTGCAGAAATAAGTACAAGCATATATAAAATAAAATTGATTTAAGCATGGTAGATGATGACAATTCAAGCTCATTTTACATATAAAAGAAAAAGAAAATTATGACAACTAATAAATATTTATGACTCGTGAATAAAACTAACAACACGTTTTAATGCTGGATGCGGTGAAAGAATTGGAAAATAGGGATTTAATGGAAAAGCAATCTAGGGATAAGGGATATCAAAATGGGGTCGAAAATGGTACATTATGAAGATCCTTAGCTTCAATGTCAAGGATTTGAGGAAGGGTTAAGTGAAGGGAACTAAGTAAATTAATTAGGAAGGAGTAGCCTGATCTGGTATGTGTGTAGGAGACAAATGTAGGAATAATAGTTGAAAATAGAAACTTCCTGAAACAAGAACTTCTCAGATGATGCTTTGAGGCTACAAAACTAACAATAAACAAGAACTTAGGAAGATGAGAGAATGAAAATGAAGAGAAGATGTTCTTCTCAAGTGTATCTGAACAATGAGTTAAGGAGCTCTATATATAAAAATCTGGAGTGGTAGGTAGATTGAAGGAAGGGACACGAAATTAGTGGCCATAAAATGAATTTAAAAGGAGATTAATTTCTTGTAACAACCATAATGAATTTAAGGTGCAATGAATTTCTGTAACGATTATAAAATGTCTTTTATAATAAATCTAAAAACGCAACAACAAAATAGTGACAGAGAAGATCTATTTTGCAGTGTGGGGTGATCATCAGGTGGAGTAGTAGCTATTCACAACTGTTAATTTGGCAGGTGACTTGCTGTGTTTGTGGGGCAAGGGTCAGATTAATATGTTTGACATTTTTTTAGGTGTTGGTTTTATTGGAATTAACAGCATTTGGAAGGGAGGATCTGAGTCGATGATGATCTTTAACATATATTCACCATGCACTATGGTGGAGAAAAGGCTACTGTGGATGAAACTTCTTAAGTTTATCAAATAGAGGTGAATGAATGGCATGTGGTGTTTGATCGGTGACTTCAATGCTGTAAGGAATGTAGAGGAAAGGAGAGGAAGCGATGGGGGTTGAATACAGAGGGAAGGGAGATAACAGAATTCAACATGTTCATTAAAGAGATGGAGTTGCTGAATATATCGCTAATTGGGTTTCAGCAAGATTGTGGCATTATTGTGCTAAGTGGCTGGGGATCCAAGTGCTAACACTCCCTTATACCTTATCATCATTCTAGTACTTCATGGGTTGGTTAAAGGGGTAGATGCTTGGTTGATGTAGGGGAACGTTTGGTTGGCTACACTGTGGATAATATGGGTGGAGAGGAATTAAATTATATTCAATGGAGATCAATTCTATATTGAAAAGGCAACAGATCTCATTAAATTCATATCTTGGCAATGGAATAAAGGTAAGGTGAGGAATTTTAGGGGAACACTCAATGTATGGATAAGTAATGTCAAGGAGGTTTTATAACAAAAACATCTACTGAGATCCATATGCGGTTAAGGGAATCATTTAGTGATTTGGTCTGCTAATTTCCTTGTGTGGCAGCCTATTTATAGGTTCATGTACTCATTTTTATGCTTGTAAGGTTACCATATAGTTCACTCATTGTTTAGTAGTGAACATATGTCTATAACCAGTTTGGCAACAAATATACCAATACGAATATGAGAATTTGGTAAAATGATGTGTTAACATTCATTAACAATGAAAATTATTTTTATACATGATACAACACAAAAGAATAAATGTAACTACATAACCCACTAATTGCATGACACTTCCTCTAATACCCTCCTTAAGCTGAAGAGTAGATATTATGCACTCCCAGCTTGGAAAGAAAGTCATTGAACAAATAATAATTTGGAAACAAATAATAGCTAAACTGCTATAACCATTTTAAACTCAATAACCACTTTATACAAATAATCATCACTTTTAACTTTGTATGTGTGATACTCCCCCATCAAGTGTAAGATATCCTTGGTCTTATAAGTGACTTGGTAAAGATATCTTCTAGTTGACGAGTCCTCCAAAGAAAGTGTAATGACATTCTGAATACCACAAACTTTGACTACTAGTTGATTGGGAATAAACATCAGCCTAAGAAAGCAAGTTTCAATAATAACAGTGATAAATGTTTAACCATCCATGACAAAAACTTGACATTGCTTAACCACCATGGATAGAAACAAATATTCTTAACCACCTAAGAGGCAAAAACAAACCAATAACAAATGCTTAACCATCCATGGCAAAAGCCTGACATTACTTAACCATTATGGACAAAAACAAATATGATTAACCACCTAAGAGGCAGAAGCAAACTAATAACAAATGTTTAACCATCCATGACAGAAGCCTAACATTTCTTAACTACCATGGACAAAAACAAATATGTTTAACCACCTAAGAGGCAGAAGCAAACCAATAACAAATGTTTAACCATTCATGGCAGAAACCTGACATTGTTTAACCACCATGGACAGAAACAAATATGCTTAAAAGTGAGTATGCAAAACAGATTTTCTTTACTCTGATACCATAATATGAATATGAAAATTTGGTAAAATGATGTGTTAACATTCATTAGCAATGAAAATTGTTTTTATACATGATATAACATAAGGGAATAAATGTAACTACACAACTCATTAATTATAACTGCATAACTTACTAATTGTGTAACCACCTACTAAATGCATGACACTTCCTCTAATATTTTAAGTTAGGCCCAAACCCACATTCTAAGATGGTATCAGAGTCTATCCTAGATCTATTAAAAATGGCCACCTACCATGTTATCCATGCACTAAGCCCAAAAGTTCTAGGCATGAGAGGGTGTATTAGGAAAAACTTAAGTCCCATATTAGCTAGAGTTAAGGCCAAGATGGAGTATATAAGTATGAGGCAACCCTCACCTTATGAGCTAGCTTTTGGGGTTGAGTTAGGCCTAAACCCACATTCTAAGATATATTATCTGCTATTGTCGCATGTATATGGTTTTGGGTACGTCATATACCTATTTTAATCAATCACTTCATTGGCTGATTAAAAAAAAAAAAACTAACAACGCATTTTTTAACACATTCCTTTTGAATATTGTTAAAAGGGTTTATTAAAATGTGTTTTGTATCGAATTTATAAGATTAGCTTGGTGGTTGGAGGATGAAGGGGGGGATGGAGAAGTCATGGGTTCAACTTCATCCCATTAACAAAAACTAATTAAACAGTAAACGTGAAAGAAAAAAAAATGTACTGACCTTGGACACAGAGAGTGCTGATTTGATGACATAATTCCCATATGGATGTGTTAGAAGCATTGGAACATTTGGATTATAAAGCAACTCCAATATAATTTGGGTAAAATGTTTTTCTCCTGAATCATGTAGGAACTTCTCCACAACATTACTACCATACTTATTGTAGGAAAGTGAAAAAAAATTATTTTCAAGTTGTCTCTTTAGATTGTCTACAACTCTTGGTATCTTCAGAGATACTAAATGTTTCACCACATAATTGCTATAAGATGAAGAAACAAATTATGTAAGAAAATAAGCACAATCAACTATAACATAGTAAAGAAGGCAATATAAGTGAACAAACAAACCCATAACAATCGCCTGCTAGGACTAGAGCATTCCTTATGATCTCATTCATCGGTTGCTCTTTGGTTTCACCTTAAGCATAGTTAACACAATGTTGCATTAAAGAACACCCATTTTTGTTCTTTGCAATTTTAAGACAATTTCTTGCCACGATATTCAGAAGATACTGCCATAGAAGTTCACAAATCAAATTATTGAAATCATAAGAACAAAAGTAATGTGACAGTTAATACTTGTCAAACTAGACCTTCTATTTTTCTTTATATTTTTCCTAAACAAATAGAGTGGTTAGTATTTTATAAATAGTTTATTGTTTCCACAACTTCAATAAATTATGTAAGAAAATTTGTTTTCTTCCACTTCATACTATTTGAAGTAAGCCAAATTTTGTTTAAGAGTACAATGAATGTTATGATCATGGATTGATTATGGTTTTTATTCTTTTTGTATAACACTAAAGTAAATTAGGTGATATTGTTACTTATTCTTTTACAATTCTTTATTGGGTATTTGCTAAATGATGTTTTCAATTTCTCATAGTGAGTTTCTATGAGGGGTTTTTTCTTCTTTTTTGTAGGCAAGAGAATTTATTAATAATTATTGGGCGCAAGGAGCCCACAATCACAACAATAGTTATAAAGAAGAACAAATTACATAGATAACACAGATAAAAAAACAAAGAAAAGTAAAATAAATAAAGTCACTAGACCCAAAACAAATAAGATGTTTTGCATACTAACCCAAAATACACTCACTCCCAATCTACTTCACACACTCACCAAACATTCCTAATCCCTCCCCTTAAGAAAAGCCACCACAAACCATAAATCAGTTCCAATTTTCCCAAATGGTCACTCTACTTCCACGACTTCTTCTTGCGGCCACCACATTCCACCTATCCTTAATCACACATTGATTCTGATCCACACCTTATCACCCTCCAAAGCCCAAGTCATGTGCCATGGAGATCAACTGCATATCACAACTCCTTCGTTTAACCCACCCCAAGGACACTCAATACCCTTCTTCACCCTATCGAAGGCATAACATCGACCAATTCCGCTACTAGGAGCAACCCCAAGCCTCGATCCTCTGGTTCAACTCACGCCAGAGACAGACAGAGCTTCTACGAAAGCTCACGCCAACACTACCAAGAGCAACCCCATCCTCAAACCCTCAATTCATACCACGCCAGTGACAAGTAAAACCCCCACATTAGAAAGCATAACTCATGCTAGTGCCACCATTAAATCCTCTAATCAAGAGGAAATTAAGTTTCATTTTCTTATTTGTAGGGTTCAAGTTAAAAGATGATGTTGTGAAATGTTTGTGTGTGCATGGTGCTTGTATCTGAGAATTTCATAATGAATGTTCTCATGTTGAGAAGACTGGATGTAGATCGGGTTGATCAAAATAATATAGATTCATGTGTTATCTCTCTTTTCCCTACACTCTTTATCATTCAACTTTTACATTATATTTTTGTTAATTGAATCTATAATATGAATTGAATAAAATTTGTTAATCTAATCTTATATTCTAAAATTGATTCCTCTCAAGCCTTCTATATACAATACGCTATAATATATTTTAACAGATTACTCAACATAAAATCTCATCCATGCTCCAAAACATAGTAGATATCTAGTAGATTATACTTATTTTTTTGCTTAAAGTTACTTTATGAAACATATGATACATATTAAAAGGTGAGTCTCACTACCACTACATGGTTATGTCTTACTTTCATGATGTAAAAATAAACACTATGCCCAATGTGTGGTAGAGGCATAAATTTATTGTAGTTCCTCTCATCCTATGTAGCTTAATAATATATGCCTATAATATGTAGTAGGATTCGTTGAATAAACTTCATAATTACACGATTCTAGATATATTATAAAATTGATTAAATTATAAAATAAGTTCCACAATGAACTTGGTTGTTAATTTGTAAAGTTCAATTGTGTATTATTAAACTATTAGAGATGAAGAATTGCACATAATTCTCCAAATAAAGTAAAATCAAGAACTTTATAAACACCTTGTTGTCTTTGTTTGAGAAATGTTTTAAACAATGCTCAATCACATGAACACCATTGGCATTTGTGGTCAATGCAATAGTGCCTCGACATAAGGCTGACATAATAAGATTTCGTTGTTCATGTTTGACATGTTCCATCAATTTTTGAATAGCTCGGGTCCTGTCATGAGAAAAGAAATCCCATAAATCTATGAAACATCACAAAAATCAGGAGCCAAAACCTAAAAAAAAAAATGCAAGTAAGGAATAACAAACAATACCCATGAACATCAAGACATATATCAACAAGCTGGAAATAAGTCTTTGTCACCATCAAAATGATGTTGGTCCTCTGTTCTTCACTGCAAATTTCCACTAGTTTCTGGAAAACATAATTCCCCTGACAGGTCCAACATTAACTCAACCACATTATCTATCAACTCTGAAAAAACGAAAGAAATCTCTTGTTGAGATGTCAAACTCTTCATCTTTTCATGCAAAACCTGACACCCCACTTGATCTTTAGCAGCTACTAGAATCATCCCTTTTAGGTCATACACAGAACATTGAAACCAAGATTGTTGCAACAAATGATAACCCGTATCATTAACACTAAACCCTTCTACACTCGACCACATATTGTTACTACTCATTACTTCACCATTCGATTTTTGTTGGAAACCATAACCTAATCCATTGTTTGAAAATGACAATCTCGAAGGAACCCTTTGAGGTTCATTTGGATTCATAAGAGCACCATATGAACCATTCAATGCATGTGGTTGTGCCATATCGAGGTAGTAATAATTCTGAGACATCATTGACAAAGAACCAACAATTGTTTTTCTGTTATACCCATCGAGTCTTTGCACTTGCCCAATGTTGGAATAATATGTTGGGAATAATTTTGTATGCCCAAGTTCCAATTTATCATGTAATCAATTTCTATTTTCAAATAATAAAGTATTATTTCATTTCTTTATCATTTTATACTAGTTTGATAAATTGATGAAGTCCTTGGTTAAAATTGAAGATTGTTATCATAATAGAGATTATGATAAATAAGAAACAAGTCTCTTGAAATTTTAATCTAAAGTGTTCTTGATCATAGGATTATTTTGAATAGGATATTAATAATCCAGATAGATTAATATATGTGTAATAGTATTCATTGGATGAATATTAATAGATCTCATTTATTAAATTACACATATAGATGATGCACATAGGGATGTGATCATTGAACTGACTCGATATTGAGATTTTTCTAATGGTTAATATTACCTTAATTTGTCAATAGAAAAACTCTCAAGAAGAAATATAACATTTCCTTTGACCTGAGATTATCATAGTAATTAACAAGTCATTTGTTATATTTTAATTCCGGACACCTAATGCTCTAGAGCACTAGTTGAATGGATATTGGATATAATTAAATACTTGTAGAATTAATGATTATTCAAGAAGGAATCCATTGACTCTAGGTAATGAGTTTGAACTCTATAAATCAAGACCTTGGCCAGGGCAATTGAATGAATGAAGAAATGAGTTTCTTAGAGTCATTCACTGATTAACGTGATTGAATTTGACAGTAATACCATATTCTAAAGTTAATCTAGAGTTGGAAATGATGGAAGGAAATATTATATATTATTCTTTTAGTGGTTCTTGAAAGTAACAACAAATTACTTCATACTATCTAGACGTTAAGGAGTGTTGCTAGATGCCTACCTTGATTAGTAAAATTAATTTGATTAATTTACTACCAGCTTAGTATTGAACCTACGGGGTCACACACAAACGAGTGTGTTAATCTTTACTAGAGAATAATCAATTTGATTGACAAAATCTCTATGTGGAATATTATTATATTCTTTGCTAGCACCAAGAATATAATTAATATGTATACTGAAGATAGACATCTCTTTATTATTGTGACATTGCATAATAATATTTTAATGAGCAATAGAAAAATGATGAGAGAATATCTTATTAAGAGAATATATTATTTCTGTTAATAAGTTTGAATTAATTTGAATATGTCAATAGGTTGACAGATTAAATTCAAATTTGAAATATCTTATTAAGATAATATATTATCTCTGTTAATAAGTTTGAATTAATTTGAATATGTCGATAGACTCGATGATTAAATTTAAATTTGAAATATATTATTAAGATAATATATTATCTCTTAATAATAAGTTTGAATTAATTTGAATATGTCGATAGATCGACAGATTAAATTCAAATTTAAAATATATTATTAAGATAATATATTATTTCAATTTGAATTAATTTGAATATATATTCATGGGCTGGGCTATGGGATAGCATCAGTATTCCTATAAATAGGAGCTCTCACCACGTCTATTGTGCATCAGATTTATTGAAGAGAATTCTTTAGTAAAAGTATACAGTCAAAAGAAGGTGGTGATTGTTGTAAAGACAAAGAAGACAACGTCTTAGAGTCCCCATCAATGAAACATGGGTCACCTTGTCCTTTAGATGACATGTCGAACACACTATAGTGACGACCGACAACAATCGAAAGGAATTGGAAAATGAAGATTTGGAGTTTAGACTTATGAGTGACTTAATGATTTTTTGTTTATATTTGTAGGGGTTGAGTTTTATTATAAAAAATAATTAATATGTATAAGTATTATTAAGGAATAACGAGGAAAGATAATTTTAATATTAATTAATTAGGATGATAGTGGGAGAAATGAATTATGACAATACTGATTAAAGAGCGTGTTTCTGCATACAATAAATACATGTGAATGCCCAACCAGACGAGAAATAGTGAGAAAAAAGTTGTCCATTTGTTTCTTTGTTTGTGTCACTTCAACAAATGGACTTGATTTTGATCACTTCAGTCCAAAATGCATGATGCATAAACCAAGTACACTTACATTTATTTTAGGCTTAAATACACTTTAGGTATCGTATTTTTACAAATTCGCAAGTTTGATTTTCTTACTTTTTAATTTGAAAATTTGATCATTTTACGTTAAAATTTTGCAATTTTGGCTCACCAATTAAATTTGAGCGTTGATCATTAAATATAATGTTGACTTTTTTTTTTTACTTATAAAAAAATTAATTAATTAATTTTAAATCACAAAAAATTATTAACTTACTTAAATTTAATTAGCTATTTTTTTAAAATAAAAAATAATTGAGTCAATTTTAAATTAAAAAAATGTGATTAGTAAAAAAAAAAAGTCAACATTTTATTTGATGATAAACCGTTCTAATTTAACAGTGAACAAAAGTTACAATTATAAGATTTTAAAAGTAGCCAATCAAATTTCTGTATTAAAAAGTAGGAAAATAAATATCATGGATTTATAAAAGTAGGGAACAAAAATACAATTAAACCCTTTATTTTAGGCTTAATTGCATTTTGGTTCCCCTACTTACACAAATCTACGATTTTAGTCCCTTAATTTTTAATTCGTAATTTTGGTTCCTTTATTTTTAGAATCTTACAATTGCAACAGCTGACCATCAAATTTAGTGTTGACTTTTTTTTTCATTTTAAAAAAATTATCTATTATTTTTACTAGTCACAATTTTTTTTAATTTAAAATTGATTGAGTTATTATAATTTGTTATTTTGTAATTAGTTTAAAATTAGGTAGTTAAATTTAGTTAAGTAGATTTTTTTATTAGTAAAAAAATAGGTAAACTTTTTTTTGAAAAAAAAATATCTGTCTTTTTAGTAATCACAAAATTAATTTTTTAATTTAAAAGTGACTCTATTTTTTTATTAGTAAAAAAATTTAGGTCATTAAATTTAATTAGTTAATTTTATAATTAGTAAAAAAATAGATAAACTTGAAAAATTAAAAAAAGTCAACGTTAAATTTGATAGTCAATCGTTATAATTTAACAATTGAACTAAAATTACAATAATTTAAAAGTAATGGACCAAACTACGAATTAAAATATAAGGAGACAAAAATCACAAATTTATAAAAGCAAGAAACTAAAAGTACAATTAAATCTCTATTTTATTTTATTGGTTATTGGTTAGTTACGTGTTCAATACATGTAGACATTAAATATTTTACTATGCGGATTTATAACACATCTTTTTTACCGACAAAAAACAAAAATACATTGCCTATAAATAATAATGTAGACATTAAATATTTCAATATGTTCAAAATTATAATATATCATGTGTTTAGTAAATTTAATTAGGTTTAATTGTACTTTTGTTCCACCAAATTTGATTGGTCCTCAACTTTATTTTGTGACTTTTGATCCCATTTTGAATTTGTGCAATTTTAATATCTTTGTTCAAAAATGCGTTGAGCATTACATAATTATGTTTATTTTTATTGATCAACACACTTTTCAGTGAAAATCAACGTCAATTTTTAATGGTGAATACATTTTTGAATGGAGGCACTAAATTGCACCAATTGAAAATGAGAAACCAAAATTGTGAAAATTATAAATTTGGAAGACTAAAAATGCAACTAAACCTTACTTAAATTGATGGTAAGGATTTGGTGTAAGTCTCAAAACTTACATAGGTGTAAACAAATTTTATATATATGTCTATGTTAGCACCTTGCACCTTTTTTTAATTAGACAAAAAAATAATTAATTTTTTATTTAAATCAACACAAATTAAAATAATAAAAACGTGCATATTCATGACATAGACATCCTAATTTTTTAGTTGGTTTATATATTTATACGAGGAATCAAGTTATATCAAGAATAGCTTTAAGAGAGTTACACTCCATCTTGATTGTTCATTTTTTAAGATCTAATGATTAAGATTAATGATTCATTACAATCATTAGATCTTAAAAAAATGAATGACTAAGATGGAATGTAACTCCCTTCCCTTAGAGTTACTCTTTGTGGGGTGGGGGGGTTGCTAACATCCACCATAGTTAAGTGAATGTTAGAAACCAACACCAAAATATTTGGATTATAATATCCTTTATTTTTTTTATTTAAAATATTTTTTAAGGATATTATAGTAATTTAATACTTAATTAAGAAAATATTTTTTTTTCTTCATTTATGACAAAATTAATTAAATATTAAATTATTAAAATACCCTTATTTAATATATAAAAATAAAAAATAAGAGATATTTTAGTCTAAAGCGGTGGTGATCATGTTAGTGGCAGTGGCGGTGACCATGTTGACGGCAGTGGTCATGGTGATAAAGCAATTCTTGGTAGCGCTGATGATAATTTTTGGATATTTTAGGACTTGATAAAATAAATTTTTTGAATATTTGTAAATTTTTTTTTAATTTTGAGGGAAAACAAAAAAACACTAAAGGGGAAGCAAATCAAGTGGGGTATGTGTATGTTAATATATATGAGGACTTTTCAAATGAGAATAACTTTTAATATGAGAATACGATAACAAACAATAATAACCATTGAATTAAAGTTAAAAATAATACACGTGTCAAAATAAACCTTAATTTTAAGTGCATCACTATGAGATCTTTCCCCTCCCTCTCTCTTAATTAGTGTTTTTTTTCCTCTGTTCTTTTGCTCAATTATTGACGACACAACACAATAGAAGCACAAAGGTAACAAGAGTTGTCTTCATCACCATGACCGCCGTTACCACCACCACTACCACTACCAACATGGTTACTACCGCCGTTCTTACCACGGCCAGAGCCATCGTCACCGCCACCATCATGGTCGTCGTCCCTATTGTTGCCGCCACCACCATTACCGTTGATGGTGGTGGTGACGGCAACAATGGGGTTAACGACCATGATGGTGATAGTGACGATGACCCTGGAGATGATGACCATGTTGGTGGCGGCGGCGACAATGGTCATGGTGATTGATGGGAAAATCACATGCTTGGTTCAAATTGGATCTTCTAGGATGGAATTCGCGCACCAAGAGTAACCCAGAATGAATTTTAATTCTCGATCGTATCTCGGTCTACAGAACTCGGATTTGAGTGATTCCAAATCGAGGAGAAAGATGACGTTCTGAACTGCAATTTAGGATCAAGAAACACTAAAAATGGATACGTAAAACGTATAAAACAAACCTAAGAAAAATGGGGCTGAAGGCACAATTCGGGAAATGCAAAAATGAACAATAACACAAATTGGGAAAGAACGAAAATCAGAATAGGTGTCACAAACAATGATGTTTGATAAGCCTAGGGGATTACCAAAAGAATTGAGGGAATTCCTGATAAGATCAATTGGTTTAAGGAAGAATCCTAGCAGAGACAATTTCTCACTTTTGACAAAACAATCATAATTTGCGTTTTCATTCAGTTCCAAATGATTTATACAAATTCGTTCTCAACAAAATAAGAGAAATGTAAAATCCTAACATTACAAGTATAGCTAATATGTCTTAGTGGTTAAAGCAAGACAAAGTTTAGTTTGAGGTCAAGGGCTCAAAATTGGCTGCAAGCACTTTAATATTATTATTTTTTTAATTAAATGACTAGGTCTATAAATGGGCCTTCATTCCAAGCAATCAATAGACAAGACTAGCAACTCTCCCTTGTGAGCCCCCAATGTTGGGCCAATAGTCACCATATGTTCCAAAGCTTCTTAGGCCTTTTTAGCTCTTGCTCTTGTCATGGGCCCTCTTATGCCTTGTATTGGGTCTTGGGCTTCTATTTGGTCATGGGCTTGGGTCTTGTGGTTGTCATGGGCTTGGGCTTTGATGTCCACATCAGTGATAAGGGCAACTCTTGCTGCCTTTGTGCTTCGTGTTGTGTCATCAATAATTGGGCAAAAAAACAGAGGAAAAAAAAACTAATTGAGAAAGGGAGGGGAAGGATCTCATAATGATGTATTTAAAATTGGAGTTTTGATCTAATGCATTTATTATTTTTAAAGCATGTTGAGCCGCCCCACGCAACCCGTCAATAATTGGTGGGACGGGGGAGTTTCCACAACCCATTAGAACTTGTCAACCTGGCGAACCAACCTACCCATAGTGACTTAAGTTAAGACTTCTCTAATTTTAGGGTTCCCTAATTCCTTCCAACTAAAGGTAAAGGGAAAAATAGAAAAGGCTAAATATTACTTTGGTTTAGTGTCACTTTTAGTCCATTAAGTTTTACATTTTTTGCATTTTGGTACATGATGTTTTAAAAGTTTTATTTTGGTACTTTAAGTTATGTTTTAGTCATATTTTGATATATAATGTTTTAAAAGTTTAATTTTGGTACTTTAAATTATGTTTTAGTCATAGTTTTATATGTTTCAAGGTTGTTTATTTACTTTTGTTTATGTTTGTGACTAAAATATTATGTACCAAAATAAAACTAAAACATAATTTAAATTAGGTTTAATGTCACTTTTAGTTCATTAAGTTTTACATTTTTTTTCATTTTGGTATATAATATTTTAAAAGTTTCAATTTGGTACTTTAACATATGTTTTAGGCATATTTTAATACATTTTATTGAAAAGATTTGAAAGTTAACAAAGTTAGCTTTAATATGGGTGTGGTAAATATCAACACAGCCATATTGATCCTAATTCTTTTTACATGACCGTGTTAATTTTTAACATGGTCGTGTTACTTTTTACCTGATAAATAGAGATTTAGTTAGTACTCTTTAGACTATCCCATCTTAAAATGTAGAAGATAAATATCAAATATGAAACTAATTAAATATATGAATATTCAATTCCTTCTTTACCATCTAGTCGATTCTTAGTTCATCGAATTTTCGATTCAAAGAATGAGAACCTTTCCTCTCTCCATCTAGTTAGAGTTTCTTCTTTACCAAATATTCTTCTTTTCTTTTGGCATAACAATTAACTATATCTTAGATATATATCGCATTACTAATTATTATGGTCAAACCAATAAAAAATTCGATGAATCGACAAGTACAAAGAACTTGTTGAGGGAGAAAATTGTTATGATTTGAGTTGTACAAAGCTGTTACTGAAAATAGAAAAGTGGGTAACTTTGTTAGTGTGTTGAGGAAAGAATGTGGAAAAAAGAATTTGAATTTGTCTGATAGATTCACTGTTTCATGTGGCAGCAGATAAGGAAAATAACACATTGTAAAATGTTATAAAGTAACACGGTTGTGTTATAAAGAATTAGGATCAACATGGCCGTGTTGATATTCACCACGACCATGTTAAAGTTAACTCTGTTAAATTTCAAATGTTTTTCAGTGAAATGTACTAAAATATGCTTAAAACATATATTAAAGTATCAAATTAAAACTTTTAAAATATTATGTAACAAAATATGACTAAAACATAATTTAACTTACCAGAATGAAACTTTTAAAATATTATGTACCAAAACACAAAAAATATGAAACTTAATAAACTAAAAGTGACATCAATCCTATTACTTTTGGTTCTTTATATTTTAGTTTTTATTTAATTTGATTCTTTAAATTTAAAAAATGAGTCAATGATCATTTTAAAAACAAATGTGATTTTTAATTTTGTAATCTAATTTTAAATTATCATCGTCATTGTCATCCTCATTACCACTACCAATACCTTTATTATCATTATGGTTGTGATTATCATCACCATTACTTTTTTAAATAATTCAATTAAGTCATTTATTTTTAAAATAGTTTAATTAGATCCTTTATTTTTAAAATTGTTTAATTTTATATATAATAAAATATTCCCCCAAACAGATTTATAAATAATGTCGAAACATAGAAAAATATTGATTTTAATTTCTTATTTCCTTTTATCTACTCAAGACTCATCAGGAGCACTAATATTTGAATTTTGGTTAAATCTTTATTAACACTGAAATATTTATTTTTATTTTCACACGACTCAGGAATACTAATATAAATTTGAACTTTGATTAGATATTATTTCCCCATATAAATATAAATAATGTCTAAATAAAGAAAAAAAAATGGTTTTCATATCTTATCAGTTATTATGTCCTTTTAATAACGAGCTCTAACATTTGAAAATTTTGGTTAAATTTTTAACCGCACTAAAATACTATTATTCCCCCCAAACAGCCCCGCCCGGTGAAAGTTGAAAAGAAAAGCGAAAGTTCACGTAGAAAGAGAGGGAACACCGAACACAGACTGTGCCTGAAATTAATTAATTAATAAAAAGAAAAAGAAAACATTCTGAAATTAGTAAAAAAGGAAAAACAAAAACGGAATCCGAGAAACCAAAATAGGAAAAAAATGCATCGTGCAAAATGTAGCAATTGCGCAAAATTCCTGAAAATCCCAAATCGAGTTTCACCGGAAGCGGGAAGAAGACCCACCGCAAAAAATTTCAAACCACAAACACGACGTTAATTTAAACCCCCATTCTTTACCCTCTTTCTTTCTTTCACTCACACTCTTTCTTCTAATTCGAATTTCGAAGTGTCCACTTCCAATGGCAACTTCAGAGAATCCCAACGCGCGTCCCCAACGCGAGGCCAAGAAGAGAGCCGCAGCTGCAATATGCGAACTTCACGCTAACCCCGCGAAGAAGAAACGCGTCGTTTTGGGCGACCTCACTAACGTTTCCTCAAACGACGTCGCCGTTTCGGAAAAACCTGTTTCACAGATTCAGAAACAGAAGAAAATTAAACTCGAGAAACCGGCCGCGCCGGTTGCCACACCGGAGAAGGTAGAGGAAAGACACGACCCCCAACTTTGTGGGCCCTACGTTTCGGATATTTACGAATACCTTCGCGGAATTGAGGTACTAGGGTTTTTCTTATTAGGTTTTTCTCTACTTAAAATTGCATCGTTTTGGGAATGGAATGTGTATTGTTTTATGTGACTCAGGTGGATCCTAGTAAGAGGCCATTGGTGGATTATGTTCATAAAGTTCAGAGGGATGTTAATGCTAACATGCGCGGTGTTCTGGTGGATTGGTTAGTGGAAGTTTCTGAAGAATACAAGCTTGTTTCGGACACGCTTTATTTTTGTGTTGCGTACATTGATAGGTTTTTGTCGTTGAATGTTTTGTCGAGGCAGAAGTTGCAATTGCTTGGTGTTGGTACAATGCTCATTGCTTCGTGAGTTTTCCAATTACTTGAGAAATCTGGGTGCATTTATGTTTTACTTTATATATGTAAATTAAATTGTTTAACTAATTCTTGTTTCGTTGTTTTTGCTAATAGGAAATATGAAGAGATTAAGCCACCTGAGGTGGAGGACTTTTGTTACATTACGGATAACACATACTCTAAGGAAGAGGTGATTATTCTTGTGTTTCATTTGTTGCTAAGCATTACTGCATGCTTTGGATTTTGCTAATTTTTATAACTGTTTGCTTTGATAATGAAGGTTGTGAACATGGAAGCTGATATATTGAAGGCTTTGAAGTTTGAATTGGGTGGTCCTACAGTGAAGACATTCTTAAGGTGTGTTTCGTTGTTGAATCTAATGCCAATGTTGCATTAATTTGGCCCGTTTTAGTTGTTTTTTCTGGCATTTTGGTTCACTCTGTATGCTTTGGCCTTCTTGTTTGCAGGAGATTCTCCAGAGTTGGTCAAGAGGGTGTTGATGTAAGTTAGCACTTGTTTTGACCCATTTGTTAACTGTTATTCATAAGCTTAGAATTGATGTTATTAGCATTAATTTCCTCTATATTAGGTGAAAGAAAAGAGTTTTGGCCAGTTGCTCAAATCAATAGAACTAGAAAACTGTATCCTCAGATTTTATCGCAAACATACACACAGTTACACACAACAGTGTTGTTAAATAGCTGCTATAGTGGTGCTTTAGTTCTATTGTGTTGTGGAATTTACTGGATGTGATTTGTGATTGTGAGTGACTCTGTCTGCTATTTTGGCTGACAGGCTGTTATCAGTGTCATGGTTGCAGCATGAGTACTACATTTTCTGGTCATCTCTAGTGATTCTTTGGTCAATCAAACATTTTAGTTAATATGATGTCAACTTTTGTGCATTTTTTTTCAACACAACTTAATTTCTAATAATATATGATTCATATTCTAAAATTGACAATTCAATACAATTTGATTACCTATCAATTCATATTCTAAGATCAATCTCAAATGACTTTGTATCTTATAATACACTAATGAATCTATGTAATTTTGTATCATTGATATGAATCACAAGATTCCACAATTTTTTTTTCATTTTTTTTTTTTTTTACTTTCACCAATTTTCATGAAAAAAATTGAAAAGTCATATAAGCTTTAATTCTTAAATGGAAAAGAATTGAAGAGGTATTTTTGAACTTATTTGATTACTTTGCTACTTTATTTGTTACCCATTCATTCAAATCATGCTTGCTATTTGGCTATTTCATTGCTTCATTTCTATTCTTCTAAAATAAAGGCTTCACAACTTTGATATAACTAGTAATTTTGCTTTATAATATTAATGGTCATGTTGTTATATCTATTTCAAGTTTATAATTATTGTATTAAATATATTATCTATTATCTATATGATATATTTGAAGTAATTTTTCATTGCCTTTGAATCTTAGATTTGATACAAACACGGTTCAGAAATTAGCTTTGTGATTCATGGTTTTAAATTTTTTATTTGATAACCTTATTTTGAACTGTTATGTGACTTCTGTTATTTGCCTGCAATGATGCTATCTGTTATATGATACTGCATGTTTTTTCTTTCTGCCATTTTCTGTAATCTGCAATTGATATGAAAAACAGACATTTTCACTTCTTGTGTGAGAATGTGGGAGGTTTTATCATTTGGCTAATATTCTTGTCCTGTTGTGCAGACTTCTGATCTCCAGTTTGAGTTCCTTAGCTGCTACCTTGCTGAGCTCAGTTTGTTGGATTACAATTGCATTAAGTTTTTGCCATCTATGGTGGCTGCATCAGTTGTATTCCTAGCGAGATTTATGTTTAGCACAAAGACACATCCTTGGGTAATGATTTGCTTATGTACTTGTGTATTTTGATATCCAATATGGATTGTGGAGGCAGTTGCTAAATTATTTGCATACAGAATTTGGCGCTCCATCAACTCACAAGATATAAACCTGCTGACTTGAAGGAATGTGTTCTAAACTTGCATGACTTGTACCTCAGTAGGAGAGGGTCCTCTTTGCATGCTGTGAGAGAGAAATACAAACAGCATAAGGTAATATTTTACACCATTTTTTTTCTTGCTTCATACCTTATATTATTAAAAGGATGAAAGTCTCTTCTTGAATAATATTTTTTTTCAACTTGAATTATTGATTTCATTGTACTTGTCACATTGGAGAAATGTACTGATTCCAGTTGTATTTGGTGTTTTGGTACAGTTCAAATGTGTGGCAACAACACCATCTCCTCCCGAGATACCTCTTTCTTATTTTGAATTTGAGGGGCAGATTCTTGGACAATTGTAACTTGGCTATTCTTGGTACGGCTTTGGTTTCAACTATTGGCAGAAAAATGTTTCCTAACACTAGAGATGAGATTTTCAGACTTTCTGTTGCACTTGTTGATGCTGATAGGGAGAGAGGTGCTTGCCATGAAATCCACTGACTTTGTGATCGAGCTTGTGTGAAATTTAGATTAGTTGAGAATTAGGTTCTTTTTTTGACAATTAGAAGTTTTTTAAGAGTTCCTTGAAGGATTTACAATTTCTATGTATAGGGAAGTGCTATACGTTCCATTCTTTGATGTCCAGACTCTGATGTTTAGAAATCAATTTTTCAGCCGTAATCAAGTGTTTGATTGGGTACTTTGACCTAGCTATTTTTGTTTGTGTCTATCAATGTCTGAGAATATAATTGAGTTGTTTGTGTAGTCTATATTAATAGCACACTGTAGTGTTGGATTGGTTACTTGAAACACAGCTATTTGCTGAGTTTGTCTGTGTGGTCTGAACAAATGATAGTTAAGTGTGGGCAGTATGATAGGCTAGATCTAGATCTGGTTGTGGTAAAAGGGAAGTTAAAAAAGAAAAACTTACTAGGATTAAGTGCATGTTTAAGAGAATTGTTTCTTAATAGAATTAATTTTTAAATGATGAGAGTTATGTTTAGATAATTTTGATTAAAATTGATTGTGTTAGGATGAGTGTTGACAAAATTGAATATGAATAAAATTGATTTTGGTTAAAATGGATTTTAAAGTAAAATTTAGTGTAAATTTGTGGATTTATTGTAGAAATTACTATTAGTTATTTTAACTTAAGTTAAACACATTTTATTTTTCAAATTATAATTAATTGTTTGATTTGTTCTCCAAATTTTAAAAAGTTTCAATATAGTTCATATATTATTTAAAATAAACCAATTTGATTCTTGTGTCAAATTTTGCTATTTACACTTTCTTTTATTAAGTACATTTCTAATATTTTTAGGGAGTGTATTTAGTAAAGATAGAGTATAAATAGAAAAATTTGACAGGAAATGATTTAGTGATCAAATTTAAAATTTAAAATTAAATTATAACTTGCAAAATTAAAATGTGTATTAAGCTTAAAAATTCTCAAAAAACTAAACCAAACACGTACTTAATTTCTTTAGTTTAGAATAATTTTGAATCCATAATTCATTTTGAGTTGTTTTTGGAGGTAAAATCAAAATGTGAAAAAGTGTTTAAAATTAATGATGCACTCAGTCAATTTTGGAAAATAAATCAAAACAGCACTAACTCTTACCTTATGTACTTATGGAACTCCCAAAAAATATTTGAACGAGTTGACGATAAATATTTTCACCTTTCCTTTTGCATTAATCTTTGGTTTAATCGTTGAATTTTATTTTAAAATTTATACACAGTAAAAATAACAACTATTCAAACATAGCCTTAGAAGTAGAAATTATTAAATCTGCAAACTTAATCAAACTTTCTATCTTGGGGAAATTGCTAATATTCGTGTTCCTGAAACGGTGAGATAACCCATAATTCTTGATTTCTCAGTAATGTTTTAATGAAAAATAAAAGTATAATACCTGATTTCTCCATAACATGCGTTAATGAGAAATCAAAGCAGAACTCTTCATTTCTCCGCAATATGTTGCATTAATGCATAGGTAAAACAGTGTGAAGCAAAGTAAAAATAAGTAACAGAGATCTTGGGTAGGTAAAAATAAGTAATTAAAAGTTTTCAATGAAAAAAAAAAACCTAGAGAGATGAAAGAGAATGAAAATATGTCAGAAATAATATCGTGAATCTCATTATAATTATTTTTTCCCTAACTTCATCAACCAAACACCAACCTATTTTCGTTCATCCAAAATTATTTTCATTTTTTTTTATACCAAACAATAAAGGAGGCTGCTAACGCCTAACATACACCACCGACTCAAAAGCTAGAAATACTATGTTAGCACTTTGTATATTTTTAATTAGATAAAAAAGCTCACTGATATTTTATTTAAATTAACATAAATTAAAAGGATAGTTTCTTAATTGATTAGAAATATTAGATAAAATTAAAATATTTTAAAATTCAAATTAAAACAAAAAATAACCCCAAAAATATTTTTTTTAAAACTTTCAAAACAAAAATCAAATCTACAATATATTTAACTTATGCAGTCACTACTACCCACTCATTTGAATTTCTAATTTATTTTTAATGCAACAAAGTCTTTACTCACTACCAGTTACACCAATACTAATATTTGAATTTTCACTAAATCTCCAACTGTATTACAAATAATTAAAAATATCCGCCCTACAAATCCGCCCTGGTTAAACTGAAGTGCCAACATTCAGCTATATTATTGAATTTCTTGAATCTCAAACAGATTTTATTTTATTTTAAGATATTCGGTTCATATTTTGTGTTTTTCAAAACTTACACCAAATAATATTATTACGATGCGATCTTCTCGAAAATAAATAAATTTTTGATAGTATTTTTTTGATGAATAATTTTTTTTTTATAGTATTTGAAACATACAGAAGTTAAGAAATAGAGGGAAAGTGAACATTTTCACCAAAAAAAAAGAGGGAACGTGAACATTAAAATGCATGCAAAATGTGGCGATTGCGAAAGATTTAATTTCCTGAAAATTTTCAAAATACACACCAGAAGCGGGAATAAGAAGCCTCTGCGAAAAAATTCAAACGTGACAACTTTCTTCATCCTCTCTTATTATTGTACCCATCTCTTTCGAAGTAGCAATGGCTGTAGCCGCAGAGAACGATACGCGCCCCACGCGCGTTGCGAAGAAGAGAGCCGCTGCTGCAATAAGCAAACTACTTCGCCCCGCCGCAAGGAAGAAGCGCGTGGTGTTGGGAGACCTCACCAACACTGTTGCCACGTCGGAAAAAAAACACTCTCCGCAGAAAAAGAAAATACCCAAAGAGCCCCTAGCCGCGCCGGAGAACCCAAACGACCCGCAACTGTGTGGGCCCTACGATTCCGACATTTACGAATACCTACGTGGAATGGAGGTAGTACGTACTAGATGACTAGTACGAGGTTTTCCTGATAGTTAGTTAAAACTAAAAACTGTGTCGTTTTGGGGAATGACGTGTGATTTTTTTTTTGTTGTGTGACGTCTCAGGTGGATCCTCGTAAGCGAGCGTCGGCGGATTATATCGAGAATGTTCAGACGGAAATTGATGCTAAAATGCGCGGTATTCTGGTGGATTGGATGGTGGAAGTTGCGGAGATCTACTCGCTTGTTTCGGACACTCTTTACCTTTGTGTCGCTTATGTCGATAGGTTTTTGACGTTTAATGCATTGCCAAAAGAGAGGTTTCAACTGCTTGGGGTTGCTGCCATGCTTGTTGCTTCGTGAGTAGTTTCCGATTGCTTCAACTTCAAGTGTGTCACCAAATTGATTTTATATTTGGATGTTTTTATTCTATAAACAGATAGGCAGTAAAGTTCACTATAAAATTTTCAATACATAGTTTAATGATCATGTGTGGTCGGTGTGACACTTTCAACCGATTCGAACTAACTGTTAAAAATATAAAATTATTTTATCCTGTTAATGCATGATTTATTTCTCTTATTTATTTTGCTAATCTTGTTTTTGAAATAGAAAATACGAAGACAAGGCACCCGAGATTGAGAAATTTTGTTACATTACGGATTACACATACTCCAAAGAGGAGGTGATTCTTGTGTTTTTATTTGTTGTTACTGTTGCTGCATGATTTGGCTTTGGATTTTGCTGATTCTTTAAAGTTTTTTTTATTTTATTTTTGGGTAACGAAGGTTGTGAACATGGAAGTCGATATATTGAAGTCATTGAAGTATGAATTGGGCGGTCCTACAGTGAATACATTCTTAAGGTATGTTTCTTTGTTGATTCTATGTCCATGATGTTGCATTGACTTTGCTTGTTTTAGTTGTTTTTTTTTTCTTGGCTTGTTGGCTCAGTATATGATTGTATGCTTTGCCCTTGTTTGCAGGAGATTCTCTAGAGTTGGTCAAGAGGGTGTTGGTGTAAGTTCACACATTTGTTAAACCATGTTCTCTGAATTTATCTATAATGTACACAGTTTAAAAAAAAACACACACACACACACACACTCACGTACACACATTTTTCATTTATATATATTTTTTTGTACAAAATATGTTTTTTTAATAGGTAAATGTTATTTTATTAGTTTTATTAAAGATGTTACTGTTGAACTCGCGACCAAACTTATATCTCGCTTTGCAAAATATGTGATATACTTGTCCCGTTGTGCAGACATCTGATCTCCAATTTGAGTATCTTAGCTGCTACCTTGCTGAGCTCACTTTGTTGGATTATTATTGTGTGAAGTTCTTGCCATCTATGGTGGCAGCATCTGGTGTATTCCTAGCAAGATTTTTGTTCAACACAAAGACACATCCTTGGGTAATCAATGATTTGTTTCTGTAAATGTATAATATTTTTTTATGGACGAATATTAGTAATTAATTGTTAAATTTTATAGACGTGTATTTGATATCCCATGTAGACGCCAATACTAAATTATTTGTTTTTCAGAATTTGGCGCTACATATACTCACCGGATATAAGCCCGCTGACTTGAAGGAATGTGTTCTAAACATACATTCCTTGTACCTCAGTAAGAGAGGAGGCGATTTGCAAGCTGTGAGAGAGAAGTACAAACACCATAAGGTAATAATGTTCTAAACTTTTTTTTTTTTCCTCTATAGCTTCTACCATATGTTATTGAAAGGATGTAATACGAGTTTGGATTAACATTCACACAACTCAAACATTTTAGTTGTGTTTGGTGCATCTTTATGTGAAAATTTGATCAAACACAAATTACATATACTAATCCAAACACATTAATTTATCCTATTTTGATTAACTATTTTTTTCAACTTGATTAATTCGATTCTACTTGTCACATTGGAGAATTGTGCTGATTCCTGTGTTGCATTGAGTGTTTTGGTGCAGTTCAAATGCGTGGCAACAACACCATCTCCTCTAGCGATACCTTCTTCTTTTTTATAATTTAGAGGGACAGGTTCTTAGGTTATTGCTATTCTTGTTATTGGCAGAAAAGGGTTTCTTACTTACCACTAGAGAGTTTTAGACTTTCATGAAAATTGGTTCTTTTTCAACAATTAGGAGTTTGTCTTTGTAGAGTTCCTTCAAGGATTTTACAATTTCTATGTACAGGGAACTGCTATGCGTTTTCATTGTAGTTATTCCATTTTAAGATATGTCCAAGCTCTGATATTTACAAATATATTTTTCAGCAATAAACAAGTGTTTGACTATTTATATAACAAATGTCCAAAACACTCAATGATGTTGCTTCACTCTAATTTCTTTTTTGGGCCTGTATGTGGGTCTGATTACTTAGAGCTCTTGGGTTATTTATTGGATTTTTGTTAGGCTATAATACGCAGATACTTCCAGCATTCTCATAATTGCTTCATGCACCTGATCTGAAATGTAAAATTACCATAGAATAGTAAGCATTTACAATAAGACGAAGGGAATAGGAAGGTCTTAGGTATTAGTATATACACATCGCTTTAATTGGTAATTACGACGACTGATTTTATATATTTTTTGGCATACTGATATTTGAATTCTTTTGATCTCAAATATAATATAAAGTGATGTGACTCTACAAAAACGTGTTTCAAACATGCATTATTCTTTGTATTAAGAAGCATTCACACTTTTACTTTTATTCTTTTTTCTTTTCCTCCTTTCATGGAACACTCTCATTATGTACCGAGGCACAATGAAAACATTAATACACCCAAAAAATAAACCACACTTATGAGCTTTAGAGGCTAAAATAGATTTTATTAATAAAGTAAGACATGATTTTAGAGCTAATTACATTTTTTTTCTTTATATATTTCACTAAAGCCAAATGTATTTTGTTCAAGTCAAGAGAGAATAAAATAACAAGAAAAAAAGCAAATAATTACGACTCACGCAAAACTATAAATTAGAATATTCTCCGCGCGCGTTCTTCAATCAGTTCAATGACCTTCCATTCTTCTTTTCTTTTCTACAGTTTACTTCACGGAATAAAATCTTTTTCATGAAAGACATATGTAACTATTAATTATTCATATTTTTTTATACATTAAATTGGTGAGGTCATATTAACCTTTGTGAATATTACTGATCACTAGACTTGTTGGCCCAGGAGTATTTTGATAATATACATGCGAGATATTGGATTTAGTTTTCATTGTTGCTATTGTACACAATTGTTTTGGTGAATATTTATTAAAAACATAAAGTTATCTCACAATCTTTTCACATAAATAAATATCACTATTAAAGTGTTCGCAAATTGATTAAGGAATCTTTTGATTATTCAATCACTACAGTTTTCTTAATTCACCATCTAATTAGTTTTGTTCTAATCCTATATTTGGCGATTAAAGAAAAGCAAATAGTTTTGACAAGACAACATTACTAGCAATTATTGAACTTTTCAAATTCCATTTTATCATAATTATCTCTTCTGAAAGTAGTCAAGTCAAGCCAATGGTAGTGTACATAGTAATAACATATACAATGAGAACAGATCCAAAACCTGCGACTGCGATTAGCACAGGTTGTTGTGAAAGTGAATGTTACATAATTAAGTTTAGGTATAAGAAACATTGCTTTGGGAAAACAGCACGACCGTACACCACCTGTCACGAGAAAATCAAAGTGTCTAATGTCTAATGTCGAATACCCTGTGGGTTTTAAAATTTAATATCCACAATCAAGCCATTTATTCAGGCACTTGGTTGAGTTTATTGGTCTCGCGCGCATGACATGACCACTCAAAAACGTTCACTTTAAGCAAACACTGCTTCCTACATTGTTAATTATTTAATTATTTTCACTATGGTAAGTAAACTGTAAAAGTAATACTAACATTAAACAAATCCTTACTTTAAAAAGAGTCTGCAACATTGCGTTTGCATGCCAAATACCTACGCCATGCAATAGAAAATACAAGCCCTTGAAAGAATGAGAGGGCAATTATGGATGATGGCTGAGCTCAGACAGCGACACGCTAGTGTTACGCATACCAAAACCATAACCATAAAGAAAAATGCTGCATACGCATTCTCACTTTTTCTTTTCTATTATTAAAACTTACGAAACAATGTTTTTTTTTTTTTCATTAAAACTTGCGAAGCTATGATATTTTTTTTAATAGATATAATAATTGGACAAAATTTAAGTGGTGTGCTTAGATTTATGTTTTGTCATCTAAGGCTAAAATTACTTTTGAGATTAATTTTAAAATGGAAACACTCAGTCACCAGTCTAATATTAATATATACACACAAACTGTTCCTTCTTTATAATTTTGCATGTCTCAATGAACATGAATGATTAATAAATAAATAAAATATTAAAAGGAGAGTCGTATTACTATTACTATTAGGATCTGTGTGCAATATTGACTAGTATTATATTTTGAAACGTGAGAAAAAGCTATGGCAAAAGGGACCCAGAAGTTGAAGAGAAGAATTGCTCATATTTAGGTGAGAAACAGTGGATGCTGGGTGGGTCAGAAATAGGCCATAAGAGGCAAAAAAATACAAATCCGACAAGCAAGGCCAGGACAAGGAAATAAAGAAAAGCCACAAGAGCCAAATTCTGAATACATAGGGCCATAGAAAATTGGACTTGGAGTGACCCTTTGTTTTTGGGGACTGAAAGAAAGAAAGAAAGAAAATCAGAAGCGCGAGAGAAAAAGACTTCTCGTGAAACACACAGAATATATTAAAGCTAAAGTTATGTAAGAAAAAGTCCCCCTCTCGTAACATGTGCCCCCCTTGTTTCCAGTGTGTACTGCATTATCATACACAGTAATAATAATCATCTATTTATATTTATATTTATAAACTAATAGTAAAGTTTAACAATAATTTGTACTACATGTTACGAAAAGATAACAGTTTCAGATGTCATGACTCATGACATGTTAAGCGTGAAGAAATTGTTACAAATGGCAATGTGAGTGGATATATATATATATATATATATATATATATATATAACTGGTTTAAAATTTGGTACGAACTCTTGTGAAAATAGGTTTGAATTCTCCTCTGATCACGGGGATGCTTTCTCAACTGTTGTTTATAATAACAATCGGTGAATAATCTTTTAAATGAGTCTCTGCTAACAACTTAATATCAACTTAATATGCCATCAATATCCTGTCTAACAATATTAGAATTTGTGATTCAAGTTTGTACATAATCTTCTAAACGAGTCTATGTAAGTTTGTGCATGATCTTCTAATTCTAAATGAATCCTTGTTAATAGTTTAAGTATGTCATTGGTGTCTTGTTTAATAGTAATATTAGGATTGTCTTCTCTTTCTATTACACTTATTACTAAAAAGAAGAATCTGTGGTAATAAAAAAAGTGGTTGTGAAAATAATGTCCCTCTCCTGAAAACACTGCATCACCTTTTCCCTTGAAACAAAGCCTATTAGCTTTTTCTCTCTATCTCAGACCATCATCATCATCATCAAGTGCCTTTGCCTTCCTTTAATTCCTCCTACTTTTTCCAAGCTGCACTGCACTGCACCCAATATATGTATTGCTGCATCATCGGTGTTACCACCCCTTCTTCCTCTCCTTGAAGCCACCAAAACATGCACTTTCACCAGTGCTACTCGCTTGTTGGGGGGTTGAAGAAGTTCATGGTCTTTGTTCTTCTTACATTCCTAGTCTGTGGTGAAAAAGAAGAGCTTTCAGCTGTTGTTGATCAGCACTACCAGCTACACAATATGAAGTCAGAGAAGCAACAAAAGCTGCATGATCAACACCATAATCCACGTTACCCCTTTGGCGTTTACTTCTCACAGAAGAGAAAGGTTCCTAATGCATCAGATCCTCTCCACAACCGTTGAGTCATGTGCTGTTGTTTGCTTATTTATTGAGCTGAGTCAAGATTGAAACTTTAGCAGAGATTCAAATTGAGATTTGAGGTTGGTTTTATTGTGTAGAGGTACTGTAAGCAAATTAAATTTTTTCCATGCATTTTGTCAACTATTACGCCAATGCTTACTGCTTAGTACTTAGCTTGTTCTTTAGTTAGCACTTTATTTTTATTTTTTCTTTCATATGTTGTATTCCAATCTACACAGGATATGTAAATTTTGAACATATAGTAATGTTTACAGTGTCTTTTTTCTTCTTCTTTGGAGAGTGTCCTTTGCTTTGTTCTTTTTCGGTTTTGTCTCTACTTTTTCTTTAGCATCGATTCCAGATTTCTTTTCTAACTTGACAAGAAGCACGGATAGAAATTACTTGTCTGACTGGTGTCAGGGTTCCTAGTTTTAGTTTGAGATACTCTTCGAACGTGGTAGAATACCACTTTGTTTTTCACTTATTTAATTTTTGGTGGAAATATCATACAAATTTAATATTTATTAGCCTTTTATTGTGTGTGATGAATGGTTGGTGATATAGACCAACCTTTTTCTAACTTTTGAATGTTTAAGGAGATCATATATATGTTTCCTTAAATTTAAAATGGTACTGTTGTCTCATATCACACCAGTGGGGTAACCAACTATAGTAGTTTAGTTGCCGAAACTGAAGTGAACAGCAAAGAATAGAATAAGAAGAGTGAAAAGATCGAATGATAGAAAGAGAGGGAAAGGGAAAGAAAAGTAGTGAAGTACTAAATGAGAAATTAAGAATTTTTTTTTTTTGCTTTATTGAATTCATTGCATACATGATGGAATCATAAACAGTGCTGCTAGCTAGTGTAGTGTAGCTGATATTTAAGTACTCAACCACTCCAACAGAATTGCTTCTACTCTGACTATACAGTAACTATAATGATCGTATAGGAGAGGGATTTTGTAAGTGCATCGTCCCTTTGATCCATATACTAGGAATATGACAAAATTTCGGATGCTGTTGAATGAAAAATGGTGGATTCTAATGTTTTGTCCATATATGTAGAATTGGATCATGTCAGCATAGCAGTACTAAGATTATGGCATTGTATGGTTGCCATTATTAGTGTTTAGACATAAAACTCCTTAGTCAGTGTTTGGAATCAAATCTGGAACACAGTTACACATTACACATATCACACACCCCTATAACCGAGAGAAGCTACTCTTTGTAGCTTCTAAAAATCATGTATTTGTCTCACTTAGTAAACACAAAACCAAACATGCCCTAAAGCATAGGTTTCCGGTTGTTATTGCTAATATTGCCCACTCTGCATCACAGAATGCATAAAGATAGAAACTAGGACTTGGTGTTAGATGGAGTCATAGCCTATGGTGACAATTTTAATATCTAAAATTCCATTAATGTGTTGTAGTCCTCTGTTGTGGATAAATTTCAGGTCTTGTGATTGTAGTGCTCTGTTGTGGCTCTTTCAATGAAGAGTGAGAGATCACACTCGTTGGTGACAGGACATAACTTTTGTTGCTTTTTGTTAATGATGTGTTTCTATACTTGTTTTCATGTATCACGTTTTTGAGATTCAATTGCCGCATTTAAGATAATGGTGTGATTAATGTACAAGACGTAGCGTAGGGTGATGTTCCAACTAATGCTTATGCTTAGGATGTTGCATAAACTGAGCAAGTTAATGCACACACCCATGCACACGATAAGAAAGTTTCCACCGGTGCATGTTGCAGAATCAAAATGAGGAAAGATTTGGCGTGTCAATCGATCTGAATTGTAGCAGTTTCACAATATTCCCATATATGCATTGAATGCCACTTGATTTTCTGACCAGTTGGGATGCGACGGACGGATAAGACCCCATTTTGTTCCATCCGCACCTGTGCTGTATTGTATTCTTGCTCTTCCCTTTATGTCGCCCAGCTAGCTTTCTTTATCTTTTTCTTTCCCTCCCTTCACATGTACTGTGCATTTTATTTTTATCAGTACATGTACTGTGCATTCAGTACGACGAGAAGAAATAAATGAGAAATGTGATAATTAGTGTTGAAAATAGCATGTAGAATAGAGAAATTCTCAAGATAGTGCTTATAATTTGGAAGTAACCATCATCTTATAAGTAAATTTTATAGAGTTAACTTAGACTAGTTTCTGCTATTGATATCAAATTCTATCCTAAATTCATCAGTGTATCATATTACTTACCCATCAAGATAAAAAATTCAAGTTCACATATAGGTTATAGATACTGGAACCATCCTTACCTTACATGTCAGTTTTATAGAGTTTAATTAAGCTCATGACATACTTTATGAGAAACAAAAATAGATAAAAAAAAAAAAAAGTAAAATGAAAAGAAATATGTGAGACCATCGATGATTAATTTTAGCATCTTCACAATCTATAGTTTAAAAAAAAAATCAATTGTTGTTTTTAGCAACAAGATATGGGACTTCAATCATATTTCTTAGAGAAATAAATTATAAGAACATAATTCCGTGAGATACCATAATAATAAAAAAATAATAATTTAGGTAACAAAATCAAAATAGTCAATTATAAAAATACTGAAAAAATATTTAAGCCTCTGTATCAAAGAATTTCATGCGAAATCCAAGAGTTGGCACAGTAGTATAACACTTTACTGGGGTAGGAGCGATTAAAGCATCCGAGCCGTAGATCTTCCTTCGAAGGCAACCCATCGCACCGGTCAGTTGTTGGTCCAAACATCCCCATCGCTCACCCAATCACAAAACAAAAACAAACTCTCTCTCTCTCTCTCTCTCTTTTTATTTTCTGCACTTTAAAAAACACAATTTTGAATTTCCATATACCCTCCTTCCTCGTAAGTCGTAACAATGTCCGACATGGAAAAACCCTCCACTCCGCCGCAGCCTGACTCCGTCTCCGGCGTCCCCTTCAGCATTTGGCCCCCCGCTCAGCGCACCCGTGAAGCCGTCATCACCCGCTTGATCGACACCCTCTCCACCCCCTCCGTCCTCACCAAGCGCTACGGCACTCTCTCCTCCCACGAAGCCTCCGCCGCCGCCCGCAACATCGAGGAAGAGGCCTTCTCCTCCGCCGCGGCCTCCGGCGATGGCATCGAGATCCTCCAGGTCTACTCCAAGGAGATCAGCAAGCGCATGCTCGACACCGTCAAGGCCAGGGCTCCGTCGAGTCCCTCCGCCGTAGAGAGCGTCGCCTCCTCCGTCTCCGACTAATTGTGCTTGTAGTTTTTTTTCTTTGTTGCATCTAATTGCGGTAATAATACTAATCCATCAATTTTATTCTCATTATCATCTAGTTTTTGCGTTTTGAGTGTTATAAATTGAATTTCTCATACTTTGTGCGCGATTTAAACTAGTTATTTGTAACTGAGACAAGATTGTGAGTAATAGTTATATAGTGATGTTGGTTGAGTTTTATTTTGTTCACGGTGAATGTTTCATTCATTGTGAATTTGTGATACACTGTCACATACATTGTCAATCAATCAGATAACACCCTAACCTAAATATGACTTTTAATTTAAAACAATTATCATAGCGTTCAATGCAAAGATAAGTGTATACTAATTAAATTTTTATATTTATGCTTTCTGATTTCACGTGATGTTGTGATTTATTTACCGTTTGTTTGAATCAATCTCGTGCTAAGATTCCAATCATTGGTGAGCAGCATTGGTGCTTCTTTTGTTCTGCAAGTCTGCAACCACCTTAGAGTTGATTGTGTTAAGTAATTGCAACTATTAACTTGGATTCTGGCTGATTAACATCAATTTAACTTCGTTTTGTTGTTTGTGTAGTAATCTTGAACTGACATGACATGCATGTCCAACTACATTTGTGGTTTAAGAAGTTCAACATTTGTTCTGTTTTATATGCATGTCTGCACAATTTGTCTTCTTGTGAGCCTCTCCAATCATATACGCACGCACGGTTGGATCATAATCCCTCTCCAGTTGAGAGAATTTACCTTCAATGTTGACAGTGACAGTGTTTACCCACTTTGATTAGTATATCATTAGGGCATTTTTGTGTGATTAAGGTAGCATAGACCATAGAGTGGTTGATATGGTTAAGGCATGGGCATCCCACTTTTTGAATTTGTTTTTATGGAGTCGTGGTGACAGTCTAGGTGGATAATAAGTTTTACATTAGCGGATTAGGAAAAAATAAAAAAACGAGAGGATCATAACCCATAAATGTAAAGTGTCAAGGCAATTTTGGACTGGTTGGTCACTCAAGTTGAAATTCGCTTGAAGACATATAGTGCATGCTTGTTTTGGAGTTGATTTGGATATGAATGAATTTTCATTTCAGAGTTTTTGAGTGTAGCTTTTGAATTAAAGTAGTTTTAAGTGCATTGGAAAGTGTGAATTGTGATTGGAAAAGTCAATCCAAATATAGCCATAGTATTTGCTTGTGATTGCATTTGGATCCCTATAGATTGAGTAGAAATGCAACAACTGTGAATTGTGATGGTCATAGTTAAGATCTGAGCATTTTGGATGTTAGATAAGAGTCTTTATTGTAGAGAAAAACAAGGATCTTTAAATATTGTCATGCTATATTGATCTTGGTAGTATTTTCTAAAAAATAGTTTCCCCCTTACTTTTGTGCATGCCATTTAAGCTTGAGTACAGGTAATGTGGTTAAGAACATGTTTGAAGAAAACGATGATGCGAAATTGATGAAGCATCTTATGGATTATAATGAATAATTGATGGACGACCATCGTGATAAGAAATTATGGTTATGTTGAGACTTGAGAATGTTCTCAAAGAAAATAGAGATCATAAATTGATGAAAAGCAGCATAAGACTATTGTAGTAAGAAATAATGGTCAAGTTATGTTGAGAATGTGAAGAAAATAGAGAAAATAAATTAATGAAGCATATATGGACCATTGTAAAGAGATATTGATGAATCACTTGGGGGACAAGTTTTTTTTTTTTTTTTTTATAATAATTATCCCATTTAGTAAATAATTACAGCAATGCTATTGTTAATTGAGATTAGATTAAGGTTCCATTTGCTTTAGTTTATTTTTAACTTGTAAGTTATTTTTAAGTAAAAGTTAAAAATAAGAATTTTAAAAAATAAATAAAAAGTTCCTTATATTTAAAAATATAATCAGATTGAGAGATTTTTGGTTCGACTTCTCCACTAATAGAAATTAATAAACTAATCATTAATATTTTCTGATAAAAAAAATATTAATCATTCCAAAAATTGATCTTGTTGGAATTTGAAAAGAAACATGAAAATAAACTTTTACAAATTGGTGTTTAACTTAATTTTTATTTAAAAGTTACTTATAAATTAAAAATAAATTGTGACAAACAATGACTAAGCATAATTTTTTTTTTTTTGAGATGATACTGAATTAACTTGCAGAACTAAATGTTACCTTAAAACCTGATTTTCTATTTGACTGACTTTGAAACCATTTAAGCTATTCCATAACATAAATTCTGTACAAGTAAAAAATACAAAACACGAACTACGGATCCGTTAAATCACATTATTAAGCATATTGGTGCAGATTGGACCAGAACAATATGCATACTAATTAGGCAAATGATAAATATACCTCTTCCAATTAATAATATACTTCCCATCTTCATTTATCTAATTATTTTCATCTATTTTCCCTAAATACCCTTATACTTTTGAAATTATTTTTCGTTTTTAGAAACTACATTTTCTACTTGGTACTTGATTTGTTACTGTTGTTAATGATAGATGAGTACGGTAATTTAGGGGGAGTTTTGTATTAGTTAGTAGTGGTGATGACAATGACGATAGCAATAATGACGATGGTGGTGATAGGGTGACAGTGATAGTAGCAGTGACAACAACGGTGACGATAATAATTTTTTTAAAATAAAAATAAAAATTTCATATTTTGTCGATTAGTCCTAATTTTTTTAATAAATATTTTAATTTTTTAAAGTTATATTTATAAAATATTAAAATTATAAATTAAAAAAAAAAAAAATATATATATATATATATATATATATATATATATATATATATATATATATATATCGTAATATTATTGAATAATATTATTGGTGTACTAATAAAGACGTTGAAGACATAAAGAGTTACATAAAATTCTAATTTACTTTAGAGAAAATTCGTTGTTATATGAACAAATAGCTAGATGGGAAGAAACATGGCAACCTCATGGCCTTTCCTTCCTATCCTTACGTTCTTGGTAATTGGTATTCTACAATGTTTTAATGACCACACCAATTAATAAAGACAATGACTTATGGTGCATTAGTTTAATCCCAATGTCTCTGTATATGAAGTACGCAGTTTTTTTTTATCGGCATATGAAGTACGTAGTAAAATAACATAAAAACATGAAATCTATGTTAAGTGAAATTTTGAATAGAATAGAAATGGTTCTACAGGATTTTCACTCGAAGAGGATACTTGTAACTATTTTGATGTCTGCATCAATGCATGTTTACAAGCAAACTGAATCTTCGTATAACTGTTCCTCCTAATTCTATGGACCACTTTTGAATTTTGACATAGGCCAGCCAAGAATTTGGAATTTGGAATTTGTTGTGTGCTAGACTTTAATTTGCTACCCAACGTTACTAACTCGTTCACGAATTTCACTCGTTCACGAATTTCACATGCTGCCACAGCCAGTCTTTGACATTCATTATTGTATGTTGATTATTAATTGGTGTCATGATTATGATGTATTTATTCATGGACTTCCTTGTTCGATTAAGTTGTTCTAATTAGAAACAATTGAACTTCGAAAAGAACTAGGAAAACTCATGCGGCGGAAATAATACAATTGACTCAACTCAAAACTGTCGGTAACGTATGTTTGCACCATTGGACACTATATATACGTCTTTTACACTGAAATAATGTTTCAGTTAACTTACCTGTCAATTGTCATATACTTCGTATTTGAATCTGCAGTATCGTACCACCACTTGAAACACGAGGTTCAGTTTGGTACAATTGAAAACCATCGCTTGGAATGATCACGATCGTGTATCTAAAACGTTTACCCGTGGGTAACTTTGACAATTGAATACAACAACTCAACAAGATAAAAAAGAAAAAAGAAAATGGATATGGATATGGACATTTAAATAAACTCTAGCTTTGGTATTTGTTACGAAGAACCTTTCATGAAAAGTGTTATATATGAATGTATGTTTAACTAATTAGGAGGAAGATAGTTGCATGAGTGAGAGAATGTGTGACTAATTAAATTTAAAAAAACTAATTAAATTAACTAGTATCCCTTCATATCTGTTTTTGTCTGTTTCTTGAACGATTTTTTCTTCACTAATTTTTTAAGTTATCCATATTTGTGACGTGTTTAACAAGTGGAATAGGCTAATTCAATTTCGGTTTGATCAATAGAATAGTTTTAAAAAAAAAAAACAATATTTAACAGAAACATAATATTAAATAGACTTTCATTTGGTGCTACAAGAAAGTGGTTACACGGGGTCAACATTTTCATTTTGCAAGCATGGCCGCAGGGGAATAAATGTCATCCTCAATACCTAGCTTTGTGATCTTATCTTTGACTTTGATTCTGCTGGGTTTTTTGAGGTTGCTTGGTAAAGATACTAACCAAAATGAAATTTGACTACTTTTTCATCCAAATTACCTCTGGATCTTTTTTATTTCATTTTCATTTCCCTTATATTTTCTTTTGTACAATTTATTACAAAATATTCTCATCTTTTGAAGATTAAAAAAGAAACTATATAAATTAAAATTATAAACTTAAAGATATTTTAAAATTGAGTAAACTGCTCATTTTGATCACTGACTATATGTATGTTTTTTTTAGTATTCACGAGCTGCACCACCTATTATGATATCGATCGAGTTGATTTGAAGATCATAAAGAACTCACTCGCTTTGTTAACTATACGTATCATGCAATTCGCATTGCCTTCATGATATATAATAAACAGTTCAACACTAATTGTAAAATATTGATCCATGGACCAATTGCTCATCTATCATCTACACATATAGAGAGAGAAATATAAATGTAATAAAAGATATATATAATAATGTGATAAGAAGAAGAAGAAGAAGAAGAGAAATACTAAACGGTACATATCAATAAGATGTTTTTACTAGTATTCAGAAAATTAAGTGTAACACTTTGTTTTTTTTTACAATCAGCTTGTACATACTAGACACACGTATGTGGAGGAAGCTAGTGAAGACAAAAAAGCAAAACATAGAATAGGAGAGACTGAGAGAGAGAAAGTGGTTCAACCAACATCTATGATGAGTCAAAGACCTAGAAAGAGAGAACAGTTTCAAAACCAAAAATGGAAAGAAAGACATAGTAAGAAGCAACCTAAGACTAATGTCCAGGACCCTTTTTGCTAGGTCCAGAAGCAAGTTTATACGCCAAGCTTCGTGCAAATTCACGAGTGCTGGAGTTGTTGTTGTTGTTAGAAGCAACAGAAAATGTAGCCATTCCAGGAGAAGAATCTTCTCCTTTGAAATCCTCACAACCGTCACCTACCGGTGTCTTTAACGCTTCTGATCGAAGAACTCTTCCATGCACAAAACAAATTTGCGATGACACCACAAGCACTGTGATAATCATCACAATCCAAAGAGTATTGATCTTCTTCATCTGCATCACTATTCTTTTGAGTATTTAATTTCCTTCTCTAAGTAAGAACCTAATAGAAATGTAATAGTAGTGTATGAAATGAACTAGTTTTTGCTCTTCTGTTGAGTTGTGGCCTAAACTATGAGATGGCACATGTTTATATACAGAAATTTCCTGGTTAAGACGGTGAAGCTATTTCCAAGTGGGGTCCTTAAAAGCTGCAAGCTGATTTGACTTTTGCCAACTTTTTATGTATTTCTTGTAATGTTATGTTATTATTTGACAAAATTAAAATTTGTGTGGGGCTAGCTAGTTAAGTATGCCTTGCGGCAAGGTTCCACGTGCATAGAAAGAATTGGTTGCTTTGAATTCTTCCAGCATTGCTAATTAAAATTTGACTTTACACTGTTACTGAGTACTACTACTACTCAAAATGTTTTTTAATTTTTGACAAATTAAGCAAGAAAGAAAAAGTAAGATTATAGTGAAATACTATAGATTAGTCTACTAGCTAGCACGTGGACATGCTTTGAACCCACTAGTTTCACACGGTTTTTATGATTCTATGCTTGTATTGTATGTACAATCTGTTACGCGGTGCATGCATGCTCCTCACCATATATATTTTCTTTTTAATTTTATAATGTTTTGTGTTCCCTTTATACTTGTCACGATGGTTGAAAACCAGTGATTTGAAATTTGATGCCTAGGAAAAGGCACATATATACAACACGTTTGGTTGAACTGTCAGCTCCTTAATTTGAGTTCACGGCGACGGCGGTGCTTAGCAATTGTGAGCACTTTCAATAGCATAATGGGGCCATCCTATCAAAGTGCACGCGTATATTTGCGTGCTTAACACGAACATGCAACAAGGCTTGCAAATTTATCGGATCACACTTCTCGTGGCCCAAGGATCATAACCTATTAATGTTGTTACCAATGTTTTGATTTAATTACCATCAAGTAAGTGTGTGGATCAATTGACAAATTAATAGAGTCTAGAATTCAAATTTTGGATATATAATCAGATTAATAATACGAGATATAAGGTTGGCCAAGGAAAAATGGAAGGAGGAAGAGTATATAGATTGTTTCTAGCAGAGGATATGTTTGTGTGTAAAAGAAACTAATATTTTGATTAGTTAGACACATTCTTTCTCCTAGAATTAAGAAGCCTCAATATACAATGATGGTGACCATGTGTAAAGAAATTCTAATACAGACAGAAATAAGGAAAGTAGAAATATAGAACATCTATATGTTTAAGAAGATACACTAATCATAGTCATATTTCTAAAATTTGGAAATACATGAGTGAATTTATTCAGTTAAATCTTCATGGATCTAATACAGTTCACAACAAATATGGTTGTAGAATTTTATATTATAACTTCTTCACCTGTAAATTAAAACTAGTCTCACTCCCTGTAAAGCCACATGGATCAGAACTAAAAAAAAATGTCAGACACCCTGTTATTTCTGGCGCGTACGTATATATTAAATGATTAATGTTTTTTTTTTATTCAGAAATATTAGTGTTATATATGCATTAGTAAAGTAATTAAAAAAAAAGAGTATCTAGTACTGTAGCCAGGAAAAAGCTATGTACTTTTCTAATATGGAGAAAAGTGCTTTATGATACCAGAGGAAGAGAAATCTATCTCTGATTTTAGTTACCTAGTCAAAATCTCACTCTTCTTTTCACATGTCCTTAAGGTACCCATGCATTGATCGATCACCTTCCTTTACACTTCAACAATATTCAATTTTAGGTTGGTTTATAGTATATAGTTTTGTTATAACTCTAGAGAAATGTTCACATAAGAAATATATATTTTCAATACACGACTTTTATTTATGGAGGCATGAATGATCCTGGCCTCGTGTGTGTTGGTAACATACAGATAGAAATTCAGCCATCAAGGACTGTGAAGTGAAGGACCACTGAATCAACCAAATCTATTTTTGTCCCCGCTTAATCTGACCCTGCACCTTTCCATGGTGCCGCAAAACTTGAATAGCTCCACTCCACTGCGTTTTTATGTAATGCAAAATTCAAAATATGCGTACAATCTTCACCTACAAAAAAGTGTTGCATAATTAGGGAACACGATATAATGGTGTCTAGCTACCCCCAAAGTTTTTTTTTTTTTTTTTTATCGATACTGTATATTCTCCAATTAAAATTGTATTTTTAAGTTTTACCTCACTCCTTTATTTAAATAATTAAGGATCTGTATTGAAAATCAGTATAAAGAATTAGAATAAAACTTCAAAAAAAACGAACAAAAGAATGTATCCAAGTTAATTTTGTCCTTCATGATACCCTTGGTCTCACAAAAAAAGTCACTGACATAATTCAGACGTAGAGGTAGCACTTGCAAATTGCAATATTCATGGATCACGTGCAAAAGAAATTAATTGCTACTTGACTCTGAAAGTCCAAATCAACTTAAACTTCTTGCACATGCCACTAGGCTAAATTTTAAGATCGCACGGGGGCGTTAATTGTTAAATTATCATATACCTTATATTTCCTCAAAAAATAAAATCATATACCTTATATGAAGAAGCCATTGACTCCACATGAGCACATATCGTGTACCAAAAGATGCAATTTGTAATCATATGTTTAGTTTATGAGCCCCCTGTGAAGCATGAGATTGATAAAACTAGCTAGGTTGTTATAATCCGTTGTTTTATATTATTTTCTTGTTTAGTAAAAGACAAATAGCTTAATGGTACGTCAACGCAATGTGTTTCTTTTGGGCGCCTAAAAAAATGTTCTCGTACGTCGACACTAAATAATTGTCAACTACAACTTCAAGTTGTAGTCATGCATGATGCAATATCTCGTGAGGCTTGTGTAACAATGTGATGCAAAGGGAAGTTGGTGATGTTATTAAATTTCTGAAACAAGGTGTATGTATACTCACAAATAAAATGTGAAAAACCCCATACCCGCTAATTATTTATAGAAAAAATAATCCTATATTTTAATCTTAAACCGAATATTTGATTATTCTTGGAAGTAGTTGGGTAGATTAATTAATGAAGTGCTTAAAAAATAGTATGTTAGAATGTGTTATAATTCGTACCAACAAATCCCCGAAACCGTACCTACCTAGTGTCAGCGCATAATTTAAGTTTGTCTTATTTCTTAATAAAATAAATGTTGCTTCCATAGTTCCAACTTCCATCATCTACTTGGATTTAAATCTAATCCAATTATTTATCCACCCAAAAAAAATAAAAATCTAATCCAATTATTCTTTAAGTTCTCCCGCAATTAAATCCATATTTAAGGATCTGTCTTTGTTTTTAATCCGACTTTCACGGAAAAAGTTCGGTGTTTAAGGTTTAGAGGTAGTGTTTTTTGTTTTTTTTTTTTTTTCAATTTACATAAACGGAGTTGGGTTTGTATTTTCATTGAGCAATGCTATTTGGTGTGAATGGTTATGCGTAGGAATGATAAGAAAGACAGATATCACTATTTCATTCAACAAAAGCTTAATAAAAAAAATTATAAAACACAAATCACGGTGAACTTGTTTATAAGTTTCGTGTTGCACGAATTGGTAACAAGAAGCATTTCCCATTTCGATTTCAGTATCCCTCTATTTTTTTCCTTCATCTTTATTTTTTTTATAACCTTTACAACTCTTCTTTCTGCAGACTGAATAATTTTAAAAACTTTACTAAATAAGTCTCGTAAATATTCATTTTAGCACATCAATTTCTATTAGTTACAGTTTTAATATTATTGGGCCAAAAATATAAGAACTAGTGCTTATTTAAGCAGCTTGTACTTGAGAATTGAGTGATGCTAAATAATCACAAGCCTCAAGAGCACTCTCTTATTAAGCAACGGTGCGTAACAAGCAAGATCCCAAATAAAAATCGTGCTGAAGTGGCCCAATCACACATTGTCCTTGTATGCATAGCGTAGTATTGAAAAGAGGAAGGCTAATAACATTTTTTTAATGACTAAATTGTATATTTGTGAGGTGTCAAAAAAAAAAATTGTATATTTGTTTATTTACTTTTATTTTTTTATTCAGTTTGGTTTCTTATTTCTTAAGAAGAAGATTTTTTTATGGACCTAACCAAATCTGATGTGACATGTATTTAAATTTTTAAGTTTAAGAAAAGACAGCCATAAGAAAAGTTTTAAAAAACAAATAATAATATTTAATTACATATCATATAAATATTAATTGGAACATGAATATGATAACGAGAATTCTTAACATCACTCTTTTTCTTGTGTTAAAATTCATACAAATATATAAAATCAGGAGAGATAAATATTAAAAAAAGTTGTAGAAATAAAAACAGTTTGTGATTTCTTTTATAAGCAAAATATATTGACAGAAGAACAGAAGAATTACCAACCACAGCATCTAAATCTGTACAACATACATATCAGTCCAAAAGGAAATAATTAAATAAATCACCTGGTCTTGCAATCACACATGATATTCTTACTGTCCTATTTGAATAGAAACAACTCGACTTTAACCTGTTGATAGTTGATAGATAATAGATAATTAAACCTAACCACTCAACCCAGGTATTATTAGGTAAGGGTTTATTTTTTAATCTTTAAAAAATATTATTTATAATAAAATTGATTTCTTCAATGCAAATATGTAATTAAAGTGGAATGAAATATGTGATCACGCGTGGAGTTTCTTTTAATTTCATTCTCAAATTTGACCTGTCTCACCTAATACATATTAACAAAATTATCCTCATTATGTTTAAAAACCTAGAGCCTTATTATATAACAGTAAATATGAAGAAAATTATTTCTCCTTAGTACCAAATCAAACGAACTATTTCTTTCTTTCTTTCTCTTTTCTTCCTTCATATAAACCAAGAACTCCAATTTTGACACGGACAGGATATGACTTAATCATTAAAAATAATGGTCTCACTTAATCAACTTGAGAATTTGCCCTACTTAAATAACTATCGATCGAAGTCAATAAGCTTGACACCTAAAAAAAGGAAGAAAAAAAAAAGTCATAACTCACAAGCTTACCTAAAATTAAATCACAAATGAGCTTCATGCTTGGCGTGCACGGTGCATCAGAAAAAGAGTTGTATTTCATATGAATACTCAAGTCATCAATAGAAAAATAAAAACTGCAACAGAAAATACTAAAAGCCAATGCATGTCACATTTCTAATTTTAATATACAGATATTAATTATTGGAAGCAGTACTCCAATGAATAATTAAATTGAAGAAATTACTGGTCACATTAGTTTTTTGCTTTTATTCCAGCTTTTATTTCAGTAGTGATGAGTGAGTGGATGGCCATTTTTCCTTAATTACCACAAAAAATCATCTCTATAGTCTATTCATCCTATAGAAATTTTTTATCTTCATTACTTTTTCTTTTGCTCAGAACTGAAATATAACTGGTGGTACTAGTAGTACCATCATCACCGGAATACACAAAATCAAGCTGGTACACGATTCAGGTTGGCTAGAATTAATGCTCCTACCAATGCATAAATGCAAGCTAACCCAAAAGGCATGAGGGATGCTACTCATAACACTCACGATAATGTCTGTGCCAATTTCCAATACAGTTTAGAACCACCACCCCAACCACTCACAGCTACAATAAATGCATCTACCTCCCTAATAGACACGCATATTTACTACTCAACCATACATCAAAAGGGAAATCAAAATTCTTACTAAAGTTTTTCGTCCACAATCAAGAGAAGAAAACAACATCCTGCATAATGATATTCCTGTCAAACCTTTTACCATCAAATATGCACGCGTTTCTGTGCTTCCAAATTGACCAAGTTGTGCACACCAAACAATATTTCACAGATTAGTTTTCAAGTTCTTCATTCTAATATGACAATGCTGCCAAAAGTGACACCTAATGCATAGGGGAAAAACATATGTCATGTTAATCTACCCATAGCATTCCTACTAGATGTCCTATATGCAGCGACAAGATGGCAACAAATGGTCAATGGATTTTGGGACCACCTCATAGGACGGACACAAATTCGATTGTAAGAATGTTTCTCTTACGCAGATTTTGCCTCGACGGAAGCCTGGGAGAAACTTTACACTTCCAAATCTCCTTACACACCTCATTAGTCTGGTTCCCACATACAATATCATGAATGGCAGAATATGCAGATGCCACCGAGGGCACACCTCCCGGGTCCCCCTCCCACCACCACCACCACCCATTACTACCATCTACCACAACATTAACACGCCATAACTCTTCAAGCAACTCATCCAGTAAGGGTAGTTCCCAATCAAACCATCGTCTCCTCCATCTCAACTCCCAAACCCAGAGGCCATTGCACCATTTGCCAATGCCCCCTATCCACCAATAACAAAGTTTTGCCACGCATCATTAACCACATCAACTAGTCTTTTGTCTTCCAACCAGTTATCAAGGACTTGAAAGGGTTTAGGACCCAATCGACCGACACTATCTTGAGTAGCAAAGGACACTGATCCGAAGTATTTCTCTCTAGAACCTATTGAACACAGCCATTCCAAATACTCACCCACTCGCCAGACACCATCACCCTGTCATTTCTACTCTTCGCCAGCCCATTACTTTTCTCTTAGCTAAGTGGTTACCAAATGTAAAATTAATTAGTACAGGTTAAATACCACGAGCTATCCTTAATGATCAACTTCATTTTGTCATTCTAGATTCAATGACATAATTAAATCCTAAAACAGTCGTAAGCTAACATATTACTCCTTTATTCTCCTATTTGAACACTCATGTCTTCAAATTTTTTAAAACAATGGATGCAAATAAATTTTGAAAAATTAAAAATTTATTAAATATGAAAAAATAAGAGTTAATCTTAGACATTTTAAAAGGATTGGAAGCAGAAAATAAATTTTTAAAAATGAAAACATACAATGCGAAATTCAAAATTATGAAAAAAACAATAACAGTGTCTTGTAATTTGGAAAGCATGGATGCAATTTTTTTTCTTAAAATATGAAATATTTAAAATATTAAAGAGCAAGAATAATTTCTTAAAAACTTGAATGCATTGGATGCAAAACAAAAATTGAAAAAAAATAAAATTTAAAAATTATGAAAAAACATGAGATTGTCTTCAATTTTGAAATCACTGGATTAAAAAAATGAAACAAATGGATAATTCAAAAATATGAAGAAAAAAAAAGAGTAATACATTGAAAATTTGAAAAGCATAAGATGCAAAAAAAAAATGAAAAAATGAAAAATATAAAAAAAAATAGTAATATATACAAATTATAAAACCAAAAACTAAATTTTGAAAATTTGAAAAAAAAGAGTAATGCCTGGAAATTTGAAAAAAAAAAATTTAAAAAATATGAGAAAACAAAAATAATGCATTAAAAATTTCAAAAGAAAGTTAAATTTTAAAATATGAAAAAAAGATGACAAATTGAAAATATGTATAAACAAGATTAATGATTTGAAATTTTTTAAAAATGAATATATTAAACTATATGAAAAAATAAGAGTATTAAAATAATTTCTCGAAAAAAGATTACATCATTATTCTTGTTTTTCATAGTTTAAATTATTTTTTTATTCAAATTTTCAAGATATTATACTTGTTTTTTAAATTTTTTTTAAAATTTTCATATTTTAAAAATGTTCATGACATTACATAGGATTTTTCATGATTTTTAAAATTTTCACTTTTTTCAAAATTTTCAAGACATTAGTCTTGTATTTTTTTTTATATATTTTTTAAAAATTTTATTTTTTTATTCAAATTTTCAAGGCGATAAACTTCATTTTCCAATATTTTTTTAAAAAAATTTCAAACTTTTGAAGACAATAGTATTTTTTTTTTATGTTTTCAATTTTTCTTATGAAATTTAAGGTTTCATTTAAGAAACCCTAAATATTTAAAGTTTCAATTTATGATTTCATTTATAAATTTTTCAATATTAACGATTTTATAAACCAAACTATAATTATTTAGTCTTTTATTAAAGAAACCATAAATATTTAGGGTGTCAATTAAATTATTCATTTATAAAACCTTAAATATTGAGGGTTTCAATTTATAAATTTAGTGTTTCTTTAATGAAACCCTAAATAATTATAATTTTATTTAAGAATCCCTAAATAATTAATATTTCATTAATTAACCTTAAATAATTAGAATTTTATAACCTTAAATAATTAGAATTTTATTTAAGAAACCATAAGTAATTAGGGTTTTGGTTTATTTTATTTTATTTGTAAAATACTGAATATTTAGGATTTTCAAAAATTAAACCTTAAAGTTTTAGGGTTTCATATATGAAATCATAATTACAAAGGGTGTTATTTATAAAAACCCTAAATTATTAGGATTTCAATTTACGATTCCTTTAAAAAAAACATAAATATTTATGATTACGATTTAAAGTTTCATTGAAACCTTAAATATTTAAGGTTTCAGTATATAAATTTATTATTTCAATTTATGAAAACCTAAATATTTATCTTGGATTATGGTTTTAATTTTTTTTCAATTTTATTAAGAGTTTTATTTATATGAGCATCAATTAAAAACTCTAATTATGATTCTATTTATGAAAACCTAAATATTTTTCAATTTTATTAAAATTATTTTTCCAAAAACTTCTCTTCGTTATTCAATTTTTTTCTTTCTTAGTTTCAATTATTTTTTTATAAAATTTTCAAGATATTACACTTGATTTTTCATGGTTTTAAAAATTTTCACTTTTTTCAAAATTTTCAAGACATTATTTTTTTTTTTACATTTTTTACAATTTCCATTTTTTTTCAAAATTTTGAAGATAATAGTCTTGTTTCTTTTTTTTATGTTTTTCAATTTTGCTTATGAAAATTTAGGGTTTCAATTTGTAATTTTATTTATGAAACTCTCAATATTAACGATTTCATAAACGAAACCATAATTATTTAGTGTTTTATTAAAAAAAAACCATAAATATATAGGGTATCAATTAAATGATTCATTTATGAAACCCTAAACATTTAGGTTCCAATTTATTAATTTAGTGTTTCTTTAAGGAAACATTAAATAATTAGGGTTTCACTTAAGAAACCCTAAATAGTTAAGTTTTCATTTAATAACCATAAGTAGTTAGGGATTTGATTGAATTTTTTTTTAATTTTTGAAACACTAAATATTGAAGGTTTTCAAAAATTAAATTATAAACATTTAGGGTTTCATAAATGAAACCATAATCACAAAGAGTGTTGTTTATGAAACCATATATTATTAGCATTTCAATTTACGGTTTCTTTAAAGAAAACATAAATATTTAGGGTTACAATTGAATGTTTCATTGATGAAACCCTAATTTTTCAATTGAAAACTCAAATTGGGGTTTCATTTATGAAAATCTCAATATTTTTCAATTATATTAAAATAATTTTTCAAAAAAATTCAATTCATTATTCAATTTTTTCTTAGTTTAAATTATTTTTTTATTCAAATTTTCAAGACATTACACATAGTTTTTCAAATTTTTAAAATTCTCAAGACATTATACTTGATTTTTCATGGTCTCTAAAATTTTCACTTTTTTCAAATTTTTCAACACATTAATCTTGTATTTTTCATTTCTTTTTAATTCATTTTTTTTTTCAAATTTTCAAGGCATTGCACTTCATTTTTTAATTTTTTTTCAAAAATATTTTTTTTTTTATCATTTTGAAGACATTACACTCGCTTTTTAAACATTTTCACTTTTTTTCAAAATTTTCAAGACATTTGCCGTGTTTTTTTTTCATAATTTTAAAATTTCCTTTTTAAAAATTTTTTTTTTGTTTTTTTTTTTTTAATGTTTTTCAATTTTTTCTATAAAATTTTAAATTTCATTTAAGAAACCCTAAATATTCAGGGTTTTAATTTATTATTTCAATTATCAAACCCTCAATATTAACGATTTCGTAAATGAAACCATAATTATTTAGTGTTTATTAAACAAACCATAAATATTTAGTGTCTCAATTAAATAACTCATTTATGAAACTCTAAACATTAAAGATTTAAATTTGTAAATTTAGTGTTTCTTTAATGAAACCTTAGATAACTAGGGTTTCATTTAAGAAACCATAAGTAGTTGTGGTTTTGATTTAATTTTTTTGTAATTTTTGAAACACTAAATATGTAAGGTTTTCAAAAACTAACCTTAAACATTTAAGGTTTCATAAATGAAACCATCATTACAAAGGGTGTTATTGATGAAACGCTAAATTATTAGAATTTGAATTTACAATTTCTTTAAAAAAACATAAATATTTAGAGTTACAATTTAATGTTTCTTTGATGAAACCCTGAATTTTTAGAGTTTGAATATATAAATTTATTGTTTCAATTTACGAAAACCTAAATATTTATGTTTGGACTAGGGTTTCAAATTTTTTTCAATTTTATTAAGGGTCTTATTTATATGAGTATCAATTGAAAACTCTAACTGGGGTTTCATTTATGAAAATCTAAGTATTTTTCAATTCTATTAAAATAATTTTTTGAAAAAATTCACTTCATTATTCTATTTTTTCGTAGTTTAAATTATTTTTTTATTCAAATTTTCAACACCATATACCTTTTTTCATGGTTTTTAAAATTTTCACTTTTTTCAAAATTTTCAAGACATTAGTCTTGTATTTTTCATATTTTTATTTAAGAAACACTAAATATTTAGGGTTTTCAAAAATTAAACCCTAAATATTTAGAGTTTCATAAATGAAACCATAATTACAAAAGTTGTTATTTATGAAACTTTAAATTATTAAGATTTCAATTTAGGGTTTTTTTAAAGAAATCATAAATATTTAGGATTATGATTTAATGTTTCGTTGATGAAACCCATAATTTTTAGGGTTTCAATATATAAATTTATTGTTTCAATTTATGAAAACATATATATTTATGTTTGGATTAGAGTTTCAATTTTTTTTTCAAGTTTATTAAGGGTTTTATTTATATGAGCATCAATTGAAAACTCTAATTAGGGTTTCATTTATGAAAACATAAATAGTTTTCAATTCTATTAAAATAATTTTTTCGAAAAAACTCACTTTATTATCCAATTTTTTCTTAGTTTAAATTATTTTTATTGAAATTTTCAACACATTATACTTTCTTTTTCAAAATTTTAAAATTTTCATATATTTAAAATTTTCAAGACATTACACTTGATTTTTCATGATTTTTAAAATTTTCATTTTTAAAAAATTTTCAAGACATTAGTATTGTATTTTTATTTTATTTTTTTTAATTTTCATTTTTTTCAAAAATTTCAAGACATTATTAGTCTTGTATTTTTATTATTTTTTTAAAAAAAATTCATTTTTTCCCAATTTTCGATGCCTTACGCTTCATTTTTTTTTTTAACATTTTAAAGACATTACACTCGCTTTTTACACATTTTCATTTTTCTTCAAAATTTTGATGACATTAGGCTTGTTTTTTTTTCATATTTTTAAAAATTACAATTTTATTAAAAAAATTTGATGACAATAGTCTTTTTTTTCATGTTTTTTAATTTTCCTTATGAAATTTAGGGTTTCATTGAAGAAATCAAAAATATTTAAGGTTTCATTATTGAAACCCTAAATATTCATGGTTTCAAAATTATGGTTTCATTCATGAAACCCTCAATATTTACGATTTCATAAACGACACCATAATTATTTTGTGTTTTATAAATAAATCATAAATATTTAAGATGTCAATTAAATGATTTATTTATGTAACCATAAACAATAAGGGTTTCAATTTATAAATTTAAAGTTTCTTTAATGAAATCTTAAATAATTAGTATTTCATTTAAGAAATCCTAAATAATTTATATTTAATTAATTAAACCCCAAATAATTAGGTTTCATTTAAGAAATCATAACCAGTTAGGGTTTTGATTTAATTTTTTTTATTTTTGAAACACTAAATATATATGGTTTTCAAAAATTAAACCCTAAACATTTAGGGTTTCATAAATGAAACCATAATTACAAACGGTGTTATTTATGAAACCTTAAATTATTAGGATTTGAATTTACGGTTTCGTTAAAGAAAATATAAATATTTAGGATTACGATTTAATGTTTCATTGATAAAATCATAAATTTTTAGGGTTTCAATATATAAATTTATTGTTTGATTTTATGAAAACCTAAATATTTATGTTTGGACTAGGGTTTCAAAAAAAAATCAATTTTATTAAGAGTTTTATTTATATGAGCATCTATTGAAAACTGTAATTGGGGTTGCATTTATGAAAACCTAATATTTCTCAATTCTTTTAAAATAATTGTTTGAAAAAAATAACTTCATTATTCAGTTTTTCCTTAGTTTCAATTATTTTTTTATTCAAAGTTTCAAGACACTACAATTACTTTTTCAAGACATTAGACTTGTTTTTTCATGGTTTTTAAAATTTTCACTTTTTTCAAAATTTTCAAGCCACTAGTCTTATACTTTTCATATTTTTTAAAATTTTCATTTTTATTAAAAAAATCATATTTTTACAAATTTTCAAGACATTACATTAGATTTATCATGCTTTTTCAAATTTTCACTTTTTTCAAATTTTTCAAGACATTAGTCTTTGTATTTTTCATATTATCTAAAATTAAATTTTTTTAAAACAATTTTAAAGGCATTACACTTCATTTTTCAATTTTTTGTAAAAAATTGTTTATTTGTTTAATATTTTGAAGGCATCACACTTGATTTTTAAAAAGATGATTTTTTTTAAAAATTTTCAAGACACTAGCCTAGTCTTTTTTTCATATTTTTAAAATTTGCATTGTTTTTTAAATTTTGAATACATCAGTCTTGTTTTTTTATGTTTTTCAATTTTTATTGTGAAATTTATGATTTCATTTAAGAAATCCTAAATATTTAAAGTTTCAATTTATTGTTTCCTTTATGAAACCATCAACATTTACAGTTTCATAAATGAAACCATAATTATTTAATGTTTTGTTCATGAAACCATAAATATTTAGCCTTTCATAAATAATACATTTAATCAAAACCATAAATATTTATGGTTTCATTTAAGAAATCCTAAATATTATTTTCTTTTCATATTTCATTTTTTTCAAATTTTTAACACATTTTATTTTGTTTTTAATATTTTTTAAATGGTTATTAATTTTCAACTCTTTCAATATATTACTTTTGCTTTTTCATTTTATTTTTAATTTTCAATTTCATTACATTTTTTCAAGACATTCCTTTTGATTTTTCAAATTTAAAAAATTTACATTTTTTTCAACTTTTTCAAAACAATACACTTCCTTTTTAATATTTTCAAACTTTCCATTTTTTCAAAATTTTCAAGAAATTAATCTTACTTTTTCAATTTTCTTAAAATTTTCATTTTTTTCAATATTTAAAGACATTATACTTGGATTTTCATTTTTTTTTTATTTTTCATTTTTTTTAATTTCACTAGACATTTTTCATATTTTTTCAAAAATTTTAATTTTCAATTTCTATCCATTTTTAAAAACATTCCTTTTGATTTTTCAAATTTTTGAAAATTTTCAATTTTTTCAACTTTTTCAAGACATTTCACTTCCTTTTTCATATATTTCAAAATTTCCATCTTTTTTTTGTTATTACTCTTGCTTTTTCAATTTTTTTAAAAGTTTGTTTTTTTTTCAACATTTAAAGACAATACACTTGGATTTTCTTCTTTCTTTAAAAAAAATCATTTTTTCAATTTTTCTAGATATTTTGTCTTGATTTTTCATATTTTTTAAAATTTTACTTTTTTTTTTAATATTTTCAATACATTACTCTTTCTTTTTCATATTTTTTAAAATTTTCAATATTTTAAGACATTACTCTAGGCTTTTCTCTTTTTTTTATTACTTCATTTTCTATAAAATCTCTCTCAAAATTTTAACTTCCTTTTTCATATTTTTCAAAATTTTATTCTTTTGTTAAACTTTTTTAAGAAATTACCCTGCCTGTTTCATATTTTTAAAAATTTTCATTCATGAAACCCTTAATATTTAAGGTTTCATTTATAAATTTAGTGTTTAATTAATAAAACTTTAAAATAATTAGAGTTTCATATTTGAAACCTTAAATATTTTAGATATCATTTATGAAACCTAAATATTTATGAAACCCCAAATACTTAAGATTTCATTTTTGAAACCCTAAATATTTTGGGTTAAATTTTGGGTATCATGTATGAGACCCTTAATATTTAATGTTTTAATTTATGAATTCATTTATGAAACCCTAAATATTTAGGGAGAATTTCATGGTTTCATTAATCAAAACATAAATATTTAAGGTGAGTTTTAGGTTTACATTCATGAAACCCTAAATATTTAGCGTTTCATTAAATAAACCCTAAATAGTTAAGGCTATGTTTATCAAACATTTAATTTTTATGGTTTGAATTTAGGGTAAAGCTTAAGATTTCATTAATGAAACCTTAAATAATTTGGATTTGAGGTTTCATTTGAAAACCTAAATATTTTGGATTTCATTTAAGAAACCTTGAATATTCTTGTCATTTCATATTTTCATTTTTTTTTTTGAAATATTCAAGACATTTCATTTACACTTTCATATTTTTTAAATTTTGATTAATTTTCACCTCTTTCAAAAGACATTATTCTTGCTTTTTCATTTTTTTTAATTTTCAATTTATTTCCATTTTTAAAGACATACCTTTTGATTTTTCAAATTTTTAAAAATTTTAATTTTTTCAACTTTTTCAAGACATTACATTTCCTTTTTCATATTTTTCAATTTTTTTCAACTTTTTCAAGATATTACCCTTGATTTTTTTAATTTTATATTAAAAATTAACTTTTTTAAGACATTACCCTTACCTTTTCATATTTTTTAAATTTTTCATTGATGAAACCCTTAATATTTAGCGTTTCATTTATCAATTTAGTGTTTAATTAATAAAACCTTAAAATAATTAGAGTTTCATAGTCAAAACCTTAAATAATTTGGGATTCATTTATGAAACAATAAATATTTATGATTTTAATTTAGAGTTTTTTTTTATAAATCCTAAATGTTTAGAATTTAAATTCAAGGTTTCATTAATGAAACCATAAATAATTAAGGTTTCATTTAAGAAATCATAAATAATTAAGGATTCATTTATAAAACCTTATATATTTAGGGATAAATTTTGGTTTTCATTTATGAAACCCTTAAATAATTAGGATTTTATTAATGAAATCCCAAATTATTATGGTTTCAATTTAGGATTTTATTTATCAAATCCTCAAATATTTATGGGTTTATTTATCAAACTCTAAATATAAAGGTTTTCAAATTATGCTGAAATATAAGATTTCATTAATTAAACCCTAAATAATTAAGGTTTCTTTAATGAAAGCCTATTAATTAGGTTTTCAATTATGTTGAAATTTAAGTATCATTAATGAAACCTTGAATATGTAAATATTCAATTTATTTAAATCCTAAATATTTAGGGTTTTATTTATAAAAACCTAAATATTTAAGATTTTATTTATGGTTTCATTTATGAAATCTCAAATAATTGAGATTTCATTTATGGTACCCCAAATACTTATAGTCTCAATTTAAGTTATCAAAACCTTAAATAATTAGTAGTTTATTTATAAAATCCTAAATATTTAAGATTATTAAAATTAGTCAAATAAATTAAGAGGGGTCATGAAATAATATTTAAAAAATTTCAATCTCTTTTTAAAAGTAAAAGAAATTCATTCACACACTTTAAATTTTTGGCAAGAATTTTCACTTGAAGTAAAAGGAATTGATATTATATATATATATATATATAGACCAGCCTGTTGTACTTAATATATAAAAAAAAAAAAAAAAAAAAACTAAAAAATAACTTCTTAAGTTCCGATGGGACTATGGGAGGCCTGACATATTTCCACCTAATAAGTGGTAACTTTGAATTGACATAAAAATGATCTTAATTAGAAAGGTGGTGACTCATATGCGTTGAAAACTTTGTTCCCATTATAGAGTGTTTTCTTGCTAGATGTGTCGGTATTCAAGCAAATTTTAGTAGAAAAATTGATACCAAAGGACAAAAGTCGAAAAAAAACAAAAGGCAAAGAGCCAAACATCCTTGTTGTGTGGTCCCCGAGGAGAACGAAGATAAAAACAAATAACAGTAGCTCCGGAAGCCCCATGACAAATTCCTCAATTATTTCACACTTCACATTCGAAAAACAGGAACAGTTGCTCCTCCTAACCTTAACTTCTTTCCACACAACAAAAACCCAATCACTCATTGACATTATCCCTTTCTTTCCAAAAGCCTTTCCTATTCTCCGCTTGCAGCAATCACCCAACAACACCAAGCAGCGTTAACGAACGATGAGGCGCACTCTCTACTTCGACACCGCGGAGGATAATAATAACAACAACAGGAGCACGAAAAAGGCAAAGCTTATTAAGGATTATTCGGAGGAAGAGAGGTCGGGTTATGCGACACGTGGCAGCAGTGTGTACTTAGACGACAATGTTTTGTTCGAGGTGCTGAAGCACGTGGACGCGCGATCGTTGGCGAAGGCGGGGTGCGTGAGCAAGCAGTGGCACAAGACGGCGCGTGACGAGAGGCTATGGGAACTCATCTGCACCGAGCAGTGGGCAAACACAGGGTGCGGGGAGCAACAGCTAAGATCCGTGGTTCTCGCCCTGGGAGGCTTCCGTCGACTCCACGCGCTCTACCTCTGGCCTCTCTCGAAGCCCCACGCGCCTGCCATCCCGCACGTGCTCAGGTCCAAACCTCGTTGGGGCAAGGACGAGGTTCACCTCGCCCTCTCCCTCCTCTCTATTCGATACTACGAGAAGATGAATTTCCTTAACACCAAAAAAAACAACACCTGACTTTCTCGAACGCTTTCTACTTTCTATGTTGTTCTTCTTTTTTCGCATGGTTTCATTTTGATTTGTTTGTTTTTTCATGCAATATTTTATTTTCGGTTGCCAGATCTGCAATTAAGCTAAGCTGGTTGCCTGGTTGTGTAAATTGATCGAGAAATTAATGAATTGTCCGATACGGATGTATTATTATTATTATTATTATTATTATTATTAGTTTGAAAAATCTATTGTCCGGTATATGATATGTCTTCGTGATTGAATATTTGAATTGATTATTTTGTGTGGTTTGCAAAATAGTTTAGCGTTTGGATATTTGGTGTATTATTCTCTTCTTCGGGGGGAAGGGAATAAGAACTGGGGTTAGTGGGAAGGAATTGCCGAAAGTGGAGAGATGAGACGCGTGTGAATGTAGTTGTTGTCGTTTTGTGATGAATAGAAGGGGACAAAAGCAAAGGGCTTTGCTGTAATAAATGTCTAGTTGTGCCTAAGTTTTTCTGGCATTATTGATTGGGTCCTGCGAAGTGCGAAAGCCAATTTTTTTTTCTCAAGGGACGAGGTTTGTCGCATCTGTGCGCACTATTCTTTGTTCCGTATGCTCAACTGAACAATGTTTTGGCCAGGTATGGATTGATTTTTAAGTTAGTATTTATTTTTATTTTTTATTAGTAAATTATATCTTAATTTTATATTTATAATTAATAATAAATATTTAATTATAATTTTTTTTTTTTGATAAATTTTATTCTTATCAAATTAATTTAATACTTTTTATTTTTAATTTTTTAAAATTTTAGAAATTTTACTCTATTATTTTATTCTTATATCACATGATGATAAATTTTATTCTCAATTTTTTAAAAAATTGATAAATTTTTTACCCATTTTTTTATATTTTTTTATTTTAAATTTTACATTAAATATTTTTAAAAAAAAATTTATCTCCAATTTCAATTTGTGTAAAAATAAATTCTAACCCTGACTAACTGGAATCCGGTCACTGTTTTTGCTCTCTCAGTGTGAACTAGTAAATAAGAATTGACCGTCTTGGACTAATAGTCCAATACCAAAGAATAATATATAAATTTTGTCCTTTATTTTTTTCATGTTTCTGAAGTCTTATCATAAGTTTATCACTTGTTAGAGTTTAAGGTTACCTTTATTTAAAATTATTATAAGTATTTATAAAATAAATGATTATCAAATAAATAATTATAAAAAATTTAAATAAGCAAAAAATTATTTATTTTAAGTAAAAACAATCTAGATAATATATATTGGAAAATAAATAATTACTTGTTTTATTAAAATAAGTATTTATTTTATCAAATAAGTTTAAACAAACCAACCATAAATTATATTAAAATAAAGTAAGAGTTTAATTGCTTTTGTTGTGTACATTGTGCCAGCAAATGTCAAATAGAAAAATCAAAAGGAAAAAGAACCAAATAACATATAGAATAGATTATTGATATTGTAATGTGTTTTGTATTTGTGTAATGTCTTAATGTGCGAGATATGCACCCCTTTGTCATCAATGTCTTAACTCTTAAGTGTTAGCTTATATAACTTTATTTAATTTTTAGTTAGAATAACAGATCCAACCGAATATGGATATAAAATTTCCCATAATGGTCATAGTAATTGAAATTCAGGTTGGAATATGAAAGTCTGAGATTATCTATTTAGGCTCACTCTCATCTACAATTCATAAGTGGTTTTTATGTAATGAGTGGATAGGCTACTATTTCTTCTTCTTTTTTTGGTGAAGCTAGGCTATTATTTCTAGCCAAGATAAGTTTTGCTTTCGTTATGGACATTAATTAAGAAACATTTTTTATTACACGCTTCTAATTACTTGAGTTAATCAACATTTTGTACTTTGGGGGGTGAAAATGTTCTGTTTAGCGAACCTGGTTTCTAATGGGCTTGGTGGGTTGGTTGTGTTCTTCATTTCAAGACCTTGATTTCAGGATTGCTATTCACTAATTGCAAGGTTAACATTTACAAGTTCTCAGAGTGTTTTAGTTTAAAAAAATGTTAATCTACCATCCAGTTCAAGCTACACCTGGCCCATTGTAATGGGCTCACCTTCTTATCTGAGTTAGTATCAGGCCCAAATTTGCAATTATTTGCTACACTGTTAAAACTTAAAAGCCTAACAAAACACCTGATTTGGCATAAATAGGATTCCTTCGATCATAAGACAAGCTTAAAATCCAACCAAAATACTCCCTCCGTCCAAAATGAGTGAGGTTTATATTGTTTCATATAGATTTAAAAAATTAAGTATTTCAAAGAAAATAGTATTTATTATGAAACAATTTTACTAAATTGTCCTTGTTATCTTTCTTCCTTATTTTTCATAAATACATTACTAAATCTTTCAAAAGAAAAGTATTTATTAAAGGGTAAACTTTGAACTAAAATTTAAATATTTAATTGAAAATTGAAAACTGAAAACATCAATTGATTTAGGACAAATTCAAAAGGTTGCAATCATTTTGAGACAAGGGAAGTATAAATAACATTTTCCTTTAACGGCTAGTTTGGTCAACAATTCTTGACATCCTTAGGCCATTGCAACTAAACTATGATTAGTTTAACCATGAAATATTACCACTAAGTAGTTTGTTGTAATTAATATTTAAAAAACTTGCTACTTTCATATATTGCTTGTGCATAAAACACCATGTAATATATATATTAATTTTTTTTTAACCATGGTATTGATAGTAGTTTTCATTGAAAACAAATATTAAACTTCATCGGAGACCTTGAACACACGGTGTGGATATTTTTCTCCTCTAGACATAATTTTTTCCATACCTAAGTCAATCAGAATTCAAACCATATATCTCTTAATTAAGGAACACAAGTCACTAACACTTGTCATAACAAATGTTAATTAATGTATACATCAACTATTACAGGTTATTCCATCTTAACAATAATCTTAAGTTTGAGTTATGAATAGAGTTTAAAGTAATACACTCAAAGTATTAAACAAATCACATCCCATCATTTATATAATTTTAAAATAATTTTATAAAAATAAAGTTATAAACTTTTATTGATTGATAGTGTAAATATACTACCTTTAAAATCTTACGAATATACAACTATATTATCATAATTTTAAGTTACATCAACAGGATATTCCCCTTGAGAGGATAATCAAGTATTGCAACAACAAAAAAATGAATGTAAAAGTGGTAAATGAACATTAGTTTGTTAAAAAAAAATTGTGGGTAGATTATTGTCATTAGTTCGAGCAATTTTGCTGTAGTCTTGTTGAGCTAACTAAATACTTCCTTGGCTATCAAGTTTGTTCCAAAATGGACTAAAATTTAGCATTTTCAATTTTTCTAATAAGGTACAACATATAAAGTTAAACGTAGGGTTGACCTTAGGCTTGATCCAGGAAGCAATGGTTTAATATCTGAACAACTATGAAGATAAAAAAAATCTTTAGTTATTCATATTTTTGTTGTGTAACTGAGTGTGTAAATTTAATTTGTAAATTTCGAAAATAAATTTTAGAAAAACTCTCTAACACATTTTTATCTGTTAAAATTTATCAAAAATTATAAAATTTGATGGTTTCAACCTCAAATTAAATAAATCTCACATCTTATTTAATGACTCTATTTTATTTTTATAGTTTTAAAGAATTTTAATCCATGAAAGATAGTGTGTCCAGAAAAATATATTTAAAAGTGTCATCCTAACGTTTTATAATTTTTAAAATAAAGATGAAAATACAATTAATCTTAACAAAATTAACTCAATCTTTCACATCCAATTGCATCATATGACTGTTTTATTTCCTATATTCAGATATTTTAATTTTCATCTCTCAACTAATCTTCAAAGTTAATCTTCATATTGACATGCATTCAAACAAATCACTTACGATTTTGTTCTCAATCCAACTCTCTCTTCTCGAAAATTATCATCATCTTTTAGGGTCGATATTTGAAATTTTTAGTGTTATGGACAAACATAAAAAATATGTTCTCTTGTGTGAATGTTATTCTTTTTATATTTTGTTTTAAAATTATCAATAATTATATTATAATTAAGATTTTTTTAAAAAAAATTAATAAAAATCAAAATGAAATTATTTAATTTATATAATACTAATTATAATTATATAATTTTTAATTTTAATATTTATATACACTGAATAATTTTTTTTGTAAAGTCCTAGACGATCACTCATCTCTACTATGCTCAGGTCATTGCTCTCATCTTTTATCAAACTCTCTTCAACTGTAACGTTACTCCATCATTATTTAGATAAGAACAATTCTTAACTGGCAAATGTATTAAATACTTCATTTAAAGTATATGTAGAAATGTATTTGTTTTTTAAATATTAATTTACGCCTCAGTTATAACTCACCTCATGACGTAAGTTAGACCAAACTATTTTTAGAACATAAATTAGGGCATTAATTAATTTTGAAAAGGAATAGAATCCTTTACGGAACTCCTGGCAGAAATGCAGGGTAATACATGATGCATTAATTGATTTTGAAACGGATGAGAAATTTTCACCGAAACCCTTGAGAAAAATGAAGAATGCATACATGAATATGACAACCATATACATTGTTTGAAAAAGGTATAACCTTATTTCCATCCTTAACATGCAACTTAAAGTACATTGTGTTTGCCTATCAAAAAAAAAAAGGTACATTGTGTTTTCATAAGAAAAAAATTAGATCGTGTAGCCTCTCCACTTAATTTTTTAGCCTTACAATGTTATCACGATAATTTAAAATTATTTTACAATAGTAAATAAACATGAACAAATCCTTATTTACTTATATAAAAATAAACATTTTGAAATAATCGTTGGTAAATGACTGAGAAGTGAGAACACCATAAACCCTATAGTAGTAGATATTATGGTATGATTAGTTGGAGTTGAAAGTCACGCACGCCTGATTGTTCAGTTCCGTGTTTTTCACATGCCCTAATTTCGTTGGCATCACTTGCCCAACAACAAGTTCCCACCGCAAAACAAAAAATATTCCAACTGGACCCCACTTCTGTCAATAATCATACATCCCACCGCTCCCATCTTTCCTTCCAATTTACGAACACAGACAAATACGGTTCTGTCCTTTCTGTCCTTCTCCTAATTATTCATTCAAATACCATTAACCATTTTCCTCCCTAACAATATTTTTATTTTTAATACTCAACAACTTTCATAGAAAAAGCACTATTTGATTCATTATGATTATCATCATCGTTCAGTTCTGTTCTGAAACTCTGTTCTGTACAGTGCCAAAATTATTACTATTTTTTACCCTCAAGTAAAGGGAAATTTAACTTCAAATTAAAAATTTAACTACAAAATAAAAAAATTTTAAAAAAAAAGAGACCATCGTTTCTCAGTGATTCATCATCATTCATGTCCAGTTTGGCTTCATTCGAATCTCGAAACGACACCGTTTCTTTTTTTTGTTTGTTTGCTTCACTCGATGTGGCTAATTCCCATGCGCTTCACCACCGCGTTCCCAATCGCTTCGGTTTGTATTCTGAGTCCATTCTTCTGTTCCATCCCGGACATGTAACTCCTCACTTCCTTTCTGATCATCTCTTGCATCACTCGCAAGAACTCCGCGTTGAACAGTTGCTTCCCACGCTCCTCCACCGTCGCCGCCGGAGGCGGTGGCGGTGGAAGTGGAGGAGGCGACACTGGTTGAGCTACGCTCACCGTGTTGGACCCGGACCCGAACCCGGGGAGACACAAACTCAGTGACGTTGCTGGATCGGAAGCAGAAGAAGCAGTTTCCATCAGATTGGGCCTGTAATGGGCCGAGGCTGAGGGGTTTGACAGAGCGGGCAGGCCCGGATCGCTCAAATCGGACCCCGATGGGCTGCCTGGGTTCAAGTGGGCCGCGCCGACGCTGGCGGATCTTTTAAGAGGCTGGCGATCCGCGACGTCGTCACTAACGGCGGAGCATTTTCTCTTGAGAGTGGAGTTCCAGTGGTTCTTGACGGCGTTATCGGTGCGGCCGTTGAGCAAGCGAGCTATGGTGGCCCACTTGTTACCGAACCTGTCGTGGGCCCTGACGATGGCCTCGTCCTCCTCCGTGGAGAAGGGGCGGTGCTCCACCCCCGGGGAGAGCTGGTTGCACCAGCGCAAACGGCAGGATTTCCCGGATCGCCCAGGAATGGACTTGCTTATCACCGACCAGTTTCTGGGCCCGTGGGCCTGAACCAGCCTCCTCAGCGCCTCGTCCTCTTCTGGGCTCCATGGACCCTTCACCCGATCCATTTCCCTTCTTCCCGATGATGCCATCAATCAATGTTAACACTAACAATCACAGAGCAGTATCATATAAACGGAATGGAGAAAGAAAATAAAAATTCAATTTAATAGTGAGGGAGGTGTTGGGGTTCTGAGTCTGAGTCTGGGAGAAGAAGAAAGTGGGGTGGGGGTTTGGGGGAGAGAAATAGAAAATAAGAGGCGATAAGGATGACCGAATGGGCCGGTGGATGTGACCGGTTGGGGCGGTTGGCGAAGCAGTTACTAGCATACAGCTGGCAAACCAACACGCGTGGGAGTTGGAGGCTCCTTACGGTTACACGTACTATAGTGTTTTGTGTTGTTATCGATAAAGCAATAACTAATTAACTAATCTTCTTCCGCTTCTTGCTATACTCAAACTCGATTAGATAATAAATTAAGATAATAAAACGGCCACCAATAGCTAAGAGAATCCACGCATTCATTCAGGAATATCTCCTCCTTATTGACTGTGACCGTTGAACCGTTGCTCAATCTAATTTTATCTTTGATTTAATTAAATCAAATCACAGACAAAACGGTAATCTCCATTTTCCAGCCGTACCTTGATAAAAATAAAACAAAATTGACTAATTAACGATTTTTAAAATCATGCTACTGTACCAACTGTAGTACTGACTTGTAACTAGAGTACGAAGCAACGGACGAGAGAAAATAATTAGAAATACGGAAGCAGAGTAAATGATTAAATATCTAGATTTGTTCAAGAACACAATAATACGAGTTGATTTAGTTTGTTTGGAAAATTAATAAATGATTTCCTAAAGCTTTAAACATGATTTAGTCATTGTTTCTGTTTTTAAAGTATATGATTAGTTTTAAAAGATAAATACATGCCAATTTAGGTTCTATACAAATATTAATTATTGTTTGGGTTTCTAAAAAATATTAAATCAAGTAAAAAAAAATCGGAGATCAGATTATAGTTTTAATTTTTAAACTTCACAGTTTTTGCTGATAGATAACTACCTATTTCACCGAAAAAAAAGAAGAAGATAGATAACTACTTATAGTTACAGATGATCTTTGAAGTCTAAAATTAAACATTGATCGCATTTAGATTTCTTTTATGTTCAAACCAAATAAGAAATTGTTATTAACACTGATTTTCATTAATTCAAACTTGAAAATTTGTTAAGGAACAGTTATTTTACTTTGACACACTTTTTTTTTTTACACAGTTGAGACGTAATGGATTTGCTAAAACGGAAAGATAATAGAGAGTAGAGATTATATAATAGTTCCCCCCCAAAAAAAAAACGAGATTATATAATAGTGGGTGGTTTTTTAAAGTAATTATAATAATTTATCAATGTAGTTATCAAAATAGGTAGAAAATTATGTACACAAAAAAAATAGTTACCAAAATGTATCCCTTGATGATACAGATGTATAGATAGATGGGATAAGCCAATATTACAGGTAAGTTTATTTTAATGGGTTATTTTTTTTTTGTATTTTTTTTTTTTTTTTGCTGGTTATTTTAATGGGTTAGTTTTGACTCTAAGAAAACGTTTGTTTCACAACATTTATTTGATTTAATTTGCGAAATTGAAAGAAAGCAATAACTAGATTGCATTTTTTTGTCAAATAAAAGTTTAATATCCCAAAATAGTGTATAAATATCCCAAAAGAATGTATAAATATTAATTAGATCAGACAATTTTCTTTTAACAATTCTTACTTAATGATTAATTTTAAAAATGTTAATTGGGTTTGCAATTGTGAAAGAAAGCAATTAAATGGCAGAGGTTTAAATAGATGTTCTTTGTTTTAGCTTATGGGGGAAAAGATATCGTACCTTGTAGTTTTAAAAGATGAGTTGATTTTTCTATGGTACCGTTCTATGTTCAATGTTCATTGATGGTTGAGTGTTTACCTACAAAAAATTCAATGTCTAAGTCAGGGATGTTACGTACAAGAGTTTCATTGTCTTGGTCAGTATAAATCGAAGTTAAGAAGAGATAGAAGATGAAATAATAATGACCTTTTCTCAAATTGATCAAAAGTATTTATGCATAGTTGACCTTATAATTCAAAGCATTTAATCAAAGTTACACGGTTTGAATAATGTAAGTTTGTTACCCCTGCGAGTGTAAACTCTCGTGGTGGGTGATTGATTTGTTTTGTAAGTTGATAAACCTAATGTAACCATTAATTATAGATATGAACCTAGAACAAAATTAATTGATTCATGAATACAAATTTAGTCGTAATAGTAGGTTTTTTTGTTCAATATGTTACACAATCATGTGTGTATTTTGTAGTAGTAATTATGAAAAATATTTATATTTACTATTAGTATGGATTTAGTGAGTAACTATTTTAAAGGAAATATGAATTCTTCTTATATGAAAAAAGAAGATATATATTATACTTATATATTTACCACTTAAAAATTAAAAAAACAATATTATTAGATATTATTTAGTTTTAAAATATTTTACACATTTTCCATAAATAATAATAAATGTAATACCAAGTTGCCTTGAGGATATTGTCCTTTGACTACTTTCAGATTTGGGAACTAGGAAGAAGGAAGGAAGGAACACACCGAGAAGTCAGAAGCATTTTCCTTCCTAGTGATGAAATGAATCCCCTTAATATTTTAATGATAAATTTTTTTTATTAGTAGTTTAATTTTGTTTACAAGATTAATTAACAAGAAAGTATATTAAGTGTAATTATTATAAAATTTTATAAGCTAAAGATTCATATTATTAAATACTTGTTTTAATTTTCTATTGATTTTTCTGAATAAGCATTTCTAGAAAAATGTAACAGGGTGAGCTGGCATAGAAAAGGACAAATTGAAGAAGTAGCACAATCTGGGGATGAACGCTACTAAAATCAATCCAGCCTGTCATAACCTTAAAGTCCTAACGGCCTTCTTCCCCACATTACTCTCACTCTTGCTTTATTAACCTTTCATTTTCTGGATTTGTCTATTTTCTCTAGGGACATCAAACATGTAACCCTTATATCACGCTTTTTTTCTTTATCATTAGATTTTGTTCATAGTATAATTTATTTTCTAACTAATTACTGTATGTCGCAGTATAGGAATGACTCTAATCGAAGTTCAATAATGATGAATCATCATCGCCAGTGGATTGGTGTTGCATGTGGAAATTTTGAGAAACTCTTTTTCTTATCAAACTTTAATTTATAATATACTTTTAATTTAAACATATTTATAAACTTTAATCTAAAATCATTTCCTTTGTCATAGAAGGAAATTGAGCTTGAGAAGCTAATGCTAGTCATGAGGGAAATAATTTACTTTTTATGCAATGCTAGTTAAAAGTTTTTGCCCCCCCTTTTTTTTTCTGACTAAAGATTTTGTACATTGTTTACGAGGATTTGAGAAAACAGAGTAATCGATGGTCTAGAATCTGGATCCAGTGCGATAAATAATTAAATAAATACTAATCTTCTTGAATTTAAAGTATGAAACCATGAATAACTAAGTCGTTATAAACCATTATCAGCATGCTAGTAGTGCAAGCGTATAGGTAATTTGGTTTGGTCAAAATATTTAAGAAAGGGATTGTTTATCGTATGTTTGAAACGTAATATGATTTTTTAAAAATAATTCAGATTTACTATACTTTAATCTGAGGGAAAAAATTAAAAAAATAATAAACATTTTTAAGAAAAACTCACGGAGAAATATATATTAATAATATTATACATTGTAATTTTAATAAGTTTTATTTTTCAATCATAATTTTTAAAGTGATCGATCATAATAAAACAATTAATATTATTTTCTCATACTATACCATAGACACACGATTAAAAAACAAGAAAAACAGCTGTACATGCATAAGCAACAAGTGTGATGCTTCGTGATAGGGACTGTTCATGATAATACATGCATATTGCATAAGCAACAAACCCAACAACAAGTCTCGTCGCCGAAAAATAATATTCAATGCAAAGTGAAAGTGGTGTCCATTCAAATTTGGTGCAGTGAGCTGAAAAAATAAACGAAATGTCCAATTAAATAAATGAAACGTAAAAGTATCTAGTAAGTTGAAATATATCAAAATATAATCAAGAAGAAGAAAAAAACTAGCAATTAAACACAATTTCTGACAACTTATAAACACAATTAAAAATTGGGAGCAGCGGGTTCAATGATGAATATTTTAAAGATAGTTTCATAAAATAACACTAAATATTGTTTATATTTTTAAAAAATGAGATTATTTTTGTTTATATTCGAAATCAGAGAAGTATATTTTGAATTTATTTGTTTATTAGTTGATAGTCTAAAAATGATGAGGGATACTCTGTCCGTAAATTGAGAAGAAATGTTGGAGTTATACGTGGCAAAAGAAAATGACGAGGAGGTGTAATTGGCGCGTACGCAATAATGTGCGTGACCACGAATTATGATGAGTATGTTTTTGTTTTGTATTTGTGGGGGTAAAAACGAAACTTAACTTGTTTGTAACCTTTAAAATGTTGTCATCCACCAAAAAAATTACTAATCTTAAAGTGGTGTAGTACTACGTATTTAAAACTTTAAAATCTACGTGGACCTTTTTTTCAACGCGAAACAGCTGTCTGTAACTTTCCCTCAGTCACACTCACACTTAATTTCTCACGTGCCACAGACCAATTTATTTTTTAAAACAACAAATAAATAATAATAATAATGCGTCATACAGAGAACTTGGATTGGATGCGTGCGTGCGTCCTTTGCCCGTACTATTTTTGTGCCCAAACCGTCCTTTTTGTGTTGGACTTCAAACAAATCGTGCGCATCACGTGAGTCATTATGACTTATCTATTGTAATTGTATAGCGTAAATAAAGAATTTTTAATTTGGAAAGTAAGAATTTCCTATTTTTTATTTAGAGAAGTATTAATAGTATTTTTTTTTTAATTATAAAGTATGTGAATTGATTGAAGAGAGAAATCCTGGGTTCAACTTACCCTTACTAACAAACTAACATTTTTCTGTTATTATTTGTAATTTATAAGAACTTAAAAAATATAGATTTAGTCTTTAAACAAGAAGTAAAATCTATAATTTCATATAATTTTCAACTGTTAAGAAAAAGTATGTTTAAAAAAAGTGTTAGCAAGTATATATGATAAATAAACTTAAATATGTGAGCTCTTGACCAATTTCGACCGGGGTTAGTTTTGGGCTTGGGAATGTATTCCCTGCCATGCTCCTCATCTCATCTCAATTTGTATTCAATATTGAATATTAAATACTATGATGATTAAAAATATAAATTAATTATCTTGATAGCTAAATGCTTTAAATTATAACAGTAGTAAGTTAAATTCATTCTCAAATTTATCATTTTAAATATTTTTGGCAATTCTTAATGTAACTATCCGATTTCCACCTTATAAAAATATATTTTGTGTGATGCATTTGAATAAATTTAAATATTTCTTGAAGTTATATTATTTGGTATGAAGGAATTAGTGGTCTGGTACTGGTGCCATGAAAGGTGTAATTAGAAACTCCGAGATGTACAAACAGTAACAAATTTAGGCTGTCACATTTTGCAACCCACCAAATCGATATGTAAACACCCAAATTGGGCTTTCTAAAACTACCCCCAAACCCATTCCAATCAAAAGAAAACAAAACTAAGATGTGGCCATTTAAACCCCCTCCCCTAAAAAATAAAACCCCAAACAAAACTACTTCATTTTTATCGCTTCGGATTATTTTCCCACTAAATCGAACTAAATAACCCTAGATACAATCCTAAATAGCTCAATAACGATGTTAAGTTAGATTTATAAAGAGTTATTCTCTTTTGTTGTCACAATTGGGTGAGAGATTATTCTAGTATTTAGCGTGTGTAAGTGTAACGACTGTGAAAAATGTGAGGTTCGTGTGAATTTCTTTAGATTTTTTGAGGAGGATACCATGAGGGTCCTGGCCCTTGCTTTGTTATTATTGAGCTTAAATGAGTTGTCTAATCTGAACACATTATTAGCATGCCATGCTAACAGTGAAATCAACCTAGATAGTAAGAAGAATGGTATCCAAATAGCACCATTATTTAATATTTACACAAATTCAACAAATAATAGCATTAAATATGGGAAAAAAAATCAAAGGCATTGAAAGATAAGAATCATAAGATAGCTTCAATTAACGTAGTGTTGGAATTGGACTAGGGGCATATATTTGCCAACAAAAGGGCTAGAGTATGGATCGGTTTTTGGTAGGCCTAGCCCAAATCACATAATGATACAGTGATTGCGTTAACTGTGAATATCAACAGATAAACTAACTACATATTCAAAAGTGTTTTTTTTTTTTTTTGGCATAATGAACAATTCCAAACTATATTAAATGTAGTACTTTACAAAAAATAATTTTAATAAACTATAAATTAATAAAAACGTCATCGTAACATATTTTTCACATTATTATAAATTACAAAAACGTCAACGTAACATATTTTTCATATTACTATAAATTAATAAAAACGCCAATGTAACGTTAAATGAATAAAAAGTATACTATGCAGTACTTTCTAACATTATAAAGCATACAAATATATCACTCTCACAAATTACATCTAATCTCATGAAAATCCAATTGGATTGGCATTGGCAGATGTTAGACGATCACACAGTAGTAACGGTAGATCTACTAGATTGATACAATGCACCTATTTATCTTTTACACAGAGTAGCCAAAAAAAAATTCTATGAAATCCCAACCCAAGATATAGATTTACTTAACATTAAAGTAACACCTGGATTAGAGCGACGTTAGATGCATTCACTCCGGAGACATGATCAGTTAATTTTCCGATGCTTACATTATGTTCAATCATGGTTGCTTAGTTCCCTGCGGGCCCCACATGAAGCACGCGAGAGACCTAATTAGCAGTGATCTTTATGCCACACAGACTTTTTATAAGTTCATAAATTAGTAAGAAATACAAGTAGATGAAATCAATTATGTCGGTGATGTGGTGTTTTTTGTTCGTTTTGGTAGTAGCTGCTGCCGCCCGTGGTGGTTATGGTTATTCTATGGACATTTTTGTTCTGGCGGGTCAGAGCAACATGGCTGGACGAGGTGGTGTTTTTGGGGGCAAATGGGACGGTGATGTGCCACAGGAGTGCTGGCCCAGCCCGTGGGTTATGAGGCTGAGCGCGGGCCTGAAGTGGGTGGAAGCACGTGAGCCGCTGCATGAGGACATCGATGTGACCAAGACATGTGGCGTTGGACCCGGCATGGCTTTTGCGAACGAGGTTGTCAGAGCCCGTGGAGGTGCTGCTGGTGGGCTCGTAGGCCTTGTCCCTTGTGCCGTGGGCGCTACCAAAATTGGAGAGTGGAGTCGTGGGTCGAGGTTGTACAATCAGTTGGTGCAACGCGCGATCATGGGTGGTAGAGATGGCGTAATCAGAGCGGTGCTTTGGTATCAAGGAGAAAGTGACACGGTAAGAAAAATAGATGCCGAGGCTTATAAGGATAAGATGGAGAGGTTTATTACGAACCTTCGATCCGATCTCAACCTTCCGTCACTCCTTGTTATCCAGGTTAGTAATTACACTTTCTTTCTCGGGTTTGTGATTTTAATGTTGTCTTTGTCCCTCTTTTTCCTACCCTTAGACTCAATTAGTTGACGTGCAATTGATTCAATTTTCCCCTCTTTTAAGACTCTAAAAAAATAATAACTTTGCAGACAAAGGGGACACACACACACACACCTGTATTTGAATTTCAAACAGCCGTTAGCACGTTTTCACCACAAATATTCACTATAAGTTAGACAATGTTCACAAAAATGGGCCATCACTCCAACTTGCAAGTTGCGACAACTTTTTTAATGATCCGTACCAGTTTATGGAACCAAAAATATCCATACCACTTTGTTTAATTTCAATAACCAAATGAGCTGTCAAAATATGATATTATATTGATTTTATTACACAAATTGAAAAACTATGATTTGACATGTAAATATTGTTACGAAGGTAGCACTTGCATCAGGGGAAGGGAAGTTTATAGAGGAAGTGAGGCGTGCTCAATTGGGAATAACATTGCCTAACGTGAAGTTTGTGGATGCAAAGGGACTGCCTCTGAAGCCAGATAAACTTCACCTCACCACAAATTCTCAGGTTCACTTGGGCATTCGCTTGGCACGTGCCTATCTCGATTCCACCACCCACCACCATTACATTAATAATCACACGCAACTTTTAGCTTCTTGAGAATATGCATTTTTGTATACTACTAGTATTTGGCAATTGCTAAAGAAAGCGTGCATTTGAAAGCTACAAATACTCCGTGCAATGTCTTTAAACTCTATAACAATAGCATTTTTTGGATTACTACATGCCTCATTAAGCTAACTCAACATATAAAATATATATTTTCTATCAACTCTATGACGAGATGTGTTTATTTTTCTTTGTTGATTCTTATAAAATGGAAATGAGGAGGGGAGACATAGTAGCCCACTTTGGGCTGGACCGTACAGTTACTTGTTATGAATGCAATTTGGACACTAGCAATTTGTTCGAATAATAGTCATATTCATAGCTATGCATCACATAATTATGATAAACAGGGTGTTCTGGAGCCTAGTCAACAACGCTCACACCATATAAACGGATAAAATTTTGTATTTTGTGGTCGTGTTTCAAATTTCATATTGCATTTTCAGATTTCAGTCATGCTTTATCATATTTAACTATATAAGTTATATCAACCCTTTGTTTTCTTTTGCAGACTTAATTGTTCCATCTTAACTAGTAATTCAAAGAAAATATAAGGATGGCTTGATTATTGGAAAGGAACATTGATCACGGATTTGAATTTCTCTCACTATCATTTTTAACAAATTAACATTTGATTTTTTTTTAAAAAGTATTCTCATATACAAGTCCTGAATACAAAACTACATTAAATATTCAAATGGAAAACTTTATCGCGAGGTGTAATTTTACACATTTGGGACATATTGCCTGGGTTGGATACTATTAATTGTGCAGAATAAATGTGAAATCATAATCACACCCTTCCCAAATCATTAACGAACAACAAAATACAGAGCTTAACTTTTACTACTGTCATAGAAGAAGGAAAGAAGAAAAAACAACTTTGTCTGGGCTTCTATGGTATACATGTGACTCTGTTTGGTGTTTTTTTTAATTGTGTTTCCTGTGAAGTAACCTGAATGTCTGAATGAGCAAGGTGCAATAGATCGAAAGAGTGCAAAGAAGACAGATAATTAATCCTCCAATAATAATGCCAGGAAACTAAATCGAGTAGCTCCAATAAAAAAATAAAAATGAAGCATTTGGTGGAGAATAGATGATGCTTTCAATCTGTGAATGATACGTCTCAGCCACCAATTAGGGATAAGGGACTATTACTACCACTAAATCAAAATGAGTCACATTTCAAGTTTTTGGTGAGAGGGAATGAACTTGTAAACAATTTGCTAGTGACCCCCACATTGTTTATTTGTTTTGGCACAACCCTCTTCCAATTTTCATTTCAGTAGCTTATTAGTTTCAAATAAAGTTTCGAGCAAATTAATCATGTTTATTACCTTAAAAAAGAAGTTTAAATTATGTTTATTTGAATGATAGTTGGTAATGGGCTGGATACGATTCAGTGATAATTATAATTGCATTCGGTCCACCAAATTTTTAATTGAATCGTACTGCTGCTTGAAAAAGTGCTTCTTTCTGAAGATAGACAGAATCAAATTAAAGATTCAAGCATATGGTTAAATAGCGATTTAAATATCTGCTGATGGGACTAAAAATTTACTTTTAAGAAGGCTTTCCCAATCGGCTTGTCTAATTTAATTAAAAGTTATTTTATTTACAAAAACTTGACCTCCAAGATCTCGTAGGCCAAATACGACACTAAACTTTCCGTCCCTCAATCACTTTCCACGCGCCGTCGATGTTTTTAAAATTACATTCAAAGTTTTTTTTTTAATTGCACAAAGAGGTGGCGTGCTTTTTCATTTCATTTCTTTTCTTTTTTTCTCATTAACTGTTTTTACGTTCTGCTAAGAAAATGAAGGTGTCAAATTCAGTTAGATAAATAAGATTTTAGTTTCCTGATTTTATAATTATCTGATTTCAGCCCCCCAAATTTTATAACTGTGTTTTTAGTCTTCCCAATTTTAATTTATTGTTGTTGACAAATACTTTGTTATTGTAAGAGAATTAAATCTGGTATATATGGCATATTGCCTCACTTTATTATATTTTTATTTTTGTTGACGGTTTGTTTATATTTATTATTATAATTTCAATTTAATCTTTGAATTATTAAAAATGTCTAAATTTATTCCTTGATGACAGTTGAACACAATTAAAAACTAAATTTGAACATTTTAAAAATTTTGAGGACTAAATTAAGATTATAATAATAATTAAAAATAATCAATCAATAAAAATAAAATTATAATAATGTGAGTGGTATATACGCATATAAAATTTAACGTCATTATAAAGATTGTCAGTCAAAAATTAAATTTAAACATTTTTAATAACATGATTAAATTGATTTTTTTTTAAAAATTGAGATCAAAATGGACAATTAATTAAAATTTGTGGTCTAAAATGAGTATTAAGCCTATAAACAATCCCCTCCAATTTTAACCAACCCAAAATCACATATTTCATACTAAAATAAATAACCCACATTGTTATATATGTATTAAATGTAATAAATTTTTATTATATTTAATATTTGTATTAAATATTTAATGAATGTAATAAATATCTGTTATATTTTAATAAATACTTATCAACTTTATTAAATGTTGAATACAAATATTAAATATATTTATCTTTCTCGTGTCATCTCATCAACTAAAAACAAGCCATACATCATACAGAAATAATTAAGTAATTAGAATGGGCGTTAGTGTAATTGTCTCTACTATTAGATTTTCCACAAACCTTAATAATAAATTTACCACACACACTTCTTTCATAAAACACTCTATGGACACCTGACTCTTGCTTGGCAACAAAACTTGTACAGTACATTTTGGAACCACTGCCCCGAGAAGCTGGTAAAAGAACATGTAACGGCTGCATCATTAACTTTCACTTGATCCAATTGATGAAACTACCTTGGATCAATTACAATTTCAATTACCTAGTTTTCATCGCCTATAGAAACCGTACAACCATATGTAATTATATACACGCGCGTTTCTTGTTAGTTTTCTTGTGGTTTAGAGTCTCTTTTGTAAGTTCATAGAGAAGTTATAAGTTTATTTGAGTAATTTATAATTGTTTTGAACAAAATAAGCTTCTTTGTTACATATACTTACTTTAATTAATAATTTTAATTAATTGCTATAATTTGATTCAAATTTTTCATTTTTTTTTTAGCTTGGTTCAATCCAAACCAAACCAATTTGATGATATAAATAAGTTATTTTGGATTGAATCATCAAATACAAAACAATAAAATAAAAAATTCAGCTTTGAAAAAAATTAAAAACCTATTTTGTCTCAATTTGACGAATATTATTGTAACAAAATAATGTAGGCTATATATTTGATTTTAATTGACTTATAAAGTAAATAATAACATAAATTAAAAAAAAAAACCCTAATTTAGCAAAAAAAAAATCCTGGGTCAATTTAAATTTTAAAAATGTAAATTCGATATTTGAGTTAATCTAATATTAATTTTTTAATTTGTTCAGTTCCTATTTCTTCCGACAAAAAGAATAATAAAACAATCTAATTAATTAGTTCAGTTTAGATGGTCGGATTTTTGTGCCCTATTTCATTTCAGGTTTCCCTCGTTCCTTGACACCTTTTAGTTCCTCATTTTCTGTAATTTTTCCAAACAAAAAAAAAATGTCGTCTTCCTCCTACGAACTCATCCTGACCAGCTCCCCGGATGGCCCCATCACGGTCTACGATGCTGCCTCGGCCACCGTCGTGGCTCAGTTCTCCGGCAGCCGATCCCCGTGCCGCGGCCTAACCATGGTAGGCCAGCGACTAATCGCAGCCTCACACGTGTCCTCCGACACGGGCACGGGCTCGATCAACATCTACAACTGGTTCAGTTCCATTCCGTTCCAAAACATCTCTTTGCCTGAACCCGTTGCCCCTCTCATTGCCACCCTTGACGGTGCATTTCTCTTTGGCGGCGGAATCTCAGGGAGTATTTTGTCTCTCTCGGCTGATTCCGGGGATGTGATCAGATCAGTTTCTGCACATTCAAGAGCAGTTTCTTGTCTCCATCTGAGTGATGATGGGTCGCTTGTTGTTTCAGGGAGTGACGATGGCACAATTGTTGTCGTCCCAACTTTTAAGATTGTTGCTGTTAGGGCTAATTCCTTGGAGTTGGAAGAAAAAGACTTGATCTTGCACAAATGGAAGGCACATTCTGATTCCGTTACTGCTTTAAAGTCCCTTAGGGGTACTTTGGTTTCTTGCTCAGTAGACTGCACATGCAAGTTCTGGAATCTGGGAGATAATGGGGTTCTCATGAGGATTGTGGAATTCCCATGTGCTATTTTTGGTGTTGCATTGGATTTGGATTCTGCAGATTCTTCAACAGGGTCAAGATTCTATGCTGCTGGTGCAGATGGGTTGGTTTATAATGGGGCAATGAAGGTTGTTGAAGAAGTGATGAGAAGCAGTTGGTGTCAGAGCCATGGTGGGTCGATTGTGTCATTGGTTTTGGTGAATGAAGGGAAGAATTTGGTGTCTGCTGCAGAAGATGGGAGTGTGTGGATGTGGGATGTTGAGAAAGGAGAAGTTACTATGGTTCTTGTGGGGAATGAAATGGTACTGATGCAAAACATTAGTGATATGGTTGGGGTCAAGGGAATTAATGATGTTACAATAGGAAATAATTATAATAATAATGTTGCGATTGATGATCAGGAAGGTGATAATAATTATAACAATGGGTCCCTCACTTCTTATGGGTTGTGTGAAGAAGAGATGATGAAGACTTTGAAGAAAATCACAGAGCTTGGGGAGGTTGGGGATGTGGTGCTACAGGACAAGAAGAAGGCCATTCACATGTTGGAATCTACAATTGAGATTTATGTGGGGCTTTTGAAGCTTATCCTTAGGGAAGCTACCAAAGCCATTGAAGAGGGAGCGGAAGAAGATGAAGAAGAAGAATAAGGAAATTATGGTGAGAATAATGAAGACAGGTAATAATATGTGTTGCATGCCGTGAATAATAATATATTGAAAAAACATGAACTTACATTGATAGATATTAAGGTGAAACTTTGGAAACATAATGCAGTGTGACATCAATTTATGCAATGTTATTGTGTGCGTGCATATCCTAATTGTTAAATATTGTTAGCGAAAATTGATATACATTATCTACACATTGAATTTTGCTTGTGCTTACGTACGGGAATTTCAATTTTTTTTAACAATGTTTTATAACATGTAATATATTATGGTGGATGAATGGAGAACATGTAGGGAGGGATCATCTTTTTGATTTAAAAAAAATTAACAAGTTAATAATTAATACTTGTCAAGAAAAAAACATGTAATATACTATTAATTTAATTTTCTTTGCATGTTTTAATTAATATATGAGTTTTAACTTGAATATAATTGTCTTTGTTTGATATAACTAGCTGAATGTTAAATTTGTCGAAAACTATAAAATTACAAGTTAAAAATTGAAAATTAGAAGCTAACTAAATAATTTTAAAGTGTACATTGTTTGTTAAAATTAGTATATTAACCAGCTGATACAATATAATGACATAAAAAAGATATTTAAATTAAATTAAATAATTCTACTTAATACTCTATTTATTAAATATAATATATTTACTATACTCTATTCATTAAATATATTATCAACAATATCAAATGAACATTTTGTTAATTTATATTGTTTATTTTGATTCTTTATCTTTTAAATTTTTTATTTTAGTCTTATATTTTAAGAAATATTAAATAGTCATTTTGTTAGTATAAATTATAATTCTTGTTCGACAACTTTATCCATCAAAATTACGACCGTCTTTACATTATTGTCGATGATCGCTTCTCGATATACCATTGCCTCATCGCAATCCCCGACATTTGTAAAGAGTTTTTGACGTACATGATTTTGCATAAACAAGCCTTAGCGTTATATGAACTCTAGTTCACAAAATTCAGTATTATTATAATACATGAGATTGTGGATGACATTATCATTATCGAATTTAGTATCAGACAACCTCTTCAATACAATAACATTAAATTTATATATATATGAAAAAAAGTATTTAATTTTTTTTTTAAAATATAAAAGATCAAAATGAATTTTTTAAAGAGTTATGATATTTCTACAACAGAATATGCTTACCCCCATCTACATCCATCTATTGGAATTTTAAATTGTTTTTCATCATTAAATATTTTTTTTATAAATATTTTGTAGGCCCGCAGCAAAAAAATATTAATGAAAAATGAATGTTGGAAATGTGTAGCAAAAATGAGGGTATTGTAGTAACATTTTCCTTTTTTAAAAGATAAATGATAAAAATAAACAAAATAAATAAGATAAAATACTAAATACATCATTTGTTCTATAAATAATCAATACAATAGTTAATAATGTTGTGTTGTTTAATAAATATATCATTTAATTCTAATGATTTATTAATATATATATTTTTTAAATATTTAATAAATACTCATTGATTAGTTATATATACAATGAATAGAGTATTTTGAAAATATATGGGATGAAATATGATTTTGTTTTGGTTTTGATACTTTTATGAGCAAACTCCATTAATAAATGATTTGATAAATAATATGTTTTTTATTAATTAACTAACATGTGTTATTAATTTTATATATATATATATATATATATATATATATATTTTAAATAAAAAATATATTTTTAATGTGTCAATTAATTAATGAGACATAAGTTATTTATTAGAACCTTATCATTCACTAAAAGAGTTAAAAAAAATATTAATAACTATAAACGAAAAGTTAAATATTTAGGGACTAAAATGTCCAAATATATATAAAACATTAATTTCATACCACTGCAAATTGAATTATTCAATTTTTTATTTATAAAACATTAATTTCATACCACTAATTTTTAATCATGTTAGTTTTCGTCATTTCCTGAATCAATTTTACAAGACTTGATTTGTTCATTGTTTCTTCTTTTGTCTTATATTTCCGTGGTCTTAAACTAGCTGCTAATGCAGTCATTTTTTTAATCATTGTATTCCTTTTTTTTTTTTTCTTTTTTATAATAGTACTTGCCATGTGCTTTTTTGGACGCACAACACTTTGTCATTTTCTTTCCATTCACACACTTTCTAACGTTTTGACACTTTGGTGTTGTAGTGTACTAGTACTAAACCAAATAATTTTACGTTCACACACTTTCTAACACTTTGACACTTTGGTGTTGTAGTGTACTAGTACTAAACCAAATCCACATAACAAATTCTGAAAAAAAAAAAACACTTGCAAGACAAGTGGGTACACCCATATTTCTTATTATGGTAATATTTCCAAGGAAGTAAACTAGTGGCAAGTACCAAGTAACAACCATTTCAAGCCTCCATTCATAGAGGGTGCTTCTGGTGAGGGTATTATAAATGGAATGCCTATACATAAGAGCCCCTCAAGTCTCAACAAAAATAACAATATGTACAAAGTAAAGTTCTTTAGAAATAATAATAAAAAAAAGGAAATGAATTGAGTCATAGTTGCAGCTATGAAGAAAAAAGCTACACGGGTGTGTTGAGGGTCTACCACAAGTCTATTTTATTTAAGAAAAAAAGACAAACAAAGTCACCACTATTATTTTCACATTTTTTTCTATTTCTTAGAAATTAACAAGACCGATAGTAATAATAATTAAACTAAATCCAGCAGCAGCAAGACCCTACTACACTTGAATTTCACAAACGTACAAATGTTGTTGCATCGAAACAACAACAATGAAGCAATGATCAAATTATTCCCAGATTCCAACCTCCATGAAGCCATTTTCAGTGGCGCAGCCCCTAAACATGCCATTGCAATTGAACCCATAAGCCACTTCGCCAGCGTTGGACACTGCAATGAGACCAGCCAGCCCTTCATCGAGACGGTGCTTGATGACAAAATCCACTGCTTGTTGGAGCTTCAAGCCTTTGTATTCCATCACCGCTGCCACCTCACGCGCCAGGGTGCCACGTATGATGGCCTCGCCCTCACCCGTGCACGATACCCCACACACGTCGCACGCGTAGGTCCCAGCGCCTATCAGCGGCGAGTCACCGATGCGACCGGTCATTTTGTTCATTAGCCCGCCTGTGGATGTGGCTGCCGCGCACCGGCCTTCCCGGTCCACCACCACGCACCCGACTGTCTCCGGCGCGTACACGCTTATCGGGAGTCCATTCATTTGCAGTGGACTCTCCACACCGGATCCGCACCCCGATGTTGGGATTCGGTAATCAAACTGCACACACGTGGCGGCACATTTATTAATTAATTGATGAGTTAATTTAATAATTACTGCAATTCAAATAAGGAAGGATCTGTAACTAGTTACGTACCAGGATTGTGTTTGCTTCCTTTGCCAGCTTGAGCATGCCAACATTGTCAGGTGTGATAAAGTACTCGTTGTCCACAACCTCCACACCCTGGAAAAAAAATATCCAACGGCTATAATTTAATTGCAATGCTACTATTGATTTCATAGATTTGCACACGTTGACGAATGTAGTCTACACAACTGTGCAAAAAAAAAAAGATAGGTAGTGTCATGTGAATTCGCTTAGATCAGGTTTCTTTAATTTATTATGGAGTTACAAATGGCGGATGCGAACAAAACTTTAGTAAAAAAATGTCAGATCTTTTTTCTCTGAAACACCATACCACCTTTGAATGCCAAATGAATTATTTAATGGCTTTCATAAACATATGTTGTGATTTTAATAATTAAGTTAGCAATTAGTAGTATATAAATTACACAAATAATATATCAATTTTTGAAAGCTTTTATTTTGAGATTTTATTTTTCACAAACTAAAACAGAGAGAGAAAAGAATATAGAAGGTTGTGAAATAAAATAAACAATGAAAAAAGGTAAAAAAAAAAAAAAGTAATATAATTTGTAGAAATAATGCTACTTAATTCTTTTAATTGTTTAATGCCATTGTCATTAAGATATATATCCTTCAATAGGAAGTTCTTTATTCCAACGATTATGGCGAATGAGAAGAAAGGCAAAATAAAAGTTTGTTTTGGTTTTACTTAATTAGGCCATTTATTTAGAAGAAAGTTGGAATTAGAATTGCAGACCTGTTTCCTTGCAAAATCTTCGGCGCCGGAGAAGGCGAGGTAGGAATGTGGGGATTTGTCCATAACCAAACGAGCGAGCGAGATGGGGTTCTTAACGGTGGTAAGACCCGAAACGGCGCCGCATCGTCGTTTAGGACCATCCATGATGCTAGCCTCCATCTCCACCGTTCCTTTTTCCGTCAGGGCAGATCCACGGCCCGAATTGAACAGCGGATCCGTTTCCAATTCCCTCACCTGTCATCACAAAAAAAAAAAAACACATTCATACGAAACGAGCCATGCATGGTAATTGGTAACGGGCAGAGTGTTGTCTTTTCTTTGTTTATTTTGTAAATTAAAATAAAATGTGAGATTGGCGACACAATTAATAGAGGGACGGGACATGGGGTACGAGGTATGTACCACAAGTTCGACGACATCTATGGCGGAAAGATTGGAGTTTAGAGCAGAGATTCCAAGATTGAGACAGCGTGTGAGAAGTTGTTTGGCTTCTTCTTGGCGCTCGAGTGGAAGATTGGGGTCGACACCAGCACCACCATGCACAGCGATAGCCCAACCTCCCATTCTCTCTTCTCTCTCTCTCTCTCTCTCTCTCTCTGCCCTACCCTGAGTTTCTCTCGTGGATTCCTCAGACTGCGATGAGGGCACGGTATCGAATGCGGTTTTTATAGGCAACCTCGGACTTCAAATTTTATGTCTTGGAATTGATTTTTGATTCCTTAAGAGCGGTTTGGTTTCGGGGATCTTTAGGGTGGGTATACAGATTCCGGGTTATGTTACGTTTTTTGGTGTCTCTTCTGTCTCATTGCTTTATTATATAGGATTTCCCTCACCCAGAGTAAGCGTAATTTAATTTTGGCCTCTGTTTATTATCATTATACTCTGCTACTTTTTACATTATCATTAATCTAAATTTACATTCACAGTAGATGAAAATTAAGCCAATATACACGTAGGTTATTTTCTCTAATCCGTTACCAACTGAAAGTTACTGATTTTAGTATTATATAAATGAAAAAAAAAATGGGGAAAATAATTTTTTTTTCTACCAATTAATGCAACTCAATGTTAAATTTAAGAGTCCACATATAATTAAATCTGAACTTCATATGATGAACTAGTTTCTTTTGAACAATATGAGATAAGATGAAGATCGACACTTATGTGTACATGATAAGTCATATTAAAAAATTTCTATAATAATAAATAAAGGAAGATAAATACATGTTTTAAATGAATTTTATCATTTCAAATTTTAGTTGAAAAACAATTATCTTCATGGAAAATATTTTTTTTCCGATAAAGCTGTTAAAAAAAATTATATTAATGTTAGAGAAAAGAAATCAGTTTTATTGAATCAATTTAAAATTAAAAAAAAATATTTTAAAAGATAAAACTAAATCTTCTATATATAGATTTTTTTATACATATTCTCGTTCTTGATATTAATCATCAATGAAAATTAATTAAAGTAAATATTTTTACAAAAGAAGTATCGACTTTAAAATTTATGAATTAAAAATAGTTATAATTGTTAAACGAGTATTTTTTTTATTCCTTAAACGAGTCTGTTAGCTATATAAGTTATAATTTAATTTAAATTTTAATATAAATCTCAAATAGAATCTTGAGATTGTAAAAAAAATAAAAATGCTAACATTTAAGTGTCTGTACACTATTTAAGAAAGTAAAAAGAAAAAAAATATTATTATTGAGAATATACGTTAAAATGCAATCACGAATTTGGCCCCTCCAGCATGAGCATGAGCATCACCCTACTTTTCCAAAAATTCAGAAGCAACCAGAACTTTAGCTGAAAGAGGTGTGTTTTCGTTTCTTGTGATTCTCCGTAACATTAGGGAATACTAATTTATTCGTTGCTTGAATTATTTGTTTTATGTCTGTATCTGAAAGATTCACCTCTGAACTCTGCAGGAATCGTGTATTTAATTTATTTATTTTACCTGTATAAGAATTAAGAATCGCCGTTTCTACAATGAGTCAAACTTCAAATTGCGATGCTCTGAATTAAAAACTCCCTCGACATTATTAATTTCTTTAATTGGTCCTACCATAGTAGTGCTGCGGTTTCATAATTAAATCACTTTTATATATAAAAAGTCGCTAGAGCCAAAATGTACACAATTCGAACTTTTCTTCTTTTTATTTTTATTTTACCTTTTCTTTATAGTAGTAAAATTCAATTAGAGAAGAATCTAGCAAGTACTAGTAGTATCATATTTTAAGCAAGGAATCTCCGTTCTCGGTAATGAAATAGAGGTTTACAATAATTGCACACTCTCGCGCATTTAAGTCCAGAATTTGTGTTGCTTGATGATTTCCTTCGTGAAGCACCATACACTAGTTGAAAAAAATACTGTATTCATTTATCATTTATGCTAAAGATATTTGTACAGCCTTCAACTTTGTTCTCTAACTTGTGTGGTATCAACTTGAGCGTTACCATGCGTCTTCAAGACATTGTATTGATATTAGTAAAATAAGTCCACTTTGAATTAATTAACAGTCACAGATTCATGAATCTGTGGAACTGTATTGTTAATTCTGGCTGTTTCCATGGTCGAGGGAAAACAGTGAGAAAGTGGGGCCATACGAAGGAAAGATTCAAGAAAATTTGAGTGAATCCGTAGACCGAGGGGCTGGCGGCGAGCAATTTGCAATTTTTTAATTAATAGATATATAAATTCAAGGGGCATTTTCTATTTCTTTATAATTAAAATGTGTCGTAAACATTTTCAATAAGATAATTAAAGAGGTGGTGGTTGGTAAGGGACTGAGTTGGTTGGTTATTATTCAACAACAAAAAGCTTGAATCTTTATTTAGAAATTGATTAATTATTCTAATTAATGATGAAAAAGCCAAAGAATCAGCAAATAAAACGTTTTGGGTAAGACTTAAGAGAAGCACATGAACATCCAAATTAAAGGAAAAACAGCTACTTCCTCCTAGCCATTGGGTATGCCGAATAGCCAATAAGGCAGGACCACGACACGTCAGTAAGAGCTAATATTATTTTATAATTTGCTTTCTGCTCTCAAACCAATGTCTCATTATACAACTTCTTCTTGCGCTTCTGTTGCTGGAGCATGCATTTTTAAAATATGTCCCATCCTACACATAGCATATAATCAATGACTAGTTTTATATTTAAGGGGAAAAGAAATATACGACGGATAACCAAAGAGAATATAATAAAAATAGCAAATTAATACTTCAAATGAATGAAAATTAATTAAGTACCCTTTCACCACTAGTCGCATATGTAGCTCAGCAAAATCTTTCTCTTCCCCTGCACTGAGCACAACAAATAATGTAGCTATGTCATGCATTGATGTGAAGATCTTTCACGTAAACACGTATACGCAGTGGATTGCTACATCAAAACCGATTAGATTTCAAACAAAGATTCCAAAGGTGAATGCAACAAGCCAGCCAAGTACGTACGTAGCTATTAGTAGATAAAGCACATTAACCCTTGGTGAAGTTTTTGTGCACACATATATCAGATATGTAACGTAATTAATTAATTAATTATTAAATAGTAATTCCCTAAGAAAAAGGCATCTTATTATGTAGGACGAGTTTCAGTACGATTTTTTTTTTTTTAAACTTTTTAGTGCATCGAACACAAAACAAAACAAAAAACGTGCAAATATTCAAAAGTAGCTCCTCCTCGCTTTCAAGCATAAAAAGATAACCTAAAAAAGTTAGGAAACAGTAACTTTTAAAGTTGCCAACAGTAAAGGTGAGAAAAGTATTGTATATAGTAATGGTAAGTTGGCACTAATTGGTAGCATATGGTGAGATCAAAAGTCCAATCAAATCATGAGAAATCGTATTTCTTCATGAATCTTATACAATAGTTCATAAAACAAAAGCAGTAAGATATATAGGATAAATAGAGAGACCACGTGATAAGATGATTTATGTAATTGAGAGAAAAAAATAATGTTGTGGAAGAAAATATTGTATGAATTTATTGTACGAACAATTATAAATACTTAGCAAATAAGATCTTAGGATTCAAACACATTCAAAATTATTAAGACCACTTAAACTTGGTGTGACAGTAAAATAAACTAATATAATTTTATTAACTATTGTCTTATTTATAAATATATAGGAAAAAAATAATAAAAAAATATAAAATAAGTTGAATTTCTCTAATAAATTAAAATCAACTTATGTACATTTGAGTTTTTTTGAGAAATTAAATGAATGACTTTCGGTCAGCCTTGTGATGGACAGTTGAAGTGCGTAGAATGTCCAAATCCTATATTCTAACATTGTACAAAAAAAATAAAAAATAAGAGTGAACTTAACATAAATTGATTTTAAATTAAAAGAAAAATGCTATTCATTTTATTTTCTTAATAAATATTTTTGGTTAAAAATGATCAAGACAGAATCTGAGTATAAAAGGGACATCAAAACCCTTTGAATGTTGAAGAAAAAAGATTGGTGTAGTACACACTTCCATATTAGAAACTACTAGACCATCAATAATTAAATGCTTGTATCAACTGATATATCAGTTGTTTTAGTTTTACTGTAAAAAAAATAAAAATTGTTTCAATATAATGAGATATTTTGAATTCGATTTTTAAATATCCAATTATGTTAAATAATTAAATAAAATTTTTTTAACGTTTATAATGATTTTATCCTCTTCCAACATAATTATTTATTGTAAATAATAAAAATATTAAAAGTTACTGGGAAAATGCAAGCTAGGGCCACCAGCACTAGCAGCAGTGAAAGTGTGTGGTGTTGAGCTTGGATATTTTTAGGCTAATTACGTAGAGTGGTGTGTGTATGAAAGAGGGTCTTAATCGACTACTATTACTACTAGACACTAGTGTGGGTCTTGAAGTGAAAGCAACGGCATGCACATGCATGTGGATTGTCGCATCTACACAGGCATTTGGTATCACAAAAGTTGGAGAGCGAAGAATCTTGCAAGATACTTGCACCCTCTTCCAAAGGATTCTCATCACGTGATCTGTGTCTTTCTCCGTGTCCCTCTTTCTTGTCCACACCTACCCCCTCTTGCGACTTGCGTCCCCCCCTTTTCCCTGTGTACCAATATTTTATTATTTTATACCAAACTTTGCCTTTTTCAAATATGTGGTTTTCTTTATTCTTTGGGCATCTCAGAATCAAATGAAAGAGTTTTTTTTTTTTTTTTATTTGAAGCTAAAAACAAGAATTTTGATTATTTTCGGAACAAAAGTACTTTCTTACATTAAAGCCAACCATGTACTAATTTATCGTATGAAAATTCATTTAAGAAATTAATCTTTCATAGCATATATTTTTTTTACACATAATCAAACTCCTTATTACATGTTTAAAGGCATGAAACAACTTTAGGTTTTTTTTTTTTTTAAGTGCTAATCAAGTATTGTCTCCATTGTTGTTAAAATAGTTTGTATTTACTTTCTTCAATATTTTGTACAAACAGCTATTTTTGATACAGACACGAATTTCCTTTGTTCTTGAAATGACTTTTATCTTTTTTCTCTTTTAATGACAAGAATCTAAATACAAGCATATCCTGCTAAAGGAAAAAACACCCATTAAAATGCAAAAAAGAAAAAGAAAAAAAAGACTGAACATAAAATAAAAAGGTGAAAGGACAAATTAACTGCTGCTTATGATGGAGGCTTTTATGTATATATAACTTATCAGGATATGAGAGATCTATCATCTATCTATCTAGCATTCGATTTGGGCACAACTTGATTCATGACTGGCCTTATTAAGCCGTACTCATCAACCACACCCACCCGTGACTTTGTTCCAAAAATAGCTGAATCTTGTTACGAATATTATATCGTACAGCGGCAAGAAAAAATAATATAAATATATTGAAAAACTAGCAATGTTATTGGTCAGGAAAGAGAATCTGAATCAGAAAACACGCATGTGGAAGAAACAACAAGACATTGTTGGACCTAGAAAAAAGTAGAAAGGGTACACTACCATACCATGTGTTAATGTTTATGCTATGTTACGCACCCAGGAATCCCAGGGGAGATTCCGATTCCACGATCCCTCGTGATAGGTTCGGCACACGTTCAAAATCATACATTAATGTTATGTTTCATTATTAAAACTACGTCCAAATGCTAGGATGTTTTGTTTAGGATGGCTTTCAATACTAGTCCCAAAGTAAGGAAATTATACAGTACAGTATTTGGTTCCTAACCCAATGCTAGAAAACGATTTATCTATACTGGTATAGGCTTCAGCGTTTAGCTGGCCCAACCGAGTATTTTTTGTTCTATTTACTATCGGCTCTTGATGTGAATTCATTAGGCCCAAATAAGATGACTAAAGTGGAGATAGGGAACCTAGTACATATGGTTATGTTTATGAGGCCGACTAAGAAAAAATAAAAGCGTATAAAGTAAATGAAGGACCAACAAATCCTTAGTCTAAGTCTCAAGTTCGATGTCGTGAACGAAAAAAAAGTGATTAAAAAGAAAGATTTATTATAAGTAATCAATCAAATTTTGTTGTGGAGATTAATCATAAACATATGAATACTTTGCATCAATGTAAAAAAACACACACAAAGAAATCGTGTAGTAAGAATTTATTGTGAGGTGGATTTGATAGAGGAAGAAGACCAAAGAAAATCAATTCAATATGCGATAGATTAGAATAATCAGACCTATCATCCTACAATATAATAAACACAAAATGTCATACCATCCAATCCATCCATCCACCATCTCTAAAAAAAAAATTACAAGACAATTATAAGATGTTTAGCAAACTCTAAAAAATTAGAAATGATAACTAATATTACATTTTCAAAAGATCATCATCTAAAAAAAGCTTCAATATTTTACTAGTATCAATATCTGTTAATCGTGTCTTCTAGGAGTTAAGGAAATTAGGTTTATTGAAATCTCCATCTGAAATTGAGCGGCAGCAGAGGAATTATTATGTCTTTCTGATTTATAAAAATGAATTAATAATGTATTTCATGAATTAATATAACAAGATTTGAAAACCAGTTTTATCAAATCACTTTGACTACTATATATAAACAAAATTTGTTACATTTTGGAGGATTAAAAACAAAAGCTATTGTATTTTCTAAGGACTCTAAACAAAAGACCAGTATATAGTGCAAAGACTAAAACAAAGTTGGCAATAAAAACACAGGTAAACATTGCAAGAACTGGAAGCAAAAATTACTATAATTACTAAATTTCTACATATATACCTCAAACATATTTAAACCTTTGATAAATTAATCATATAAAGTGTACATAAAACTGCATAGTCTCATGTTCAATGTCAAAACTCAACATTTTCCTATTTTATATCCTTAGAAACAAGTGGCTCTGAAGCATCTCATCACACGCATTTTCATATGACAGTCAACTGCATTATTTTAGAGGGAAACTATCCATGGCTTCTGGTGGAAGAAGGGTGCCTCTGACCACATGATAGCATAATATATTCGCGCAGCATTTCAAGTATTATGCTGAGAGAATTCAAAAATAAAAAATAAACTATCATTTGAAATCTTAAAATTATAAACAATTACGTCAGTCTATCTTTACAAAATAAATAGATTTTACTTAGTTCCCAAGCAAAACTCATCTCCAACAAAGAGAAAAACACATACGCTTGATAAGATAGATAAAATGAATTGACTTTAAAAAACAAACAAAAATCTCATTCAGAACTCTAAGCTACAGGATTATATTATAATATTATACAAAAGTTAGCCAAATCTGGATCTTTGGCAATTGGACAAGCCCTGACTTAACTAATATCTTGAAAGGAGTAACTCCCCTGCCTCCACCACGTTTTCGTGATCTTACTATAAGGGCGAGAATTCCAAACTGTGTCACAATAAATGACCTGTGCAATATCTGCAATGGGAGTCACAAGCTGTAAGTAGAGTTCACCATGGTTTCACTTTCACAAGTCACACAACACAAAATCAAAAGCAACTTAACAATGAATGAAGAAAGTAAAATTACTCATCAAGGTGTCATTCTCTTTCAATTATTTACCTTTCCCCATCATTCATTATCATCAATATTTTCATCATCCTTCATGTACTTCTCTTGCACTGCCACAACTGTAGATTGTTGAGTTAAGGGAAGCTCAGAATTCAAGTCAGACTTTGACCAGGAAAATGGTCAAAGAAAAATAGGTAACATCATTGATACATGCATGATTATCAGAACACTAATTAAGAGTCATTTCTGCCTACTACTAATGCATTTAATTCAGAGTCCACAATAATTTAGTTAATAATATGTTCCCCAAAGGAAAGACAATTATTGTGTATATAATTTATATAGTACCACATTGTCATCGCTGTTGATACTAGAGGCCTGCCAAGAAGCAGTTAAAAACAGTATATGCATGGAAAGCAATGAACAATGGTAGTTCTGTTATGCAATAGTGCAAGTAATGGTACTTTCTATAGTAAATCATCCTGAGTTATCAAAATAAACACATTAAAAAAAAAAGGATATCTATAATAATCCCAATCAACAGGACCAACGGCAATCTTGCTAAATTCAACTGTGCTTGCTTCCATCCCAACAAATATGTACCCATTGGTTTTGTCTATCAGCTTCACTAAATTCCCTACACTCTCCTTGTCCTGAAAAAGAAACTACAACTTAGGATTCCAAACATTCAGCACAAGCAAATGAAAAACCAGGGCAAACTTGGTGTACCTGAATATCTAAGGCTGAAAAGCTCACAAGACTGAAGTTTTCAATTATGTCACATAATTCCTTTGTGAGCTTTCTGCAAATATAATTATGATATATAGTACTCAGAATATTTTGTCAAAAAAAAAAAATAGTACTCAGAATATTAAAAAAAAAATAGTCTAAAGGATTAATTAGAGAACACAAGAAGGTAATCAATAAGAAAGAGTTAATGATGATGCATACTGACAAAACAATTTTCATCTGACCCATTTAAACCACCATCCTTAATCACCATTTCAACATTTTACTTCAAATTGTAGGCTGACTAACATTTGAAATGTACTCATTAAGAATAATAAAATATGGACCCTAAACATCTGGACAGATTGGATCCTAGCACATTATAAACATTGCAAGTGAGGTAGATGAACGAATGACCCAACATTTTTTTTCATTTCTTTTATAAACTTTTGCTGCACATTTGTCATTATAAGTTGCTACTAGCCTATAACCAATGGAGCGCTCCAATTAGAAATCATAGAATCCAACTTTAGGTGTATGCATATTTATTTCATATTTTAGACTAGTATCTCTCCATCATATTTATCTTTATTCCTTTTAGTCTCATGGAGTATACAGAACCTATTAAAAACAATGTAACTTTGCAACAATTCAAAATGACATTTATGGCCAGGGTAGACAAGATAAATAGCAAGATACAACGATGAATTCTACATCTTACGAAAGGAAACTGTTAAAAAGTATCAGCAGAAGTACCAAACATCAAAATACTCTTAGAAACGAAAGCAAGGTTAGCAGGCAAAGAATCACCACATTGCACATCACACATGTACTTAGCAGAGTGAGGATCCTGATCAAGATGGTGTTGTAAATATGACAAGTCTTGCACGTCTGTATAGAAATCAAGGTTAAAGGCTACAATAATCCAAACATAATGTCAGCATGATTATCTGTCACTGTAACCAGCATAAAATAAAATACATCTAACCCCTGACATAAAAAAATAAGTAATTACCGCACCTAGCTTTCCATAGTTCTCAATTAAATCAATTTTTGACAAGACATTTATGTGAGGGAGTTCTAGATGTAGCATTGTGGACAAGGATAAAATCAATGCACTAATATACTTCCCAGGGTCACTGCAAAGATGGGCATCAATCAAATGCATTGCAGTTAACTGCATAGAAGAACATATACATGAGTTCTTAAAAATAACATGGTTTGACATCATCAAGACATAAAGAACAGAACTATACCCTTAGATTCAATTTCTTTATGAGCTTCAGGATGACATTCTTGGCACTTGAATGGAGAAAAAAAAGTTCCACTTGGCCAGGAAAATCAAAGAGTAGGTAGTGATCATAAATGTGAATACTATTGTCAGGTTACTAGAGTACGTGAACTGAACAAGTAGAACAGTAGTTTGTGGTCTATATAAGGATAATGTTGGAATTTATGGTTTGATTATTTATCCTGTACATCCAGAAATTAAGGCATAATAATAATGCACTGACCTTTCAGAAGAGGTTCCAATTTTGCTTCCAACCAGTCAATATTTTTCTCAAGATAATCCATACAATACACAAGACCTGCTTGTACAAGACGAGAAACTTCAGAATACATACACAGTAAGGCACAACCCATTTTAAAGAACCATTGATTTGCATACTGAGTAACTCGTTGAATTTCTTGACATACACAGCATAATCAAGAAAACCATCAGCCCATGTCTACACTATCAGCAGTTCAATACCCACAGTACTATACTACTGGTTTCATGACATTAGATTATTAGAAATGCAAATTTCTTAAAATAAATAAATAATTTAAACAAAAAGAAAAAAAGGAACCAGCTTACCCCCATTTGGTCCCAGCGAATGTTCCACCATTACATCTCTTAGTTTCACAAGATCCTCAATGTTCACAGCACATTCATAGCTATAATCATTATTAGGGGAAACAATAACAATTGAACTGTACAACTAAAATTTAACACTCTTGGGAACAATGATGTCTGAAAGAGGTAGAAGGAACGGAAGGATACGGTAAGAATCATTAGCGGGATCCAAATTGATAACAGCAACCTTCCTATATTCCAAAAGCAACATACATAAGGCAAACACAATACCCAAATTACTAGAAAACTAACAATTAACAGAATAAAAACATATTCTATCTTATCTCCCTCCCTTTTGATTGTAAGGCTTACCTTCCAATAAGTTGAAGAAACTGAGACATGCCATTGCAGTAAGTTGTTTTGCCAGAGCCAGGAGGACCAACCACTACTTGGCCAAACACCATATTCCTTCCTTCCTTCCTTATGACCAAATGTTATTTCCCTACATAATAAAAACTTAAATAAGTAAAATTAAACCTTGTAAAAGAACAAAACAGAATCTGAGCAGCTGATTTAACCAAACAGCTAGGCATTTTATCAAACAATCTATACGCAATCATGTAAAAGCCAGACGATAAAAATAGTAAAACTAAAGAAACAAATCAGCATAACTAAGTATTACAGCATATAACAACCAGAAGCAGAAATCATAAGCACTAACATGAATATCTATCTTTTAAATTATAACATCGACATCAGATGTAAAACCCAACAACAATCCTTTTAAATTATCTGATGACAATAATAAGTGATCCAAACTGTTCATCCTTAATCTAAAAATTTGTGGACTAAGACAACACCATCTATGACTCAAACAACTATATTCCAAGTTTCCAACACAGCCTTCCCAATCGAAGATGATAGATTAAAATTAACAAAATGTAGGGGTGTTGTGCACTGCACTTCCCAGCACCTTTCACACAGTTATCAGTCCTGAATGTTAATGCCAATGCTAAATCCCCGTCACTTAACCAAGTTCCTTTTCACATTTCGACTGTTAAATTGAGTATATACGAATGCAATCATTAAGAATGGTTCATAGAAAAGAAGTGAAAATAAAAATTTGAAAACAGAAAATAGAGATGATAAACAGAATTCAACAACAACCTTGCCTAGGAGACGAACAAGGAATAGCAGTGGACTCAGTTCTATTAGGGAAGTAAAACGAAATCAAAATAGACTCTCTTTTTTTCTATTATGGAGACTGATAGGTACCCAATAAAGCCCAAAAACTTAAAATAAAAAAATAAGAGGGGCATTCCGAGAATAAAACTCGGGACCTCTCGCACCCAAAGCGAGAATCATACCTCTAGACCAAATGCCCTTTTTGATTATTTATGTTAATATTATAATATAATAACCTAGTGACACTTGACTTTTCTTTACTAAATGCCAAATGTGAAGTTGCCCAGTGTGGGACAAAAACATATGAAACGCAAGCTGTCATCATAATTGGAGTGCTAGTGAAGATTGCAATATCAATTGCACACACACCAAACCCATCATTGTAGGTAAATTATACACCCTGACGTTGATCTCTAAACTATGTTTGGTTGTAACAGAAAATGAAATTGTTTAACTAATACTGCTTAGTATAAAAAATCTTTTTATCCTCAATGTTGATTAACTTTGATTCCACATCACTTGCTCACATCTTTCTCAAGGATTAGAAATTCCAATTGTAGAAGCAAAAAAATAGTCAAATAAGCTTAATCAATGATAGTATCTATGTATTCATAAAATAAGTTTCTGGCAAAACTTAAGCCACAGGTTGGTTCGGTTTTCTATTTATAAAAAATCCGAACCAAACCAAACTTTTGCGGTTTGGTTCAGTTCGGTTTTTGTAAACTTTAAAAAAAAAATACAAACTCAAACTTACTATCATAATTCAAATATGTCCACATAGGTCTCAAAACAAATAAAATTAACTCAAAGTCTTAACTTAAAACATAAAATTATACATAAAAAATTCCAAGCTCTACCAAATGTTACACAAACATAACAACATAACAAATACTTTTACACTAGCCATGTCAATAAAATTAAAAACTGAACAGCAGCAAGGATTAGCATCCATATCAGAAAATTTAATACTAAAACAACAGTGAAGTTGAATTGCACATCAGAAAATGATAATTTTAAACAACAAGTGGAAATTGGATTTCACATAAGAAGAAAATAATAGCCCCAAACAGCAGAGGAATTTGATTGCATATCAGAAGATTAGTAATGCAAACAGCAGAGGAATTTAGATTTTATACTAGTTAATGAAAACTGAAAACAGCAATAAAATGTAGATTTTATATCAGTAAATTAAAACTGAAACAGCAGTGGCATTAGGACATCAAACAACAGCAAAATAGCATTTTATAATAGTAAAATTAGGACATGAAACAGCAGCAAATAGCACTCTATATCAGTAAGATTCAAGGTCAAAACAGAAGTGTAATATAGATTCTATTCGGTAATTTAAAACTGGAAAAGCAGCAAGGTTTAGACTATACTGATATTTTATCTTTTCTTCATTTGCCAATACATACACAAATACAATATGATAATGATATAATCATCTAAGGCTTATTTTAGGCATGGACACTTGGTAAATTATATAATAATTGAAATAGTCTCTTATCAGTTATCACACCTACTAAAAAGCATATGATCTTTCAATTCATTAGCATATCTCTATGGAATTTTCACTACTGTCAGGTGTCACAAAGGAATCTGCCAATTCCCCTTTAAGTTTTTCACCAACAACATTTCCAACACAATAGTTATCCTAAAACTCCATTTCTTCTCAGCAACACATGGCAAAAGAAGAATGCACGATATCTGCAAGTATTTCCCTAAGTCCTCACTGAAGGTCAATTAACCAGTAAACAAAAGCATACCAAACACAGAGAACTGAACCATTAAACATACCAAGGCAAGCGCGTCAGCCGTGTGTGACTCGGTGGTCTGCGAACAGAGAAGGCGAAGGAGACACGGAAGAATGAAGGTCGTCCGCGAAATTGAAGACGCAGCTGCCGCAGTGGTCCGTCGGTGCCTCGGTGGTTAGTGGTGACGCAGCGAAGAGAAGCAGGAAGAACCGCGGCGAAGCTTCCAACTCCGACGAGATTCAATGGTCCGATGAGGTTGGTGCGCCGGCGAGGTTGAGGGCGTGAAATTGAGAGGCAGAGAGAGCTTTCGAGTTTCGCCTTTGCAGGGTTTCTTTCTACTTTCTAATTTTGATTTTTCCTTCTTACCCCCTCAGTCTCACTAAGCTAAAGTCTAAAGCTATTAACATACCAAAAAAAAAAGCTTGGAATTTTGGTATCCTCATTTTTTTAATTTGTAATTTTGAAAAAGTTAGATTAAAACTCACATTTTTTAATTTTTAGTTTTTAAATATTAAAGTAACCAATAAGTTAATGGTTTAATGGTAATTATTATAAAATATTTATATATAAATTTTATTTATTATCATATATTTATTTTTTATTTTTTTATTTTCAATAAGAATTTAATATTTTAAATAAAAGTAAAATAAAGGGAGTGATTTATAAAATAAAAATTAAAACATAAAAAAAATTACAACTAATAATAAGAAATGTTCAAAAATAAATGAAGAATAAATTAAATAATTTTTAATAATATTAAATATTAATTAAATAAAGTTTTATAAATTTTAAAAAAATATATAATCAATATTTTTAATTTTTGTTTAAGATAGGTCGAGTAATACGGATCAACTAGTAACCTATTAGTTTTGATACTAGTGTTTTCAATTAGGTTCAATTTTGATTAGTTTGCAATTTTTTTTTACTAGTTTGATCCATGAACATCCATAACTTCCACTATGTCTTTTAGATTTATGGTAATGTAAGGACGAGTTATTGGATTAAAAGGTGAAACAAATACTTTAATAATGATTTTTTTAAAATTAAAAGTTGAAATATGTAAAATATAAGTTGGATAAAATGTGTTCAAGTATTATTTAAAAATATATATTACTTAATTTTTAATAAAATAAAAATATTTATTTAAATATTTTTAAAAAAGTTGTATTAAAATAAAGAGTTTACTGCTCATACATTATTAGTGTAAAATAATTTTATATTTTTTTCATGTTAATTATACCTCTAACCAAAACATGTAATTGACATAAACAAAAAAAAAGAGGTTAACAAAAATAGCTACAAAAATATTTAAATTCATGATAAATTTAATAATCTATTCATAAATAATTTTTTTTATTTAAATTAGATGATAAATTTTATACCAAATAATTGATTTAAATTTAAATTTAAATCCATTTAGAGTTGTTACATTTAATATTTAAATTTGTTATATTCACAAGGTAATTATAATAATAACTTAAAAGTGTCACAAAATAATAATAATAATAGACAAATTTAAAAACTATTTTTTATTTAAATTAGATGATAAAATTTATTAAAAATAATATAAAATAAAAATTAAAACTCTAAACAAAATCAAACTAACAAAGAAACAAATATTATAATCTTAAAACAATTACAATAATCCTAAGATATAACAAATATTATAATTTTAAGATAATTACATTAATCAATTTAAACTACCTCATTACATTTAAAAAAAAAATTTATCAACTATTATTTAAAAATCATAATTTTATTTTGAATTTTAAGATCTCAAACAAATTTGATTTTAAAAAAATCTAGTTAAAAAAATGAAATTAATATCAAATAATTGATTTAAATTTAAATTGACATTTATTTAAATATAAATCCATTTATACTTGTTACATTTAATCTTTAAATTTGTTATATTCATAAAATAATTAATTATAATAATAACTTAAAAGTGTCATAAAATAATAATATCAGGACAAATTTGAAAATAATTTTTTTATTTAATTTAGATGATAAAATTTATTAAAAATAATATAAAATAAAAATTATAACTCTAAATAAAATCAAACTAATAAAAGAACAAATATTATAATCTTAAAATAAATTACAATAATTCTAAGATAATAACAAACATTATAATTTTAAGATAATTACATTAATTAATTTAAACTACTTCATCACACTTTTTCAGTTTTTATTATTATTATTAACTATTATTTAAAAATCATAATTTCTTTTTGAATTTTAAAGTCTCAAACTAATATTTAAAAAAAAAAATAGTTAAAAAAAACAAAATTAATACCAAATAATTGATTTAAATTTATTGAAATTTATTTAAACTTTTACATTTAATCTTTAAATTTGTTATATTCATAATCTTTAAATTTTTTATATTTATAAGATAATTACAATAATAACTTTAAAATGTTATAAAATAATAACAACGGGACAAATTTAAAAATTATTTTTTATTTAAATTAGATGATAAAATTTATTAAAAATAATATAAAATAAAAATTATAACACTAAAAGAAATCAAATTAATAAAAAAAAAATATTATAATCTTAAAACAATTACTATAATCCTAACATAATAACAAACATTATAATCTTAAAATAATTAGATTAATCAATTTAAACTACTTCATTACATTCATAAAAAAAAACTACTTCATTACACCTTGTTCGGTTTTTTGTTATTATCAACTATTATTTAAAAATCATAATTTCTTTTTAAATTTTAAGATCTCAAACTAATATTTTAAAAAAAATCTAATTATAAAAAAAATGAAATTAATACCAAATAATTGATATAAATTGAAATTCATTTAGACTTGTCACATCTAATCTTTAAATTTTTTTATATTTGTAAGATAATTACAATAATAACTTAAAAATAACAACCAGACAAATTTGGAAATTATTTTTTATTTAAATTAGATGATAAATTTTATTGAAAATAATTTAAAATAAAAATTATAACATTAAACGAAATAAAATTAACCAAATAACAAATATTATATAATCTTGAAACAATTACAATAATCTTAAGATAACAACAAATATTATAATTTTAAGATAATTATATTAATCAATTTAAATTACCTCATTATTCTTTTTTCATTTTTTTTATTATCAACTATTATTTAAACAAATCTAATTAAAAAGTACGAAATTAATATCAAATAATTGATTTAAATTTAAATTTAAATTCACTCAGACTTGTTACATTGAATCTTTAAATTTGTTATAATAACAATGGGATAAATCATTTTTTATTTAAATTAGATGATAAAATTTATTTAAAATATTGTAAAATAAAAATTATAACCGTGAACAAAATCAAACTAATAAAAGAATAAATATTATATTCTTAAAAAAATTACAATAATCTTAAGATAATAAGAAAAATTATAATTTTAAGATAATTATATTAATAAATTTAAACTATCTCATTACACTTTTTTTTAATTTATTATTATTATTATTATTATTATTATTATTATTATTATTATTATTATTATTATTATTATTATTATTATCAACTATTATTTAAAAATTATAATTTCTTTTTAAATTTTAATATCTCAAATTAATATTTAAAAAAAAAACAAAGTCTAGTTTAAAAAAATGAAATTAATATCAAATAATTGATTTAAATTTAAATATAAAAATTTAGATTTGTTACATTTAATCTTTAAAATTGTTATCTTTGATAAGATAATTACAATAATAACTTTAAAAAATCATAAAATAATAACAAATCTGAAAATAATTTTTTATTTAAATTAAATGATAAAGTTTATTGAAAATAATATAAAATAAAAATTATAACCCTTGACAAAATCAAACTAACAAAAGAATAAATATTATAATCTTAAAACAATTACAATCATCATAAGATAATAGCAAATATTATAATTTTAAAATAATTACATTGATAAACATTATAACCCTAAAAAAATCTAGATGGGATGGAAGGAGAAAATATGAATATATAGACAACACGAAAATGATGATATTTTAATTTATAATTAACTGTGTTAGTATATATAGATAAATAATTTTAATAATAATATTACTTTGAATATTCAAATAATTTTAAAAATTGAATAGATTAATTTGTTAAAAATATTTTTTTATTTAACATAAATAAATATAAAATTAATATGGGACTATCAGGTAATATCTAACCAGATGAAAAAACATTCTTTTATAATAGATTAATCATTATTTTCTTGAATGAGTTCAAATTGTGGATTAATAAATGAATTAGATTAATGATTAACTATTAGTTATGCAAACCTATAACAAAAGAAAGAAAGCAAACCAATTTAGAAACTTCAAGTATTTATTATAAAAGTTAATAAACTTATATAAATTGAAGTTATTTTATTAAAATTTAAATCAAATAGCTGAATCTTGTACCAAAAAATCAAATAGTTGAATTGATAAAAAAAAAATCATAATTTTTTTCAATGTTTGACTTAGTCAATTAATCTCCTCAATGTCTTTATACACATAAACTACGATATATTTTTAAATAGAAGAATTTAATACATATATTATATACAAATTCTATTAAAGAACAACATCGTTATACTTGACTTGAGCTGAGTTGTTTAAATTCTTTGAATAATTTTAAATCCTCTTACAATACAATATTCTTCTATTAATCATCTTGCATGTAAGTGATAAATATTTTATATTTTAAGACATTAAATATATAGGACTCTATATTTATTTTTATTTAATTTTTTTTTTTTTTTATAAAACAGTAGGAAAAGTTATATAGAGGAATGTAACTTTCTTTCTTTATTTCAAATGATTTTCATAACCTAACTCGGTTGGTAGGGTTCAGTTAGTCGGACGTTAAAGAAAATAAAGGCGTATGCATGTCGTGACAAAGATTAGTACTAGCCAATAGCTACAAAATAAATTAAATGATAATAAGACCACACTACCCAATTGTAACTGCTATACATCACAATGGAATTTGGACACAACAACTACTACACTTTTGTCCCAAAAAACATGCTTTTTTTTTCTTGATCAAGTACTAAATGCAAATTTTCTCGTAGAAAATAACTTATGAGACATAAAATGTGCCTTTAATAACGTTAGTTTCCTACATTTAATAACGAAAATCAATATGGTATATAAAAAAAAAAAAAAAAAAGTGTTCAATCATCTGTAAAATGGTATAGCTAGTGACTGGTGATAGTCTGATAGAGTCAGGAAAGTTATGGTGCTATCATTTTTGACACATATGTATGTACTATGCCAAGAATGATGAAGCAACTAAAAATAATTCTATTGGGTTTAATTTAGGAAGAGTTGGAGGAAAATGTCAAATAGGGCTTTCTTGTTGTGAGTTCTTTCAATGTTCCACAATTCTTTTTCCAATGAAGCTTGTTACGTGTACAAATGACATAGAGAACAATCCACATGACATTAATAGTCAAGGATGCATGATTTAACAGACCGGAGTGAAGTTTCCAAAAGTTTAATTAAAAATATTTAAACTTGGATTCAAAATCTCACTGGCTTGAGGCCTAAGCTTGAGAGTTTGCATCAACAAGCTGATCAGATATTGGAAAACATCATCAATGACCATAAAGAGGCAAAGTCAAAAGCCACGGGTGACCAAAGTGAAGCACAAGATCTGGTTAATGTTGAGGATGGTAGCAAGCAGGATTTATACTTTAACTAAAAACAACATCAAGGCCATAGTTCAGGTAAGGATATTAATCTCTTGCAAATTGTTGCATAAATATAATCTTGCTCATACTAGTTACTACAGTAGAATTAGTATGATAAATATGTTTTAATTGAATAGGTCTATAACTCGTTGCACTAACCCAATCCAAGTTGACATTTCCAGTTTGGTTTGGACAAACAACTTGGATCGATCGAGCTATTTTTTACTACCCAACCCAAAGTAGTTTAACTTGGATCTTCTCTGATTTCAAAACTAAAAAACTTAACCAAACTTATGCAAGAAAAAAAGACGAAAGAAACGGCCACGACGCTTCGCTTCATTATTGCAACTAGAAATAATTGATTTGATTGGTGATGTAAGTGAAGAAAACAATTAATTATTTCTAAAAAAAACTAATTCAAATTTCAAACACACTATAAATATTTCAATAGCAGATAAACATCATGTAACAAATGTTCTTATACATAACTTAATTTTGTTTACGATTTAACTGGGTGCTGTTAAGCAACTGGGTCTTGTTATTATCATCATTAGGATAATGATAACCAATGACTGAATAATAAGTCTGAACAATAGTAAGAAGAGTTATCAACGCTGCAGCAAAATTGTAACCACGTCTCAAAAACCTTTGAAGACCATAAAACCATTCCGTTATTCGACTCAAATCATGACACGCAACTATGGGAAAGCGCGTGACAAAATTTGTTGCCGAATAAGTGTTCAAGGAATCAACAACGTTGCCGTAACACGAGTCAACACGACCACGGTCAACCCCGTTGGCGATGGAACCAAAAAATTCCACCACCTCGTGGTTATTCATACCCAGCTCGTCTTTAATGATTCCTTTGTTCTTAAGCATTTGAACATCGCTTGCGCAGCATATCAAGTCGTTGAAGAGCAATGCCAGAAAAGTGAACACGTTCGCATACTCTATGGAATCCTGTTCAGTGTTGTTTCCAAAGTCTTCATTTTTTGATTTCTTTCTGTGATGCTCCCACGCGATGAAGCTTCTCCACTTGGGTTCAGTTGTTTGAGTTATACGCACGTGCGGAATTAGCAGCACCCCGTTCTTGTAGCTGAATTGAACGCTGAAATCGTGAATCCTAAACACTGGAACCTCGGAGCCAGGGTGAAGTCTTATTATAACACCAGCGGCTATGAGCCTCGCAGCACATCGATTCAGATGTACTTGCTTGTTATTACTGATAGCACTGAAATCATCCACGTCTAGGACAATTGACTTAGAATCCTCCGGGATTGGAATATTTTGCGACCATAGAAAAGTGGAATGAACAAGTTCAACAACATGTGCAGGGTAAATTCGCTTCGGCAACTGTTGTTGCCAGAGTAGCATCACCATGATTTCTATGCTGTTGCTAAGGTTGCTTTCGGGGAAAAGCAGTTGAAACAACTTATCCAGAATGAAAAAAGGTACTTGATTTTCCAACACTGTGAGGTCGGTCAAGACGGCTTCCATTTCTCCGACTTTAGTCCCTAGATCACTCCCTGAGACAGAGACAGACTGGTGCGGCGCTATAGGAAGCGCCGCGCTCCAATCCTTTTCTTTTGAAATGAATAGTTCTAACAGAAAACAGCCGTCGTAGACCATGATTGTGGCCAGGTCGTACCTGTTAAGTTTGATTTCCTCGCCGTAGCATGCGCGAACGGTGGAGTCTAACTCCAACATCTCGCGCATGCAGGTTTCGAGGATTTCTGTTCCGTCTCCTTTGGTGCGCGAAAGGAGAGACAGCATGCAGCGCCACTTGATCTCTTCCATTTGTTGGAGTTCCCTTTTGCCCTTGAAACGGGGTCCTATGGACACCACCTTTGGCTCGTAAGCACTCTCGTTCCGTTTACGGAGTTCCTCCGGAACAATGCAAATGCTGTACGGTTGGCAATATAAATTGTCTACGGCATGCAACAGCGATTTCGTTGTTTCCCTCCATCTCTTCAAGTTCGCATCTTCGCCCATGGTATGAAACTAAGAGGAAAAAAATATATCACTGCTTAATCAGGAGTTAAAAGACTAATTACAGAGAGAAATAATTAAGGTTTTTTTTTTGTAAAATGAAATATTATAGAGACTTGTAACCCTCTAGAAATAGAAATACTAACAAAAAGAGTGTTTCATATAAAATCCTTAGCAATATCAAAAACTTGATAAATTGAGCTAATAATTAACCAAATCATGCTTAACCAAAACATAATTCAGAACAACCAATTGATTTGTGAGTACCAATTCGCTGTTGTTTATGAGCTGAGTCATCCAAATTGATTAATGGGTCGAAGAAGTGAATCAAATAGAAGATGAAAAATGGCGATTTGTGCAGATGTAAGGCAGAAGAAGTAGCTAGGCGATCGAAGCAAACGAAAAGAAAGAAAAGATGGAAATTATGGATGTGATGAAAAATAATGGAGGCTTAAAGCATTTTGTTTTTACACATAAGTTGTTGTTGGACTGTAGCGTCGTACAATTATGCAACACTTTTATTGATATAAAATCAAGTACCTATACTTTTTTTTCTTTTTTTTAAGAAAATCAAGTACCTATACTTATCCAACATATAAAAAAAGAGTAAACTCGTTAATTATATAATGTGGACATTTTCTTCTAATTAAGTTGGTAGATGATTAAATTAAAAATTTGTCAAGTCAATTGTGAGTCATTTTAAAATACAGGTACAGGATATAAAGTTCTGTCTACAAACGCATGGTGTGGAGGCCCGTGGTGCTGGTGCAGATCATTTTTAAAGACACGATAAACTTTGCTTTTGTTTTTTTACGAAATAGCATATATACATGTAATAAAAATGAATTTAAACATTACTATACATTTGCCAAGTAGTTAAGATAAGATTTAAATTGGATAGATATTTTTTCACCAAAAAATAAAATAAAATTGGATTAGATATTTAATTTTTTTTTTCTGTAAAAGAACTACATCTAACAGCAAAAACACTAATTATAATATTAATTAAAATATATTAAAAACCCACTTAATATACCATATCATGTGATAAAGTATAAAAGATCGACTATAAATTATGTTTATAACAAAAGTGAAATCGCTTGAAAGTTTTTTTTTTTTTTTTTATCATAAGCGTTTAAAAGTCATGTTAATTTTTTTATATTAATTAAAACATGTTATAAATATTCATTTTAAATTAAATAATAATTATGTTATAAAATCATACTTTAACTTAATATTTTATATTTATTTAAATAAATTACTACTCATTAATGTATATTTTTATCTTACGTTTCATTAGAATTTTATTATAATAGCATCTTCTCCATTAAATATATTTTTTTTAATTATCTTTGATTTCATTATACTGTGCTACAGTATTTAAATATAAAAAATAAGTCAAGTCAATGAATTAATTTCGAGGAACCTGGTTGTAAATTTTGTTTCTATGAATTAATTTCGAGGAATCTGGTTGTAAATTTTGTTTCTATGAAAAGCAGTGAGAGAGAAAGTAAAGTGGGCCAAGTCAGTTTCAATAATGGAGGAAAAAGCAGGTGAGGAAGAGGGCCATAAATAAAGTTGTGAATCATGTTTCGCGACCAACTTTGTAAAGCAAATAATTTGCAATTATTTAATCGATACATTACTTTCACTGTTAATAAAGTTGTCAGTTGTAATTTAATATATTTTTTCTTATAATTCTTCTCATCAAATGTAAATTATTTATCAACATTTTTAACATTTTAGTCTTAAATATAACATGATAAATTTATTCAATTTATTTCTTTGATATAGGTAATTTTTAAAAACTATTTTTCAATCGTCAGCGAAAAAAAAAAACTATTTTTCAACTAGAAATAGTTATAACTGGATAAGCCAAATAAGCTAAGAAATGTCGTAAAAATTGGTAAGTGTTTACTTTAAAAAAAAAAAAAAAAACACTAAGCTTCAATGGACCTTCAGATGAGGACGTTCGTCGGCTAAAAGGATTTTTAGAGTGATTGAAAAAAAAAAATGATACAAATGCAATGGTTAAAATACCACTTGATATACTCATTGAAAATTCATGTGATCTTTTATCACTATTCTTAACAGTACTTACCCATCTCTTCTCTTTTGCATAATAAGATTCATCCTTTTTTTAGCATGGAGTTATCTTAGCTCTAACAAGTGATGTTGTTAATGAATTAAATGAGTACATATATAATGTTTTGAAAGTTCATATTCAGTTGATGAAAATGTTGAAAGTACATATATTTTTGTTGATATCAGAGTTGATGGTTTGATCATGTGATAGACTCAGCTCGACAAATATAATAAAATTAATAGTAAAGAAATCTCTTGTATAAAAAATATTCTTAGCAACAGATCCATGTATAGAAATCGAAATTCTTCTTGACATCCTTCCTTTCTTTTTTATCTTTTCACTCGCGACTTTTTTTTTTATATACACAAATATCTTTGACGAAATTAGTTTCGATTAAGTGTCTTAATTGGATACTTATCGAAAACTAGCTTTTTCTGTGTATCGCTATCTTGATAAAATCATGTCAAGATACACAGCTAAAATTGTTTCTTATCAAAATATTTTACAGAAAACTAATTTTCAGTGTATCTTAATATATTTGAAACTAGTTTTAGTCATATTGGAAACATGCGAAGAAGAGAAGGGGTGACCGATGAAGGAGGAAGGAAAAGAGGAGTATAATAGGAATTTCACGCACAAAAAAATTGGAGGTGGAAAGATAAAAAAAGAAAAAAGGATTTGAGAGTGGTTTTTGAATTTTCCTCCTCCATTAAGCTGGCCATGATTGTTGTTGTTGGGCTCATCTGAAACAGATATTTGGTAAAAGGGCTGAAGCTCTATGAAATAAGAAATAGTCCATTACTAAATTTTCTGTTTCAAACAACAACAAAGCAATAACAGAATGAGAGACACATTCCAGCTACCTAATACACCAAAGTCACACACACAGCACAATGCAGCAATTTTCAATGTCAAAAAATAGATAAACCTCCGCGGACTATATAGTATTCCCTCGTTTGGTTTTGTTCACCTAAAATGTGCAATTAGTGCTCCATGTTTCAATGAAAACACTGCAGAAACATCAATTTATATGGACTTCCCATTTTTTCAAACTTTATTATTAAATTGCCTTTTTTTGAGAGATATTGAAATGGACTCAATCAATCACTTGGCTCCAAAACGTGTAATTTTCCCAAGGTTTTGTAACCCTGTGCTTATTTATGGAGAAAATTAAGGGATCCTTTAATAATCTTGAACTAAAACCCATGGTAATTGATTCTGTAATCAAAAGAATAGATTAAAGGTTGCATTGTCGTCATAAATGTAACTCTTGCCAAACAATTATAATTAGCATCTAGTACAAGCAACACCATAAGTTCAAAGGGGTTAGACTCATTAATTCCTCAAACTTGCATTAACCAATACCCCTAAGATAAATGCTAGTATTAGTATTCTTTAATGTACTATTTTACTACAAGGAAAATGTTGTACTTTAAATAAATATATTTCTTTGTTTAAAATTAAAATACAAGTTAGACAACAAAACTCCGACTCTCTCAGTTTACTAATATTCTTTATTTTATATTTTTTGAATATGTAGTTAGAAAAATTCTTTCAACCATCACAAACAAATTACCCCTCCTTTTTATTTATCTGATCTTACACACAATAATAGAAATATAAATATAAAAAGACAAGTGAGGGTGGGTCACTCGTGTACAAGTTCAATCTTGATTGCCCAAATTAATGTCTGATAAGTTGTTCCCAGATTTCAATATGTATATCATATCATAGAAGAGTAGATGTAGAAGCCTCTGATCTGTCGACGGGGAACAAAAATGTCTTCACTTTCTGACTACCATCACTGTTTCTCACTATTATATGACTTGACACCCAATAATACATACACCATACATATATATATATATATATATATATATATATATATATATATGCTGTCAGATAATTTATATATTATATAATTTTATAATTTTAAGATGAAATTATAAAAGATACATTTTTAGGATAATTACGTACTAACACTTTCAAACCACACACTAAATGCTAAATTATTAGGATTTTCATCCACCCTTATTTGCCTTTTCTTTTTTCTATATATTTTCTTGCACATATACTCATCCCGTGTGCATGTATATGACCAATTAACCCTGTCTGTCATAGATAGCTGAACTGCATTTTGTATCTATGAATGGCACTGCCAGCAGATCGAGGGGTCCTCCTCTATAATAATATCAATCACGCAAGGAATGTGTATGTATCTTCTGCCAAATCGATTAATCAAACTGCTCCGTCTCTTCAATCTCAATTTTCAAATCCCGGGGCCACTTCCATTCCAAGTTCCAACCAATTATTTAAATCATGATCTCAATTAATCTGCTATGGATTTTTTTTTATGAATTAGGACCTTCTTATCATAAAATGCATTCTCCAAATCCAATCACATTACACCTATGGGTAAAAACATGCATTTATATATGTACGCTGAGGTTGTGAATACTTTGAACTTTGAAGTAGTCTACTCTTGGGTCCAATTTCTTTCTGTGGGGCCTCCTCGATCTACTATTGTGGAAAGACATGAAACAAGATCAAAACAACAGTAACAAATAAGTAAAGAAAACAATGAACACGTGAGTAGTAAATACTAGGATAACTTTAATTTCCATGAGGACAACTTTCTTCCCAAACCAAAGTTAATGACTAGTTGCAGGGTAATTCATAAAAAAAAAGAACAATATTAAACTCTGAATACTTCCAAAAGCAGCTTTGAAGGCTCAATTTTGCAGCATTAGCCATTCTAAGCATAATCTTTCAAGTTTCAACTTCAAGTCTTCAACTACAATGAGGAAAATAATAAAACATTAAGGATCGCCCTGTCTCGGCCATATGCATAATTGAAAACGTGTTATTAGTTACTATAAAAATCAAACTGCATAATCAATAATTATATTACTACTAACTAATTAAAGTAAAAACAATGGCAACACTATATCTTTGACTGGAAAAAGGTTGATACTTTTTTGTATTTAGGGGTATATATATAGTGGTACTGCTTCCAATATTATTGTCTTACATCATTATGACTTTGATCCTAAAAAGGGGTCAAAAGGGTGAAGCTCATAGATTCAATTCAAGTGTCCACAAACTAAAGAGAAAACAAGCAACCTATTATTTGTGTTCTCCTTTGTGCAATTTCCATAAGAGACTATCATTGTCTTTCCACTTTTTTTACTTTTTGTGTTGAAATTTGCACTATTGCAGCCTTCAGTATCTACCTCTTAAAACACTATACTAGCATGTTAGGAAGACACTCCACCCAAGTTTGGGAATATTTTTATTTTATTTTTAAAAAAAAAGAACTTTTCTTTTTATTTTAAAGGAGTTTTTCAAACCTTTATTAAAATCTCTTTAATACAAAATAAGACGCGCACTATTGAAACTTTTTTGTAAAACAAAATTGTTCTTGACCTCCAATTTCAACATTATGCTCTTTTCATTGTTTTATTCTTTTTCGGGATGGAGGAGGTTTTCTTTTCTTTTTCCTTTTCCTTTTTTGGGACGTTTGATATATCACTAGAAGTGTTTATTTTTAATTTATTTAATTACTTAACAGTGCATAATTAAAATACAATCTAAAAGATTCATCAAAAAAAAAAATACAACCTAAAATTCTGCAGATAGTAAATTCAAGTGGTGTTTATTTAATTCTTTTTGAATAAAATCTCAATTTTGAAATTTATAAATATTGCCGATAGCTGGACTAATTTTATTATATTGTTAATGTTTTAAATTCAAATGGAATTTTATCTACCATATAATGTGGACAAAAATAATATAACGTGAAAAATGTAGTACTGTATTGTTTATGTCTTTGATTTTGAAGGAGGTAAGAAAATGAAACATGTCGGGCAATGGCACATTTTGAAATCAGATTTGAAAGGATCGACTATTAATGGGAGTGTTGACCTTGCAGGAAGAGTTCATGTGATGCATCATAATTCATAAATTGTGGCAACAAACCAAACTATACAATCACCCCATCCAGCTGTAATACCTTTCCTTTTTATCATTTCTTTTACCAATTCAGATTTCAGGTTTCGCAAACAAATATTTAAGAAAACAGGTAAACAAAATAAGAAATGAAAAAAGCTAATTTGATTAAATTGTCTTTTTTTTATATATATATATTAACAAGTAATGGGTATTTGTCAGTTTTATTAATAATTAATCTCAGCAAATTTAACTAATCATGTTTAGTGTAATGTTTTCTTTTAATTATATTTTATTTTATTTACCAGACTCAAACTAGAGACTTAGTTTAAAGAATCCGAATTAAATTTTACACTCATACTAACATGTTAGTAAAATAATTATTTCATGCATCACAAATTTTGAATTTTAGATCCGCCTAAATTCATGAAATTAATTAATACTTAACTCTTCCTTGATTTGATTTTTTTTTATCAGTTTTATTAATAATTAATTTTTGTCATAATTTTTGTATGCGTTTGATTTTACGTTTTGAATACACATTTATGTGTAAATTCACATTAAAAACTATGAAATGACATAAGTGAAACCAAATATACAGTGTATATTTGTTTTAGAATTCATTTGGATGTGGTTGAAATTTTATGTCAAAATTTATAAGTGTAACTTTTTTAATTTTTTTTAAGTGCATTGAAAATATGAATTAAGGTTGAAAAAATCCATCCAAACATAATTATTGTTTCTCAATGACAAGTTTGATCCATAATTTTTAATGTAGTATTCTTTCACAATCACATTTTATTTTAACTATAATTTTATTTTACTCTCTCCATTATTTTATTTTTTTATTAACAATCACTTTTCGATTTATTAGTACTTACTATATACTAATCAGTTTATTCTTTCATTAGATGAAATACATTAATATAATATGGAGACATTTAAACTAATAATATATAGGGATAAGAGTGAAAAAAAAAAGAGCAAAATATTACGATATTTTCAATTAATACATAAATTGTTGCAAGCTTAATTTTAGTTTGATCATCATTAACTTTAGTTGCTTATTGGATTTCTTATTCTAAGATACGGTTGTTTAATTTTATTTTATTTTTCATGAAGGTAAACTATGCTATGTCAGTTCATTGATTTACTCATATTCTATTTTTTATGTACCAAGTACCAACAACCTCTGCTCCAAAACCCTTCCCAGTTCCCATCCATCTCAGGTTTGTGGAAGGTGTATTAATGTCTCGTGAATAGAAATACGGAAGCACTAATTTATAATAATAACTCAGACATTATTTGGAGCTATTTATTAGTACTGTAATATATAGAGAATAGAATATGAAGACTATAATGTTTCTTTCCACAAAAGACAAAAAGAAGAAGAAGAAGAAGAAGCAATTAATTAAAGATGAAAGAGGCAGAGGAAGTGGAAGTTTGAAATTAAAATTAAAGGGAGAGATAGAATAATTAATAACTAGCGAGGAATGCTTAGAAAATCTGAGTTTGAATGGTTCAATAGAAGCTGATCTTGAGTCCTAGTTTTCTTCGAGGATGGAACTGATGCACCTAATTCCCAAGACTCATTATTCGAACTATCACAGCTAAACGACACTTCCGTTATGCCATTTTGGCTATTACAAGGAATAATCGACTCAAACTTGCGTTTCTTGATCAACTTTGATATTTTTCCTTCCTCATCGTACCCTGATGACACAAACTCCATCATCAGCTTGTAGCATTCTTCCACCTTCTCCTGCAACATTTCAATTCCACGTTTAGCTAACAATCATCTAATATGTGATAATTTTACATTAGTTAAAATTTATAAAATCAAGAAAGAGATATATCAAATAAAAAATATGTTATTAATATTTCTCATTCATACTAAACTGAAGTTTATATAAGTGTTGATTTTTAAGGAGTGTGAAAATAATTAAAGAGAATTATTGAAGTTCTTAAATTTGACTAGGGCCCCACGACAAATGAGTTAAGCGATGCTGTTATGTCTTTGACTATTTAGCCATGAAAAGTTTAAACAGTCTCATTTAATTTCCATGATTTAAGAAAACGCCAACAACCTTGTCGATTCCAAGAATACCCAAGAGCTGATCTTGGTACTCCACTCCTAGACGAGGCTCCACAACATTGACCACGCGCATCATCGTAGCAGTTGCCAACACAGAAGGTAGATAACCCATAAATCTTGAATCTGCAATGTTAATAATAATGAGTGAACAATAAAACCAAGGAAGAAAGCATAAGATCTGGTGGTAAGTATTTAATTAGTTACCTGCAAAGACAGAGAGAAGAACCGATTCACATCTTCTGAGGAATTCCCAGCAGAGATAACCCTTTAGTCCAAGTTTCCTTGCGATATAATCAAGAAATGAGAGAGGTGTTACAGGGTTCATCTTCCATCCAAGTGTTGAAAGGACCAAGATTTCCATTCTCTTAACCGTTTTGGCTTCAAACAAGTACTTACTCTCCTCCTCCACCTTCACGTACAGTACATTGATTACTAATATGATCGAAATAGTGTATATAAGTAGGAGATTCGATTAATAAATAGAGTTTAGAGTCACATACTTGGAGGTCAACAAAAAGGGGTACGTGGGTCTCTTCGACTTTAGCAGCGAGAGAGAGACAAGCCACTGCGGCGAGTTGTGTGAGCCAAGGCTTGTTGTTGTCGTTCGGGAATCTGAAGCTGAAGAGGAACCTGTGGAGGTAGTTAACAGCGAGAACTGCGGTGAGGGTAGAAAAGGAATAATGGGCATTGACTTTGAGAATCCACTGAACTGCTTCATCTAGGTTGTGTTGGAGAGAGTTGGAGAGTTGGTTTTGGTGTTGGTGTTGTTCTTTGGAGAGAAGAGAAGATAGCTCCTCATGGTCCCAGAAGAGGTCGTGTTCTAACAAGACAACATCGGAGGGGTTTGTGGTACTGTACTCATCATCCCAATGAATGTGGTCCTCTAAGCAGTAGAGGGTGGTGTCTGGGTAATGATGTGCCATGTTAATTTCTTCTTCTAAGAAGAGGTGGTGGTGGTGGCGTAGTGGCATAGATCTTTGTTCGTCATAATAGGGTAGTAGAGAAATGCTTTGATGGATTGTACATTGGAGACTGGAGAGGTTACTCTGTTTTGAGAGAAGAAAAGAAAAAGCAGTGAAGGGAGTCAGTGACCATTCTTATTTATTCATGACGGGCTTTCCCAAACCGCAGCGTTTCGGGGACAGATATTTTGCTACAGATTTCTTATATATCATTTTTTTTTAACTCAAATAAATTTCGAGTGCACGTTATATAATATAAATAAATACTATCTAAATTGGAATTAATTAATCAAAAATATAAATAAGAGATGTTCATGAATTCCTTTCCTGTATGAAAACACACTTTATTGCGAAAAGCGAAAATAAAAAATTTAGATTATTAGATATATTTAATTAAATAATTAATATTAAAAAATGCACGTAAATTTTTTAATTTTAAAACGGTCATTTAAATCGTGAACACTAACCAACTATTAATCTTTTTTTTTTAAACAACCAACTATTAATCTTAAATATTTATATATGATTAATTATATAACTCAAACTTATAATTTTCATTTCATACTGATTCCTTTTTCTACGAAGGTATATACAGAACCCGAACGATATTTGAGACCGTTTTAATCCTACGAATCTACGATCCATTATTATGTGTATATAAAATGTGAAATTGTGAGTTGAACTAATTGTTCATTCTTGTTTATTTACAAAAATTAGTGATATCACTTGAGTGTCCGTCTCTTTGCAGGTACAACCAAACAAAAAAGTTTATCTTCTCTTAATTTGATCGAATTCCTTCTTTTGGTTTATAAAATTCCAATTTTACCCATAAAATTTTCCCCGTCTACGTAATGCTCGTGTCTTGATTTTTTAAAGAAGCGTAATTGATTATGCTAGAAAGATATTCGATTAGACCAAATAGTGTTTTCAAAAAATTAAAGGGTTGTTTTTCAGTGTGCACTTTCAAGTTTCAATACATATCCATCTCATTTTTTAGATGAAATTGATCAATGTGGGTCCCGATTATTTTCTTTACTTCCATCAGTTAACTTCATCCAACCCAACAACAACAACTTTCAATTTCACTTCATTTCATCACCCTTTCGTTTTCCACTCTCAACTTGGAGCAGAAACTTCTATTCAAAATTAATTTTGGATATATAATTACCAAAAATAGATTTAATATCCATATACCAATTGCACGTCACTTTTAAGTTTTGATGCAAAAGCTATTTTTAACTGTTTCTCCTGGTCTTGGTCTCAAGTCCAAAATTCAAAATCAGTTGCCACTAATATATATACTATAACGCAATACCAAAGAATTGATCTAGTTCATGGACAACTCAAATTTTCTTTATCGTACGATAAAGAGATGTCTCTGTGAATCTGTGATCACCCCATTACAATACAATAATAACGTTGCAAAGTGAGCAGAACTGAAGCAGCACAAAGAGAGTACAGGGATGATGTTTTTCGTGTTACGTACTCGAAAATCCCGTCTTCGCTATCACTCTGTCTATCATGACATGCAATAAAATAATACTATTTTTTCTTATATATACGAGTTGCTACGCCAAAAATACCCAGCTGGTATGCATGCGGTGCGTGTTCAGATGTATCAGTAGTAGTGTTTTTTTTTTTTTTTCAATTCGTTTGATATATCCACAAAACATTTTCGTGCAATAAAATGAGTATGGGATGATGGATACGATAAACTTTTGTATCTCCCACGGAGGGAGAACACATATGTACAGGCAGCACATGAAGGACATGTACACTTAAAAAGTTGTTGTACATTAAATTTGACCTGCAAACAATTGTTAAATCAGATTCAAGACCATATTATTAATCAACTTATTCAGTTAAAAATAAACTTCACATTTTTATTAATGAATCTGGTCTTCGTTAATATATCTATATAATAAACACTTATTATTGATATTTAGAAGTTACTACTCTCTTGAATTTCAATTAATTAAAGTCGAGTACTCAATGAATCTACTAAATATAATATCTTAATTTAAAAGATGATATTTAAAATAAAAACTAAATCTGAAATTATATTATCAGAAATTCTCAAAAAAGTGTTTGCAGCAGTGGAAATTCAGAAGCGTGCGTCTAGTCTATTAACTGAGACAAAGGCGTGTAGTTAATTTTCTGCGACGATAAGTTGCTTTCTGTTTTCTTTGTTTTCGATTCAATTCGATTACATCTTTTTATTTATAAATATAATATAGGCTCAATCTCCAAAAAAACGAAGTGGGGCGCGGGGGTGGGGAAACAAATAAAGAGAAAGAAATGCAGAGTGAAGAAGTGGCTATAGGCATAGCTGAGTCTAACAAACAAGTGCATGCAATGCGACAGGGATCGATGATGGGGGTGAAATGGTAGATACCACATTTTAGCACCTAACAAGGTTGTCGCCTCATTCTAACAATATTGGACCAACTTGTTACTATTACTATTGTTGAGTATGTTGTCATAGGTTTCCAGTTTCATTAATTTTATTCGTCTGCAAAAAAAAAGTATAAATTGTAATAACACTAAAATCTTGCATGATGAGCAACGTTCTCAAAGAGATTCCTCGATCAGCACCTAAAATTAAAGTGACGTATGAGTATGGTTGAATGGAACTGTTATTTTGTGGTCTAAGTTTGTTACTTAACTTTTGTTTTTAAAATGTCTTACTTAAACTAGCTAACCAATTTAGAAGTAAATCCTATGACCTAGCTAGCTTGGTGCAGTTCGCATTACTCTTATAATAATACAAGGTTGTCACTATATTTTAGTATAGCTTTTCAGTGAGTTGCCACATTAATTTAAGCATCTATTTTTATCTTCTTTTCTTATGAGAAGATAATAATGAATTTGTTTGTTTTAGTAGTATATGAGATTTGATGATAAAGACAAAAAACAGCAACTCGGAGTTCACTGTGGTCAAAGTCAGAGAAGCCCCCACTGTCTGAAGGATCAGAAAAGTGGTTGATGATTTCCTTGCTCAATGAAGGAAAAAAAAAAAAGAAGTAACTATTGGGACTCATAATAAATCCTTTTCTGCTGATGCAAGATGCAGGTAGTACTGTACAATGCAGAATGCAGAATGCAGTGGATTAGATTAGCTGGCTAGTGGCTATACATACAGCTAGAGAAAGAGAGATCGAAATTGTAGTAAACGAAACGGGGAACTGGAATGAATATCTTTGTCAATTCTCATCGTAACAGTGTAACACCACACCACTGTTACTCTGCTACTTGTACAACCAACACTATGTGGTTACTCAATTTTTGTTCGCTGTCAATTTGCTATAGCCATTGATAGGAGTCAATCTTGTATCAGGTTTTCTTCATTTTTTTTTTTTTTATAAAATTTTGTATGAGTTGGTTATAATTTGAAGCAATATAAAGTAGAAAAAGATGTGATGCACAAATAGTGAAGAGTTTTTAGTTACAATCAAAAGATAAAAAATGAAGTCTTTTTATGAATGACATTTTTAATTAACTATATATATGTGTGTATTTTTTAAATTAAATTTTACTTTCTCAGTATAAGTTGTTCTTAGTTGAATATGCACAGCTAAAATTCTCTAATTTTATTTAAGTATGTTTAGATTCTCGTTCACACAAGCTATATAAGTAGTTGCTTTTGAATAAATTTGAGGTGAAAATTTAGTGAAACATGGATCACTTAATCTAAACACGCACTCCATTTGTATTATTGAAGTCTTTAATCATGGATTATATTATTTTATCAAATAATTGATGAAAAAAATTCATTAACTCGAGCATATAAAATATACTGTAAATAATTTACGTATTTTTTTTTCTTTTTGTTGTACAATAATAGTATTACTATTTTTAGAAAAAAAAAAGGTAAAGTGGTGGAATTGCAATTTGCAAAGACCAGCTGACTCAGTACTAATAAAAGAAATGTTATGATGATGAAAATATGGGTTGTGGTATAATGGATGGCCCACATGGATCGTCTTCCACGACCACTCAGATAGGGCCCCACAACACATAGATAGATAGGTTAATCATAGTGTTTTTCCGGTAATCATAAAATAACATGTCAGTACATAATAAGGAACCTACCGTAAAAATTAATCATACCCTTCCGTTGACCTTCTACTTCTACTTTTGTTCTTACTCTTTTTTACCCACTTTTCACCGTGCTATGTTTACAAGTTTTTTATAACAAGAAAAAGGGGATCAAAGGAGAGTAAACAGAGTTAATCCATCCAATTGGATTCAATGTTTGAATAAAGAAACATATAGAATTTCATTTTTTCAATAATAAAAATATATTTAAAAGTATGTTGTTAGCCCTTACTGAGTTACTGTACATAGTAACATTTAACAATGGAATAAAATCTTCTGAACGTGATTAATACAATTTTCTATTGTTACCGAGCATTACCAGCATCATTAGTAATACTAGTTCGTAACGGAAGACAAGACATCCCAACTTCACAAGTGATAATTTCTTGTGCATAATCATTTCTTGAAACACAGAAAAGATCGCACTAAAGCCAGAGAATGAAAGTCAAGGTCAATTAAAAAACTTGGTTCAATTAAATGTTCCTCATTATGTAGATTTCGATGTGTAAACTGTTTGTGGTTCTGAAACGAAACACAGCTAAGCATAAATTTGTGCACCAAAATGAACCCCAAAAATTTGTCTACCATTCGGCTGTCCCCTGTCTTTAATCAACCTCAGTTGTTACGGCGTTGACACTTCTCAGCATCGCGTTTTGAATACTACAATTAAAACTCAATTGGGTCGTCCTTTTATCTTGAGATGACAACACTATCATGTTATTAAAAGATTGTTCAAATCTAACACAATCTGTTATCTAAAGCAATCTATGAAACTTACCGTGAGATGAAGGTCCAATAGTTGGACCATAGGAAAAAGAAAAATGGAAACCAAAAGTGAAATTGACAGAATAAAGAAAGAATCGTCGTTCCAAAAAAGAAAAAAAAAATCAACCGCACTTTCAGACAAGACAGTTTCTTATTATTACATCCTGTAGATTGAAAAAAACATCAAATCCAACCCAAAAAAAAACTCGTTTAAGTTTTAGGGCATGTCCACATAGTGAAATGAAAATACTATATGAGGTGAGATCTACGATTTCACATTTTACTTCTATTCAAAAATTTTATCTCCATTCTTTTTATTCCTACCAACCAAACAGACTATTAATCGGTCACACCTTGACACAAGAGAATGATGATGTAATGATGACAAATTGTTAGATATATTAGCAATCATCAAACCAATATATAATGAACGTAAGGTGGCTCTGTTTTTGGATTTAGAAACACATGCAACTAAAAATCTAAAACCAAGTAGAATTTCTCCCCAATTTTGACTTGTGCAATGAACAATGAACAATGAACTTTGTTGGAAAACCTGCACCAGGTCCCAGGCTGAGATCGACCCTTTTGTTTGACTCCTAAGTCCTATTTGTCTGTCCTCAACCACTCCTAAAATAACCCGTGAACAATATAGCTAGACACAAAGAAGAATCAGTGCAATCGTAGGCTTCCCATTTTCCGGAAATTTTATAAATTCTTGCTATTTATCTTTAGGCTTTAGTTCAAAAAAAAAAAAAAAGTCTAGTTGCACATCCAATGTCTCACTCTCAGATTAAGAGTATGTGACGGAATCTGTACATCAGTAGAAAATGAAGGGGTGACTATTGAAATGTGAGATGCTATGGTAGCACTATTATTTGTCTCCTCCATAGTTTCATTTATGACCAGGGAATTGAGTCCACATGACCACATTCATGGCAGAAATATCCTTCAAGCATCTTAGCAGTACAACATTCCATGCTAAATGCAGAGCAACATCTAATAAAGATAAATCCTAACAAACAAGCCAGACATCCCGGTAAATTGTAATCTACTACCGTTTACTTCACAAATTGTCAGTTTCAATACATACATATCAAATACCCCAACGCTTAATAAGATCTCTAAGAAACCTTTTATTAACAAACCTTTCTGCACTTATTTGGTACTTATTTTTAATGTATTCCTCAAGGCACACCCGATAGGAGAAGTCGATCCAGCTACCATCATTTCTTACAACAAAAAGGCATCTTGGGAAAATATACAGAGGATGATGATCAACCTACAAGAAAATAAAGTCACACAGTCTTCACTTACCGCCAACTTTGAGATAGAATAAATCAAATAAATAAATGATAGTAGCTGAAGTTTAATAGTCTCAGTGCCAATCATGTAAATCTAAGTTTAATAGGAAATGCATTTGAAAAACACAGAAGCTTACAATTAAAAGAAAAATGCTGAATGAGAATGCAAGAACATTCAATTGGATTTCAGGCTTTAGCTTATCAAATATCAATATTCGAAGTCAAGTAACGAAGGATAAATTGGCACCTAATTTTAGAGGGGCTACATTCCTTGATAGTTGGGACTTACGAGACAAACTTTTGAGTATTATCAAAGCAAATGTGTTTATCATGTCCTCATGTCATCGTACCAATTAGCAAAAATGCTATTTGATCTAATAATTGACAAGCCAACAAATGCAAAGGAGATTAAAATTGAGCATAACTACATTCATAAGGTTCCAGCGGAATACTTATGCACGCCTAATGTTATCAACAGCACAATAGTACATTTTATCTGATTGCATTGATAACCACCAGTCAATGATATCATCCACTAATCCACAGGGAACTAAACAACACCACAGAGCACTTTTCCTTAGTCTCTTGTGCACCAGTAAAACTACAAGTGATAATCTTGACATGGCATAGCATATTGGCATTGGAAAAACTTTAGAAAGATGTTCACTCCAAATGAGTGGTTAAAATCTAAGATATCTAATAAGTAATAACACTGTACTTATCTACTTTTTGGAATGATGTTATCTACTTTCTTAAGGCTGTGGAACCTTTGAGCCTGTTCTTAGTCTTGTTGGTAATTAAAAAATCTAGCAAAATGTTACACATGTGAAGCAATGCCTAGGACCAAGGAAGCTATTCAAAAAGCTTGTGAATGGAAATCAAGTAAAGTACAAAAACATATATGCTATCATCAATAGAAGGTTAAATGACTGATTTTATAGAGTTTAATACGTTGATTGTGAAAATCAAGGTTATCTAGTCGAGAATTGAATCATCACTCGCTGAGCTAATTTTGAAACTGTTCTTAATCAAGCATATTATTCAGTTGAGTTACCATAATGGAGTACAACCCAGTTCCGATTTTATCTTCATAATCTGGATGGTAAATAAGAATATTCTCTACCACGACTCTTTCATCCTCCATAGTCAGTATCTCTCCATTCATGTACCTGCCAAAGAGACAAACGTCGTCGTTTTTAATAATAATAATGAAATGATTTAATCTCATAATAATACCTATCTGAGTAGAGAATCTGCTTGGTTAACGTAACGATTGGCTTAATGTCCTTCACGATCTTCTCTTCTTTTTTCCTCCATTCGGGGTCATCCACCTCCACGCTGTTCGAAGTTGTTTCTTCCGGTGATGACGTGGCACTGCACCAGAGACGGTGGCCCTGAGGCGCCGCGACGGTGAACCTTTCGAAGCTACGCAACCGAAGGCGGTGAAGCAGAAAATGCCTAGCCGCCATTAGTCTCTGACTCTGTGTGTCGAGTTCAAATTCGATGTCTACTAACAGTGGTGGGTTCAATTCTCTAGCTACCAAATATAGAGGGCTTTTGCTAATTACACCACGCGTTCACAGCCTCGAGTACTTATATGATTGACCAAACTAATGGGTTGTACTCGAGGTTTATATAATGCATAATTTATGATATTAATAAAACTTAAAAAATATTATAAAAAAAAAGAGTAATGTGTAGAAAATTCTAAAATATGAAAAATAAGATTAGTGTTTTAAAAAATTGAAAAAATCTATAAATAAATAGTGGAATGTCTTGAAATTTTTTTAAAAGAAACAAAATTTTTAATATATGAATAAAAAAGAGTAATGTCTTAAAAAAATTTTAAACATAAAAAAAAAACAAGCAAAATATATTTAATTTAAAATAAAAAAAACTTAAAATTTTTAAAATATGAATAAATAAAAGGAGTGACTTTAAAATTTTGAAAAAAAAAGAAATTTTAAAAATATGAAAATATAAGAATAATATCTTGAAAATTTTAAAAATAAATAATATAAAAAAAATATCTTTAAAATTTTAAAATATGAAAAAACAAGAATAATGTATTGAAAATATGAAAAAACAAAATTTAAATTTAAAAATATAAAAAAAAAAACAAAATTAATTAGCTTGAAATTTTGAAAAAATATAAAAAGTGTAATGTCTAAAAAAATTTGAAAAAAATGAAAATATTTAAAATATAGAAAAAAGAGTAATGAAATTAATTTTTTTTAAATGCAATATTTTAAACTATGAATAAACAAGAGTAATTTTTTAATTTTTCAAAAAAAATAAAATATGAAAAAAATATCTTAAAAATTTATATTTTTTTAAATGTGAAAAAATAAGAGTACCCTCTTCAAAAAATTTAAAATATGAAAAAAAAAAAACAGCAGGAATGTCATGATTTTTTTTTAAATGAAATTTTTAAAAACATGAAAAAATAAGAAAAATATCTTAAAAATTTATATTTTTTTAAATGTCAAAAAATAAGAGTACCCTTTTCAAAAAATTTAAAATATGAAAAAAAAAAAACAGCAGGAATGTCATGATTTTTTTTAAATGAAATTTTAAAAAATATAAAAAAACAATAAGAATATCTTAAAAAATTTGAATTTTTTTTTTTAAATATGATAATTCAAGAGTCATGTTTTGAAAATTTGAAATAACAATTAAAGTTTTAAAAATATGTAAAATAAGTTAATTTTCTTTAAATTTTAGTATAAAAATGAAATTTTTAAAATTTGAAAAAATAAAATAAATGTCTTGAAAATATGAAAAAAAAATAATATGTAAAAAATAAAAGTATTGTGTTGACAATTTTGATAAAAAAAAATTTAATAATACAAAATAACAAAGTAATGTCTATAAGATTTGAAAACAGGGAATTTTAATTTTAAACTATGAATAAACAAGGCTGTTGAAATTTGAAAAAAAAATAAAAATAAGATTAATAAAACCTTTAATATTTAATGTTTCATACTAAAAAAAAATCTTTGAGTTTCTTACTAAAATATTAAATTAAAATCTTAAATATTCAGAATTTCATTAATAATATTGATTATTTAGTTTTTTTTAATGAAATCTTAAAGTTTCATATAAATTAAAACATTGAATATTTAAGAATTCTAAATAAACATTGAAATAAGAAAAAATATTTAATATTTCATGATTGAAACCTTAATTAAAGGTTAGATTAATAAAATCACAATTTTATCATAAATCGAAATAATACATATTTAATATTTTATTAATAAAATCTATATATTTAGTATTTTCTTAAAAAATAAAATTTTATAAATAAAATCATTAATATTTGAGATTTCATAAATAAAATATTAATATTTAAGATTTTATTAATGAACCATAATTATATAGGATTTCATTTATAAAATATAAATTGCACCTTAAATTTTAAAGACATAATTCTATAATTTTTTGAATTTAAAAATATTTAAAACATTACCTTTGTTTTTTAATATTTTTAAAATTTTTATTTTTTTCAATATCTCTAAGACATTTCTCTTGACTTTGTTTTATTTTTTTAACTTTTCATTTTTTTCAAAAAATTTCAAGATATTCCACTTATTTATTCATATTTTAAAAAAATTCAAATTTTGAAGACAATAATTTTACTTTTTTCATTGTTTTTCAAAATTTTAATGACATTACTCTTAATTTTTTATACTTTTAAAAATTTCATTTAAAAAAAAATTCAAGATACTACTTTTGTTTTTTTTTTATATTTTTTAAAAATTTTCATTTTTTCAAGATATTATTATTTTTTTATCATATTTTTTGAAATTTTCATTCTTTTAAAAATTTTCAACATATTCTTCTTGTTATTTCATATTTTTATTTTATTTTTCAAAATTTTTAATACATTATTTTTGTTGTTTCATATTTCTAAATTAAAAAAAAAAATTAAAACACATTACACTTTATTTTTTATATTTTAAATTTTTTTAAGAAATTAATCTTATTTTTTCATATTTTTAAAATTGTCATTTTTTAAAAAATTTTGAAGACATTTATCTGGTTTTTTTTCTTCATTTTTTCAATATCTTGTTCTTGATTTTTAGTATTTTTTAAAAATTTCAAGACAGTCATTTTGTTTTCTAATATTTTTATTTCTTAAAAAAATTGCTAGACATTTAAAATTTTTATAAATGTTTATTTTTTTCCAAAATTCTTAAGATATTTTTCTTGTTTTTTTATATTTATATTTTTTTTTTCAAAATTCTGAAGACATTGTTTTTATTTTTTCATATATTTTTTTAAAATTTTAAGACGTTTTTCTTGTTTTTTAATTTTTATTTATTTATTTAAAGATATTATTATTTATTTATTTTTTTAATTTCAAGATATCTCTATTATTTTTTATATATATATATTTTTCAAAAATTGAAGACATTCTTTTTTTTTTTTCTTTAAACATTATTCTTATTTTTTTATATTTAATTTTTTTTCAATATATTAAAGATATTCCTCGGTTTTGATAAGGAAATGGCAGTTGCAATCAACACAGCAGCACCATTTGATTTTTCTAAAGTTTCCATTATCATTCCACGCATTACTATTCTTCCATGAGTCACACACTTCAAAGAAAGCAACTAATTTATGCACCTTACCTTACGTCGTGGTACGAAAAATGCTTAAAAACGGATTCAGCACCATTTTTAATTTAGTTTTTAAAATTTATTTGTTTCTTGAACACATTTAAAAGCAAATATCTCTTACACATGTTTAATTGGACTGAGAAGTTTGACATATAGTTTTTTTCTTTTTTTCTTTTTCTGCTGAATGGTTACATATAGTTATAGGTACTTGAAAAGAATACAAGAACAAAACGAAACTATATAATCCAATTTTTTTTTTTAAACAGTTATTAATTTTGAAAATTTAATTGCTAAATAATTTCGAATTATTTTAAAAGTTTATTTAAAATAAAAAATAAAAAATAAAAAATCCTAAGTCTACTCCATAGTCCACTCATGACTCAAGTACGCGGTCCACGCTGGATTATTTCTGCTTAGACCAAATTTGTGTTTGTGTTTGCATTTGAAATTTGAAACTTCAAATCCGTTATTACGAAAATTTTAATAATTTTGTTTATTTTTAGCACCACTCGCCTTCGTTATTATTGTTATGTTATTTCATAAAAAAAAAAAAAAAAACTTCATTGTTATTGACTTTTACTCCGCCCTTTTTGTTGGAAGATACTAGTAGTATTTAATTTAAGATTAAATGCATAATTTAATTCTTTCAAGTGTTATGAAATTTCACTTTAGTTCTTGTATCTAAAAACTTATTAAATGGCTTCAAATTATCAATTTAGTATATGTTGTTATGATGCCGTTTGTGCATGCTTGGTTAATTTGGTTACTATTTATGTATCAAGTTCTTAATTTTCTAAGTAATGTAATGTTTTGTTCACTTTATTTTTAACTTATAAATAATTTTTAAATAAAAATTGTGTCAAACATCAATTTATAAAAATTTCTTAAAATAAAAGTTATTTATTTTTAATTAAATTCATTTTCATATTTCTTTTCGAATTTTAACAAGGTCAACTTTTGACATAATTAGTATTTTTTTTATTAAAAAATAATAATAATTAGTTTGTTAATTTTTCTTAGCGAAGAGAGTCAAGCTCAAGATTTCTCAATTTGATTATATTTTTAACTTAGCTTTTAAGTTAAAAAATAAAATAAAATTAACAAACAATTTTTTATTTATTTTTTTAATTATTATTTTTAACTTTTATTTAAAAGTAATTTATAAATTTTAAATAAATTGAACCAAATGGAGCTTAGAATACATTCTCAATTTAATCTTTACGCATGTAACACTCTTAATTAGTATCATGGAGATCTTAAGAATGTGTTACACATGTCCATCAAATTATAGCATTTTCAATAGGAGTGCTAAATAAGTTGTTTAACCTTAAGCAACGGTTGATTGATCATTTTTTATTATTGGAGCAAATAACATAAAGGTACTTATTTAAGTGTTTAAAAATTATTATCATAAATAACATTTTTTTTTAAATATTATAGAACCCGCAAAATTAAATTAAGTAATTTTTTAAGCAATCTTAACATTAGAGTGAATTATTGAATAGAGGGTTTAAATCTACACGGAACTTGAAGGTTCACAAAACTTATCTAATCAACTTGTCTAAGTAACTGTGCATTATAAATGCTCTTACTAGGAATGTATTTTAATATTTATATACACATCTAAAAATTCTGCAGGTGATGGAAAGATTAACGAGCATGTAAAAATAAAATCTGAGAATCCAAATCTGTTTGACTCTAAAAAAATAATTATATCTTTAACCTTTATCTTAGAGATAAAAAATGATATTTATCATACATAAAATAATAAATTAATCTAAAAGATAAAGAAAATATTTTTATCATTTTACATTTTTTTCATAAGATTATTCTATTGCTTTCTAAGATAAAGATAATTCATATTTATTCTATAGAATTATTCTTTTGCTTTAAGATAAATATAATATTTTTATCTTTTCACATTTAACTTATAAAATTATTCTCTCACTTTTTAAAATAAAGATAAATCATATTTATCCTATAAGATTATTTTTTTACTTTTTAAAATAAAAATATTATCTTTATCTTTTTACATTTTTAGATTATTCGTCATTTAATAAATCGTTGATAGTTGGATTGCTAAAATAATCGAATGATACATAACTCTTCTAGCTTAAGTGTGAAGAGGCTAAACTTATTCTTATGAGACTATTAATTCTTGGTAGATTGATAATTATTCAATCAATGAAAATAATCGGACGGTATAAAATTATATTATAATATCATGTAAATAATTATAATTTAACTATATAAATGTCTTTTAAAAATAATATCTTTATAAATATAGTATTACTTAAAAAAATCCTTCCTTATTTAAAAATTTAAAAAATGCGTGCAAGAAAAGAGATCACCAGCTGCAACCCTAGAGCACAAACACCAGCGCCTGCACGCACGCTTCGTCTGATTCACTCACACGTGCCGCAAAAGCGAGCGAGACCCCACGGTAATCCGGTGAGGAAGCCCATACCATATGACTGGTCGCGGCAGTACCGTTTTAAAAAATTTGTCCACTTTATCGGGTCACACCAAAACAAACAGAGCACAGAAAAAAAAAGGTATAATGAATATCGATTTCAATTCCGCCACTGAACTCTGAATCCAAAAAACCATTCCAACGAAGAAGATGAACCTCGAGGAAGAGTTAGTTAGTGGTTTCGTATGAGGAAGCTTCCAGGCTAGTAACGTTGAGAACCTTCATTCTCAAGTTCTCCACCGTTCGTTTTCTCTCTCGTTTCCCTAACCGCCGTGGATGGGACAATCTGTTTCCTCCGCCGCTGTCGCTAGCCGTCGCGAGAGGGACCAAAGCCACCGCTCCGTCAACGCCTCCAAGACCAGATCCATCTCCTCGGTTTCGCCGATGGCCGGTTATTCCTCCGGAGCCGGCGAAGAAGAAAGCGATAACCGTCGCATCGAGGCGGTTACCGATGGAAACACGGACTACATCTCCGATCTCCCGAACGAGTGCTTGGCTTCGGTGTTTCAGTTTCTCAGCTCCGCCGATCGGAACAGCTGCTCGCTTGTTTGCCGGCGGTGGCTGCAGATCGAAGGACAGAGCCGTCACCGCCTCTCTCTCAAAGCTGAATTCAACCTGTTTCCGGCGATTCAGTCGCTCTTCTCTCGGTTCGATTCGGTGACCAAGCTCGCGTTGAAGTGCGACCGCAGATCCGAGAGCATAAAAGACGACGCGCTCGTGCTTATCTCGCAGCGGTGCCCTAACCTCACGCGCCTGAAACTCCGCGCGTGCCGCGAGCTCACCGACGCAGGAATGGAAGCGTTCGCGAAGAACTGCAAGGGATTGAAGAAGCTCTCGTGCGGATCCTGCACGTTCGGATCCAAAGGCATGAACGCGGTGCTCGACAACTGCTCCGCGCTGGAAGAGCTCTCCGTGAAGCGCCTCCGAGGACTCGCCGACGCGACAATGGCGGATCCGATCGGTCCCGGCGTGGCTGCGGCGTCGCTCAAAACCGTTTGCCTGAAAGAGCTCTATAACGGACAGTGTTTCGGAACGCTGATTCTCGGCGCGAAGAATCTGAAAACCTTGAAGCTTTTCCGGTGCTCCGGTGACTGGGACCGGTTGTTTCAGCTCATGGCAGATCGTGTGACGAATATGGTTGAGGTTCACGTCGAGAGGCTTCAGATTAGCGACGTTGGATTGCAAGCAATCGCGAATTATTCGAGCTTGGAGATTTTGCATCTCGTCAAGACTCCTGAATGTTCTGATATTGGACTTGCTGCTGTTGCAGATAGGTGCAAGCTTCTGCGGAAGCTTCACATTGATGGATGGAAGGCGAATCGAATTGGCGACGAGGGGTTGATAGCTGTTGCAAAAGGTTGCCCTAATTTGCTTGAATTAGTGCTAATTGGGGTAAACCCCACTAAGTTGAGTTTGGAAATGTTGGCATCTAATTGCCAGAATCTTGAGCGGTTGGCTTTGTGTGGAAGTGATTCGGTTGGTGATCCTGAGATATCTTGTATTGCTGCAAAGTGTGTGGCTTTGAAGAAATTGTGTATTAAGAGTTGTCCTGTTTCGGATCAAGGGATGGAGGCATTGGCGAATGGGTGTCCCAATTTGGTGAAAGTGAAGGTTAAGAAGTGTAAGGGGGTTACCCCTGAGGGTGGTGATTGGTTGAGGAGGACAAGAGGGTCAATTGCTGTTAATTTAGATACTGGTGAGGCAGAGCTTCAGGAAGCGAGTGCTAGTGATGGAGGGGCACAGGAAAATGGTATAGAGTTCCCTCAAATGCCTGCCCAAATCGCAGCGGCGGCAGCAGCATCAGCGTCTGCATCGAGCAGCACGGCTCGGTCTGGTTTGTTCAAGTCGAGGTTAGGGCTTTTGTCTGGGAGGAGTTTAGTGGCTAGCACTTTCAGGAGATGGTCGGGTGGTAGCACTAGTGCACGCCATGGTTAGGGACACAGGGCCAAAGCAAACCTAGTCTTTGACCTTTTTTCATTGTTTTGGGTTGTTTCATTTGATTTTCATATTTCTTGTACTTAAATTTGAAATATATGCCGTGTGATGTTATTGCCTTTTGAATTGAAAGCTTCACGGTTGCAAAGTGACAATCACATTTCTTTTTCTTTCTCTCTTACAACTGTCTATGGTGCTCTACATTGTTTGGTAAACTCAGTTATTCTGTGTTCTCTCGTAACATCATCATTTATGCATACAGGGTAATACTATACTATATGTTTAAAAAGTAGGAATATAAAATCTCAATCATATGCAATACCTTGTGTTGCTTGTTTGTATCTTATAGACAGTCTTTCTCTGTTAAATTTTGTCTGATTCATATTCACATCCCCTAGCCTACTGCACAAGTGCACCGTATTGTGGCAACTCAACCTGGGATTCCTAGTTGATGGATTGGAAACTACCTCATGGCTAGTTTTGCAGAGGATAAGGATGATTGGCTTGTATATGATTTATGATTGGATGTGGGGAAACTTGACTCATGATGACTCATGAACCTCTTGTATTTAGGTTTCTTCATGTTTTGCTTAAGACTTCTGTATGAGTTTGACATGATTTGATTTTCTTGGCAGAAAACATGTGGTGACACTTTATTTGTGCATCCATTGTCATTTTGGAAGACGAAGATAAAGGCAGGTGATACAATTTTTGATTTAAAAGAATATAATGAAACTGCTTATTATTGTTTGATGTACCCTGTATGTTGTTCATAATCACTTCACAATAAAATCAATGCTGTTTGATGTTAAAAATCTCGAGGGTATCTGATCTCATACATAGTCTAGGACTTAACAGAAAAGGGTCTAGTGGCTCTATATGTTGCAGCCTTTATTTTTGTCTGAAGTTTCTTTGGTCAAGATCATAATTTTATTGGAAATCATGAGTTAATTTAAACGTCATAGAAAGCACATCTTAGTGTATTTCAATAATAAAAAAAAAAATCATTTTTACTTTTTTAATCAGTATCTTATGGATGTTAGCGTTTGTGAAAAATAAATAAGCATTAAAAAGTTTACCAGAAGTTGGTCCAACGACTAACGTGTTCCAATAATGTAGATTGCCATTTTAACTATGTCAAGCATTAAATCACTGACGCATTAAAATAAATATCTCCATTCTCCATTAAGTTACTGACCAGTTATATTGGGTAGAAGTTAATACCAAGCAACATTTAAAATTCTTAAGAGTGAGGACAATCATTTTCTTAATTAGCGAAGTCCTTTCATCCGTAGTTAGTGGGAACTACCACAACTTGTATAAGAAAAAAAGTGAGTACTATCTTTTACGAAATGATTTTCGCTTAAAACACACAAATGGCTGATTTCCATCAAATTGTTTTACAAATTTTCAAGTTTGTAATTAAATTTATTCAAAATCATTAATTTCAGTAAATTTTACTTCTAAATCTATAAAAAATAATTATTAAATAAAAAGGGTGATCCACCAAAATTGATGTTTTTAATAAAATTTTGGTCAATCATAAAAAGGTATTAGAAAAAGAGTGTAAGAAACCTAGAATGCTAATAATACATTTTTCTAATACATTATTATTATTGATTAAAATTTATTAAAAATTACAAATTTGTGGACTTGTTAAATAAGAAATAATCCAAAAAAAAAAATTATGATTTCCCAAAAAGAGTGCGTTAAAGTGTTGTGGCCATTTCTCATAAAAACAATTGAATTACAAAAATTTTGCATCCTACAAGGAACAAGCTTAAAATGAGGAAAGAAGCCAGTAAATGCCAATTCTCAAGGCGATTTAGCCAAAGTACATTTAAATTAGATAAAAAAGTAGAACTGAGTCTTACAATCATCATGATAAGAGATTCTTACAAAGAACCTAGAGGCATCCTTTAAATTATAGCTTGATAAATAACGATAAACTAATTAAGCTCATGTGTCTCAGGTTCCAAAAAACAAAAAGATAATAATCATCTGTTACTTTTGCACTGCTGGCTACCTTAAGATGAGTCGATTGAAGATTGTAAAAAACTCTATGGATTGGATGCAGTGGCACCGGTTGAGAGTTGGCCAGGATGAAGAGAGATATACACAACCCGATATAGTTCCACTACTTTGTTTTCTTCTCCTTTTCAACCTTAGGTTTTTGGTATGCCATAATCTGACTCAAGATGGTGAAATTTGTTGCGACGCCAATTACATAGCCCAGTAGAACTTCAAAAGAATCAAGGAAACAGTCACAATTATATGAAATATTAAACAAATGAATTTACAATGGGCAATACTGCTATAAAGACACAAAAAAGTCGATGATTTTGAAATGGATTAAGTATTAAGTCTAGGAGATGGAAGAAATGGTTTTGAAAGAAAAACATGTTCAATTTTGTAGACAAAATGATGGAAACTATACATGGGTGGGCTTTCAATATTACCATCATATTTAAAAGGAAACTCTTGATTGAAAAGTCACCATTTTCTCAGCATGCATTAAGACTTACATCACAAGACAACATTTACACAAGTATATACAAGTATTAAACATGGAATTTGAATCTTCTGCTCCTTAAAGCTCAAGAAAATCAAGTTTATAGGGTGCTCGAGTCCTCAAGAGCTATACCCTTCTTATTCACTAGATCATCCAAGAGATATGTGTACTATATGTTACTATTTCATATAATATTGTATGATGTGCTAATGTGCCATAGATTCATCCTTAAGAAAATCAATGTCTTGTCTTGCACAAGGACGGAAGGACCCACAATTTCTTGTGTAGGGAATCATAAATCATGCAACATATTGTTATTTGTTAGTCTTTCTTTGGAAATAGCAATGTCATATTTCTAAGTCAAAGATCCAAATCCTAGCAATCAATAATAAAATGTAGTCTTTAGCTACAAACAGTACTTTAGTTGTTTGTCACTTATTTTTCAAAAGCAAAATTAAGAACAATTTCATATAAGGGGGGGAAATACACACATGACCATGGGGGAATATTGTTTGAACCATTTTGTAAAAACACAATGTTTAAATATTTGCTTTGATGTAAAGTGTAAACCACTTAATAAGGTATACCATCTTTCTCCATTGCCAACATCAAACCATGAAAGCTACCCCCCACACATGCACACACACACAAAAGAATAAAAATATGTAGCTTAAAAATCAGAAATTAAAAAAGAAAATGTTTCATTAAACCAAATAGGCTCCAAGCTTCTCAAAACAAATAAACACTATTATTAGCACCAAAACTGAGTTAACATTCATTGACAATGATGACAACAGCAGAAGACATGATGATGAAAACAAATTAAGCAGCAAGCCTACCACTTTTCGGTGCATTTTCTTGGATGGTGGTGAATACTCTAACTGCAAGAAATAAATCAGATATATTAGTACACAAACAAACACAACTTTAACCTAAATTTTATTAAAGTCATAATAGCTTACCCATCGAACCTCCAAAATTCATAAAAGAAGTTATGAAGCTGAGTTCCCCTGTACTTTTGTTCTGCTCAAACATAGAAGTTACCAGTGATGAATAAGAATGATGAAACAAATTGTCTACATACTTCATCAAATGAAACATTTTATACATAAAACAACTATAAGGAGAGTAGAGGCATAGTATGAAAAAATTCAGCATAACCACTTCAACAGATTTCAAAGCATCCCAGCTTTTCATTACACAGAAGCAGCAAAAACTCCTAGTTTTTCATAAAAATCCAGGCATTCAATTCCTTTAATGTAATTAGTGTCAACTGTCAAGTAATCCATCATCAGAATCAAATATTATATACGTATGTAAGTACAATTTTTTTTTTATAAATTTCTTGATAACTAGGTGTTTTTCTCCAATATAGCAGGAACACAGAACAGGCTTTTATGTTTCCACTTACAGAAAAGTTTTGCCATACTTGTGGGATCCTTGCAAAGAGAAAGATTGCATGCTGGGATGCCTACAAAAAATCATATCCACATCAAGAAAATACTAAGCAATGAGAACATAGTAGCCAACATAGTTATAAAATAAAGGCTAAAATGAACACAAAAGATTCTGTTAGAAACAAATATAAAACCATTTGTGTATCTTCACCTATGAGTATGGCCTAACAACTTAAGCTTTAAGAATATTTCATTAATGAAATGGTATCAAAGCCTATAAAACCAAGTGGTCTATCTAGAGTTTGATCCTAGCCACCCTCATTCTTCTAATAAACAAAGTTTAATTTTAGCACAAGGTAGGTGGGCTTGCGTGAGGGGCCATGTTAGAAATATAATATAATTCAACTGTTTTCATCTACAGCTTAAACTTTTGGGATAGTTGGATCGTGACAGATTCAGTTGGAGAAAAACTACGGCAGCATAAGTCATTGTATGCTCAACATAAAGTTATTACTCACATACAGAGCCTCAAAGAGGACAGGATCAATTTGACCAGCTAAGACAGTGGGTGCTGCAGCACAATATCTGAAAACCAAAGCGTCAAGGAAATGATCGAGAACATTCAATTATATTGTTTATTGCAGGAATAAAACCCAGTTCTTCAGCAAGCAAGTAGGATACATCAATGGCCGGATCCATGTTATTGCATGCAAAGGTCGAGAATAGTAGTAGATTACGGCAACCAATACTAAGGCTGTATAAAAAATAGAGAGGAAGAATCAGTCAGATAACTTCAAGAAAGTGGAAGCACAACATAGCTATATAGCTATACCTAACAAAAGAGAGATTAGTACAACTTGCATGATCCAGGACCTGTTTGGGTAAACTTCTCTAGGAAAAAAAGATATAAAGAAAAAATGAAATTAACTTATGCATAAAACTAAAATTAGCTTCTCCAATAGCTTATCTAAAAGATGTGGGACTTCTACCAATTAGCTATTGGAGAAATCAATTTTAACTTATGGAGAAACTGATTTCATTATTTCTTCATATTTTTTTCTCCTAAAAGTCCATCTAAACATGTTTACCCAAACAGACCCCTAATTCTAAAGCCTATGACTCGTGCAAGTCCTAATTTCACATTATTATATTTGTCCACTGCTTGTTTTCTGTCAAACGCTAAACACATTGCACAAGTCTGTAACTCTTTAAAACAACAACACACATCACAATTTCACGCAAGGAAAATTCGTACTATATATATCAGTTCTGCACAAAGAACATAGCGATGAGACAAAAAATAAGAAAAAAAAAAAAAACTATTAGCACACCTTGGATCAAAAGAAACAACAACTCTCCGTACGCCGAAAACGGAAGGCCTTTGTGGAGACAGTAAGCCAAGGAAATGGTATATCCAACAACTTCAAGCTCGAAGGATATCATGCTAAGGCCTCTCACACTCTGATGCTTCAGAATTTTCATAATCTGAACATTGATGCTTCCGAATTTAGAAATCTCGTTATAATTCTAAGCTAAAAGAGGCTAAAGCATGCTTATTAGAGCAACATTTGTCGAACAGAACAAAACAAGACCCTAACGCGTTAACGATTAGTAGTGAACGGAATATTTGCATTAAAAAAACACGCAAAATGAAATGAAATGAAAAATTGAAGAGCGTTAACGATGAGTGCCTGGGGGAGTTTGACGGTGGTGGAAGCGGCGACGATGGCGTAGCCGAGGAGTTTGGAAATGAGAGGGAGCAAACAATCCTTCTCCGGGAACTGGCCGCGGCGGAGAGATCCGACGGCGCAGCTTAGATCAATCCCTAGATACTCCATCGCTCTTCACCAAATCGATCTGAGGAAAACGCTTCTGTGAACTACGACTTCTTTTCTTTTGACGTGAATGAATGAATTATGGACTCAAACTACACTTTCCGATGAGGTGTCTGCGAAGAAATGTGTTTCTTGTTCGTTTTTCATTCGCTCACTGTTTTTTTGTTTTTGTTTTTTCAGTCTTTTGTTTGAGTCTAATTAGAATATTTTATTGTTTTTCTGTTTATTGTATAAAATCTTTAAAAACAAAAAATAAAATGAAAATAAGATTTTGTAATTAAAAGATAAAAACAGAAAATGAAAAAAAAAAAAACAGAGTTATAACGACCTTATTTTGTTAAAATGGTTGGATAAGAAACTAATAAATAAAAATAATGTATGTGTTATATTTAGATTTATAATAAATAGTTTAAATTGTGATATAAGGTTATTTTTAAATGAAATGGATAATAGTTAAGAACAAATTACATATTTAGACAGAGATAAAAGTATGATAAATTGAAACGTATTACGGATTAACCAATATTTGTATTACAGATTTCTCAATCTGTATTCCATTTGTATGAATATTTGCGGAGCTGCAACGACCAAGTGATAAATGGGTGCAACGTGCAAGAAGAGACAAGATGCAGAGGCTTTGGGAAGAGAATGGGGGTGTAGTATTTTTTTTTTTTGTTACAAGAGGGAAATGGGGGTGTAGTAGTAATTAGGAGAACACTGCTTGAAACATAATAAATAGTCCATTTGAGTTGATTATTTTAGCTTATGAGGTGTATCAAATTAAAAATGTGGTGCATTAATAATTGTCTCAAGTCTGTCTAATAAGCCCAATGTATACATTTTCTATGGCCTGAAACATAGCCTGGTTAGATAACAAACTTTATTTTTAAAAGGCTAAGTCTATTTTAGCTTGAAGCAAAACGAGTGTTACTAAAGATATCATATAGTAAATGGGTTTTGATCCATTTAGACATATCCGCAAATTTTATTTAATGAATGAATAATTTTTACCCAAAAATCTTTTATGACATTTTCTATCTTAAATATATAATTATTTGAAATCATTCATATTTTTATTTTATTTTCAAATAATTATATATTTAAGATAATACTCATATTATTTTTTAATTAGTAGAAGGCACATGTTCAGTAACAAGTCTAGTGATTCAAACTATTAAAGAATTTGTGACTTACAAAAAAAGTTATACGTGAGATACTTGAAAAGTAAATATAGTCACAAATGCTCTAATAAAATTTGACTTCACCCTTAATGGAGAGTATGAGATTTTTTATTGGAGTCCTAATTTTATTTATACTCTTTTAATGGATGAGGAAACCTCTAGAATTTGTCAAATTTTTTAATAATAATATTTTCTAGAGCCCTAAATCCTATTGCACTAAAAAAAAAAAACATATCGTTTGAGTAACAATTCTTGGAGAACTCTTGCAAAATATTGTATACTTTAAATTAAATGAAGCTATAACCATAGATTTTTTTCTAAAAATAATTATTTTGGCATTGAGTACGACATATAATAAAACTAACCAGTTTTGAAATAATTATTTCACCAAACGTGAGTTGTCATTGGTATTGGTATGTAACACCTTTTAAAACTCAGACAATGAAATATTAGAACAGGGAAGTGAAGAACTGTAGATATAATAGGTGGGTGGGTAGATTTTGGGCCCTGTTTGGGTAGCTGCAATGCAAGTCCATCCACTAGTCCAGTACATACATTAAAGTAACCATCATCTTCTTTTTATGGTCATATTTATTTTTCCACTGGGCAAATTTATTTTTGCTGATGAGTGTATATTGGGTTGCATTGTACTGCGGTTGTGGTCCAACTGTAGCAGTTAAGCTGCTTGTATTACTTCATTTTTACTTTTTGATTTTTCTCAGTTTATTTTGAAAAATATGCTTTTGAGATTTTAAAAAATTACAAAGTTATATTATAGCTATATTTTTTAAACAAATCTTATAATTTGATTTATTCTAAAAGAAAAGGCACAAACATGAGAGTTGAGAGACAACAAAGATTGCACCATAATTTTTTGTTATTTTAGGTTAGAAATGCTGTGTGTCTCTTAAAAAATTAATCTCGTTTGTGATATTTGATTAATATTAATTCAAGACACACGATGAAAATTAAATACTGTGTTTTTTGTTTTCTCTTAATTATTTTTTTTTTGTTTTCTCATTAACAAGATGGTTACATGTGAAGACAACTTAAAATAGATGACACTTACAATAGATACAAGTAGATAGCCTAGTAACAATGTGGTAGGGCCAACCAGGAACCATCAGCCCAATCGTTTATTAACCTGTTTGGATTTTGAAAAGATAAAATTGCAGAAGGTATAAAGATTAAACTTTAGCTAAGGATTACTTTTTCTACAAAGATTTAAATAAATCATCATCATCATTAGTTATTACTACGTTTTGAATGATACCAATTGACTCACAAATTTCTTAAAGTACTCGTGCATTATCGAGCAAGTCAATTGAAACCTCGTTTTTATCTTTCAGCAGCATATGAAGAAGGGGTAATTTTTTTTTTCAATTATGCACCATTTCACACATGCTCAAATCATTGTTCAACATGAATAGAGTTATCAAAGTGAAAACAAATCAAACTCTAACCATTATTCTATGTTCTCGTTGAGCAAAAACAAATTATTCTATGTTCTCTCACGTTTTTCTTATTGAACATTGTAAAAACACTGCTTTTTATTTTATTTCTTGTATTCAACCACACACCTCAAGAGGGAAACATGGTTTAATTATTCCTTATTAAGAATTTATAGTCCATACTAGGAAAGGATGGAGAGACAGAAAGTGGCAGAGGAGGAAGCATTTTCATGCAAACAAATGGAAATAGCAAATCAAACTCTAACCATTACCAATGTTTTTTAAGGATATTTGAATTATAAATGTTCATCACCACACCAGTGACAAAACAGAAAGTTGAAAAATGTCCAGGTCCCACTCTAAAATTACAACTACACCAACTCTCTCAAAATTGGAGCTAACACACTCTTTGTGGTCTCCAACTGCAAGCTGCAATGCAAGTGGGGTACCATTGACAACCTTGTGTTGTTGCATTTTGGCCCTTTTTAACCAAACTTTCTGCCCCCTACCCTCTCCTCTCCTCTCCCCACTCTTTTGGACAATGGAAAGTGGACAACCATTCCTTGATTGTCTCTTGCAGAACACTCTCAGAAGCATTTGCTCATATTCCACTTCTCCAACTTCTTCCAAGTGGGTGTATGCAGTCTTCTGGAGGATAGTACCCCGAAACTTTCCTCCACCTAGGTAAGTATTAATTTTCGAAAACTTATATACAATTCTCTAGGCTTGTTTTTGGTGATGTTCTTCGATCAGAATTGGAATTTCACTTCAGAATCCGCGTTAACATTTAATGGAAATCTTTACTAAGCGGATGACTGAGATAAGACTCTAATTCTGATCGAAGAACAACTCTAAATTTTGTCATAAGTAATTTAACAACATTTATAGAATGTGTAAGCTGAATGAACCACATGTTATGACCACCTATGTATGTGGATTTTGGTTTGATGTTTAATAAATTATTTACTTTGGTGTAGGTGGGAATTTGGAGCGACAGCTCTTGATCGCTCAAAGGGAAATAAAAGAAACTGGCAAGTTTGGTGGAACTGTGATAAACCATAGACAATTTTACATGACATTATTATTATTATTATGGTGATGTTTTGTGGTATTTGAAATAATGGGGTGGTTTTCTTTGTTAGGATCCTTGTATGGGAAGATGGTTTCTGCGATTTTAATGAATGTGAACAAGGGAGGAGGAGTGGATACTTGAACCACAAGTTTGGACCTGAACTATTCTTCAAAATGTCTCATGAAGTTTATAGTTATGGAGAAGGGTGAGAATAACATTACTCCATTTTTATGTTTTTGGCCATATTTAAGAAAAGAAAGTTTATTACCTTTTCCTGAAAAATAAAAAGTGTAGTGTATTCTTATTTGATATATCTATATTCTGCAGACTAATGGGGAAAGTGGCCGCAGATAATAATCACAAGTGGGTTTACAGTGACACTCAAAATGGGTGTGAATCTAGCTACATTGGTGCGTGGAATGCTTCAATCGATCATGTAAGGGAAGTAGCTAACAATAATAAGTGAAAAAAAATGCTTTTATTTTATTTCTTATAATCTTACATTTAATCTTGACAGCAACCAAGGACATGGGAGTTTCAGTTAAATTCAGGTATTCAGGTTAGTACATTCATTCAGAAGGGATTCAGAAACCTGTGTTAATAGCAGAGTTTACATTAAGTTTTTTATTTTTATTTTTTATATACAAATTTGATCTCACTGATGTTATCAAATTATTATTCATTTTGACAGACTATTGTTGTCATTGCTGTCAGAGAAGGCTTAGTACAACTTGGTTCATTTAACAAGGTCTTGGTCTCTTTTTATTTCTACATTTTGTTCAAAATCCCATTTTACTATAACTAATTAAAGGATTCTTTCTTCAGATTGGTGAAGATCTCAATTTAGTCGTCAACATTCAAAGGAAGTTCAACTACCTCCACAGCATACCAGGTGTATTTTCCATTCAAAGACAACACCTACCCCTTCAAAATCCATGCATTGCAAAACCCAATCTACAAATGATGGAAAGCAATGAAATGACTACTCTATCTGCCTATAATGCCAACCAAGTAACAAGAGTACTCAATGGAGTGCATGAGGAAAGATCCAATTTTTTTTCCATGATAGCCATTAACTTGGGTAGGAATCCACCACCCCAGAATGGAACAATAAATGTTCTTTCATACAATCACTCACAAGTTCCTGAAACCAACCATAGAGTGAAGATTGAGGAGTGCAGATTTCATGCTGCTGCTGCTGGAGATCAGAACAAAAAGGCAGGGTGGTCCTAAATAAAATAAGAGAAATGCTAATCACATATACTTTCGAACACACTCTACTATTAGCTTAAATTTATTGCAAATTACAAAATTTTCTCGTTTCTTATTTAACGAGTCACACTCGTTATTTTGTAGTTTTTAATAAATTTTAGCAGATGGTAACGAGTGTGTTAGAAAGAATGTGTTAAGCAGGGTATTCTATTATCAATGTAATCCTAATTTGAGATGAGAATAATCACCCCTTTGTTTTAGTAGTCGAGTATGGACTACTACTTTCTCTTTTGCTCATTAATGCTAAATAAATATAAATGCAGAGCAGATATAATCTGCTGCTGCTACTTCATTTCATTTGTGCACTACATTTCACCTTAATTTCTTTGTCGTGAGAAAAGACGTTGATGTTGTCTTAACACCCCGCGACCAAGTTGTTTGCTGGATGATATTTTTGCCTCTTAATGATTGCAAAATGGTAACAGCAAGGCAATAATTGAAAATTGAAAGAAGAAGAAAAAAAACTTCTCCAATAGACATTAACAAGTCTCATAAACTAACTATCTCCATTTGTTTTTAATCTGTCTTACTAACATAATCTATTATGATTGACACATAATTGTTTCTCTAACTTAAATATGTTGTTAGAGATTCTATCTCTAAATTTCTCAAAATTTGTGTGTACCAAAGAATATGGTTAAGAAAAAAAAACTCTTTAAATAGATTTCAATACCTTAAAAAAACATTTTTTAACTTTTATCACCAAAAATAAAAAAAAACTATTTTAAAATGTTAAATTATTATTTCTTAAAGATTTCTTGGCACAAGTCTTTAGATTTAGAATTAACTATCTTAAAAGTTTTATTAGATAAAGATACATAAGTATAAGTACATGTTTAGATTTTCATTTGAAAATTTCAAATATTAAATTATATGAATTCCGAAATACATTTAATTGTCTATCGCAAATGAAACACAAAAGGAAGGTTATGATGTTTTTTCAAACTCAGGATTTCCATATGTAATCCAAACAAATTCTAAATGGTTTTAACTTATACATTACATTTTCATAGATAACCATACTAGAAGCACATTAATTGCAATTTTTGTAGTCATTGTCTAACCTATGATCCCCAAGCTATGATGGCCTCAAGGAAAAAAAAGATAAACTAAACCGGGCTGGATCTTGTGTCAGGCCTATCCATCTAAAGTGAGGTGTCCCATGTCATGGGCTGGTGTTGAAAACGAAATGAAAGAGTGATAATTCAAGTCTGCATCAAGCAGCTGTTCAAGGCGACAATTAGTCTTTTTCCCTTGGTCCCCAACACCACTCTTCTATGCTCAAATTCTTAGCTATAGATACACGGATTTATTAAAAGGATATTTGAGTTGCTTCATAATGAAACAACTAAAAACATTTTGTCTATCAGATAGCTATATATACTAGTAGAGCCATTGGTTAAACTCACAAATCATCTTATGTTAGGTATGGATAGACGGCCCTTACGCTTTACTATATAAAGGTTTTGTAAATTTTGTATCACTTACCTCGATTGTCAAAGTTGCATGATTGGAATTTGAAAGGGAGCTTTACATTATCAAGTGGTGTATGATAGTTTCAGTTTAACTTTGATGAGATTTCAGATCCAAGTTCGACTATGTTACTAAGTACTTAGATCGAGAACTTTATCATTAACAGTAATCCTATTCGATTCAAAGAAGATTGTTCCATTAAAGGATTATGGTTTAGAAAAAAAATGGTCATATGTAAGTCTAATAAGATAAGTTCAAATAAAACTGAGTAAAGATAAATATTATGTGAAAAACTAAAATGAATATTTATTCTTTTTATAAAAGAAATCGTCATTAAAAGGGACAATTTGGTTGTTTTTTTTGTTTGTATACTATGAAAAATTTAGCATAAGGAAATGGTAGTTAACCTAAGATTAGAAAGCAGTATTTAATTCTACTTTACTTTAAAAAGACGAAAATAACATCTCCCCTTGTTGACTGATCCCCTTAAACAAAAAGGAAGAGATATTTTGGTTGGGACTTTGAAGAGGAAATATATGAAAACTCTACAAGTAGAGATTGGGAGATTGAAGGGCTTTAAGGCTATTCCAATGTGGGTAGAGTCATGCACTTATTTAATTGACGAAGAGGACAGGGATTTAAATTTACTTTTTAAGGCTAAATTTACTTTTGCTTTCATAGGCTAGATTGCAAATACTTAATTATGAAAGAATTAATACTGAAATGCTTAATTGTAAACTATGACTTACAAAATTAGTTTCAAGATTAATATTTATTGTAAGATATGCCTTAGTAGTCAAATTTCGTATTGATTCTTATGAATAAATAAATAAATTGTTAGGGATATGAAGTTGCTTGTAAAAATAAAATAAAATATGAAGCCGTACCAAAAATAAATAAATTATTTTACTTATCCCCTTCTTTAACTGATGGGTGTGAACAAAGAGAAAATGAAATAGAATAGAAATAAACTGATGAGAAAATGTGTGAATGAAGGTAGAGTATGAAAAATAAACGTGATACCTAATTCTAAAGGGGATGACAACAAATAGTACACGTTAAAAAGATGAATGTGTGAATATGATTACCTACCTATTTTTTTTGGTGAATGATTTTTGATAACTTACGGGGAACAATTTCTTTTATCATCAAACACAATTCAACAAAAAAATCTTATAACTAAAATAATTTTCAATCCACCTTCCAATAACTTCCATATGATTTAAGTTATTAATTTAATTTCTCAATATAATTTTTTTATACTATTAATCAAACAAAAACCATCTTAAATATGACTCTTAAAATAACTACATATTATATAAATCAACAATTTACATATGATTATATAATAATTAGATAATAGTAATATAATCCTCTCAAAAAAATAATTCTTGGCTCTCACAACATTCTAATTAAATTCTTTTAACTACTTTTTTTTTTGTCAAACAGTACATTTCCATTAAAATCAAACATCATTATCGTTTTAGCCCACATATTCACAAGTTGCCATGTCAGTAATTCCAGCAACCAAAATATCATCACAAGTCAAAACTTAAGCAGCTAAACTGAACACAGAATACGACAAAGTAAATTAAAGAGGGGAGTGATCCGGTGAATTCCAAATGTAAGCAAATAAAATAGCAGAACTTGGAAATATGGGAATGGTACAAATTCAAATATTGCTGTTGCATTGTCACATAATCTACAGAACTTTGAAACTAAACAGCAATGATATATGTTCGCCATTTGGAATTTGAATACAAATACAGTGCATCAATAATATAACCCTATGTACAAAGCCAATGTCTCTGACTGAAATTTGATACAGAATATCATCTATTTGTATCAGCAGTAAAATAAAAATGGCAAAGATCCTTTTAATGTTACGTGCAGCAGCATTATGTGAAGGTAAAGATGAAGTGTATCAACTGGTGTTTTAGTCCTTCGTCTTTCATCATTGGCCCCATCCTTCCTTCTGCACGTTCACATTTCCTTTGACTGCTTAAGCACTGTTGACCTTGTTCTTACGTCCAAAGGTCCAATGGGGTTTAGCTGGAGTACGCCTCAAAGCCTTCACTCCAAATGGGTTGTTCTTGCTCTGCCATACACACAAAACTCAGATAAGCATAAGAGAAAACAAGTTATTCAAACACAAGGAGTTTAATGATGATGTACTTATAGTATAAAATGTTAGTCAATCACTATATAACCATGATTTGTGATTGACCGACAGTATAAAACTATTTTACACTGTCAGTATAATAATCATTAAACTCATAAAAGTTTAATATTGATGCACCGACAGTTGCAATATGTTTAATATGCTATAGAATCATTGAGTAAGACTAAGAGCTATGTAAATGGGACTTAATCATCCATCAAAGGCTAAAAAAATAGCCAATGGTTGGTTAATTCAACCTGAAAATTCAGTTTTAAATGCCAGTAGATAGGAAACATTAGATAGTCTTGGCATACCCTGAGACAAGTTCCAGCATAAGTGTTGCAGATGGGATAGTCATGAGGGCAACAACTGTAGTGGTCATCACAGCAGGTAGCGCCTTCAAGAGGACAGCAGCCCCACTCGAAGCAAGCGTTCCCGAACTCAAAAATGCAGCAACAAGTAGCAGCATCGGAACAGCTGTAGTAATTGTCACAGACATTCGGTGGCCTCACGGGTGAAGGGGGTGATGGTCCAGGGTTGGGGGGGTTTGGACCATTCTTAATGGGATAAGATGGCTCAATTGCGATTCCACACTTGCCTGATCTGCTGTTAGCAAGATTTCTCTCTAATCTGATGTATCCATCCTCTCCCCAGCTAGGACCCCATGAATTCCTAACAATCCAATAATCATGACCTTTGTCTGTACCATACCCAACAGCCACGACACCGTGATCGAGTGATGTTCCACATCTACCACTGAATACACCCTGACAAAAGATGAAGTATACTAATAAGAAAATTCTGCTGTCAACACAAAGTGGAGAATGAGAATGACTTGGAGGATAAGCCAATTTGCCAGAGCAAAACCACTTATCACATATTTAATGAACATATGAGTAAATTGGTTTCTACCAGGTAGGTTACAATGAACTTATATAAATTTTGTAAAATTGAGTTATGAAAGAAAGTGACTTATGTAGAGAAACTTATATCAAAAGCAAGTTTGTAATAAAATTTGAATTTAAAGATAATGCACTGTCAGACAATCGGATAACATAAAATTGTCAGTGCCATCACCTTTAAACTCATAAAATTTAACCAAGAATTTTTAACTAACTTCAACTCAAACTTGCTTATGGAACTAAACTTGATTTTAAGTTGATGCATTCCGGACATGATTTACTTTTGCACAGTCTAACTCGCTGCTCTAAACGTTTAAGGGGTGAAACACTCCTCAAACATGATATATTAAAAATCCACAATGGATTGTTCATTGTTAGATAATTATGCTTGGATAATCTTGAATCTTCACATTCTACTTCTTTTATGCAACATGCACACATTTCTTTCCTAGTTTAAGAAAGAAATTAATTCAGAAACTTACAGAAACATATAATTGAAATTCCCTGCCTCCTCCTTCAATAGCCACACTCACTGGCTGACCTGCAACGGCCTTTTTCAATGATATCTCATCATAGGCAGGAACATCTTCATAGCCATCAATAGAAACAACTCTAGCATTTTTCTGCACATTAGCCAAAAAACCAAAAAAAATAAAAAATGAATGTAAGAATTTGAGTGATGAATATCTTTTATAAGCATTTATTGTCATCAAATAAACAAGATCAAGTTACTATTTACTAACCCTAGATGTGTCACATCTAGCATCAACACCGCGGTAAGGGTAATCCTCTTCGGAATCAATGCCGCCATTGTTGATGATGAACTCAAAGGCATAGTCCATGAGTCCTCCATTGCATCCTTGGTTATATCCATTGTCACAATCCACCAACTCTTGTTCTGATAATGAAATCAGATCACCAGTCACTATCTTGTTTATTCCTTCCACAGCACCAATTGCTGAGAATGCCCAACAGCTCCCTTCATAAAAAAATAAATTCAAACATTAAGCAAATCTCAGACTAAGCTAAGTTGTTAAAAAAAATTATAGGTTGTTTAGACTCATCACTGCCAGAAACTCATTAAATTGTTAACATACAACGACTAAAATTGTTAAAAATCTTAACTATATCAACTATCACGGGCCATCATGCTACTTTTTGTAATCCTGACCCAATTATTTAATCATAGGGACAAAAGGGTAGGGGTGGTGGGTCTCAAAAATGAACCTTGCATTAAAGTTTCAAATCTAAGGAACGCAACTACTTTCTTTTAACCACAAAGCCAAATAAAAAATATTAAATTTATTCTGCAGATATTTTTAGTCCAGATATTAATAATAGATCATGTGGATGTTCAAGCACCAGCAAAACAAAAAATAGCAGGCAAACACAAACAAAATACAAACAATTATTGACACGAAATTAATTTTATAAAGCATACAATAAAAATTGATTCACGATGATTTGATTTTTTTTTTTTTTACAGTACACGATGATTAATCATTAAAAAGTAAATAATTCAACCTTTTTTTTTTTTTATTGCAAAAGGGGTAAAGTATATGGTATTATGTAGATAATTTTTTTTTTCCAGATATTAAATAGATCGTGTGGATGATCAAGCAACATCAAAGTAATAATAAGCCGCAGATAAACTGGAAAAACTAATTTTAAAAACATAAATTAAAAAATAAGTAAAGAATATAACTTTTTTTTTTTATTAATTTAATTGAAAAAAAAGGGTAAAGTAGAGAAACGTAAAAGAGAAGACTTTTAAGTTTTAAGAGAGAGTGAGCAGTAGAGTAGCCATAGTGGTTGCTTACCACAGCCTCCTTGATCTTTGACTGGAGGAACAGCACCTTCCTTCCTCCAATCAACGGAGTCGGGTAGTTTGTCACCGACACGTGGCGCGTAGCGGTTGCTTGGGGTCTTGCCGAGCCTCCGGTTCGGGTTGATCTTAGTTCCCAAGTACTTGGCCCTGTACTCCTCGTTGGTCAGATCCGCGAACCGGTTAAGTCCCACCTTGTAGGTTCGTTCCTCGGAGTTGTTGTGTTCGTCGATGAATCGCAGGTTGTCCTTGAAGATCTGGAAGCGCTTCTCCTTCTCACCGAGCGCGTTGTAAACCTTGCCGTGCTTCACCAGCCACTGCTCGTACAGCGACATAACCTCCTCGTCTGTGCGCCACGCGGCCTTGTCCGAGTGGGCGTTGTCGTAGGAAATTATGGACATGTCCAAGGCCGATGAAACCGCCAAGACCGTGAACAGAAGCGCGATCGCCATTTTCATGGTCGCGGACGATGTAATAGAACCCATTGAGATGTTTTTGGAGAAGAGAGAGGAGAAAAGTGAGAGTGGGGAAAAAGGTGCAGTGAACGTGGACCTTATAAAGACCGATAGGTGAGGAAGGGTTGGATTTTTTTTTATTATTATTACAAACTATAATAATTGATCAAGATTAGGTAGCGAATGATATCCTTGAGAGACGTGGACCTGAATTCGTAATTATAAAATGAGTAATTATTATTTAAAATATTGATATAAAATGAATAATTTAACGTGGAGAATAACATGTTTGGTTATGGGAAGATTAAAAATAAATAAATGGGGTAACTAAGCTAGGTAGATGGATTGAGGAGAGTTTTTAAGATGCATATAACTATAAACTTGATCATTATTTATCAATAGAGAAAAAAAATCAATATATGCTGAGACACAATTTCATGGTTTTTTTTTTTTGTACATGCAATTTCATAATTTTATCAAATGTATTGTTTGTAGATGAATTTCAAACAAGAATAATTATGCATTATAAGTTCTCTTAACTATTAAGTAAAGTAAAAATGAAATGTTTTTTTATGTTTTAATCTGTGAAATGTATCTAAATTTTTATTTAATATGTTAGTATATGATAAGATTTGTAAGAAGATAAATAAACGAATTAGTATTTTAAAAAGATACATACAGTATAATATTGCTCGTCAACTAATACACCATGTGTGCACAGTTGCAATTGAATCTTACAAATTCTATAATATTGCATCCTCGCGGTTCACGAGACGCGAGTGCTTGGAGAGTTGGAGCGTAATTTTAAAGCAGCGAAAGGTTTTTAAATTTGTGCGATGTGCCCCTTTTCATTGACATGAAAAATATCTGGCCTTATTATTACCATAAAATTAAAAGAACTATGATTAACTTTTGTGATTTTCAATTTTAATTACCTTTAAATATTTATATCTCAGAAGTAATTTTTAAAATTCAAATTATTTATACATTCATTTAAATTAAAAAAATATCATATTTATTAATATAATATTAATAATTAATTAAAAATTAGATAACTTATGATTTAGATCTTCTACCATTTTCTTAGAATTTAATAAATATATTATAAAAATGTTTGATAATTATGGATCATCTCGATCGAGAGAGTTCTGTTCTAATACAGTTATTTTAAAATTGTAAAGAATTTCGTCCGAAATTAAAAATAAACTCGGTGCACCATCTTATATTCTTTTTTAATTGTTTTTACATATCTTAGACTCTTTATATTTTGTGAGCGTAGTCTGCATTTGACTAAGCTTCAATTCACCAAAAAAAATAAAACAAATGACTAGGCTTCCTTGTGTGACGATAAAATCTTTATTAAATAAATATTTTGCAGTCAATTTCTCTTAGTCAATATATTAAAAATCTAAATACACGCATAATAACTAGAGTAATCATAAATGTATTTAATTGAAACATTAACAAAAAAAAAAGTTGGAAGCATTTAAAATAATTGTTTAAATTTATGAAAGTGCCTTATATTAATTATTTTATAAATTATAGTGATTACAGAAACTGATATGCGAATGAAAACGTACCACGTCTTCTACCTCTGGTGGGTGACTTAATTTAGTGGGAGACTGCGACATTTTTATTTTCTCATTCTTTTTTCTTTTTCTTTTTCTTGGAATAACCAGAGCTAACTAGCCGCACAAGCAAGTGCAACACATTAATATCCGGAAGAATCAAATTTCTTGTTTTATTTCTTTTGTGTGATGCAAACAATGGAACCCACACATAATTCAAATCTAGATTTTTATTATGCTCTTTTCATTTTAAATTATTTTATTGCAAGGTCAGATAAAGTATCCAATATTCAATCATATAAGATTCATAACCGAGTTTTACATTTTTATTGTTCCGAAATAGTACTAATTATGCTGTATATATATAAAGCTTATAACAACCTTGTAGTTTTGCATCTGTTAATGTTAAGTGTTGACGTCAAAGCACTCAACGTGATCAATTAATGTTAACCACGACAACTGAGTTGAGACTTGCATACAATGTCATTTCTATATATGAGATATTTTTGGCTAGTGACTTATGTATGATGATTATTTGATTATCATTGTTTTTGTTAGGTTCATCAGTTTGGAATAGACGAATGGTTGTAATCACATGGGGTTGTTTGCGAAGGCTAGCAGATTCCTTACGGATCAAGAACAATGTCACTTTCCATCTTTTATTGATTTTAAAAAAAATCAACAATGACAATTGGGTTAAATATTGATTATAAAATTGTAATAATGGATGTAAATGTATGGATGTGTTAACCTTTGTAGGGAGAAGAAAGTTTATCTCAATTTAATATAATTTAAACTCGTAAAGACAAAATCAAATATCCGTAACAAACTTGTGAAGTTTGAAGTGATTCTATGTTTCGTTTTTAATAAACAAAAAAATATTGTCTTTTAACAATTGTATATTTTTTTTTAATAATAATAACAATAATAATATACGTCTGATGTTGTTATACCGAATCTCATCTCCCTCCCAGCTATTCATTCATTCAATATTAGTAAAACACACAACCCACGTCACTATTTTATCTTTCCAGCAAAGGAATATCATTCATTATTTTGACGTTTAGGATGTTTAGATTTTGTTTGAACTTTGAATTTCAGTAACTTAATTTCTTCTAAAAATCGTACTACAACATTTCAAAATTTTAAATAATAAAAAAAAATTATTATTGAAAAAATTATCGGGAGCGTAGTCAGAAAATTACGGTAATTGAGTCATGAAATTAGAATAGTACAGATGGACGATTGGCACATGTGGTGGCGTACGAAGGTTCTTTGTGGTTTCCCATACAAACACGATGCTATTCTTGAAATTTTAAACATCTTTGGACACCATCTTTTTCTACCTTTTACTTACAAAATCCAAATAGAACACGTTTAACACGTCCTAAAGAGACAAGAGACAAGGAACAAGGGATAATTATTATTACAGTACCTTATAAATTATAAATTTTATTTACAGCCGCGGGTCGAAACTGTTTAGGATGCAGTGAAGTTAGTCTATAGAGACTCTATTGTTAAGATAGTAAGAACTTGAATTGACAACAATACAGTCATGGGTTAAAGAGCATACTAATTACTAATGGCATGAAGGATTTTGGTACTTAAAAACATAAGATTGGGAGAGTTAGGTTCGATATGGATATCTACCTAGGTCACGTGATTTTTTTTAGACACAAGTTAGGTTGTAGCGGATAAGATCCACGTTTAAGGAGTGTATGAAAACTTATATTGACAATAGATTGAAAAAAAATAATAATAAAAATATCAGCTATCATTTAAAAACCAACTAGCTAGGTATATACTATACTATCCAAATTGGCAAATTGTCATGCAAGAAGCAAAATGATGAAATTATTGTGAAACTCTTTGCAAGCCTCTCCTTCCCAGCAACTATAGGTCCTGTGAGATTGAGGGCACTCTGATATTGGACAGAGACAACAAAGGCAAAAAGACAAGAGATACTGAAGGACGAAAAACAGAATTATTATGGAGTGAGGATTTATAATTCGGATTCCAAATGTTATACTACTATGGCCCTTGCCACTGGATCCAAAGCCCATAATGAAATTAAATAAATAAATTGATTTAGTCCAACATTGTTAGATCAACAATCAAGTATCCCATTATTTTAATTTCTAATAAATTAATTTTGACCAGATTAATTATAAGCTATTCAACGTGGTTAAAAAATCTATCTAAACTAAACTTGCTTTAATTAAACTAATAGGAAAAAGAGAGGCCATAACAGCACGCAAGCATTGGAAATGTATTTGTTTTTCTTAAACTGTGTTTGTTTTTTGACTTTTTGGTTCATTTGATGATGATAAGTAGATAAGAAGTAAGAGAACTTCAGAATTACACGCAATATCGATGTTTGAACTTTGAAGCTCACTTGGCCATAACATGCTATCGAAATCATGATCTGGACTTGGTTTGGATTCATATATCGTGTCTTTCTTTTGGGTTGTAAGTTGTAGCTACTTTTATGGATCTGGATTCCAAAGATTCGATTTTGTTGTCTTTCTGAAGCACACAAGTATGGGAGTGAAGCTTCCTCATCTCTTGCACCTTTGTTTTATTTGCGTTTTCCTTGTTACCATCACACATTTTGTATTGTAAATTAAATAGCAGTACCACCTGCATCACGTTACGGGATTCACTTTTTTTTGTTTTGTTTTGCTTTAATTATATGCGATGAGAAAGATTGGTATGGACCCCATATTTTTTACTTTTACTGCGCTAATAAAAATATCATAGAATTTATAATGTTTTATTTTTTAGGGAAGAATTTATAATGCTAGCTCATTCAGTTTTACTACTATCTATTGGGGACACGGGTTGAAAAATATTTAGTATATCATAATATAAATTATTGATCATAAAATCTTAAATATAATTTATTTGTTCAAAATATTTATTTATTTGAATACAAAATAAATATATATAATATAATTATAATACAATTTATATATTTAGAGTTATATAAATATAAATCTTAGCCTTAGAACAGTGGATACTATACTATGACTATGGGCTACGTGAATGAGATTGAAGTTGTAATTAATGCACCATACGTCAACTTGATCTTTTGTGGTTGGACGTTTCTGTATTCCATTATCCAATATACTTTCTTTTTCGGGTGAAATATAAGAAAAAAAAAGTATATGTTGGTTGGATTAAAATATAAGGATAAAATAATTTTTTTTTTTTATTATTAATGATATTATTTTTAAAATACTTAGACTTTTATTTTTAACCACTTCTTTTTATCTTGTCTTATTCAATCAAATGCAGATAGTATTTTAGTAATTAAATCATTTGCTTTATCGAGACAATTCAAATTAAATGAAATTAACTATTTTTATTAAAAATACATAATGAGTTTTTTTCTTACATCATTCAAAATGGAATGGGTTTTTTTGGTTACTAGGTCCCAATGAGGTCAGATGTATGCTTTTTGTTATGATTGATTATTACTAAGTGCGTTTTGAACCAATAAATTTGAATTTAGAATTAGTAAAACTTGATTTTAGTTATAACCAATATGTTTGACACATCTTTCTATTCAGGGAGCAAATTTGAGTTTGTATTAATACTGTTGAAATTAACTTTTAAGTTGAATTTAAATTTCTATACCAAATTTAACTCTTAACTTTTATATTATAAACATTTAAACATAAATCAATAAATATAAAATTAATTTTAAACAAATCAATTTCATTTAAAATCTATTTCTTGAACGATAATCCAAACAAGTGCATACCGCAGGAGTTGATTTTACTTGTTAGTTAACACACAATAAAACACTAGTAACCTACATTTTCTATTGGGTGCCATAACAAAGGAGCAGGGGTAAAGTAGTAAAAGTATTTTTTTTAAGTAGGGAGTGCCAACAGCAAAACCGATGTGCGTAATAACAACGGCCCATCAAGGGAGCAAGAAAGAAAATATAGATTACACGAACATACGGGTTGCATCTAAAATAAATTACTTGCTGTTGCTTCTTGCTTTTTTACCTTCTGAATTGGACATTTCGGAAGCAAAAAAAGGTGCATAAAGCAGCTTCCAAGTGTATGAAACAACTAGAGTGTTCACTATACGGGTAAATCGTTGGACCTAACTCAATTTAATTGGATTGATAAAGTGTTTGAATTAGATGTAATCCAATTTAATTTTAATTTGATGATTTACAAATTGAGTAACGAATTATAAATTCCTATAGATTCTTTTGTAAAAATCTGTAACCTAATACAACTTAAAATAAAAAGTAGAAACACTATAATCTTATTTATTTTATTATTATATCTTAATTAGTTTGTGCCTTAATATATTCTAGTTGGATTGGTTTGAGTTTTTGTGATTTCATTTTTGGATAAAAAATTTAGATAAATTAGATCTCATCCAACTCAAACACCATAGAAAGAACAACTTGAATTACTTCCTACACCTTTTTTTTTTTTTTTTTTTTTTTTCCGGTTAGAAAAGGCTAGTGTAAAGAAAGCAACCACCAACAATACACTATCATGATTCAAGACATGAATAAACTGAGTAGAATGGACAGCGCCAGAATAAATTTGATTTTCAAGCTCGATGGTGACTCTCGTATGTATGGAGCGAATCATTGGAAATAGTGAAGCATTTTGTAGATGTTGCTGTTAAAGCCAGATTTAGTTATGGATTAATGGTACTTTTACTCTTTTATTATAATTAAATATTTAATTTAATCTTTAAATTTTAAAAAGTTTTAGTTTGATTCTAAAGTTCTTAAAAATGATTCAATTTATTCTTTTTTGATAATTCAACAAACAATATTAACTTTTTCCACGTATACATATATACATGTGAGAGAGTTAATTCCGTGAGTTAAATTAAAAAAAATGATCAAATTTAATTATTTTAAAAAAAAATTAAAATTAAATTGAAATTTTTTAAAATTAAATTACGAAATTAAACCTTTAATCAATGAATTATTCTTTTTTACTATGCAAATTTCTTTTGCTGCTTAAATAATTTTTAGGATCCTAAAAAATATTTAAATTTTATTTTGAGTTCATTATAATTTTTTATATTATTTTGAGTTTCTAATAAATTTTTAATTTTATTTTTAATTTTTATTGATGAGATGACACCTCTCCATCATTAAAATAATGTCATATTATTATTTAGCTAAAGTTATTTAAGTCTTTCTTTTGTTTGTGCATTGGGTTGTATTGTATATGATTATACGAGTGCAGCCCGGATAACTTTCTTTGTGAACCTCGAGTGTAAATGCAACACCAACACGAGTAATATGCATTAATGATAGTAATAATAACCGAGAGCCATTACACCCTTATTTAAATATAGATAGACTTAATTATCATAGACTCGATCTGGGGAACAACCAGAAGATTTGATTTAGCTAGGGAACAGAAATTACAAGTCCTTTTGGCGTCGGTGTCGTTACAAATATTTGGTGGCTTCACTCAGTTTGCCTTCATGATGGGATAACTTGTACTTTCAAATTCACAAGTGTTTAGATTTCTTCTTAATCTCATATACCCATCCTCTCCCCAGGTAGGACCAAATGAATTCTTTGCAATCCAATAATCTTCACCTTCATCTGAAGTACCACACCCAACAAGTAGGACACCATGATTTACTACTATACCACACCTCCCACTGAATACACCCTGAAAAAAGATAGATATATTAACACATTTTGTCAATGATCTTAACTTTGTAAAATTGATACAACATATGCTTAATTTGGAAACTTACATATACATATAATTGAAAGTGCACGTCCTCTACTGCAATAGATGCGCTCACTGTTGATAATATGCAATTTTGGTTTTCATTGATGTTCTTGCCGAGCTTCAAGGTAGAATTGAGCAGTGGAGAGAATGCTCAAGCTTTTGATATGAGATCTTGGAGGAGGGAATGATTCGCATTGGCTTACGACAGTGAGATGTACTTGCAAAGACACTCCGACGTCGTTCAAGTTAGAGAGGAGTTTTAGTGAATGAGTGAATAGTGAATAATGAATAATGCCTACCTTTCATATGTTGAATCGTGGTATTTATAGAAGTAGATGAGATAACCATGTAACTGCCTGGTCTCCAATCTCCATGATGATAGTGAGTTGTTGGGACGACTTGAGTCGTAAGAGTCGAAAAGGTTCGTTGAGAATATGTTGTGATTTGTTGGTTGGTTAGTGCCCCAATTTTCGATCATTAGATTCTTCTGTTAATGCCAAGTTTAAGGTCTTCTTGGTAGTGAGTGATAATGATATGATTACGAGATTATGATCAGTTTGCACCTCTTAGGTGGTCGGGTAATACTTGTTAACATAGATAAGAAAAATGCAAAAGGAGAAGAGGAAAAAATGGGCTAGGGTTCCATTAGTGTAATAAAATGAATTTATAATGGTACAAGATAAAAGAGACCTATTTATATATATAGGCAAAGTGCCAAAACTACCTATGACTAATATAGAACTAAATATTATCTAACATCCTTCCTCAAACTTACAATGCATTGTTAAGATGCATAGAGAGTTTGTCAGATAGAAAATGAAAACATTTAATAGAATGCAATTTTATAAATAAGTCAGCAATCTGTATAGTAGAGGAGACAAAAGGCAAAGTAATGGTACCATGTAGAAGATGATGACGAGAGGGATAACAATCAATCTCAATATGCTTTGTGCGCTCATGAAAGATCGAGTTATGTGTGATTTGAATAACACTCTTATTGTTGCAAAACATAGGAGTAGGTTCATAGAGAGAAACACCCATATCAGAAAGTAGCCAGCATAACCAAACTATCTCTGCAATAGTAGAAGCTATAACACGATACTCAGCTTCTGTAGAAGAACGAGAGACTATGTCTTGTTTCTTGCTCTTCCAATATATAAATGAGTCTCTTAGGAAGATGCAAAAACTAGACTTGCGATTAGTGGGATCACCAGCCCAATCAGTATCAGAGTAAGCATGCAGCTCCAAGGAAGAGGATGAAGGAAATAGAAGACTCTGAAATTGAGTGCCACTAAGATATATGAGAATGTGAAGAGCAACTCCCCAATGTATTGTAGTTGGAGAAACAACAAATTGACTAACAACATGCACAACATAAACAATATTAGGTCTAGTGATAGTGAGATATACCAAGTTTCCAACCAATGCACGATATAGAGTAGGATCAGGTAAAAGAACACCATAAGAGAAAACATATTTTGCATTAAGCTCGAAAGGGGTGTTTGCTACTCGAGTGTCAGTAAGATGAACTTATTCAAGAATGTTGACAATATACTTAGATTGAGAGAGCAAATAACCTCTAGGAAAGTAGGCAACTTCAATTCCTAGAAAATAACGAAGGTACCCTGAGTCCTTCATCTCAAATTGTTTTGCTAATTGCAATTTTAGCTTTGCAATCCCATCAACATCATCTCATGTAATAATCATGTCATCAACATATAATGAAACTACAATATGACCATGGGAGGAGGTTTTCACAAACAATGCATAATCATAATCACTGAAGTGAGAGAAGTAATCACAGTTGAGAACTTCTTAAACCAAACTCGTGGAACTTGTTTAAGACCATAGAGAGCCTTCTTTAACTTACACACCTCTCCCTAATTATGAGAAACTCCTACTGGTGGAACCATGTAGACCTCCTTTTGAAGATCACCATTTAAGAATGCATTTTTAACATTCATTTGAAAAATATGGCATTGACGAATAGAGGCCACTGCAATGAGGGTGCAAATGGTAGTTATCTTGGCAACCGGAGTAAAAGTTTCTTCATAATTCATATCATATTTATGGGAAAAACCTTTAGCAACTAGACGAGCTTTGTAATGCTCAACTAACCCATCAACCTTTATTTTAATTTTGTAAACCCACCTAGACCTAATAACATGTTTCCTAGGTGGAAGAGGTGCTAAGTTCCAAGTAGTTGTTTTGTGTAGAGTAGAAAGTTCCTCTGACATAACATGCTGCCAAAAGGGATTAAGAATGGCCTCTTGATAAGAAGAAGGCTCGTACAAACTGTGAATGGAGGTTAGGAAAGAAGCAAAAGCAAGAGAATATGTGGAATAAAAAAAGTCTGGTAGTTGAGTGGATTTACAAATGCGAGTAAGATAACGAGGAGAAGGAGGATTAACAACCGTAGGAGGTGCTTGTGAAGTCGTGGGGACATGTGGACCTATTGAAGGAGTAGTATCAACCCTGCAAACTTCAATGTTAGAGTCATGAGAATCACCCTTATCCATGAGAAAGGGATCAATGAGAGTGAGATTAGACTTTGTATGGTTGTGAGACTCAGAAGAAAGGGAATAAAAATGTATATGTCCAAGAAAAACAATATGACGGGAAACATAAAGTTTATCGGTTGTAAAATCATAACAACGATAACCTTTTTGACTAGCCCCATATCCAAGAAAAACACATTGTAAATCGAGAAGACAATTTATTACATTTTACATGAGGACGAAGAACAAAACAAGTGAAGCCAAAAACCTTCAAAGAAGAGTAATTAAGGACACAACCATACAACTTTTGGAAGGGAGACAAACCTAAGGTAATAGAAGATGAGGTTTTGTTAATAACATGTACATCAGTAAGAACAACTTCACTCTAAAATTCACTAGGAAGAAAGGAAGACAACAAAAGGGAACAAGCAGTTTCAATAATATGGCGATGCTTTCTTTTAGTAACACTGTTTTGTTGAGGAGTATCAGTACAAGATGTTTAATGAAGAGTACCATCAGAAGCAAGTAATTCAGAAAATTTATTAGAAGTGTACTCACCACCCAAATTAAATCTAAAACACTTAATGATAGAATTATGTTGAGTTTTAACTAAAGCACAAAACATACAATAAATATAAAAGATTTCAGAACGATGTTTCATAAGATATACCTAACAAAAACGAGTATGATCATCAATAAACGACACATAATATTAAGATCCACCTTTAGTAAGAATCAGTGATGGACCCCATACATCAGAATCAACCAAGTCAAATGATATAGTAGAAGTTGAAACACTTTTACCAAAAGGTAGAGCAGAAAACTTTGCAAGCTTGCAACCACAACAATCAGAAATATTAGTAGTTGACAACTTTCCTAATGCTCCTGGAGAAGCCAAATACTTTAATCGAGAAGACGAAACATGACCAAGATTAGAGTGCCATAAATAAAATGGAGAAGAAGATGAATTTAAATGAAAGGAAGACAAATCAACCGTGGAAGCAACGACTTCTGGAACCTTTAGCTTATCCAACATGTATAATCCTCCTTATTTATGACTTGTCCCAATCATCCTCCTAGATTGAGGATCCTGCATAAAACAATGAGTAGAAGAGAATATGACAGAATAACCTAAATCACAAACTTGACTAACATATACAAGATTAAAAGTGAGATTTGGAATATAGTAAACATCTAAAAAAGTCAAAGTAGAGGTGGAGACAAATCCAGTGTTTGCTAATGGCATTGGAGTGCCATTAATAGTCATGACAGATATAAAAGATATGAGATTTAAAGATACAAAAGACTAATGATCAAATGACATATGATGTGATGTTCTAGTATCAAGAATTCATATAAGAGAAAATATACCTGAGGAGTCAGGGGAAGAAGACAAACCTTTTAAAGAAGAGATAGACATGGCAAGATAATCATTATTTGAACTAAACATATTTAAAAACAACAATAACAAAAGATACCAACCAAATTAACAGAGCACAATAGAGGAACAACAAAAAATGCAGTGGAACACAACAGATTACTAGACAAATGCGGAGACACAAATAAAAAAGCACGATGGAGTTGAGATCGCAAAAACCTCAAAAACAAAATTGTAACTATCAATAATGCTTAATAATGCAAACACCTCTTCTCCCCCTATAGACTATTTCTGGATGATCCAACCATACAAAATGACGAACTATGTATTTCAAACTGTGTCTCCAAAAATTAGCTTGATCCAACAATTAACGAATCGACAATAGTAAAACGAAAAACATATAGAGTTTGAGATTACGAAAGTCCCAAAAACGAAAATGAATGCAAACAAAGTTAGGATTGTGAAAGTCAAAAAACAAAGAAATCAGCCTGATCAAACGGCGTGAATCAAACCTATTCTTGATACCATGTTAACATAAATAAGAGAAATGCAAAATGAGAAAAAGAAAAGAAAGACTAAGATTCCATTAATGTAATAGAATGAATTCTGATACAAGATAAGAAAGACCTATTTATATATATAGATAAAGTATTAAAACTATTCTTAACTATTATAAAACTAAATATTATCTAACAATACTAGTCGGAATCCAATTACTTATCGTTATGGTACAACTGATTCGGTGGAATAAACAATTCCCCAGCCTTTAATATGAACAACAGCATTTTCCTCATCGTCACTGTCTTTGAAGATTTGGAACCTTTTCTCTTTCTCACCGACAGCGTTGTACACCTTGCCGTGCTTCACCAGCCACTCCTCGTCGGTGCGCAGCATGGCCTTATGATCCACATGGGCGTTGTCGTATGAGATTATTGACATGTCTAAAGCCGATGAAATCGCAAATTAAAGACCGCGAACAGCAGCACCATGGCCATGTTCATGGTCGTCGCGGACGAGGTAAAAGAACTATTAGAACCCATTTTGTTGAGGAGAGAAGGTGAAAGTAGTGCAGAAATGGTGCAAGGAATGTCCACCTTATAAAGACTACTTGCTGCTTCGGTGCTTCCTCCTTCTCCCCTCCCACCAAAGTTATTATTATTAGGAGTATTGATTACATGAATAGCTTTAAAAAGTTACACTTTATCAATTTTCTTAAGATAATGATTAAGATTTCCTAAAAAAATAAATAATGATTAAAATGATTAACTTACTTAATCAATATTGAGAATCAAGTTTAATTTTGTTAGAATTATTATTGGTATTGATGTAACTTGTTCTCGTAAAATAATAATAAGTAATAAATTTAAATATATTTTTAATTTTTTTTAAAATTATTAAAATAAAATATATAAATTTATAATTTGTGACGATTTTTATCATTAAAATCAAATTATAATAACAAAAAATTATTATAAATTATAAAATTTATATACTTATTTTTATAATTTTTGTCAAAAAAAAAACATTTCATATTTAAATAATTTTAAAAAATAAATTTTAATTCTGAGAACTAAAAAAATTAAACAAAGTTGGGACTAAAAACATATAATAACGTTATCTTATCTTTTATTCTATCCAATCATATATATATTAATTATAAACACAAAACAAGCCTTATACTATTATTAATAATATAAATGTACATTTCAATAATTCAACCTTGAGAAAATGGTTTGGGTAGATATAGAATAGTACGTGGATAACATTCAGAGGCAAATTATCATCGATCCTAATTCTCCACGTTTTTTGTGTTTCCTTTTTTTGACCATTTAAATTTACATAAATTGGTCTTTATTAAAAGTAACAATTAATCTTTGTCAAATATATTTTTTTATGTTTCTTTTTTGACCATTAAATTGATACAAATTGATTTTTATTAAAAATAATGATTAAAAGACGACGGAATGTAAAAACGTGAATATTTTTTTACCAACCTAATCTATTCTATATTAATTAGAATTTGAATCTCGATTGCTTAGTTAAAGGATACAAGTAGATACAATTATATTAACAGGTTCCAAGTAGCTAGCTGTAGGGCTGTAATTGACCTCTCTGAAGCCATTAATAAGGATGGGCTCTTAATTATATTGACTTCTCTTATATTTATATTATTTGGCCCAGCTAGTTTTGCAACGCAGGAATGATTTTGTTGTTTTTCATTTTTCAAGCTCAGAGTGATGCTGAAGCATTTTGAAGTTACGTACGGGCACTATTTTATTATGTATTATGTATGTGAAAGTAAACTTAATCAGTATAAGAGAAGTTTATGAGCTATAGTGTTTTAGACTTCTAGTCCTTCATCATCATCGATCAGCTCCTAATTCTACACGCACAGAAACACATTCCCTTTAACTGCATGCAAATATAATAAGCACTGCTGATAGGCATGGGGATGGAGGCGCTAAACTAGGGTTACTGATAATTAAAATACAAAAAAGAAATACGCATTCATTAATTGATTCATAATAATGCCCACTGAGCCATTACATGCACGTTTATTTAATTAAATACATAGACCTAACAGATACACAATCTGGGGTCAACATGTACACGTGGACCAACCACATGATTTATTCAGGGAACAGACAATACTGATTAATAATAACTTTATGTTGTTATTAACTCCAAAGGCTCAATGGACACAGCTGATGATGCAATTGTCACACATCTTCGGTGGCTTGATGTGTCACTCTTAATTTATAATGGGATAATAAGCCGCGGGTCCAAATTTACAAGTGCTCAATTTTCTTTTTATTCTGATATACCCATTCTCTCCCCACAGAGAGCTATATGAATTCTTTGCAAGCCAATAATCTTCACCTCCATCGGTACCATACCCAACAATCAAGAGAGCATGATTTAATTCTGTACCGCAATTCCCATGGAACACACCCTGACGACAAATTAAAAAAATTAAGATCAATTTTACTAATTAATAAGAAAACTTTGTCATTTTAGAGAAACGTATGCCAGAGAAAAACCACTGATCGATGTTAATTTTGTAAAATTGAGTTTAGAAACAAAATTTTATCAAAAACAAGTTTGTAGTAAAATTTAACATACTTTGAATAGACACACTTTTGTGTCCTAATTCCATGCACATGGATAAAATTAATTTAGAAACTTACGGATACATAATATTGAAATTCGTCGTCGTCTGCTGAAACAGCTACACTGACTGGCTGATTCGCAACGGCCTGTTTCAAGGCTGCCTCAACGAGTGCAGGAACAAATCCATAGTTATCAATAGAAACAACAGGATTTATCTGCACACAACCAAAATAATCCAATAAATAAGTTAGAGTTATACGAGCCTCATAAGTCATAACTAACATATTTATCGATGAAAAAAAATTCTATATAACCTTATTTTGATCACATGTACCCGCAACACCAGTGTAAGGATAATCATTTTCGGAACTGATGCCACTCCTTTTGATGTAGTTGAAGGCATCTTGTATATATCCTCCACCACATCCTTGGCTAGAGGATGGAATACAATCAACCATCTCTTGTTCTGATAATGAAACTAGATCACCTTTTACTATCTTGATTAGTGATTCCACCGCACCATTTGCTGTGAATGCCCAACAACTGTCTTCATGATAAAAAGATAAAATTATCAAACATTAATAATACAAATCTCCAAATAGAAAAGTAAAAGGTGTAACAGCTAGTGAGTGCTTACTACAAGTAGCTCCTTGGCTTTTGACCGGGGTAACAGCACCTTCCTCCCTCCAATCAACGGATTCCGGTAAGGTGTCACCGACACGTGGCATGTAAAGGTTGGTCAGGTTTCTGTCCAAGTCCAACCCCGGATTGACCCTGGCTCCTCCCAAGTACTTGGCTTTGTACTCCGCATTGGTGAGATCAGCGAAGTTGTTCAGTCCCAACTTGTAGGATCGTTTCAGAGAGTTCCGTTCCTCGATGAACCGCAGGTTGTCTTTGAAGATTTGGAATCTCTTCTCTTTCTCACCGACAGCTTTGTACACCTTGCCGTGCTTCTCCAGCCACTCCTCGTACATCGACATCACCTCCTCGTCTGCCTTATGATCCGCATGGGCGTTGTCGTACGAGATTATTGACATGTCTAAAGCTGATGAAACCGCAAAGACCGCCAACACCAGCACCATGGCAATGTTCATGGTCAAGGAACTATTAGAACCCATTTTGTTGAGTAGAAAGGTGAGAGTACTGCAGAAATGCTGCTAGGACCGTCCATGCCACCTAATTATATACAGTTGCTGCTTCCTCTTGTGTTAGTACTTAGTACATAGTAGTCATTGGTGATCAGAATATTATATTATGATAGTATAATTAAAACTATTACACTATTAAATAACATGGTATAAAATATGATTTTAATTAAATAACACGTTTTATATAACATTATTTGGTGTACCTATACCTCGAGCTGTACAGCACTCGGCAGGTATTGTCGACATTGCAGTCCCGGCCCACACATGTCACCCGACACTTTTGCTTAGCTTCGTCCCCCTACCCCTACCCAGTCTATAACAATATTTATATTTCATCACCTTCCATTGTGAGGTATCTTTACGATATCTTAATTTCATGGAATTATCCTGAATTTCTGGGAATATTTATTTTCATATATCAAGTAAAAGTTATTTTAAGAAAATTGGTTAATTTAATTAATAACATTAAATTTGTTAACGATTTATATTATTTTCTTAAAACTATCCTTAAAATTACATCATGATAAATTGGTAATCCTCTGTATGTTTTCATTTAACTATTACTTTTTACCTAACGTCTTGAAAATTTTGGAAAATATCAAAAAGCAAGACAAGCGTCTTGAAAATTTGAAAAAATTGAAAATCCAAATATAATATCTTTAAATTTTGAAAAAAATGAAAATATTAAAAAAACAAGAGTATTATCTTAAAAAATATGACAATTTGGAAAAATATGATAAAACAAGTGTAATGTCTTGAAAAAGTTTAAAAAAATGAAAATTTTAAAAAATTTGAAAAATCAAGAGAAATGTCTTTAAAACTTAAAAAAATATATGAAAAAACAAGAGTAATGTTTTCAAAGAGTAGAAAATTAATGGAAATTTAAAAAATATTAAAAATCAAATGTAATGTCTTGAAAATTTGAAAAAAAATGAAAATATTAAAAGACTAGAATATTTAGGGCTTCTTAAATAAAAACTTAAATATTTAAGATTTCGATTAAAGAGTTTATTTATGAAACCCTAAATATCCAATGTTTCATTTATGAAACCCTAAACCCAAATTATTTAGGGTTTTATTAATGAAACTTTAAGCTTAACTCTAAATGAAACCATAAATATTAAAGATTTAATAAACGTAGCCTCAACTATTAAGGGTTTCATTAATGAAATGCTTAATAGTTAAGGTTTCTTGAATTAAAACCTAAAACTCACCTTAAATATTTATGTTTTGATTAATGAACTCATGAAGTTCTCCTTAAATATTTAGGGTTTCATAAATGAATTCACAAATCAAAACCCTTAATATTAAGGGTTTCATAATGAAACCTCAAATTTGACCCTAAATCTTTAGGATTTCATAAATGAAACCATAAATTAAAATTCTAAATATTTAGAGTTTCAAAAATGAAACATTAAATTGAAACCTGAAATAATTAGGGTTTCTTAAATGAAACTCTAACTATTTAGGCTCTCTTAAATGTAACCCTAATTATTTAGGGTTTCTTAAATGTAACCTTAATTATTTTGGGTTACATTAAAGAAATCTTAAATATTTAAGGTTTAATAAAAAAAATACTAAATATTTCGTATTTCATAAATGATACTTTTAATTGAAACCATGAATATTTAGGTTTCATAAATGAAACCAATATTATTTAAGGTTTCAAAAATGAAACTCTAATTATTTTAAGGTTTTATTAATTAAATACTAAATGGATAAATGAAACCCTAAATATTTAGGGTTTCATCAATAAAAAATTTAAAAAATATTATAAAGCAAGAGTAATGTCATAAAAAATTTACCACAAATTAAAAATTTGAAAAATATGAAAAGGCAAGTTAAATGTTTAGAGAGATTTAAAAAAAAATACAATTATAAAAACAAATTGAAAAACCAAGAGTAATCACTTCAAATATTGAAAAAACATCAAAAAGCAAGATTAATATCTTGAAAAAGGTGAAAAAATATCAAAAAGCAAGACAAATGTCTTGAAAATTTGAAAAAAATTGAAAATCCAAGTGTAATGTCTTTAAATTTTGAAAAAAAAAAATGAAAATATTAAAAAAACTTAAAAAAGCAAGAGTATTGTGTTGAAAAATATGAAAAAACAAGTGTAATATCTTGAAAAAGTTGAAAAAAATAAAAATTTTAAATAAATTGAAACATCAAGAGGAATGTCCTTAAGACTTGAAAAAATTGAAAATTAAAAAAATATATGAAAAAGCAAAAGTAATGTCTTGAAAGAGTAGAAAATTAATGAAAATTTAATAAATATTAAAAACCAAATGTAAAGTATTGAAAATTTGAAAAAACAAAATGAAAATATTAAAATATGAAAAGATTAGAATATTTAAAATTTCTTAAATAAAACCATAAATATTTAGGGTTTCGATTAAAGAATTTATTTATGAAACCCTGAATATTTACGGTTTCATTTTATTGTTTCATTTATGAAACCCTAAATATCCAAGGTTTCAAAAATGAAACCCAAAACCCAAATTATTTAAAGTTTCATTAACGAAACATTAAGCTTCACCCTAAATGAAACAATAAATATTAAAAGTTTAATAAACATAGCCTCAACTATTTAGGGTTTTATTAATGAAAGGATGAATAGTTAGGGTTTCTTGAATTAAAATCTAAAACTCACCCTAAATATTTATATTTTGATTAATAAACCTATGAAGTTCTCTCTAAATATTTAGGGTTTTATAAATGAATCCACAAATCAAAACCCTAAATATTAAGGGTTTCATAAATGAAACCTCAAATTTGATCCTAAAGATTTCATAAATGAAACCATAAATTGAAATACTAAATATTTAGGGTTTCAAAAATGAAACAATAAATTGAAACCTGAAATGTTTAGGGTTTCTTAAATGAAACCCTAACTATATAGGCTTTTTTAAATGTGATCCTAATAATTTAGAATTTCTTAAATGCAACCTTAATTATTTTGGGTTACATTAAAGAAACCCTAAATATTTAAGGTTTAATAAAAAAAAATCCTAAATATTTTATGTTTCATAAATGATACCATTAATTGAAACCATGAATATTCAGATTTCCTAAATGAAATCGATATTATTTAAAGTTTCAAATATGAAACTCTAATTATTTTAAGATTCTATTAATTAAACATTAAATTGATAAATGAAATCCTGAATATTTAGTGTTTCATCAATGAAAAATTTTAAAAATATTAAAAAGTAAGAGTAATATCTTAAAAAATTTAACAAAAATTAAAAATTTGAAAAATATGAAAAATAAATTTAAATATCTAGAGAGATTAAAAAAAAATACAATTAAAAAAATGAAAAACCAAGAGTAATGTCTTTAAATATTGAAAAAAAAATGAAAGTTTTAAAAAATATTAAAAAGCAAGACTAATGTCTGGATTAAGTTAAAAAAATTTAAAATTTTGAAAATTATTAAGAAGCAAGTCTAATGTCTTGAAAAATTTGAAAAAATATCAAAAACAAGAAAAATGTCTTGAAACTTTGAAAAAATTGAAAATACCAAGTGTAATGTCTTTAAATTTTGAAAAAAAAATATGAAAATATTGAAAAATTTAAAAATGCAAGAGTATTGTCTTGAAAAATATGAAAAAGCAAGTGTAATGTCTTGAAAAGGTTGAAAAAATGAAAATTTTAAAAACTTTGAAAAATCAAGAAGAATGTATTTAAAATTGAAAATTAAAAAAAAAAAATGAAAAAACAAGTATGATGTCTTGAAAAAGTAGAAAATTAATGGAAATTTAAAAAATATTAAAAAGAAAATGTAATGTCTTGAAAATTTAAAAATATTAATATATGAAAAGACTAGAATATTTAGGGCTTTTTAAATAAATCCTTTAATATTTTGGGTTTCGATTAATGAGTTTATTTAAGAAATCCTAAATATTTAGGGTTTTATTTATGTTTTCATTTACAAAACCTTAACTATTTAAGGTTTCATACATGAAACCCTAAACGCTAATTATTTAGGATTTTATTAGCGAAATCTTAAACTTCACCCTAAATGAAATCATAAATATTAAAGGTTTAATATGCCTAGCCTTAACTATTTAAGGTTTCATGAATGAAAACTTACCTTAAATATTTATGTTTTGATTAATGTAACCATGAAGTTCTCCCTAAATATCTAGAGAGATTTTAAAAAAGAGTATTGTTTTTAATTATTTTAAGGTTTTATTAATGAAACAATAAATTAATAAATGAAACCCTAAATATTTAAAGGGTTTATCGATGAAACATTTAAAAACAAGGATAATGTCTTAAAATTTTTTACAAAAATTAAAATTTTGAGAAATATCAAAATGAAGTTAAATGTCTAGTGAGAATTGAAAAAAATCAAATTTTAAAAAAAAAGAATAATGTCTTGAAAAGGTTGAAAAAAAATTAAATTTTTGAAAAATATTAAAAAGCATGTCAAATGTAACATTTTTTTTTTTGTATGAGTATGTGATTTATAATGCAATGGGAATTAAATTTAAAATTATGTTCTTTGCTATGTTATCTAATTAAATATATATTGTGCTTTTAGTATTTCATATGTTTTAGTGGGTTTAAATTGTTAGTTGTGAATGTGTGAGACTTTGTAGTGTGTGTTTAGTATAAGAAAAAAAAAAGGAGTTGTAGTTATAAAAAAAGGATGTGTCAAATAAAAACGTTTATTATCCACTCCAAAGCTTCAAACGTACCAAGCTTCCTCATATGCCTCACGTTCTTCATTTCTTCGTTTTCCACCAAGCTTCTTTATGACCTAGAGTTTGGGGCTTTAGTGTCCATACCATTGAAGACCTTTCCTTCCATCCATTAGAGCTTATTGGTTGTTTGTAGGAGTGGTAAGTTGGTCTTCTTCTCATATTATTTCTTTATTCAATTTTCTTCTCTTCATGGAGCCACGTGATGGATTTTTTGTAAAAACTTTGATGGGTAGATCAAAATTCAATTTAAGCTTACTTTGGATTCTATGTGTGTCAATGTCACCCTTCTAGTTGGGGTTATAAAAGAATTTGGGAAAAAACTTCTTTTTGAGTCACCAAGCCTCCTCCATAGCATTTCTTCAAGGTGTTAGGTCAACACATAGGGTAAGGGGAGCTTATTAACTTCTTGTTATCCTTTGATTTGAACGGTTGCGGGTGTGTATGTAATTTGTAACTTGATTATAAATTTGTCTCTACTGTTATTAAAGCCTTGATATGCTATTATGAGAACTTTGTTTTTAGCTACCATTAAAATTCTAATTTGGAGTTGTTATTGAGATCCTATGATTGCCACCATGAGATCTTTTTCCTATGTCATAAGCTTGCCTTTGTTGACATTGAATCTCTAAATTTTACTATTATTGAATTTCATATTGTGCTACCATTGAACTCATTCATGTCTATTTTAGAATTTTGATTTCACCATTGGGAGTTGTTGAACTTGGTTGAGCCATTTTTGGTAGCTATTTTTGCCTATGTTATTTGGCTGTCTCGGATCAACTTCACTTGCTGTAGCAGTTAGCTTTGACAGCTATTTTAAATTGTTGGAATTTGCTGTTGTGATGTGTTGCGTTGAATTATGCAGCTACAATTGGTGTAGCTGCAACGTTTCTTGTTGCAACTTTGGACATAATTTTGTTGGTGCTGAACCAATTTTATTGGTGCCTTTATGAAAGGTTGTTGCTGAATTTTGTAGTTGCAATTTTGGCAGCAAATTGACTTGGTTTAACTCCAAACCCCTTTGGCTTGAAGTTCTAGCTTTTCAGGATCAAAGTGGGCCCCATTATAGATTTGATTGATGTTGTATTTTGGCTGTTAGTAGATTGTTGTTTCGGCTGCTGTAAAACTTTGTTTTTGTTGCTATGAAATTTTGATTTTGTTGCTTCCATTGAAACTTTGTTTTGCTGTCATGAAATCCTTACTTTTGACTTATGAATTTTAAACCTTAGAGATTGATATGTATATGTGCATGTAATTGATAGTTTAAATGGATATGGAGGTATGTAGTTGCATGGAAATGTCTTGATAGTGTGTAGTTGCTGTTGGAATGTTCACCAAGATAAGGAATGAATCTATGTTGTTTAAAGAGAATGAATAATTGGTTCATAACCATGCCCCCTGTAGTGTTTTTTTTTTCGTTTTAAATATGTTTTAATGAGTAACTCAATTTTAAAGTCAAAATTGGAAAATATAGTCTTCATGAAAGTTGTAGATATGGATATTTGGTTACTAATGACCTTGGCATCACTCAACATATTAAGTACAACTTTAAATATGACCAAAATAGTAAGTAAAGGTCAAGTTGTCACAAATAAGTAAAAGTTTCACTTTGCTCATAATTTAGGCATAGTATAATTTCAAATCATGTCTCGAGATAAACATAAGAGTTGTAGATAATATTCTTAACTTTAAAATGAGATAAGAACCAACTTGATTAAACCAGTATATTTATAGATATCATAGTTATAACAAACAATAGTGTTAGACGCATGATAGAAATTAAATGGGGTAGTAAACCATGACTTAGGAAATGGTATGCTAATCATGAACAATTAGTTGAATAATTGTTACTGAGATGTAAGTGATTTCTTGATGATAAGTTTATTTTTTATTGGAATGGTGAGCTTGTTGTAATAAAAATAATGAATGATGGTATGCTCGAAGTGTAATATATAGTTGGTGGTATGTGCATTCATACATAATGTGGCATTACATATGGATAAACATGTAAGTTGAGAGTGCTAAGTGGGCTCTTAACCTAATGCTGAGAGGTTTTGTGGTGGCTAGCAGGAATGAGTCTATAGAATAGATAAGTGGACAAATCCCTAAAGATGTTGGGTCTTGCAAACCTTACAGAGATAAGTCAATACTAACACTTGTCTATATTCGATAAAACCACAAATCCTCCACAAGATAACTCAAAGGATTCCTCGAATGGCTAGAGAGTAAGGCCATGGTAGGGGATGGGCCTATAGGGACCACCCAAAAGTTGTAGAAATCTCCATGAAGTCGAGTTAACATGGCACACGTGACATAATTACAAATTGAAACTAAAGCGTGAGTGAGATTGTTTTGTTTAATGCGGTTATATGGCTTATGATCATTACTTTATTCAACTCTCTTTTAAACTAAATCTATCCTTAGTTTATATATTCATATAATTATGCTTATTTTTATATAAATAAGCTTACCTTTACACTTTGTGTTGTTTGACTGTGATAATCGTGTGGTTGGCACTGGAGCAGATAGTAATGTAAGTTCTTAGACACCTCATCAATGAAGTGGATTTGGATGTTACATGCGGGAAGATCCCACTTTTGTTGTGCTCTAACGTATACATATATAGTATAAGGATCAACTTAGGGTGTGTGTGTAATTACTTGAGTTTGTAATGGAGGTCCTCTCGTAGAGAACCATTTTTGTATTGTATATACTCATGTAACTATGTTTTGTAAAGTCATTCTTAAAACCTTATGCTATGATGACATATATTATGTGAATGTTTGTACACATTTATATATATATATATATATATATATATATATATATATATATATATATTTGTATGTATATAGGTATTTTCATATGCAAAAAAAAAAATAGTTTGTTATATAAGTAATAAAGTTGGGTCGTTATATAAATGTCTTGAAAATTTGAAAAAAAAAATGAAAATTAAAAAAAAGAAGGAAAATCCAATTGTAATGTCTTTAATTTTAGGTTTCACTGATCAATTTAATGTTTAATTAATAAAATCTTCCTATTTTTATAATTTCCACTTTTTAAAACATTACAAGACAATACTTTTATTTTTATCATATTTTTTAATTTTTATTATCAAATTTAGGGTTTCATTTAAGAATCCCAACATATTTAGGGTTTGGATTTAATGTTTCATTTAAGAAACTCTAAATATTTAGGAATTCAATTTAATGTTTCATTTATGAAATGTTAAATATTTAGAGTTTCAATTTACGGTTTCATTAAGAAATCCTAAATATATAGGATTTGAATTTAGAATTTCATTTATGAAAACTTAAGTATTTAGTGTTTTAATTTAATGTTTCATTTAGGAATCCCTAAATATTTAGGGTGTTTATTTAATGTTTCATTTTTTAAGCACTAAATATTTAGGGTTTCAAAAATTAAACCCTAAAAATTTATTTTTTCAATTTATGGTTCCATTTGTTAAACCCTCAATATTTAGGTTTTGATTGGGGTTTCAATTATTTTTCAATTTAATTAAGGGTTTTATTTATATGAGCATCAATTGAAAACTTTAATTAGGGTTTCAATTAAGAAAACCTAAATATTTTTCAACATTTTTTAAACATTTTTACTAAATTATTCTTGGATTTCGTATTTTAAAATCATTTTTTTATTCAAATTTTCATTTATTTAAAAAACTTTCAAAGCATTACACATGCTTTTTCATATTTTTCACATTTTAAATTTTTAAAAAAAATTTCAAAACATTAGTCTTGTTATTTTCAAATCTTTGCCTTTTATATATTTTTCAATTTTCTTTTTTTTTCTTCAAATTTTCAACCATTAGACTTGCTTTTTCAAATTTTTTTTATTTTTTTAAGATATTACACTTGCTTTTTCATATTTAAAATTTTTTTTTTCAAAATTTTCAAGACATTATTCTTGTTTTTTTTTGTTTTTTTTTTTAAATTTCCATATTTTTCAAATTTTCAAAACAATACGCTTTGTTTTTTAATTTTTTTAATTTTCTTGAAAATTTAGGGTTTCATTTAAAAAATCATAATATTTTGAGTTTCAATTTAATGTTTCATTTATGAAATTCTAAATATTTATGGTTTTAATTTTTTGTTTCAGTTATGAAACTTTCAATATTTACAGTTTCACGTAAATAAAACCATAAATATTTAGGATTTGAAAACAGGGATTCATTTATGATTCTGTAAGTATTTAGTGTTTGAATTTAATGTTTCATTTAGTAAACCCTACATATTTAAGATTTTGATTTATTGTTTCATTTTTGAATCACTAAATATTTAGGATTTTATAAATAGAACCATAAATATTTAGGGTGTTATTCATGTACCACTAAATTATTAGAATTTCAATTTAGTATTTCATTTAAGAAACTCTAAATATCTAGAAATTCAATTTAATGTTTCATTTATGAAACCCTTAATATTTACGGTTTCAAAAATGAAATCATAATTATTTAAGATTTTATTTTTGAAACCCTAAATATTTAGGATATTAATTTAGCATTTCATTTATGAAAACCTAAGTATTTGGTGTTTCAATTTAATGCTTCATTTAGTAATCCCTAAATATTTAGGGTTTATTTAATGTTTCATTTTTGAATCACTAAATATTTAGGGTTGCAAAAATTAAACCATAAATACTTAAGGTTTTATAAATGAAATCATAAAAATTTAGGGGGTTATTTATGAAACACTAAATTACTAGGATTTCAAATTATGGTTTTGTTTAAGCAACCCTAAATATGGGTTTCGATTTAATTTTTTATTTATGAAATCCTAAATATTCAGGGTTTCGATTTTTAAATTTAGTGTTTCAATTTATAAAAACCTAATTATGTAGGTTTGGATTAGGATTTCAATTATTTTTCAATTTTATTAAGGGTTTTATTTACATGATCATCACTTGAAAAGTCTAATTGGGGTTTCAATTAGGAAAACTTAAATATTTTTCAATTTTTTAAAAATTGTCACTAAACTATTCTCGATTTTTTTTTAATTATTCAAATTTTCAAGACATAATACTTGATTTTTTTTAAAAATAATTAAAGACATTACACTTGTTATTTCATATTTTTTTCAAAATTTTCAAGATATTAGTCTTGATTTTTCATACTTTTTAAATTTTTTATTTTTTCAAAATTTTCAAGACAATACTATTGTTTTTGAGACACTAAACTTGATTTTTCATATTTTTTAAATTACAAAGTTTTTAAATATTAAATATTTACGATTTCATAAATGAAAACAAAAATATTTAGGATTTTATTTATGAAACTTTAACTATTTAAGATAGAGTTTAATTTATAATAACCTAAGTATTTCGTGTTTCAATTTAATGGTTCATTTAATAAACCCTAAATATTTAGAATTTTGATTTAATGTTTCATTTTTGAATCACTAAATATTTAAGGTTTTATAAATGAAACCATAAATATTTAAAGTGTTAATTATGAAACACGAAATTATTAGGATTTCAATTTAAGGTTTCTTATAAGAAACCATAAATATTGAGAGTTTCAATTTAATGTTTTATTTATGAATCCTAAATGTTTAGGTTTGGATTAGGGTTTTAATTATATGAGCATTTCAATTAGGAACACCTAAATATTTTTCAATTTCTTTTATATTTTCACTACATTATTCTTCTCTTTACATATTTTTAATTATTTTTTAATTTCAATTTTCAAGGCATAACACTTGATTTTTTAAAATTTTTAAAGATTTCATTTCTAAAAAAAGTTCAACGTTACACTTGCTATTTCAATTTATTTTTTCATCTATTTCATATTTTTTTCAATTTTCTTTAAGACATTAATCTTGTTTTTTACATTTTTTTTTAAAAAAAAATTCATATCTTGAGGTGCTTTTTTTATATATATATTTTTCAATTTTTTTTTAAAATTTTCAAAACATTACACTTGCTATTTTAATTTACTTTAAATTTTATTTTATTTTTAAAAATTTCAAGACATTAGGCTTACTTTTTCGTATTTTAAAAATTTTTCAAGGCATTAGCCTTGGTTTTTTCATATTATTTAAAAATTCCATTTTTTAAAAAAATTTTCAAGATAATACTCTTGTTTTTTCATCCTTTTCAAAAATTTCATTTTTTAAATATTTTCCAAGACAATACTCTTTATTTTCATTTTTTTTAATTTTTAAGACAATACTCTTATTTTTTCATATTTTTTAATTTTTCTTGTGAAATTTAGGGTTTCATTTATGAAACTCATATATTTAGGGCTTGGTTTAATGTTTCATTTATGAAACCCTAAATATTTAGAATTTGAATTTAGATTTTCATTTATGAAACCCACAGTATTTAGAGTTTCAATTTAATGTTTATTTAATAAACCCTAAATATTTAGGGTTTCAAGAATTAAACCTTAAATATTTAATGTTTTATAAATGAAATCATAAATATTTAGGTTGTTATTTATGAAACACAAAATTATTAGGATTTCAATTTAGGATTTTAATATAAGGTAAATGTTTAGGATTTCAATTTATAAATTTAGTGTTTTAATTTATCAAAACCTAAATATTTAGGTTTGGAATGGTATTATTTTTCAATTTTATTAAGGGTTTTAATTATAAAAGTTTTTTTGAAAAAAAGCTCTAAGAAAACACTCTAAGATTTGTTTGGGCCTTTCTCGCGTGGGCCTCCATGGTCACCCCGATGGGTTTCTACCTTGCGAGTTACCCTAGGTCCTTGTCCCTAACCTAGTTCTTTTCTCTCTTGCCTGTGGTCCAGCACCGCCTATGGCGACTTTCAGAGGCATGGGTTTCTGTACTCACAACCTCCCTTGATCCTGCATAACTCTCTCCTTTGGAGCACCTAACATCCCCATTCATTCCAACGTCGTCGCCCCTACTATGACACCGTGCATTCCGATGGTCCAGCCCAAATCCTTTTCTAATGCGGTCAAGAACACTTGCTTCTTGTCGTCTAGTTAGCTCCCAACGTCGTGCATCAAGGGCGATGTGGTGGCGATAACAATCCCTGAAGCAGAGTATCGCAGTGGAGTTGAGGCTTGCAAATTGCATCTTTATGGTCGATTAATTCTCCCTAAAGGCTCCACACCGCCATCGCTGAAGGTTATCAGTGACAAGCTGTCTACCTTATAGAAATTGGAGAGCAAGTGAAAGATGGTCCCATTGGGTAAGGATTTTTTTGACTTATCCTTTTCTAATATTAACAATCTGTGTAGGATTGTTACAAGCCCTTGGAACATCAAGTCTAGTGTTCTTCGACTTTTCACATGGACCCAAGATTCAATCCTTATTCTGTAAAGCAGTCAAATGCACAATGCTGGGTTTGAATTCACAACCTCCCTTTGGAGTACTAGAACCCTTGAATCCTTTTCTCGATTGCGAAAGGTGTAGGTGACCCAATAGCCATTGATGAGGCTACTACAGCACAATCTTTTGGTCATTTTGCAAGAATCTTGGTGGATATAGACCTAAAGAAGGAGTTGACAAAACAGATTTTGGTGGAAAGAGAGGGCTTTGCCTTCTTAGTTGATTTATCCTTTGAAAAGCTTCTTGATTTCTACACACACTGCCAAATCATTGGGCACCAAGTTGATGCTTGTAGATTGCTGAAACCTGCATCTAAACCCATACCTGGTAAACCTAAGATTCAATGGGAAGTAAAAAGCAAGCGTACTAGGGACCCAACTAAGGATTTTGTGGTTGAGGAGGAAGAAACTCATACCCCACCTGGTGGAACATTAGGGGCCAATGAGGGAGTTCTAAAATCCAATCCCCCAAGCCCTAAAGGGAGGAACAGGATAACACACTCCAGTGAGTTTCAAGATGGGCGCACTAATCCTATTTTGAATAAGGCTAATAGGAGTTCAGGTTTGCGTGATATGCCTCTGCAAGATGCAGCTGTGACTGAAACTCTAGGTCAGAATGTAAATAAGGCTGTTGTAATAGGGCATCTGATGATTTTTGTATGCTGAATAAAGAGCCAGAGGTATCTGGAGAACCGTACAACTCTAATGCCACTAGCTCAGAAATCAGAAATGGTGGGGGATACATAAAGCATGGCCCAATCTCAAATAGATAAGGAGATGGGTCACGTTATTAAATTTTTGGCTGACAGAAGTACAGAACAGCCAGCTAAGGGGTATAACCTCAGAAATAAACATCTCCATTGATGGATCAATGGCATAAACCAAGTTTAGTTTTTTCTTGCTACACTTGGTCTTAAAATCATGGTGGTTAACCATTAAATTGAGTTCAAGAGTGTATTAGAAAAAGAGTGTATAAATGAAACTCAGGTGGTTAACCATTAAATTTTTGAATAATTTATTATGGAATGAGAAAGAGTGTATTAGAAAAAGTACTCTTGAATAAATTTTAACCAAATGGAATGAGTTCAAAAGTATGTCTCAAGAGTAATCTTAAATGAGTTCAAATGTATGTTTTAGAAAGAGTATTGAATAAATTTTAACCAAATGGAATTAGTTCAAAAGTATGTGTTAGAAAGTGTATTGCTTACAGTTCTGAACATTTATTTAGTATCCAAAAGATGTCATTTACCTTTCCCCACACCAAACCCAAATATTCAATGTCGTGGCAAAAAATGAATTAAAGAAATTCAGACAAACAATCTAGTAGGTAGCACAATGGAGGAAAATAATCCAAACCGCAAATGCATAAATAAATTAATAATCCAACAAGTTATGCTAATCCTACGGCAATCCAGATACGAAACACAGTGAAACCAAAAGCACCAAAGAACAAAACAAACTTCCTTAGTACTGACTGACTAAAACAAAACCTAAGAGACCTGCAAATAAAATCTGGAGTGCAGATTGATTCCAGTCATAAAGGAAGGAATCTAAGACACAAGATTGTCACCGAGAGAGAGCGAGGCTAGTTGATCAGCTGGGTTGGTTTGCTGAGAAACATTTCTCAACACATCCATGGCTTCAGCAACTTTTGCCTTCAGAGCATCTGGTGACTCAATCAGATGTAAAACTTCAGGCTGGTCCATCTCCAGAAGCATCCCTGTAACCTTTGCTGCCGAATCATGCTCTAGCTGATCCACAAGCGGGTATAAAGCTTCACCAAGCATCTAGCAAAACAAAACATAGAACGACACATTAATAAATCAGTGAGTACTCAAACCCAAATGTGCTATAGAACAAATTCCAGGAACACAAAGACTTACAGTCCTCTGCTGATCAGCTGGAGCATTTGCGAGGGCTGTAGCCAAAGCCTGAATGGGCATTGGTTGACCCACAGCGTCACGGATTGGCAGACCACCCATGTCATAAGGGACAGACATCATTCCACCAGCTACACCTTGAAGTGGGACATCTTGCATGTTGCGGCCAGGAGGGTAACGATAGACCCGTCCCCTTGGAAGCATCTGAAAAACAAATAAGAAAGTATCTCCTCACCATCAGGCATGCAGACGAGCAACACAAGAAGCAAACAAAAAATACAGAACTTTGTGCGAGACAGACCTGCTGCTGCATCATTGGCATTGGCTGTTGGGGTTGTTGCACTGGACCTGTTCCTCGGCGGCCCCCTGGGCGCTGCCCTTGTTGACCCTGCTGAACCATAGGAACAAAGAAGCTTGGCATGGGACCACCCCCAGGTCTCATTCCAGGAACTAGTTGCTGCTGGTAACCAAATCCAGCCTGCATTTGAGGAATGATTACAGTTATTTCTCAATCTAAACTGATTAATCAAACATATAATAATGTCCTTGGTATAATGGCCAGTAGCATATGTGGAAGAGTAGAATAAAAAGAGAAACACCGTTGCTGAGATATTTATTATGTTAACAAAAATGTAGGCCCTTAAGCACAAGTTTAAACAGCAATGTAAATAACTGACTAGTAAAAGTTGACTTCCAAAATACTTTCCCACATATATATATTCCAATGCATGATAGCAAAAAAAAAAAAAAATAGAAGTTAAAGATGTATGCAACTGGCTAATAATTACTTGTGGAGGCATCATGGCTGGGGGTCCTTGCCCATACAAAAATTGTTGTCCAAGACCAGGAGCACCAGGAGGGTAGAGAGGCATACGGGGCGCAACAGAAGGCGTAATAGCAACAGGCCTCATCTGTGAAAATTGAGCCTGCATGAATGCAGTGATAATGGTGAATTCTAATTACATTTTCATTTGCTCAACCTACAGTAACTCTTAATGACAGTTGCTATACAACTTCTATGAATTGCATCAAAGCTATGCCAGTCACTTTATATTGTATTAAAAAAATTCATATCCATGCAACAGAATAAAAGCAACAAAAAGGATATTTAATTGTTACAGAAGTGTAATAAAATAAAGAATAGAAGAATTAAAAAAATTTAAAACAACATTTGCTTGCCTTAGTAGTGAATTAATATATTTCCTTCCTAGGCAGCAATTCTAATTTTGAGACATTTACAATGAAACCTGATGATAACAAGGGCTGGGCATTGTCAAGACAAACTACCTGCCATCAGGAGCTTGTGTGGAACACGTCACCTGTCATGGGAAAATGGAAAAATACCCTCAAGGTTTGCAGGATGCACAGTGTACACTGAAGGGGCAGGCAGTGCCTCAACCAACAACAGGGTTCTACTGGCTCCATCACTCACCTAAGATTAGGCCTCCCGACACCATTACCTACCCCAATCAATAATCTACAGTATTGTATTTCATAAATATTCTTCAAAGATACAAAATTTTAGGTTTTCAATACACTTTTGCTAATCAACAGACATAAGATTTTTTTGTGTGACAATTAAGTTTATTTGAACTAAAAGAGGAAGCCATATAAGCATACCAAGTAACTACCATTCATGGACTAAATGCAGGAATTTCTATGGTACAAACTTATCAGTGTACATAAAAAGCACAAAAGAAACTGCTGAGCCACTGTTACTACATGATTACCTGTAACCTTGCTCTTCTATCTTCCTTTCTCTGTGCAAGGGCAACGTACAGAGGTTTTCCAGCAATCATTTTACCATTCATCTCACCGAGCTACAAGTACCAACAGATAGATAGTATATGAAAACTATGGTTCTTAAGCAAAATATTAACATATTAGTATATTTGTAGTATACAGAGTTCTATACTTACAGCTCTAGATGCTTCCTCAGGAGTTGAAAATGCAACAAATCCTGATCCTCTACTGATTCCATTGGGGTCTCGCATAACCTGCAGAATAGGTGAAATGATACACATTGCTTAAATCTGCTACAAAAAGCCCTGACCATAACATACAAGCAAAGAAATCACATTTACACACCTTGCATGAAGTTATTGTACCATACTCAGTGAACATTTCCTTGAGTTTCTCATCACTGAGAGTATCATCCAAGTTCTTGAGATACAAGTTCACACCTTGATATTTGTCAGCAGCTTCCTTTATACTCTGCTCAAATCGTCCTTTAAGTTCTTGTTCACGCTCAGATTTTTTCTGGGCTTTTCCAACATACCACTCCTTATCATCAACTTTCTTACCATTAAGTCCCTCAACAGCTTTGGCAGCATCATCAGGGCTCTCAAAATTGACAAAGCCAAAACACCTTGATTTACCATCTGCATCTCTCATTATTACAGCACTAGTAATGGTACCATATTCTCCAAAAAATTTCATCAACTCTTCATCCGTGGTTGATTCTGATAGGTTTTTCACATAGACATTATTAAATTTTGTCTTACTGAGAGCATTGTCTCTATCTTGCTTTCGCAGGAAATGGCCTACATAGACCTGCTTATCATTAATCAGCATGCCATTTAACTTGTCAATAGCATTCTGTGCAGCCTCTTCATTGTCGAATTGAACAAAACCATAGCCCTTAGACAGGCCAGAAGCATCAGTTGCTATTTTGCAAGAAAGAATGTGTCCAAAAGAAGAAAAAGTATCATGTAAGGCCTTGTGGTCGATAGCCTTATCCAAATTCTGCACCAGCAATATAATTAGAAACATGAGATTGAAAATGTCAATATAAGCAACAGGCAACAACATCAAAGAACTTCATTGTGCAGCTACTACTACTCACAAAAAACAACAAATACAAAAATTAAGGATTGGTTGGTTCATTGATTTATTTCTATTTGCATTATACAGTTTCACTTTCTTCTAAGGAAATTTCAAAAATATTTTCTCAAAACAAAAGATCACTTAGTCATAGAATTACTTTCCAATGGAGCTAAAAACTAAAATACAGATTTCATTAATGTTAAGCATTTTAAAGAAAAAAATATTAGAGATAGAAAAGAAACCATTTATTACGCTGAAAATACAAAAACGTAATCATTTCTTCCTTTCCCAATGAATACTTTCTAATTTTAGTTTATTAAATATATATTCCATAAGAGCTAATGTTTTAAAAAAAACGCCAAACTACATCTAAATTTATAACATAACAAGTAACAAATTCGGTAAATTTAAGGACTAAGATGCAAAAACGACTAAGTCGAGAATTCACATTATGAAATAAACGTGAAAGACAAGAAAGGCGCACCTTGATAAAAATATTCGCAGTACCACTCTTCCTAATACTAGGATCCCGATGAGAATACATGATCCTAATAGATCTGTTGTTAAGTGGAGTGAAATTCAGCACATCCAATGCCCTCGCCGCTGAAAATCCAAAACAACACAAACAAATCAAAATTAACCACAATTATCATTATCATTTAAAAAAAAAGAAATGATTTTTTTGTATTTATTTACCATCCTGAGGGTTACTGAAATTAACATAGCCATAACCGAGTGAACGACGCGTCGTCAAGTCCCTGCAGACGCGCACCGAAACGACTTGGCCGACCTGGTTGAAGAGATCGTAGAGCTGAGAGTCGTTGACATTCTGGTCAAGATCGCCAACGTACAACGACGTCGTCACGAACTGGTTCGCGTTCGGCGCGTTAGCCACGCCGTTGGGAGGAGCCGACACCGGACTCTGATGCTGCACCTGAATCTGCGCCATCTCGCTCGCTCGCCGCCTCAAATACACGAAAGGATATAAAAAAAACTAAACCCTAATCGCTTTGGAGATTTTTTATTTTTTGGAATTAGTTTCTTTCTGTTTCCGTGTAAATAGAGTAGAGAGTAGTAGGGGAATAAGGATAGTAGTTCCGCCGGAGATCCGAACGGAAACGGCGGTTGTGCTGCGGCGGCGGAACTGAAAAAAATAATAGTATTTTTGGTGTTTTTTGGGTTTTTTTTTTCAGTTAAGGGGGGAGGGCAGAAAGGGGCTGCACCGCACGGCACGCACGTAAGGGAGAGTGTTATATAGTGGGGAAAGGGGAAACCCTAGTTTAATCCGCAGGTCAAACGGGTGACATGGGCTCGCACGTGCGAGAGGGCCTAGTCAGAGATGGGAGGTTACGTCGTTACGAGGAGGGAAGGTGTTTCCCGCGGAACAATAGGGCCTTCTTTCGTGTTCTTTGTCGCGTTAGTTGCTAGGTCAAATCGATGATGACATGGGCTCTCACGTGTGAGAACAAGGCCCGCTAAGAGAATATTCCTCCACGTGTGACTGGACTGATTCCTGTTGATTTAGGTTGTTGTGGTTTTTGGACCAGGCAAACATTGCTCGTGCACTGAGTTTAACTCTTGTACGGTCCATCAAAATGGGCCAAAAACCTGTCCCGCTGGTCTTTTATGCATTCGTAAAAAAAAAAAAAATACAAAACCTGATTTTATATTTTACACTTGTTAAACATACCTCCTTTTTTAATCTTATACTTCCCTTTCACTAATTTTGTGAATTTTTTCTTTCCAACCTAAGATTTCTGAAAAACTTAAAAGAATCCCTCTACCAAAAATGCCCTTAGTTTAAAAGTCTATATTTATTTTATCACACCACATTAATCAAGATCAAGTGTCCAAAACTCAATACACTGACAACATTAACAATGGAGGGATTTTCTATTTTTAGTTTTGAATTTTTTAAAAATAAAAAATAGTTATAGTTTTAATTTTAATTTTTGAGTTTCAATTTATTCTTATTTTTAAAATTTAAAAATTTTTTGTAAATTGAAAATGAATAAAATGTGTCAATCGTTTATCTTATTTTATCTTATCTAGCTTTATTATATAATAATAGTGTGATAACAATGACATTGTTGATAGTGGCAATATGGGTGGTAGTGGTAGTGGTAGGAGTGTAAGTGGCAATGGAGGCAATGGTAATGACACCAATGGAATGGTGATGGTGACGACGAAAGTGATGGGTGGTAATAGGGACAATGATGTTAAATGGTGATGATTGAATAATGGTGTGGTGGTGGTAGTGACGATAATAATAACAATGATAGTGGTGACAACGACAACAATGTGATGGTAATAACATTGATGAAACAGAGAGAATAAAAGTATTAGAAGGTAGACATATGTAATTGGAGATCTAGATAGGTGGGAGGCACTTGACAAAGATAATGATCTAGGTTAGGGAAGCTTGTTTGGGGGATTGAGGGTGGAGCGAGTCTATCTCAAAGGTGGAGAAAAGGTTTTGAGGTGGTGGGGGAAGAGGATGGAGCCTGAAGGTTTGAGACAGAAGTTCACGAGATATCCATTTCTTAGGTATCTACCATATGACTTTGGTCTATGTTTGGTGGTGTGATGGAGGGTTGATTATAGTGTGTCTTATAGGAATTGATCATGTTACTAATTTAGCTAGGGATCAATTCTCTCTCAGTGCTTCATTATCTAATACTTTTTAAGTGAACCCTGTTGTTGCTAACTTAGGCAAGGTTAGATTTTATTTTATTGCATTGTGATTTGTTTCTATTTAGGTGAGTTCAGTTGTTACTTTGTTAGGAAGGGTATCATCTTATTTTATTGCTTTATTTTTTATGTGTAATTATAGGTTGAACAAATCTTGTACTTCAAATATTAACAAAAATCTCTAAAACACAATGCCTCACAAATTCCGTTTCGAAAATGCATGGCTTGAAGAAGAAGAATTGCCACATATTGTGCAAGTAGCTTTAGATAGCACTAGCAACTCAGATATCCTCACACGGCTACACACATGTGTGGATAGTATGTATGCATGGGGTTGCAACATCCACTCACATTATAGAAATGACATTTGTGAATGCAAGCGTGAAATGGACTATTGTCATGGTACAGATGATGAAGCCTCAGTCACACTTTTTTGGAACTTGAGGGGAAACTAGTGACACTACTAGACCTCGAAGAGCTATATTGGAAGCAACAAGCGAAGACACATTGGCTCCATGATGGGGATTCAAATTCACGTTTTTTTCATGCTACAACCACATCGAGAAAGAAACGTAATATAATTACTAGTCTTATGGACATTAAAAGTGGAGATAATGTTCATGACTGTGAGGGCTTATGCAATATTGCCACAAACTACTTTACCAAGCTTTATTCCCCTGGTGATATTGACGCTCAAGCCACCCTTAATCTTATTGAAAGAAAGCTTGATGCCAACGATAATAATGGCTTGACGGCACCCTTCACAATGGTTGAATTCCGAAAAGCAATTTTCCAAATGCACAATGATAAATCTCCTGGCCCGGATGGTCTCAACCCCGCTTTTTATAAAAGGTTTTGGATCCTTTTGGAGGATGATATATTCCATGTAGTTACTAGTTGGGTCAACCAAGGTAAGTTCCCTATAAATCTAAATAACACTGATATTGTTTTAATTCCTAAAAAAGACAATCTTTCATCCATGCTTGATTTAAGACCCATATCACTGTGTAACGTTTTATACAAGATTGTCTTCAAAGTACTTGCAAACAGGTTGAAGCATATCCTCCCATAGTGTATTTCACGAAAACAATCCACCTTCATAGAAGGAAGATCCATTTTAGACAATGTTCTTATAGCTATTGAGACCGTTCAACACATGAAATGCAAAGCAAATGGTAAACATGGTAAGATAGCCTTAAAGATTGACATAAGCAAGGCCTTCGACAAAGTGGAGTGGAAGTTCCTTATGGCTACTGTGCTGAAAATGGGTTTCGACCCTAAGTGGGTCTGGTGGATCAAAATGTGCATCACTTTGGTTGATTACAACGTCTTAATCAATGAAGAGGGCATTGGCCATGTAATGCCAAAGAGGGGTCTTAAACAAAGAGATCCCTTATCACCTTACCTTTTTATCATTTGCATGGAAGGTCTCTCAACTTTATTAAAAAAAAACGGAAGCTCACGGCGACATCCATGGTGTTAAAGTGTGTAGAGGGGCTCCCCTCCTCACACACTTATTATTTGCTGATGATTGCTTTCTTTTTTGCAGGACAAATGACAAAGAAGCTAAAACGATTCAGAATATCCTTTCCTCATTTGAAAAAACCTTAAGCTTCATCGTAAACTATAAAAAATTAGAAATTTTCTTCAGCAAAAACACTGCACCCACAATTCGAGATCATATCTTTGATCTCTTAGGTGTTTTTGAATGCTTGGGAATCGACAGATATCTAGGTCTCCCATTTATGATAGGAAGAAAGAAGAAAGTAATTTTTAACTTTTTCAGAGACAGAATCTGGAATAAAATCAACCATTAGTCCAACAAGCAGCTCTTCAAAGTAGGGAAAGAAGTCTTCATCAAGTCAGTTGCACAAGCAATACCATCTTATTGCATGAGCACTTTCCTCCTACCATCCTCTTTGGGAGATGACATTTAAAAAATGCTGAACTCCTTCTAGTGGGGCTCTAATAGGAACAATGGAAAAGGAATAAATTGGCTCAGTTGGAAGTTTGACTATGAGGAAGGATCATAGGGGCCTCGATTTTCGCCATCTTCACGGTTCAATCTAGCCATACTAGGGAAGCAAGGTTGGAAGTTTCTTTCCAACCAATATGCTATAGTTACTAAAGTACTCAAAGCCAAATACTTTTCGACGGGGAATTTTCTTCAAGCTAAATTGGGTACCAATCCTAGCTATTCTTGGTGTAGCATCTATGCTTCACAGGCATTGGTCAAGCTTGGAATGAGATAGAGGTTAGGCAATGGCCAACATTGTTAGTGTATGGCATGATCCTTGGTTAAGAACCCCTTATAACCCCTACGTTGAAACCCAACCAATAGATGGTTTGGAAGACATGAAGGTAAGTGAACTTATGGAACCCGCTACTAGAAACTGGCATCGTAATATCATTCAACACTTCTTCTCTGACAGGGATGCAACTACTATTTGCTCCACGCCTTTGCACTTTATTGACCAACAAGATGTGTTAATATGGAGATTCTCTAGAGATGGCAAATATTCTGTAAAGTCGACATATTACCAAGTCATGGAGACCTTAGTAGATAATTCTGACCTAAAGGTTGGAGGTGAATGGAGTCGAGTATAGAAACTGAACATCCCACAATGAATGAAGACTTTTATATGGCGTCTCCTGCATGGTGTGCTCCCCGTTAGGACCTAGCTAATCACAAAAGGGATCCAATGCTCAATCGAATACCTCATGTGTAATGAAGAACCAGAATATATATGGCACACACTTTTCAACTGCCCAAAAGCAATCGTAGTATGGAATGTGACTGGCTGTTTGAAATGAGATCCAAGCTACTTTGGATGCTGCCATTAACATAGAGGCTGGTATATTCTCATTGCTAACAAGTTTGAATGACAACCAACAGCTCAACTTCATAGCTACCCTCCACTGTATTTGGTACTGTCAGAACGAGAAATTATGGGAGAATATTGAAAAGCCAATTACTTTATCACTACAAGTTGAAAGGGACTTTATTTTATAGTGGAAAGTTATCCACAACACTACCAATGCACATGCTGCAAGCCACTCACCACACATAGCCTCTGCATCGCAACCAAGATGGAGCAAACCAGCTACAAGTCATCTAAAATGCAACGTCGACGCTTCCACATTTGCAAACACATAAGCTTTTAAAATGAGAGCAGTGGTTCGAGACTCGATGGGGCTTCTGATCGGCTCTCGCTCCACCACCTCAAATGGAGTTGTCCCTATAGCGGAAGCAGAAGTTGCAGCCCCTCTATGATGTCATCCTTTGGATTATCACATTAAGCATCAACAATGTTACCTTTGAGACAAACTGCAAGCATATAATTGATCTAATTCACTTTGATACAATTTCCACATCTGAACTTGGTCATATTATATCTGCTTGTAAAGTTCCCTTCTTTTGATCAACAACTCGCATGTGAGTTTTATTCATAAACAAGCAAATCAAGTCATTCACTCACTTTGTAGGGCATCTAGATTTTTTGTTAGTCCACAACTTTTTAATTATCTACCACAATGTATTCGTGCTCATTTTATCAATGAAATGATGTAAGTTTTTTCTTTAAAAAAAAAAACTTGTACTTCAACCTATATATATCAATGTAATATATCTTTGCTTGTAAAAAAAAATGGGGATCACAACAACCCACACAACTATTACATTTCAAAGAAATATCTAGAGACTTGCAATCATCTATAATGAGCCTAATTTTGTTCTAGTTTTAAAACGTCATTTATAAGATGATTCCATATTCTTAATTTGTGCATACAACGTGGCTCTATGATTATTAATTCATTGGCAACAACATCAAATCGCGCACAAGTATAGACTAAAAGGTCGTTAACAAAAAAAAAAGAATATTTATTGTTAAAAAAATTATTTAAATAATTAAGTTTGAATTCATTACTTTAAAATAAAGACACAAATGATAGACTTTTAATCAAACACTTAGCGTGCAGAATAATTTTAACACAAATATTTTGAAAACATTAGGAATATTAAGTCACTTAAACAAGGGTTGATTCCATAGTAAAACAATTAAAACTCAAGCTCTAAGTCCTCCAATAAAAAGAATATATGTCATTAATATTGTTATTATTAAAAAATCTCTTCAATGTTAGTTTAAACCTCACTTGTCCACTTAGTACAGTTGCGCCAGGCTTGACATATACTTTAATTTCATGAGTTTCAAGAACAAGTTCTACCCCAAAATCACACATTTCAAGAATATGACAACTCTATTAATGTTTTCTTACATTTTATGGTGAAATTAGAAACTCGTTCCCACCCACAAAATCTGCAGGAACATTAGATGTAAGTACTTAGATGTTAGAAGCAAAGGTAATTTTAAAATACTGTCGTTAGAGTCCCCTTTTGGTTTTTTGATAGGAGAGGCCCCTTTTGGTGAAGATTATACTTTATGAACATTTCAAAATGATGATCTTCCTAATTTCCCTCCCAATAAGTCAAAATTCTAACGGTGTATTACCCCCTGTGGCCCTACATGCACTGTGTGACAGAAAGAAATTTGCATGTCAATGACAATGATGGAAAAATAAATGGACGCATGTACCTTCTAAGCTCGAAGTCGATGATATGTGCCTATACTTTATTATGAAAGTCCGATCCATGATTCGGTGAGTGGAGTATCCAGTGTGAATATTATTTAACGTTTCGGCTAGATCGAGGACAATCCTATACATGCTTTTTTCAAATTAAAAAAAAAAAAAGCACATATTCTACGTATATATGCTTAAGAGAGTTGAGATCAAGTAAGAAGTAGTAGTAGTAGGTGCGTGGACTTCAGTGTCCGTAGCTTCTCCTTTTAACCTAAAAGCTTCGATTTATTCACACCCAGTGCGCTGAAATCAACAAGCAAGGAGAGACAATTAAGCAGGTTTGGTTAACTTGGTCTCAAAACTACATTGTTTGTACGTAGACAACTTTGTCTTTTCTTCTTTGCCAACACAACCAAATTGAAGAAAGTGAAGAAGAAAAACTAAAGCAAACTACTAGTAAAAAGCATTTAGTACTCGTACATTCAATCAGTCTGCATGCATGCGTAGGATTAAGAAACAATATTAAAAGCTAAAAATATTAATTTCTCGTTAAAATGGTCAAACATTAATTAAACAAATTAACCCCTTCATCTGCCTTCCGGGTGCAATGGGAAAAGCTCCAGAGTTCTATGTTGTTCTTCTTCCTCTTCCAAGTACTCAAATGCCCAGTTCCTACACTTCTTCAGCGGGCTATTTTCCTCTTCTCTTTCTACTACTTCACCCTGTGCCCAAAAGACAAATAATTTATCAAAAACCATGTCATATACAACAACCTCATGCAAATTACTCAAACCTTATAGGTTATTTTTTGTTTTGGTAGAGATCAAGTATCTTAGTAGTAGACAATCCTGCTGAAGCAGGCCGAGCAAGATTATTATAACAAAAAATTCTTTCTAAATATTTAACACTAGTTACTCGAGACCACTGATTATTTAGCAGAATAACTTTTTGTTAGTTGATTCACACATTCTATAGTTTACAATTGTATTACAAGACATATATACATACCCGTTTTGTGGTGTCCAAGGTGGTTATAACACTACAATTACTAAAGGGGGGTGATGACAGTATTGTGTTTGGAGTACTACGAGGAGTGTGAGGAATAATGGCAGCTAGGTTGTTACGCTTCTGCTTTTGTCTCTCGCGTGCTTTGTGGTTTTGGAACCAATAGAAGACGTTCTTCCCTTCGATTTTGCCGTACGTGCTAAGCTGTGCAGTGATCTGCTCTATTTGTTGAGCATTCGGAGTTCGCATCCCTCCTCTATACAGCATCTCCAATATCCCTATCTGTTCTTGCGTCGGATTCCACCGTGTCCCTCCTGGTATATTATTATGCGTTGTATCCACCTGCACTATCATCATCAAATTATTAATTAAACAACCATATATATATATTTTTGTATCATACTACTATATAATATATAAATAATAATGGACGTACCTGGTCCTGAGGTGAAGATGGGTCTCTCTTATCATCGGAGGATCCAACTCCAAGTTTTGTGGAGGCGCTTTCAGGTTTGATGAAGCTCTTGAGGTCGAAGGTTGTTGTAACAGTAGTATCGGTGTTGGAAAGCTTAGGGGCAAGGGGGCGTAAGCGTTTGCACCCAAGTGTGAGGGAGGGTTGTTCGTGCTCCCAGATTAATCCACGTGCGAACTGATGCACCTTCATGCTTTTGATTAATTAATTAATTAGTTACTATGGTGGAGAACTTCATGATAGGTTGCTCGGTGAGTGATTTTATATATAGAGGAATAAATAGATGATGATGAATGTAGTACATGTAAAACAAACAGTGATTAAAGTAGACAAAGTGGGAAATGAGTTGTTGCCTGCAACAACCAAGACCAAATCATGAGGGGCAGTTGACTTGGGAATTTCCTACTGTATATTAAACTAAAAGCTGATTCATTTCTAATCAAAAAGTAGAATTAGTTTCTTTCTTTTTCCTAAAAATAAAGTAACTCACGGTAACAGATTATATATACACATAGGACACACTATGTTAATTCATTTAGAGTTATATTGATAACTAGACTCCTTAATTGATAGCTTAATTTTGTGTTAAATAAGTTTTTTAATTTTTTTTATAATTATGTTATTAGTATGATGTAAATCAACTTTATTGATAATTAATATATGTTAAAAAATTTATTTTATTTCTAATATTTTTTCTTTGATAAAATTCGAATTTCATATGTTATTTAGAAAAATCGAATTAATTATTGTTTGAACTAATCGCTTGTTGGTAAAAGTTTTTATATTTGATTATGAAGGGAATGGAATGTCTTATGAGAGAGAGAGAGAGCGTGGACATGTGTGGGGACATGAAAGTGTGGATGGATATGGATGATGATGATGATGATGGGATCGATGTGTACGTGGTATATATGTGTGTATGGTGTATGTTGGCCCGTCAAATCGGGTCGTTTTTTTCTTGCTTTCATCATAAGGTGGCCTTGCTTTTCGGTGCCCTCTTTCAATTAAAGTGAGTGAAGTGAGGAATGCAAAAAGATTCCTCCAATCCCAAAACTTGAAAATGGAAACAGCAGCCTCTTTGATCTATGCTTTTCACGATACGGATTTTCATATATATATATAAATGGTCGATTTGGATATGGACATTTATATACTATATGGTGAAGTGAACTGAATGCCGTCTCTGTCCTTTTGGACCGGTAATTATAAAGAATGTTCAACACTACTCCATGAAAACAAAGCTCACTAAAACGTATGTGATATTTCTAAAAAAATTAATTAATTTTGTCGATAAAAAAAAAAGTTATATATATGTATAGGATTTTTATTTGCCATCCAATTAATTGGTACTCTGCTCAGTGCTCAGTCACAACTTTATTCTTAAATAAATCAGAGACTGAATCGTATACACTTTTGGTTTCTTCATATCCGCTCCTTCTCCATTGGCTCTGGTTCACAATTACTACTATTTTATATATATTCATGAGTATATATACTATAAATAGTAGATAGGCCATGCATCCATGATTACCTTAATATTATCGCTTTCTTCAAGTTTTTTAATCCTAATGTTGATTCTATCTGTTGGTGTATTATATTATATTTTATATATATAGTATGCATGTTGCGGTTATAAACTTATAATAATAGGCAAGCAAATTCGTTAATGTGGGGGCATGTAATATGTACACTTATGTTATGGGCACACACATACATATATAATAGTTATTACTTATGATTATGAATGTCCTTGTACGGAGTTAAAATTGAATGATGTTCATCCTGTTTATTGATGTTAATTGAAAAAGCTTTTGATCTACTTAAAGCTTTATCTTGAATTTATGAGGGAGGTCATGATAAAATTATTTTTGAATTAGATTGGAGAGTGATCATGGATAAAGTTAATAGCTCTGCTATAAATAGTTTTGAGTTAGAATTACATAGTTTTGAATTATAATCTTTAATTTGTTATTGCAGAAATCTTCTCTCCCTTTATCCAAATTATAAAGTTCAAGGGAGACTAGTTAATGGGGCAGCTCACTCTCTTACTAGAATGGTAACATGTCATATTAGGTCTAAAGTTTTTTTTTTTTTTATAGGATTTCAATTTATATTTACTAATTTATTATGAATGAAATGAGGTAATACAGTTGCAGTAAAAAAAAAAAATGAATGCCCTTGTACGTGCTACTTTGTCTTTGTCTACTATATTAAACATTTGAGGGAGAGTGGGCAATAATTCTCTCTTCCCGTCCCGGGTAGCTGGCAATTTAATTGGCTATCACATACTATTTCTTTAAACCAAACGGAGATCATGTAAAAGTGACCATATTTGGTAATAAATTAAAGATGGCAAGTGGTGGAATAATTAATTCATGTAAGCTTCTAGCTTCCATGATATCAATTCAATTCACACGTATGAAAAATGAATTATAACGCGTCACTGAAAATAGGCGCACGAGAGGCAGGCACATTCACTGCACACGTACGTGTTTGAGTCAAAATACATGATCACCATGCAATCATGCACCTGCAAGAGAAGCGTGAATTATTCCTTTTTTCACTTTCACTTCAATGGTTATGATTATGAATGCCCTTGTGGTACTTGTTAAGTTTGCCACTTACCAAGCCAGTGAAGTGAAGTAGTACTACTTCACTGACCAACACAGAAACTTTCCACTTCCGGGCAATACTGTCGTCTAGTAATAAATATAGTCATTACTGTAACATTTCACTATAGTCCTCACATGTTTTAACTTCAAAAACAAAGATTCAATTCAAACACGTACATTCGTGATTCATCATTGTAATAATGACATTCAGAAAAAAAAAATAGTCATTAAAAAGGGAATTTATATATATATCTGATGTTCTATGAAAGGTATTTTAAGATTCACAAGGTATGTGAAAGAACTAGCTATCTATATATTTAATAGAAAATTCGTATATGACTTTTTTTGTGTATAAATTTTTTTAACCAACAATGCATCACCAGTAGAATTATCCAAACAAGTTCTATACATTACGTGTGTAGGTGTGTTAAAATATATTGAATTTAATTATGTAGCTTGGCTAAACTGAAAAGGCAGAGAAATTTTCACGTTACTAGAAAAAGAGTAAGGACGGGAAAAAAACTTGAACAACCACTAACTTTAATCTTTTTACCTTTATTTATTTAATTAGAAGGATATGTATGTATATGATTAGACAGCAAGTTATCATTGCAGAAGCTAGCTTTTGATAAAAAAAAAAAGAAGAAAAGTTAGATAGATGGTTCCCTTTCAAATATCAGATCCACATTTAACCCAAAAATTTGAAGGTGGCGAAAAGGAGATTCCGAAAGCGCATGATGCCAATATAATGTGACTTTCGTGTGTATCTCTGATTGTCATCAATTTTTTATAGTTGTTCAACAATATTGTGACTTATTGAAAATGATCTTATGCTACTCTTTTTGTTTTAGCAGTCACAATTAAATCACAAGTTTTTGTTTGATATAGCCCTTAAGTCTTAAGTATGATGTTAATCAACTCCCTCATAGACTGTAATCCTTATTGTATCCAATCCATTTTCTGCTTACCAGCTCATTTTCTACCAAAGTTCCCCAGCTGGAGTTCTGATACTGTACACCGTTTTGTATTTTTTCACCTTTTTTTAATTTATTTTATTTTATTATAGACTCTACGTAGTGTTCTTTGTTACTCCCCCTTTCTTTTTTTTCTCACGTGACAGATGTCTAATTTTGAGCGTAAAAAATGGCTCCATAATGATATCAAAGTTGACAATTAAGTGATTATGAGATTGAGGCGATATTTGTTTGGGCTCACATAATACAGATCTGGCTTCTGATTGCACCACGTTTATTTATGGATATCATTTCCCTTCAATCACGACAACACACCAGATTGCCAATTGCCAATTGCCAAAATGTCATACCATTTGACTAGATGAGGTATGTCTTTTGACATTCCAATGCCATGCCTATTTATTTACGTCGAGTACATATAGAAAAATAGGCCTTCATGATTCTGTTCCTAATTTAATTTTCATTGTTTTTATATTATCATTCTCTTATTGTAGGCATGCATGTTTCAATTCCAGGTAACCCTCTGCTGACAGCTAGTCTGTTATCTGTTATATACTCCATGATTCAATTATTATTATATATTTTTTCCAAACTAAATTAATATAGTGAAGAAAATTGGTTATACCAATCATAGACCATGTCACAGTACTGTAGGCTCTTGAGTCTTGACAGATTAATAGAAAACAGATTTAAAAGAAAAATAGAAAAGTAACTAATTAACACCTCTTAAAGTTTTGTTTATGAGCTAAAAATGAAATTCATCAACAACTTGGTGATAACGAAAGAAGGCACATGAAGGACACTTGGTGATGATGAATATGTAGCCATTTGGTTTGTGGTTGCGTTGCGTTGCGTTGCGCTGGGACGATTTGTCGTTTTGAGGTTAGAAATGAAATGTAATGTAATGCTTTCTTTTGGTTTTGAAACTGGGCATGTTTATTGTCGGTCAAAGATAAAGGTTAAGGAATAGGACAATGTGATTGGTGAGGTTGGGTCGCATGATAGGACGTGGATCCCACACAGTGGAAGAAGCGGTGGAAAACTTCATAATTACTGCGAGACAACGCCATCATTTGCACGTGTCCATGGACCATACATTATACATTTTAATCCCACGCAAACTAACAATTGAGATTTTATTTTATGGCTTTAATCATGACATATATTTATTTGTGAATAAAGAGAAATTAATACTACTACTTTATAAGAAGATAGCTACGTAATTGACTAACATGATTATATTTGGAAATTGGATGCATTTGCGATTGTTGCTCAACAGATTGCACAAAATTTATGTAAAATTTTAATTAAAAGTTGATTGGTATATCTTTCCACAATTATTGAGAACTCCAATGACTTTGCTAAAAGTATTCTGGATCCTTCAAGACTTAAGTATTCAAATACTTAATTTGTTTGATAAAAAGTATACAGATATAATTTAATTAATTAATTAATTAACTAACTATCATAGCTAGAGCAGTTTAATTTGTTAAGGTTAGTAGTATGTTATTGTTATTTAATTACCAAATTAAAACATTTTTTTAGTGATTTAATATTTATCTTAATAAGGTGTTTTTGCATGAATATTGATGCCAGATTTTATCTGAAAAAGAGAGAAAAATGAATCGAATCCCTGGAGTGTCAGACAATCAGTCGCAGGGCACACACATGTGCACATTCGTTGTTCAAACTATAATTTTTTCAAAATATTTTAGAAAACATTGTGCACATTAATAACGGATTCAAGTTCGAGAAAAAAGAAAGAAGCATTTACAAGAGGCAAAGTCTTTTGAAGTTTGTGGCTACTATTATTTATTGGGGGGGGGGGGGGGGGGGGGGGGGGATGTATATAGCTTTTGATCTCAATAAACTCCTAGTGTTCATTTTGTTTGGAAGCCTTTCTATAGCTTGGAATTTGATGGAAAGTGATTGTCACACTGCGTGCTTTGCTTTAACGTATAATTGCCAAATAAAGTGAAATTGGGGCAGCATCATTTTTTGGATTGAAATATATTCCCGACTAGATCTAGATGGGACATCTTTATATACACACTTAACTCATGACTTTATGTATTAAAGTGCCAATTCGATCCCATTTTTCCTTTTTTTTTCCCCCATAGAAAGAGAAAGTGAGTGAGTTGAGAAGAAGAGGAATTAAGGGCATGACCTCGTGGTGAAAATATACTTGTCATTTCATAAGGGAAAGGGATTTTGTTTTGGGGAGTAAGGTGTACGTGAATGGATGACAGTCCAAACACACTTACTTATTTGACTTGATATCAATGAATGATCCTTCACTGTAAAATCTTTTCTCTTTTCTTTCCTCTCTTTTACACATTCCTCCTTTGCCTATTCTTCTTCCTTTTTTTTTTTTTTCTTTACTTGTTATTATTATGTTTCTTTTATGATTTTTCTCCTTGGATTGTTTACACAAACTTTAAGGATTACCACTGAATACACGAATTAATTGATGTAGATTCATTCCGGTTTAATAAAAAAAAATATACCATATTTAAGTCTTAAATATATAATTATGTTAAATATTTTAAGGGATTTATCACTCATAATTATCTGCATAGTTTGAAGTCTTGAACAACATTATTTTGATTGAAATATACCTATAGTCTAGACAAAAAATTAATAACTACAAGAGTTAAACTGTGGGGTATTTTTCCAAGCCCTAATTCTTCATCGGCTCACGTGTATAAATAAGGATTTACTTTTTTTTAAAAAAATTGAAACGAGTGGTGAGGGTCAACGTGATAAATTAGAAATAGACTGAATCACTAAATTTAAGTTAATCACAAAAATTTAACCTTAAGACGAGTCAAGTTTTTCTTATATCATATATGTTTAGTGTGAGAAAGAAAAATATAAAGAAATAAAAAAAAGTACAAAGTAAAACAATATTTTATGTTATTTGGTGAAAAAGAAAATGAACATCATTCGAATGTGTCTCTCATGTTGAGTGATGGCTCTTGCATTCATAAATAAGCAAATTTGCAACCATTTTTTAAGATTTCGTCATTCTTTTGATTCGTTGAGATTTTCTCTGTTTTTTCAGTTTTTAGTACGAGAGAGTTATAAGTTTGGATTCCTAAGGTTCTCTAATTGAGTTTCTCTCTAGCAATGGATGTGAAACTTCATGAATTGCATTTGCATTTACGGATTTTCTGCATTCTCTTATCTTGTGATAAATTCTTAATTTCATTTTCAAGTCTTTTTGTAAGGATTGATACTCTGTTTTAAACTTAGCGAATCATCCAATTGTATTTTAATTTCATATATTGTGTTTCAATGTTGTTCTCCATCTTTAATGTCTTTGATATGATGGAAATCAATCAATTAGTCTTAACTTAATGTATTACTTCGAAAGGTGAATCTTCGATTGAACTGAGAATTAAGACACATAATTTCACAAGCTCTAATAATAATGGAGGTGTAATTATGTGCATTCTTTGGAATCTTGAACAAATGCATGCTTTCTGAGTGAAAGTGTCTAACAAATTAGGGTTCTTGTTTAATAATCATAGGATTAGTCACCAAGGAATTAAGGTTAATTAGTTACTTTAATGTATTTGTGTTAGAAAATCTTACATTATCTACTTCAATCTTCAAGGTGTAACTTATGTGTGTATATATATATATATATATATGATAGACAATATACGACTATATTTGAATTTGACAACAAAATATAAATATACATTTAAGCTTAAGATAAAAGGTATTTTTTTTAAGAAAGGTAAAAAAAAAATGAAAAGGAGATTGTATACAGTAAAGATGGGGAGTGTTATTAGCATTATCCTTCTATTATTATTATAAAAATATGATCTAACTCATTATTGACCCAACTATCAAAATCCAATAACCCCCCCTCCCTCACTTATTCAATACAACCTTACTCATCATCCACGATTCTTCAAGTAATAGGTTTTATATATTTGTTGAACGATAGCAATAGGTTTTAAAATGAAATTTAATATAATATCAGAACTTATATATCTCATCTGATCTCCATATAATATAACCTATTTTGGTATACATAGCCTCTGGAAGCGTATATATAAGCTTATATACCTTAGTGTTTGTGTGCATTTCAAGGAGTCCAAATTCTTAGAATTCAGTGTTAGCAGATTTTAACTTTTAAGATAATAAAGCTGTTGATTTCCTCTTTCTCCTATAGATTTCAATCTTGTAGATTAGTCCTTATGCCTTTTTTCTCCCTCTATATAAATAGGCCTTAAGCTCATCTTGTTATCCTGTATCTTGTAAATAAGCCTATATAGTATAGAAAAAGATAAAGATCATGAATCTTGGTCAAGAGAATCTGAATTCCTTCTATACAAGTGAATTACAAATCAGTAACTAGCTACTAAACTAACCCTCTATACAAGTTATCCCCTAATACAACACGTTCACTATCGTGCCACTGTGAATAACCTTGTAGTACGTGGTAGTGTCGTAGATGTTGGGGCCGCTTAAAAATTCACGTGATTGACCAAGACTTCAACACAGAAATTAAAGCTCTTGTCTTCTTCTCAGTGAATTTCTATAGCACGCGAATGACCAAGACTTGGAACCAGCAGCAACTTGCTTGAAAACTCACGTACACGGCATCTGTATGACTGTATATCTTGTATATATGCCCTATCTTTGGTAGCAATTAACAAAACAGTAATTGGGTAAAGTACTTCTCTGCTTGTTCTCATTAATAAAATTGTTTAAATACAGAGAAGGGAACCTTAGAAGAGTCTCAGCCATACAGTGTTAGCTGGACAGGTACCTGAAAGGTTCTATTCTAAACGTTCAAATTCACTAAGTCATAACAAAGTCTTTCTGTCAAGTAGTCCTTCGGTTCTCTCTCTCAGGTCTAATTGGCCCATTTTTAGAATTGGGCCTAACACAAACCCATTGCCATTAGGGTCTAGGGTCAATCAGAGTTGAACAGTGATGTAAAATATAACTTTCTATTTCCTTTCCTTGAAATTTCTATAAAAAAAACAAGAATTTATCCCAACCCAGAACTGGTGGCTAGAGCTTGCTTGAGAAAGAAAACATACAGATACAGTGATGATGCTGATAAAGCCAAAGGTATGGAGTTTTGTGTGTTTTGTTTCATCTGTTGTTGGGCTTCTCTGTTACGGTCTCAGCTCCTCTTTCAACCATTTATTTGGAAACTGGACCTGGTGGAAGATATTACTTTATACCCTCTTCAGTTTAATCATCTGTGTTTCTGTCTTATTCGCTAATGCATGGGAGCGTTCCAGCAGTACCTCTACCTGGCTGGAACCTCACATGGCCTTCTTGATTTTGCTCCTTACCTCTGTATACTCCTTTTTCTTCGACAAAGACGTCAAAGGAAAACCCGATGCATATACCCTATTTTCCAGCGCTGCATTTGCTATCATGTCCCTAGGTTTGTCAAGACTGAATCACTTTGGATTTGAGGTTGATCTCTTATATTTTTTCAGCGGCGTTCTAACCGTACAACTCATGAAAATAAAAATATGGTTAGTCATCGTTGGTGGGAGTTTCAGTTATTCTCTCATCCTTCTTCGTTCTTCTCTGGGTGCTTCACCAAGACTAGGCTATCATGGACTACAAGTCGGAGATGATGTAGTCATTGAAATTGGTTCACATTCACAAGGAACCACTCACAGTGCTTCTCAAATGGATTCACTTCAAGCTATTGTTACTGATGCTCGTCTTATGGACAATAGTCACAGTGATAATAACAGCATCATGGCACGGTTCATGGGTTGCATAGAGGCGCTCAAGAAGGAAAACGAGAACCTTATGGACACAGTTTCCAAACATGTCGGCAAATACCTTAAAGCTGTTGTTTTACACGATGAGGACCAGATTCATGTTGATGCCGATGATAACTTGGTGGTCGATGCGTTGTTGCCGTCGGGAATTATCAACGACCTCCGTGAAACCGTGAGGCTGATGGTGGCAGCAGGGTTGAAGGTGAAATGCTGCAGAGCGTACCGTAGCAGTCGCAGGAAATTCCTGAGAAAAAGTGTATCGACATTCTGGTTGCGAATGCAGGAAGAGCTCAACGTGGAGGAGGAGGACATTGACAAGATGGTGGAGATTCAGTGTTGGATAAAAGTTTTGAACCTAGCTGCGGTGATACTCTTTCCCAATGAAAGGACACTATGCGATCGTGTCTTTGAAGGGTCCATTATTTCTTCTTCGGAGAAGTACCATGTATCACTCGGACATGATGCGCTCTGGGTTCGCAAGAGTTTGAACATGTTCATCAACATGGTATCAACCCAGAGCGCATCTTCTCCCAGTGATAAGGAGCAATCCACTGTTATTATTGCCAATAGTGTGTTGGAGTATTATATGATGAGGATGAATTGGAAAAAACATTCACCTTTGTTTGTGGAAGCAGACAGGATAATAATAACGGAGCTGTTAGAGAGTAGTTTGGAAGCCACCTCCAAAATTTACAATGACCCAACTTTGGGTTATGTTTTCATGATGAATAATTGGAGGCTAATAGAACTAGCGGCAACACGATCTATATTGAAACCTATTTTAGGCGACTATTGGTTCCAAAAAAGCACAACAAAGTTCCAACAAAACCTTGAACTCTATCGGAGCTCGTGGAATAAGATTGTAGACATTTTGAAGGTCGTGGACATCGATGATGAGTTAGAATCTAATATTATTGCGGCCGAAGTTATAATAATGAAAGACAAACTCCATTCCTTCAACGAACACTTCGAAGAGATATGCAACGTTCAGTCTACGTGGTTTGTCTTGGACGGGGAGCTAAGGGAACAGATAATAAAATCCGTAGAGAACATGTTGTTGCCAGCATATGGAAACTTCCTTGGGAGGTTTCAGGATTTTCTTGGTAAGCACGCTTATGAGTACATTAAGTATGGAACGTTTGACGTCCAATATCGACTCAATGATAATTTGTTTCTTATATGGATCTCGGAAGAGAAAGAAAGGATACTCGTCCGGTTTGTGTAGATTTATATTACAAAAGTTTTATTATCTCACACGTTGTTCCAAAAATTTGTGCCATAATATACCACTGTATGTTTCAACACAATCACAAATGCATGTGTTTCCTTTGTATTTTGTTTCCATGTCGAAGATTGGCAGCTAGTTATGATCAACGCAAAGAAAGAAGAAGAAAAATCACCCATCACAATCATAATAGCTAGGACTCCCAAGTATTCCAACCACTGGCTGTGAATGGCAAAAAAAAAATTACTTTACAAAGCTTCTTTTCATCTAAAAAATAACATTATTATGATCCTAACTAACTTTTATACAACACATAATCGAATGGTATATATTAATTCTTTCTGAAGCAGGTAATTAACAAGATTTTCTAACTTATGCATCGGAAGATTGTATAAATATATAGTGATTGGAGATGGTGATATATCTGTGCTTTTCAGTTGGAAGACGTATAGTATCTCCTTTTCATTGGTAGGGACCAAAGGAGGATATATAGGATAGGATTCGAGAGGAATGAGGAGCACCCTGAGTTTAGACAAAGTTTAGCTGTGAAATACTGAAATATATGCACTCAAGTGTACTGTTGAAAGGGAACTTTACACTAAAAAGCATGTGTGCATGATTTCGAAACTGAAATATTTAAGGATACTTTCTTGAATATTTAATGTCATTTGTACACGAAAGGTGTATTAAATTTATGAGGCGTCTAAACACTAATATCTATCTATGTTATAAATAAATAAATAAAATTTATTAATTATTATGAAAAGTAATTTTTCATATAAATTTTTTATATTTAAATATGAATTTAGCCTTCGTAAAATTATTTTTTTTAAATTGTTCTCGTAATGTTTATTTTATCTTTAATCTCTGAAAATTTGTACATTTTGAATCTGAGTCTCTAAAACGTGAACTTATATAAGCTAAAAATAAAAATAAGAAAAAAAATATTCTCGAAACTAGAATTGAAAAAACGTGAACTTGTAAGAACTATATTTATATTTATATTTAAACTTAAATTTTAATTTTATTATTTAACCATAATTAACACTTTTCGATTGTATCATTAATGTTTTTAAATTCTCAAAATCACAATCTATCATAGCTTTTAGTCCCATAGCTGGATCATGATTTTCCTATCCCAAAAAGATTAAAAAAAAATCCTTCCTTTTTTATTCGGTAAAAGAAGAGGAATTCGAAGCTCAAAGTTCAAACAATTATCCTGTATATTAGGACAGAGAGTCTTGTGACTGAAATGTGAAAATTAAACTGATATACTATCAATTAATGCTTACTCATTGAAAAGTCAACATTCACGTGTGTATATATATATGAGCAATTTGAGCATATACAAAAATTATATATTCATTCAATATGACTTCAAAATGAATCCACTTTAAAAAGCCTCTTGGTACAAGGTAGGTGTAGCCTTTTCCTGTTGGTCTCACTCTCACCTTTTTAGTTAAACTCCATATAAGTCAATGAACTCTTAATTAAAGGGTGCCCCTTAACTTAGATAAATATTTATATAATATTTGCACATTCCTTGATTTCCTTCAAAAATCAGCATCCACCCACAAATGATTTTCACTCTGGACCTTCCTAATTAATACGATACCTTTTTTTCTTAGCCTACTACTATATGCATGCATCCGAAATCATTCCTTTCATATGTGTTGGTGGCCAAACCGACGAAAATATAAAGCCTAACACCGTTCATGTTTATGAGACGAGAATCTATCGGTTCCAACAAAGACTACTAACCTATTAGAAGATGAGATGAGGAAGGATAAATATATCGTACCAATAATGACTGAGAGACAAAAGTGGATGAATTATATAATGTACTTGGAGTAGGTTTACTAAAAATACATTTTGAAGCTTATATTATATGTTTACGAATTAGTATATATACTTCAGTGGATATTTAATATTATATATGTTTATGCAACATGCAATTTCTCCTCGCTTCATGGCTACTTAATTGGATCTTTTGGTTATTCAACAATGGTAGGAAACTAGCTAGCTAGTTAGGCAAGACGCACACAGAGAATCCAATTCAAGAGATCGAAAGATATATAACATTATAATATTAAGTTTAAGTTTGAGAACAAGTTATAATATATTACACCAAATTTGAGATTAAATGTACTTTGCATTGAATTCAACAACACAAAGAAGAAAGAAGCATATTGCTTTCCTAAATACATGTATGGTTATCGAACTCGGATAAACAACTAAACAAGGCTATTTGGCTATTTGTAAGCTCAACTTTTCCATGACAATGACAAACGACAACCTCTTACTCTCTGAGGAGTGATAAGTGAGATACTGAGATCCACTAGCCTCCAACCTCTTGCGAGTCTTGCCCATTCTTTTTTTCTTTTTAAATTATACAATAAATGGTTATATTGTTTATTTTTATTATATTATTTTGTGTGGTGTCCACCACCTCGTAACAAGAAGGTACTTCTCTTGGTGCTTCTTCTACCATGCCTTATCACTTTATCCACAGTTCTTCGATCGGCAAACTGAACATTTGTATTTGCCTCTTTATTTTAATGTCCCTGCTGCTGCGTTGGGCCACCGCTGCTCTCGCGTCTTTAATTAATTAATAATTAATTTCCTACACTCACGATTTGCGCCTTCACGCAGTAATATTTAATTAGATCGACCGAATCATCAAGATAACATTTAATAATAAACCGAATCATAATCTTTCCACAAATACCATAAATTAAAGAAAGAAAGAAAGAAGCTAAACGAAAATTCTTCCTTACCCTTTTGCACGAAAGAAAAGATATATTCTCCAGCAACAGCAACAGCAGAAACACAAAACTCAACGAATATTATTGAACCATGATGAAGCATCTTTCCATCTCACCACGAACACTGCCCACTTAATTAATTTGTTAGTTGTTACCTTACACCTTATCAAAACCATATGATAATATAATATATCAATTAACAAAAAGCCAAAAACCCTAGAAAATAACAATACTGCTTTGATTTGATATTATGATTAAAGATACGGAAGAACAAGAAGAGGGATATATAAATTAAGGGGAAGGGAAGGGGTTAATTAGTTTCAAGCCCCAACTCCAAGGCATCATCTATATATACATAAAACTATAGTATATTGATATAGGACTTAGGAAATTAAATATTTTGATTGATATATTAATCAATCTTGAAGGTCTTCGAGTTTTGGAAACTCGTTCAAGTCGGGTTTGAGAGAAGAGTTGGGACTAGTTGTTGTTGTTGTTGTTGTTGTTGAGTGCGAAGATGCGTGGGGGTGAAGCGCGGTTTGGAGAGCGTCGACTCTGGCGCCGACTTGCGTGGCTTTTCGGCGAATGGAATCAGCGGACATGTTAACAACGTTGTTGTTGTTGTTGTTGTTCCCTGCGCCAGCGGCCTCCTGGTCGTCCTGGAACAAGAGTTCGGGGAAGTTAAGGCGCGCGGAGGGACCTCGGAGGTAGAAAACGGCGGTGTCGTAGGCGCGTGCGGCGGCCACGGGTGTCGTGTAAGAACCCAACCAAATCCTTGACCTCTTGTTGGGTTCCCTGATCTCCGCCACCCACTTCCCCCACTTCCGCATCCGTATTCCTCGGTACGGTTTCATCGGCTTCTCTCGGTGTTGGCTCTTCTTCGGCTTCTCCGATGTGGGACTTCTGCTGCTTGTTCTTCTCTTCGTGATCATCGTTGAGTTGTTGGAACAACAGCGATGATCCCTGTCTTCCATATTGTTGAATTAACTACTATATACCTACCTACCTAGCTAGCTATATATATGTCTAGCTTTGCTTTCAGGTATATAACTGACTGATTAAATATGGTATGCTAGCTGGTACCTATCTTATCTTTCTTTGCAATCATTTACATGTGTGAGTATATATAGATGCATAAATAACATGAAATTACTATACAACAGTTGTGAAGAGGAAGGAGAACGACTTGAGTTGAGTGGGATTCCGTTCAGACTCAGAAAACACAGAACGATGGTGGCGGGGGTGTATCCCTTCTATTTATATGAAGATGGAAAATGACGATTGACTACTATGACTCACTTTGGTATTGGTATACTATAGGAAAATATAATTATGGAAGGAAAATAAAGTTATAATTAATTTACAATTAAAAGGATTTTTCAATCTATTATCTCATCTCACAACTTAATTGATTTTTTTTTATGGAACACAACTTAATTGATTAACAATAAAAAAAAATTATTTTGATAGATTAATTTTATTAGTAATTTATGTGTTAATTAAAAAAATATCAAAATAAACATTATTAGTAATTTATGTATTAATTTTATTATAAAAATTAACAAAAATATCTCAATAAACATTATTATGATAATAGAAATTTTCTGTATACTATTTAGTGACTTATTTACTCTATAAAATATGTTATTTCTATATTTTAATAATAAATAAATTATACGAGTCAACGGTGTAGAGTTATTATACTATTTCTTTAAAAAAAAAGAATTATTTTTAAAACATAAAATTATTTTATTTATTTAACAATTAGGGCGAAGAAGGAAAAAAAAAAAAGCAAAATAATTAATTATGTGAAGCGCGAGAATGAATGAGTATTCCATGTGTCCTGGGATAGAGCCGCCACGCGGAGGTTCCGTGAAGATAAATTCGAAGGTGGCCGACACAACCCTTCACACCCCAATCTATCTCTGTCTTTGAATCTGAAAACCCATTACACCCAACAAAACACACACTCTTAAATCTTAATTAGCATTAATTATTAATTATATAGGTTCCTTAATTTGTGTGCCAAGCGTTTTCACTATTCATTCGTGTATATCGAAATGGAAAAATGCTTTTTCCTTTATATGAAAGGGTTGGGATGGGTTGGGTTTATTGCTTGTCAAATAAGCAAGCAATTGTGTTGCGGTAACAATGTTTGTTTCTTAGTGGATAATTACGACTTACGAATGTGTTGTATGTATGTTATTGGTGGGTGGTACAATGGACACGTGGTTGAAATCTGAGGGGGTGAGAGAAGTCGGTGGTGAATGGACGGATGGATTTGAAAATTGATCTAATGTTAATAGTAGAAGATGACTTTCCGTCCACGCAATAATAAAAGAGCCCACGTGTAGCTATATATACAGTAATAAACGTAGAACGTGAGAGTTTCTCAGTGTTTTGTTTGGTTCTGGTTCAGAAGTGAGAACAATAAGCCGCGTTTGTACTTTCCTATCAGATTAGTAAATTATATTGGAAATTGTGAGGTTTTTTTCATACTATTGTACAAAATTGTTGGTTATGTGTTTTAACGTTTACAACGTCTTTTTTCATGTCATATTTTTCAAAAAATCAAAATAGTTTAATATAGTAATGTATAAGGGATACTGATAATGTCTTACAAATAAGTATAGGAGTTAGTGTAGGGACAGAAAAAATAAAAGATGTCGTGTGCAATTAAAAAAATATATATATTAGAAAATTGATAGTAGAGTGTTTTTTAACTAGTTGCACGGAGTAGTTTTTTTTTTTTTTTTTTGACTTTATGGTCTGTGTTTTTCTTTTTAGATAATGAATAAAAATAATAATTCTTTCAAGCTTGTTGAAAAGTATCGGTTATTCAATTCGAAGAGTAACATCAATACTTTGACATGATTCAATTAAATATTAAATAGTTTTAATTTGAATAACAAACTTTTATTTAAATCAAGTCCCATCATATTTATAATGATTTGCAATAGATAACTTGCAAGTAATTGATGTGATATTAAATAGTTATTAGAAGAGTAAACTTTTGGTTGGAAGATGCCACGTTAATTAGGATGACTTGACGTACATTAATTAAATAATTAGGAAGATTTTTTAAAATTTTGGTTTGGAAGAACTGAAGATCAGAAGGGTTATCACTTATATATCAATGGTCTCAAATTAAAGAACGTAAAGAAAGATCATGAGAATGGAGTGAGAATGAGAAGGAAATAAGATCATTCAACAATCACTACTAAAGCTAATCAGTTTTATAAGAAAAATCTACAATTATTTTAAAATTAATATTGCATTTTTGTTTATATCCAGCATTTCATAATAATTAGACTAATCATTGTCCATCTATTAACATCTTTAATCGTGATCAACGCATTAAATACCGAGTACAGCGAACTGTATTTGTGTACGAGACTTTTGAAATAAATGGTCTCCTTTAATCAATCAACTTTATTTGATGAATCTTAACAATAAATTATTCAACACATTTTTTAAATATAGATAAATCTTATTAAAAACTATTTCTATCCATCTCATAATAGAACAGTATTATTTTTTAAGTTTCTTTTTTACAGAGACTGAAAGAAAGAAGATAAAAAAGTATAACAAATTTACGAATTATATTAGAGATTATTTTGACACCAATGATTGTAGTATTAAGTTATTTGATTTTTTTAATGTTCTAGTTGAATAATGCTCCTTCATCCTATATATAATTATTGTCGTTTTAAATTTTTTTCCACCAATAAAAAAGTTAGCAAAGATGAAAGAATATCGCAATTTTTCCAAAATATTCTTGTTATTAATCTCCTTAGATGATGCAACACAACAGTGACATTCTACAAAATATTATTACGTTATAAATAAAAATAATTAATATTACATTAAAAAGTTAAAATAATACTTTTTTTTTCTATCATGATACTTATTATGAAACGAAATGAGTAATATCCAAAAACATACACTCATTTAATACAACTATATTATAGTGTATTTAAAGAGTATCAATATTATTTTGATATTTTTCTTGGATATCCTTTATCGGAAATAACCTATTCAATTCGAGTAGGACTATATATCAGATGAAAAACCCAGAATTTGATTTTGAACTAATGATTAAACTGAATCATCTCTATGTTAGCTCATCCGCATGTTATAATATAATTATTGGTACAATGACCAAGTTCAAGACGAGGTGAACTTGAGCTCCCTTTAAAAAATTTTAAAATCCCCGTAATTTCTTTCTTTGAAATTAAAACTAGTGACGGTTTTTACTTTTTTCTTTAACAGTTGAATAAAGTTGAACACTCTAGTCAACTCAATGTAATTCTAAATTTCAAGATCTATATATTCAATATCGAATATAAGATGACAATATGATCAAAATATAGATGCAATAATTAAGGTTTGTGAAGGAGAGAATGACACCAATTTTTATATACTGGGCTCCCTCTCTCTCAAACCCTAGATAGTTACATTCATTTATATATATATATTTAAGTAGCTAGTAGTTGAATGCAATTAAATTTTAAATTAAAATTAAAGAGTATATTTGAAATAATCAAATAAATAAATTAAATACTTAATATAACAAAATAGATTATTTTGTGAAAAGCTTTTTGGATAAAAAACAACTGAAATCCCAAACATGCTCTTATTTCGGTAAATGGCCTATCGAACCCTCAAGGATTTCCTCATCAACGGTGTGCTCTGTATGAATTAATCAGTGTTTACTATCAATTAGTATAATCTATAATGAAAAGCTAATTAATAATTATTATAAGATAATGTGAATAAGAAGTAAGGTACACCAAATAAAAAAAAAATGATCATGAAATGAATTGTAAGTGTCGGATATTGGGTCATCATCAGCATGACTTGATAGGGATTCAACAAGTCACACTCACACTCACCCAGCGTAGACACCATTTTCTTCATTTTCAATCATCAAACAATAGGTGAATATTATTGTATATCATGCATTCGGAACTTTTTTTTTTGTCTTTAACAAAATAATAATATTGATTTTAAGAGAAAAAGTTTGCGAAAATAATTTCATTCGTGCTTTTGAGAGACATGGTATTTTTTGCTTCATATATCTTACAAATTTGTGAGATACTAGTAGGTTGGTTATGACATAACGCTGAAAAAAATAAAAAAACCTTAAATAGTTGAGGTTAGTTTACACAATGAGAGATAAATATAAAAATATAAATACGAAACTGGAAAAATATGTTAAAAATTGAGAGTTTATGAAAAATACGGTCTTAACAAGATTCGAATCACAAATTGAAGTGATTTGCATTCCTTAATTAGTTAAGGCATCTAGCAAATATTAGATATAATTCATACTAATATCATAATTATTTAAAATAAAAATAAAATTTGAAGCATGAATATCTACGTACTGTGATTTATTTATGGCTTTGTTTTTGGACTCCCCTTAGACCTGGCAGCTAGTCTTGTAGGTTGGGGATGATTTGACTTTTGGTTTATGAGTAATGACCCTTCTATAAAAAGTAGGGGGTACGTGCTTAGGTTTGAATCTATATGTGAGAATAAAAATTTTAGGGTTTATTTTTGTTTTTACTTTCTGATTTAATTTGTAATGAAAATGAAAAAAATACAATTCTACATAGTACATACGTAATACATACGATTGAAGAGAAAAGAAGAAGTGAAGAATGATACAAAATAGCTGATGCAATGCGTGGGGTCCACCAGAATTTCCAACACGGAGGAGTTTCAGTCGGCAAAACTACTCCATTTTGTTTTGCCCACTAAAAGTTATTTTCTTCATATAACATCATCATGCATTTGACATTACTATCTATATATCTGTAACAATACCATTATTAATTTAATTATCCAAGGTTACTTAAGACATATATAAAATAAAAACAAAAAGTGCATGTGCAATGTGTTTGGTGGTGGCTTCTCCAGTTCATTCATCATGCATGAATGGTAATGCCGTAATGGAGGCCTGCAAATTGGCTCAAAATGAATGGTTCGTTGCAAATTAAGAAGAACAAAGCACTTTTCAATTCAAATCAAAGCAGCCATGTAAGGCCATAAATAATAGAAACTGCATAATACTTTTGCGGCGATAACAAGACAAATAATGTCAAATCGCGCGTTGTGCTATCAGAATTCAGAAATGTATCAGTTAACCTGTCCAGTTCCAACCCATGTTCCGGTTCGGTTAATCTATCACTCGTGAACAATTGAACATGTCTATTTGGCTAATTTATATCTTCGTCGCACAAACCTTATCACTACAATTTTCAAATTAATAAAATAATTTTTTTATACAATAATATTATATTATATCCTAAACAAAACTAATAAAAATCACGTCATCCAGTTTTTTTTCAAAAAATACTATGCAGATAAAAAATAGTGTTACATTAGGATTAAAATTAATTAATTAAAAATATAAACTTAAGCTTTATTTGAAACTGAAAATGGAAAGACAGAAAAGAATAATGGAGAATACAATTTATAAAATTGAGTTTTTTTACTGTTTATATAATTTTGCTTCAGGAATCAGGAGAAGGAAAGATGCAAAAATACATGAGACCAAGTTCTTTAATGGAACTAAAGTTGACAGAAGGAAGAGGGAGGATTACTTCTATGAAATGAAATGACCAATTTATCTTTATTTTTGTATACTTATTTTTAAGGATATTTATGTTATTACTTAATTTTACTTTTTCATAACCAAATATATATATTTTTTCTTTTTTATCAAACAACTTACAAAACTATCTTGTTTTTTTTTTTTTATATTATTTTTTCTTCGTTTCTTTCCTTCTTCTTCTTCTTATTATTATTATTATTATTTTATCTTAAATCAACCATGCATGCCATTAGAATGAGAGATGTCATGCTATGATTTTAAAAACATGGAATTCATCATCAGCCAGAACCAAAGATATCTCTTTAATTTTGAAGCCTGTTATTTTCGGTTAAATTCAACTCCAAAATTTACAATAATGAATAACCCTACTCTGCGTTATGTTTTCATCATAAATAAATAAACAACGGGAGGTTAATACCTAGGAGTTTGCTATTTACACCTCCTAAATTTCTAAAAATGAACTGGATTGAAGCCTAACAAAGGCCCAGAATTACAAAGATTAGAAAAACAGAAAAGCCCAACAAAGAGCTAATCTTTGAAGATCATAGCAAGAAGACACAAAATAAAAAAATAAAATAAAAAAAGAATTCTATCTATCTAGTTTCTGTTTTTTGTCCCACGACATAGATACTGGTACTCCTCCTCTTCAACTTGGATTTCATGACTCCGAGGTTGTTGTTCCTTGTTTCCCCTTAAACAGTGATGATAATATTGATGGCGAGACTCGCTCCCCCTTTCAGTAGTATCTTCACGCAATCCCATAATTACTGGCGCCCACTTCTCTGTTCCGCCATTAACTTCTCCTCCGCCGCCGCCACAGCAGCCGCCACCACCACCGCCGCCGTGAAGCTTTCGAGCAAATCCAGAAGAAAAGCTTTCTACGAGTCCCCAGAAGGAGTCTTACTCCGCAAGCTAAACGAGTGCTCCAAAAACGGCGATGTCGTTCAAGCGCTTCGCCACTACGACGAGGCTCGAAAATTGGGGGTTCTCCTCAACCTCGAACACTACAACAAACTGCTCTATCTATGCTCCTTTGAAGACAGTGTTCCCCATTTGGGTCTCAAAAGAGGGTTTGAGATTTTCCAGCAGATGTTGAACGACCGAGTTCAACCCAATGAGGCAACTTTCACCAATGCTGCTAGGCTCGCTGCTGCCAAGGAAGACCCCGACATGGCTTTTGAATTGCTCAAGCAGATGAAGAATGTCTCGATTGCTCCGAAGCTGAGGTCGTATGAGCCGGCTTTGTTTGGGTTCTGCAAGAGGGGCGATGCTGAGAAGGCTTATCTGGTTGATGCTGACATGGTTGAGTCCGGCATTGCGGCCGAGGAGCCCGAGCTTTCGGCTCTGTTTGAAGTCAGTGTCAATGCCAAGAAGGAAGACAAGGTGTATGAAATTTTGCACCGGTTTCGCGCCACTTTGAGGCAGGTGTCTGAGTCAACTTTGGGGATGGTTGAGGACTGGTTTAACTCGGAGTATGCTGCGGAGATTGGGAAGGAGAAGTGGGATGTTAAGAAGGTGAAGGAAGGGATTGAGCGGGGAGGCGGAGGATGGCATGGACAGGGGTGGCTTGGGAGTGGGAAGTGGAATGTGGCAAAGACTCAGGTGAACGAGGACGGCGTGTGTCTCTCGTGTGGCGAGAAGCTTGTGAGCATTGATATTGATCCGAAAGAGACTGAAAACTTTGCTGATTCGTTGTCTAAATTAGCTTGCCAAAAAGAAGCTAAGGCAAACTTTGTTCATTTTCAGGTAGAACATGATTTTGTTTGGTTTAATTAAATGCTGGATTTGGTGAATGGCGATTTACTTTTCCTGCAAGCTACCTTTGACAAGGATTGTATAGTCTAGTGCCTTTATTTTCAAGTCTCTGTTTCCAATTTGGTTATATATGAAAGAATTAGCAATGAAATAGTGACTGACATAGAAGTTTAACTTCTGCAGAATTGGCTTGAGCGGCATGGTCCATTTGATGCTGTTGTAGATGGTGCCAATGTAGGCCTTGCCAACGGCCATATTTTCAGCTTTGCACAGGTAAGCGTGAAATTGTTGAGTTTATTAGCACATTAGAAAAGTAACTACTTAATGGTTCTTTGCCCTTGGTTGTAGCTTAATACTGTTGTTGAACAATTACGTCAAATAAGCCCTTCGAAGAGATTGCCTCTTATAATTTTGCATGTAAGTCGGGTTCATGGTGGTCCAGCTCAGAATCCAAAAAACAGGAGACTTATAGAAAATTGGAAAAAAAATGGTGCTCTTTATGCTACACCTCAAGGTTCAAATGATGACTGGTAATGTAGTACCTTCCGTAATATTTAAGTTAGATTGAGTTGCCTAATTTTCTTTCTTTTCTTATTTTACATTTCCAAAGAACCTTATGGTGTTGATTGATCCATGTAAGGTGACTTTATCTGGTGGGATAGGGGTTGGCTGTTGTCAATTTGTTGTATCACACATTTACAACATGGATATGAATATAAACTCTTCCGGTGTATATATGTCTCTATAGTCCTCCTACAATTCAGTTGTACTAAAATGGTGTTTTGTTTATCACAGGTATTGGTTATATGCTGCTGTCAGTTGTAAATGCTTACTGTTAACAAATGACGAGATGAGGGACCACTTGTTCCAACTATTGGGTTCTAATTTTTTCCCAAGATGGAAGGAAAAGCATCAGGTATTCTGAACTATCTGAGAATTTACTATGCACTATATAGTATAAATCTGTCCAGATTCCAGATGCATTCATTATAAGACTATTCTAAATTCTGCCTGTCTTCCGTATCCATGACCATTGACTACCCAAGGCCAGCAACAAGGTTCATGTCAAAACATATTAACAAAAATGTCGTCAATTTAGTTGTCAAATGCTACTACTAAGAATCTAAGATCTTCAAAAAACTTGCATATATAGCATAATTCATCATGCTTCTGATCCAAAAAACTGCATGTTTCTTTTTTGGATGATATAGTTTTTATTGAGAAATCAAGGGAAGAAGTTAACTCTAAACTTGACCATGTGTTTTTTGGTTTACAGGTTCGAATGTCAGCCTCCGCTTGTGGACTCTCCCTAATTATGCCTCCCCGTTATTCAATAGTTATTCAGGTGAGATGATAACGCAACTGCTTTTCTTGTTCAGTTGAATATAAAAAAAACATGTTTTCAACAAGCAAATGGTATGGTAGCTATATAGTTATTCTTGCTTAGCATCGAAATTTAATTCTTATCTGTGTACTCAATGGATTGGGCTGATTTTGTCCAATTCTGAGGGGTCTGGGGGTTTTCTACTCCACTTGTATGTATCTTTGTAGCCCTTCTATATTCAAGGAAAAAATATGATTGACAGATAAAATTGTGCCTTCCAGTTCCAACTTATATTTGCTAAATATAATGTTACTGCAGGAATCAGCCAATGGTAGTTGGCATGTGCCAACTGTAACTGGTGATGATCATGAGATCCCTAGGAAATGGTTGTGTGTCACAAGATCCAGAAAGAATTCATTACATGATCTATGGACAACCTCCTCCAAGTCTGATTGCACATGAGAGAGGTGTATTTTCATCTTCTTGGTTTGTTTTCAGTACTCATCTTGAGTTGCAGTTCCTAGCAGCTGTGATGAATGCAAGGCATATGATACAGTGCTGCCACCATTTCCCTCTCATTTTTGCGAAATTTATATATTTTGTAGCTCAATTGTTTTTCCTTTAGCTCCAGGCTGCCCATAAAAGAAGAATTTAATGGATGATATCTGCTGCCAGTATTCAGAAATAATGCTTAAAAGGCAAGTCTAAGCAGTATGGATCAGATGGCTTGGGGGGAGTATCTTATTGGTGAAGCTAATTTGTCCCATGTATTTTGCTCAAGAGCCTTGGGTCAAGTGGCATTAAGTTATTTTAGGAGCTGATTGATCACAGGATCGAAACTGAGTCTAATTTACCTTTACTTACACTTGTGTGTTCTGTCTGCCTCTGTATACCTCCTTTGTAACAAAATAGAATAACATTGCTGTGTTAGCATACTTTTACTGAAAATATGGTGTTAGTGATTATTATTTGGGCTATTGAGTTCCATAAATGAATGTATAGACAGGAATCATACAATTTTTTTTGGCCCCTTCAATTTATACATTTGTTGTCCACCATGCATTGAGGAAGCATTGAGAAATGTTGTTTTATACAATTTTTGGACATTTGTTGTCCATTAAGATTTTTGTGAATACTCTTTCCGTCTCTTTCAGTTAGTTCACACACTTTAAGAAAATTAGTTAATAACATTAAATTTGTTGTAATGTTTTTTTTCAAATAATCCCTTAATATTTTTCTGTTCGTTTATTTAAAGGCCATATATATGCATCACTTTAAACTAGTTTATCAAACACTTTCTAATTTTCATGGATATGGTAAATAGGCAACTAACAAAATCCTCAAGAATATAAAAAGAAAATCTAGAATTGATAGTAACACAGAAGTTTTTAGGGAATAGGCTTGAGTCCAACTTGAAATCTCGTAGAGAAGTGGCAAGCCTACCAACTTTCAAGTAAACTCCACCTGAATCAACAGAATAACACGACACCAGCAAACGTTCATTATGTGCTTATTGTTTTAAAGTTGAGTAGAATTATTTTTGCACCATTGAACAAAATTGAAATATGCATACAAATTAATCTCAAGCCACGAATTTTACATTCAAATGTGTACATCGTGTGAGAAATTGATTTGTACTGTGGAAGAAACTAATGACATTTGATTGTTGATGACATGATTTTCCACGTACCCTTTGAAAGCTAATAAATATTGCTTTTGCATTTTTCAGCACTCATGGTTTATCACGTCATGACTGTTTCCATAAACACAATAAGTCGTACTATGAGCAGAAACACACCAAACTTAAGCTGCACTAGCTTTAGCAGGAAGGTAAAGAAAACACGAATTGCAAGCAGCAACTAAAAAATCAGACTTGATTCCACCATGGGAGGGAGCAATCAATTCAACCCTCTATAATCCAATCCATATCAAAAAGAGGATACATATAACATTAATACATCATATCCTCAATTCAACAACCTATACTAATAATTGATTCCAAAATGAAAGAAGCATTCACCATTCCGTTTCTTGACATTGCAAGAAAGTACAGACAAATGCAGTCGATACAGTCACAATCGTGATTGCAGACACCTTTTTACAATCTTGGTCTCAACTTCAGCAAAAAAGAATCAAAAAATATATAACCCATCTTCCTCCTCTTCTCCTTCTCCTTCATCATCATTATCATCATAATAGTCCTCATCATCCTCATCCTCATCCTCACTATACAACAACATAAACTCTTCCCCCAATTCCTCATGATCATGATCATGATCACCATCCACACCAAAACCACGTTCTCTAGTTCTATTCTCCATTCTTGTTCTTGTTTTTCTCTTGGGCACCAAATCACCCAGCTCCCCATTCTCCACCCCGCTCCACGGCACCCACAAATCGGCGTGGCGGCCCAGCGCCCTATCCCAATCTCCGACCACCACGGTCCCCAAATCGGCCTCCCTGGCCCTCCTCAGCATGTCCGAAAAATCAGAATCGTCGGAAACCAAAAACAGCCAGTCAATCCCTCTGCTCATGGAATGCACCATCTGCCTCTTAAGCGCCCAATCCGCGGCCTGCGGCTTGTCCTGCACAGTCTTCACAAACACCCCGGCGCGCCGCAGTTCGGCCGCAAGTCCGTAGCCGACCTTGGGAACAACCAGCGACCTGGCCGCGTCGTCGTACTTGTGATTCCCGCGCAAAAACCTTTCCTTGAAACGGTGGCGTTTCTTCCCCTTGAGGGATTTCAAGCGATTGAGCTTCTTCTGGCGTTCGCGCTGGTGGAGCTGCTTGAAGTGTTTTTTGAGGTCTAAGTGGGTCTTGCACTTGCGGCCGCAGACGCCGCACGTGTAGGGCTCGGGAGGGGTGATTATGCCCTTGCGTTCGAGGATGTCGAGGTCTCTGCGGTCGCGGCGCTGGTGTAGGACCCACTGGGGGAGGTGGACGAAGGCGTGGCGGTTGGCGTAGGCGGAGAAGTCGACTAGCTCGCCGAAGCGCGTGGCTAGGGATTTGAGCGAAACGGCGGCGTCGTAGGGAGGCCCGCGTGGGGGCTTGTTGTCCAGGTCCCAGAGGACGACCACCTTGTCGTTTTTGGGGGCGTAGATGCCTTCGCTGTTCTTAACCATGTCGATTTCGATGCTGTTAATGTTACTGTTGCTGCAGCATTGAATGCGTGGTTGGAAACGAAGGGGTTTGAGTGAGAGTGTTGTTGTTCTTGTTCGTGGAATGAAAGAAAGGGAGTGAGAGTGGAAATTGAAGTGGATTGTATTTGCATTGTGGAGGAACAGGGAATTGTTATTCATGCTTCTTCTTCTTCTTCTTCTTCGCTCACTCGCATCGCATCACTGCTCGTTGCCTCGTTGGTGTTTGATTGATGGATGGATAGAAAAAGAAAAGATAAGGGAAGTGTTGTCCCAGAAAAGCGAGGGAACCTTTCTTCCTCTTCACACTTCAGCACAGAATATTCTTTATTTTTTTTGTGGGAAGCTTAAAGAAGATTTGATCAGGCTCGTCCATATGCGGCCCAGTACATGAAATTATTTGAGCAATTGTTATTCATACATTCCCTATTAATAATATACCTCCTAGGAGAGACAAAAATAGAGGACATAAAGGTAAGCCCGTCCGCAAAGTTCGCACGTGCGAATGCCCATATTTATAATGAATTCTGTTTTATGACTTATGAGTGCACCCGCCCGCAAAGCCCATGGGTAAAATAGATAGCCCGCATCCGAAAAAAAATCATTTTTTAAAACCAACTTTTCAATCCAAGTTTAAATTGAAAGAGTATTCTTTCTTTTAATTTTTACTAAATAACCTCTATACATTAATAAGTATATACTCCCTTCTAACTTTTTTGCATGGGTCGTGGGTAAAGTGGATTGGGCTAAAAATCCCACAAAGCAAACGGCTTAAAAATATAGTCCATTGTGGATTTCGTAAATAGTCCGTGAATCCAAACTCTAAACAGAAAAAAAAAAAAAAGTAACATAAATTTCAAATAACTCTCACAACTCCAACACTACTCTAATTTAAATATTTCTCTTTTATTTTCATTCTATATGTTTACATCTTTTTAACTAAATACAACATAGGCCTCCTTATTGGTTGATGGAGCAAGTCAGAGATTTTTTTATATTTTTAATGGTAATATTTTATTCGCTGGTCACTTATAAATACAAGTTATTATTGAAGTTTGTGGTAAGCCATTTATAAATATCAGTCTTCGTATTAAAGTTTGTGACAAACTATGATATAGTTGAGAACATATATATAACATCTCCCTTCTTCGTACTTTATTAGTATTATATTACAAAGAACGGTACCTTACAATGCAATTTACAATGATCAACCAAACATCACATGCAGTTCAACTTATAAGAAAAGAAAGCACATATTTTTTTTTATTTTTTATTTTACATAGAAAGTACATATCTTTAACTTATCATATTGAATTAAAAGCGTGAAAGAAATATATTCTCATTGGCCAAGCCATCACGATACATTACGATCTTAGGAAATATATTATAAAGCCATTAGTTATAATTTAAGCAACGATGTTCACTTTTCTTAGCTGCATATATCTCTATTTGAATTGAAAAAGCAATTCAATTATGTTTCATCATCAGATTAATTGGTCAGAGAATGATTATTAATTATTTGGTTGACAGCTTCTTTAATTATGCCATCTGTATTGAATAAAATCAATACGAACTATATATATTCAAAAGATGTTAAACTGCATCATTAAAAAAAAAATGTTAAACTGCTTTAGATTAGTAACGTTACTTCAACTTCTGAGGTAATTTGCTTCAAATAATGTGTGTCGGTTTCAACTTTTAATTCAATTCTGTTGTAACCGCATGATACATTAAACATTATGCATCCAATAATACATTTTTTTTTCTTTGATTGTTTTTGTAATATTAGTTACTTTGTTTTTAATTATTTTCCTGCATGCACTTAATTTGGCTCTCTAGTACTGTGGCCATATTTAAGTGTCTCACTCAACAATGAGTTTTTGCCATCTGGAATGATAGCCATTATTCGTGGAATAAGACAAATATTACATGTGGAAATGTTTTTTTTCTCTCCAACCTTCATCAGGAAACATAGAACACTGAATTATGATGTTTAGGACGGTGCACTTAATTAATGGCAAAGGGACTCACACACTTGAAATTCTTTCCCAACAATGGAATGTTGGAAATCCACTTGTAAATTAAGGGTATGTTTCAATAATTTTTTTAAGGCAAATGCTACAAAAGATGGTTTTTTTTTTATTATTATTTAAAAGTACTATTAATGTATTCTCATTATGATTTTCAAATCTCAATCTACCTATTAATGGCCACCCAGTTTGCATTTGGAACTTTGCTGTGAATCAGATAGAGAAAGATTGTAAAGGTAATGCCAAGAGCTAGATTATCTACAAAGCATCACATTCACATTCACATATATAGTATTAATTTTTGTTTATAATATGATTAGTGCAAAATCATATCTGGTGATGACGATTTGGCCACCACTAGTGAAGTGCATGAAATGGAAAGCACAACTCATGCAGCCCATGTTAGTTCTCTCTCCTTTGAAAAGTGAAAACTACACAAAACAAAATAAATCAAACAAACGCGTTGCTCATTGCTCATAATTCATAAATGAGAAGTGTTTGTCGGTTCCATTAAAATTAAATTAAAAGATAGTACTGACAAAGAATTCATACTCCAAGGAAAAACTCAACCTTATTATGTGACACTTCACACCGTTTTGGTTTTTGATAACAAAAGTACATAACATATCACCTCTTATTATTGCATGCTTTGATTGGAACAAGTCTTAGTCCATGCTCATCACCATACCTCATTGCCCCCTTATTATTTTCTCCTCCAAAGTCCAAACCACACCCTTCAATCTTCATTGCTAGAACATTATTCTATGCATAGGAAATTGAAAAGGAAAAGAAATCAGAGAAAAAAAAGTTCATAGATGGCTCAAGTGATACATGTTGCGGTAGTGGCAGCCTCCTTGGGATGTGTTTCAACCCTTTTGCTGGTTTTTATATGGCGTTTGTGTCACCACAAGAAAGAGTTAGAGCACAGAAACTTTGTTGAGGCAAATAGTTTGACCAGAATGGAGAGCCTCCAAGCAGGAATTGCAAGACTTCATCAGCAACCATCATCAACCTATCACCAATTTGATCACAAAAACAAAAGCAAAACCAAAAACAAAGGAAACTTTTATGTGTTTCATGATGGAGTTTCAAGAAGAGGACATTTGTTTAATTGGGATGATCACCCTTACCTTGTTGTTGATGCTGTGGAAAATGGTTGGTCTAGATTTGCTTTTACTAACTACAAGAGCAACATGGCTTCTCCTTCAAAGAGATCAACCCTTTTAGGAGCATGTGCTGCAGCTGGTAGTGAATATGGAAGGGAAACTGAGGCTGAGATAAGCTGGGAAGTTTGCAATGGATCAGTTGAATATATGCAGAAGATTAGGCTCAATCCTGGGTTGAAAAAGGTTCTTAACACAAACAACTCTTCAAATATGAGTGTTGCTTCTGTCATTAGGACTTCTCTACCTCTTCCTGGCCCTCCTTTGGGGAACTGTGCCTTCCCACAAGAGGCCTATTTTGAAATCACCATCTTGTTTTCTCGTGTTGGTGATCATGAATCTGTTGTTGGGAAGAAAGAAGGGGAGAAGACAAAACTCCTCATTCAAGATAGTTCAAATGGAGCAGGTTGTTATTTGCTTCTTTTTTTTTTTTACAAATGTTAGTTGTTAATATGTTAGTTTTTTTTTTTGTTACTAGGAGAGGGAGACGAACCCCTTTCTCCCTTCGACCATCAAAACCTACCTTATAACTCCTTCAAATGTAATAGGTGATTTGGACTTGGACAATGTTGAAGAAATGAAACTTGGCCAGAAAGAGGGTGGTGGTGGAAGAAGTGGATCTGTGATGTTCTCATTGGGTTTAACAGCTGGAGGGGGTGTTCCTTTGAGAGTTCCAGGTAGCTACCCTCGGAGCATTGGATTCAATTCCAATGGTTCTGTCTTTCTTGAAGGTAACTGAATTACCTACCCTTGTTTTTATTGCTTGACATGTTCTTTTTGTTTACCATTTGAGTAGAGAAATGCTTCTAGGCCATTCCATTTCTCCTATAGGTTCAAAATTTGTAGGCGAAAAGGATAAAACAGAACAGCTTGAGAAGAATATAACTACAATGTCGTACTTAAAGCAGAATAGACCAGTTATAGTTGTGTTATAGTAATGATTTTAATGGACAAAATTTAGATGCACTTTTAAAAGTGTTTTTAGTGTTCTTATCCAATTAGAATTTGAGTTTTACCTTAATAGCTTGTTCTAATCTTTAATACAAACCTTTATTATGTGGATTAAAGTAGAGCTCTAATTGTAATTGAAAAACAGTATCATAAGTATACAAGGAGCTGCGTTTAAGTTTTGTCTGATTTTAATTTCCATATTCATATTTCCACACAACAATTTTACTACCAATCAATTTGCATATTCATAAGTATACAATTCTTATTGTGTTTATGCTAAGTTCACTCACTTCTATAGATACAGTTCAGTATATGCTGATTTATTCACGTTCCTTTCGGCACATCTAAGTGTGAAACTTTGTTTTACAGGAATGAAACTTGTGATGGAGTCTGAAAAGGCACAATGGGTAGGATCTGATAGGGTAATTGGTTGCGGGTTTGATCCAATGCAGAAAAAGGTTTTCTTCACATTGGACTCAGAGTTGGTGCATGTCATCCACTGTCAGTCAGAGGAATTTGCCACTCCACTTTTTCCAACCTTGGCTGCAAATATAGACATTCAGGTTTTAGTTAATTTTGGACAAAGTGCATTCAAATATGCACCTGCAAATGCACAAAGAACACCAAATCCATGCTTCATAGCCCCACTTGTAAATTCCCCTGGTGCCACCCTTGGCTATGATGACAGCAAGGAGCTCTTCTCCATGGGAAGGATTGACTCTCAGTGGCTTAATAGATCTGCAAACAAAGGAAATCACCCCAATGGGATTAATACTCAAGTTTTAGATTTTGATGAGTCTGAGGCTGATCTATTTGAAATAGTCTTGGATGGTTCAGAAAAGTCTCAAACTTCACTGTCATAGCTCACAAGTCACGGCAAAGAAGCATATTTGAATGCAATTAATACAAAGGAGTGCTAGCAAGTTTGACACTCTTTTGGCTACTCTCTGAGATTGGTTAAACTTGATTGAAAATCACTAATTTTGGTGGATCTCAGATATCATTAACGATTTTATTTCTTGATTTAACTCATTTCAATCAAAATTAGTGATTTTCAATCAATTTCAACCAATCATAATATAGTCTCTGAAAGAGAGTGCCATTAGCACTCCTTTTAACTTTATATCTGTCCTTGTTCAAATGCCACTCTTTGATCTCTCTCCATGAACCGCACCTGCTGTGAGGAGAGAAAATGATACAGGTTCAGTAACTGGAGAGAAATTAGGTCCATTCAAACATGGATTTGGTATGACTTTGCTGCACATACATCATACCTTCATTTGGAAGCATGTTATGTATCTCATCCATCATCTGAGTAGCATCTTCTGCAGCCATAGGGGATTGATGAATCAGTTCTGAATACGAATATAGAAAACATACAGAAAGAGGTTCATATACTTGGCTGATTTTATTGTCAAAATGTGGAGAGTTTAACACTGACTAACTAGTCATAACAGTTTTGTTGTCACTTCTTTTCTACTCTTGAAACATATTTTTCTTCTTGGGTGGCTAAGCACCTAGTTTTACTTTATAGAAGAAAACATTTTCTTCCATTTGTAAAAAACTGTGTAATCCGATGTAGCTAGTATGTTATTGCAAAGCGGCACTATGAAGTCATAAAATGATGAAAAATGTTACACAGGAAAAATGTTTCATTCACATCATGGCTATAAATAAAGCCACGAAGAATCCTTATTATCCGCAAACGATCTTAATTAAACAAATTACAAATACAAACAAAAATCCTGAATCGTGGGATTAATTAATATTGCATTGTGCAATTTCCTGTTACAGATGATTCGGCATTTTTTGAAGCCATTTTCTAAGTGATAAGCATTTTCTTTTGTTGTTGATGACAAGATTGGGCCCTAACAACGAAAATTTGAAAATGCAACCAATAATAGCATTTAGTTTAGTAGCGATATAAAACAATATTATCAAAACATACTTGCGTGTCAATCCTGGTCTATGGTCAGAATATATAAAGAAACCACTTACGTAGTTGTTGGCCGCATGTCACCAAACCTTTTGAGTCAACAAACAAGGTTGTGTCATATGTGTGCCACGCCAACTCGCAATAAACATTAACTATACTATACTCTTCTTGAGGATTCACCCCTCTCGCTCAACATAATCTTCATAACCTTACTAAAATAATGTTTATCTTAATTTCAACCAATCTTTGTTGTGTGGTGCATTTAATTAAATAAAACATCGTGAGCTTCACTAAGTATGACTTTCTAGTTACTTACTAGCAGCTAACGAAACACGAATCTCGACTACTACCTTTCATTGTTCCTTGTTCCTTCTCAACCATGTTGGAGCTGAACACCATTATGGTCTCTCTGCTCAAGGAGATGTCATCAAGAAATCATTCAAGTCCTTATTGGAGTAATCACACCACTCGGTCTCTCTTTAAATTTAATAATGTGATTACCTACACTTCTCTCTCTCAAGGTGTCATATAGTATAGATATATCTACAAATATTTATTCTATTTTAAACTGTAGGTGAGGTGATCCTATTCATTATCACTTTATTAATTTGATGTACTGAATAATCCAAGAAAGGGTTTGAGAGGATAACTAGTTTTTCTTTCTTTTTTTTTAGTGCCTCAAGAAAAGAACTTCAACATATGACCATCTAAAAGTTATTCCAGGTCATTTGTGTTATTGCTAAGGATTTTATTTTAACTCAATATCCACCTGCAAGTTTCCACACACTCTTCAAGGAACTTATACATGAACGAATAATATTTTCCTTCGCTGGAAGAACAAAGCCATGAGAGACTCTATTAGAGGAACTAATGCAAAAAAAAAAAAAAAAATCTTGGGCAAATTATGCTTTTTAGTCCTGAACTTTCTCTGATATTTAATTTTATTTGACAAGTCTTGATTCGTTGTCTTTGTCAATTTCTTCTTAAAAGATAATGTGACAATTACTTTTACGCCAATAATTCTTCTATCAATCAAAAATTATTGATGGAAATAAGACAAGTTTGACTAATATAAAAGGAAAATAAATTTGACTACGTACTTATTCAAACAATGGTAAGGACCTTCGCCTGCTTCAGCTAACGAATGAAAAATGTAACACATCGATACTTTTAAATTAATATCGGAAAATGTAATTCATAGGCATATTTCCCGACTCATGATAAGAAACATCAAATCCCTTATTCTACCACTTTAGACAACCAATGAGCAACACGCGCAACAGACTGTTACCCTAAACTAGAATAGAAAACAACACTACACAAATTAAGAACTACAAGACTTTCTCTATCGCCTGGATTTCAAAATCTCTCACCTAGACATGGAATATAACTTATGTTTTCATACATAATAATAAAGATGCAGAAGGAACGGTGTAGAGCGTTCAATTATGACCACCCAGGACTGATGCTGCAACCTTTTTCAATGCTTCAGATGCCTTGAGCAGATCAGACTCTGAATGCCCTGCAGAAACAAACAATCTAATTCCTACAGGCAAACGGCATCTGTCCAATGTTGATCTTTTGGAAACCACCACAAACACAGATTCTTCCTTCAAAACCTGCAAATACACAACATTAAGTACAATCAAAATTGAAAGAAAGCAAGAGATTAAACATGACTTAGAATCATTCATTCCTTACCTGTTCTGCGATATTTTCAAGCAGACTCAGATCATCTTTCAGGGAGCCTGTTGATTTCTCTAATCTCAAATAAACAATGGGTGACTCTGGATTACTTACAATTGCGATGCCTGGTATTTTTGCCAATCCTGCAGTGGCCAATGTTATAAAATCATCATAGTGCCTAACCAAAACAATTATATAAAATCCTTGTTTTCATGGTGAAAAACAGACGCAAACAAACAGCAATTCAAACAGTCAGGTATTGTGCACAAGCCAAATAGGCACTACAATTGCACTTGGGAAACCAGCACTGAAATCAAAGCCCACCTTTTCTTAAAAAGGTAATATTTTTCTTAAGCTTTTTTATCAGATTGGGATTTTCCTCCAGGACATCAATAGCTGTAATTGCAGCACTTGCAAGATATGGGGGCAAAGAAGCAGAAAAGACATAACCAGAGCTACTTAATCGCTGCCAAGGTTGAAAACAGAGATATTAGAGCATGAAAAGCAGATCAGAACAATTGTCATCATCAAACAATAAATTAGTGACAGCACACCTTTCGATCATGCAACTTTTACAGTTCACGCCTATAAACTCAGGAGTAAATGATGAAAAAAGTAAATATAACAATTTTTTCCTTGAGAATAAATTCTTAATTTCCACATTAACAATTTTTTCTGTTGTTTTTTTCCAGTATATTAAGAAACCTAACACATTACTTGTATATGGTTATTGGTTATATATCACATATGACACATCCGTACTTGGTGATCTATAACTCTTGCACTTCCAGTGCAGAATCCTCCTTCTGTGGCCAATGCATGTCCCATGGAAGCAGTTATAATGTCTATCTTCTCAACCTGCAGCATGTACCCATAAATCACAAATAGCAATAAGATTTTGAATATATGCATGATTGCATCTAGTGTGAGCACATGCACAAGCTCTCAAAACAAAATACATACTGGAACTCCACAGTATTCAGTGAGACCTCTTCCAGAACCTCCAAGCACACCCAATGAGTTGCTCTCATCCAGCAAAACACGAAAGCGATATTTTTCTTTTAATTTAATGATCTCATCCAAGGGTACAATTTGGCCAGAATTCTGAAATTATTATAGGGAAAACGATAAAAAGGTATCAGTCAAGCACTCGAGCAATTGTTGTTTTCATGTAGGCAAGGCATATGAGTATAGATAGATCTTAGTATGGAAATACAGAAAAAATAACTCATAGAAGTTGGGCTTAAGGCCTTACTCAACCCCACAAAACTAGCTTGTAAGGTGAGGACTATCCAAGCCCAAAGAAGGCAATGTGGGACAACGGACAAAACAGCCCCCCTCACACCCAGTACAATGAAGGTGCTTGAGGCTTTAATGCAGCTCAAAGAAGCCATAATTAAGATGGACTAGGGGTGACTGCAATTAAGGCAGTTTTGCAACAATATTACAATGCAAAATGATTAAGAAAACCAAGACAAGCATCCATAGTTTTCAAAGGAATGACATTGCAACAGACACTGATATCATATAAGTCTAACAGCAATGCCCACATTTTTGTTTATTTGCAACGCCATTTTGGCTCTTCTAAGAACAATCTGAATAACCAAAAATTTAGAAAATAAATGAAAAAATTGCACAAAGGTTGGTTAGCAACAATTATAAGATTATTTCTCTTAAGAGTTAAGAGATTTAAAACCAATCATTAGCCTTCACCTGAACAACTTAAGTTTTTAGAAGAGTTGGTCATGCCTTCATCAATCATGTTCCCATTTTTTTCTAAATGAAGTCAAATTTTGGAATAAGGTACAGAATGCATATGCATTGTACAGACTTTAAGCCCATGGACCTCTTGCATGAAGAAGTGTGTTAGAGATATAAAATTAATCACGAGTCTTTGTCTAACAGCTTACATTTTTTAGGAGGCACACTAGTGCATGCATTAAAGCATGTACCAGATTTATAAGTAGTTCCACGCATATAGATTTGTGTTATTTTGAAAGCCCAAATAATTACAAGTTCATTCGATATTTATATAAAACAAACCATAGGACTGCCACTCTTTAAGGTTGGAAGTTTATTTCAATCCCTCATAATTATCTTCAATTTGCATTTGTTGATTGCCCTACTATCTCAGTAGCACTGGTAGTTCATCAAACAGAAAAAATTACCAATATCACCAGTTGCAAGCAGCAAGCAATTCAAACAGCTGCTTGTTTTAAAGCTAAAGACTGTGATGTGAGAACTTCTTTGAAAAAACAATGTAGAAGTGTAAAGCTAATCTACCATTCGCATGATAGACAAGATTTACCTGGTAGACAGCTTCAACAACAATATAACGCCTCAAATTTTTGGCCTTCCTATATTTGACAGTAAGGTTCTCTAGAGTTTCTCTTAAAGAGTCCATGTCATTGTGCTTAAAATACACCACTGTGCTTCTAGAAAGATAAAGGCCATTCTGTATTCCCCAGTGGACTCCCTCATCCCTGTAAACATAAAAACATACAGAACATCAGAAGTTACGTTAACACAGCTTCCATTATCAGCTGGTATCAAGTGAGTGACTGAATGCAGAAGTAACTCAGTTTTTTCTTTATACCATTCTAATACAGAAGCAGAAGCAACAAGATAAAACCAAAGAAAATAATTTTATTTGTGATGCCAAAGCCACTAAAAGTATAAATAAATATCATGAGACCAAAAACAGATGAAAAACTGAATATTACAGCATAAAAGATATTCAAAGACAAACTTATGCATACTTACGCCACAATTACATCTCCTTTTTTAGAGAAAGCAGGAATTGCACTGAACATGGTGGAAAGGCCATACGAGTAGAGAATTGAATCAGGGGTTCCTAAAAATTTTGCTATTCTTGCTTCACAGTCAAGGTGGACATCTGGGGAAAGGCAAATTATCATAAGAATACAAGCATTTTCTCACAAACAAACTTTAAAATTGAGTCTTACCAATTGTCCCATAAAACCCACGAGGACCACAAGACCCAACACCGTATTTTGCTAAAGCAGAAGAACATGAGTCCTACAAGAAAAAGTAAATATAAATTAACTACATCAACCCAGTGACCGAAAAAGGAATTTATTATGGATATGGAGATCATTTCCTTACAAGAAGCTTTCGATGACCTATAAACCCAAGATAGTTTGCTGAAGAAAAATTTACAACTTCTTTGCCATTAATTATGGTATGTGGCCCAGCAGCACTGCATAAAAAACCACATAATTTAGTCTTAGACTTTGAAAAGTAGAACAGAGGCATCTGAAATATCATTAAATCATAGGGGATAACTTGTTAAATTACACTTTTTTTTTTCAAAATAAAAAGGCAAGAATTTTATAAATCTAGAGGGTTATCCAGTGCACAAGGCTCCCAATATAGTGTGTTTAGGTAGGGCCTTATGTTGCAACCTTAAACCAGTGAGCTGAACAGAGAGGTTGTCTCTTCAGCTATAACCCAAGACCATTATAAAAAATCAATAATAAAAAAATAAAAACCCATGACCACCTGTCACAACTGACAAGGTGGAAACCTTACCAAAGCACTAGAGCTCTCCCTCAAAAAATTCATGAATCCAAGTCAAGAAAATGTAACCATATTAGTGCAGTTGACAAGCATAAAACATGATAATTTTGGGATTTCATCAACAAAATGTTTGAAGACAGTAAAAGTAAAACAAATAAGCAAACAATCAAGAGTGCTACAACCAAAGAAAAAGAAATCGCACCTCTCCAGCACTGGTGGTTCATATAGCAACTCTTTATTAAGAGGAGGAATAAGGGATTCCCGGAACCCATTCGTCACATAACTCATCAATTTCCTGTAGATATTAAGCTTAAAGTTAAAAAAAAGAACAAATACAATAATATGATGAATCTCAGATTGCATTGTAAAAGAATTAGCATGAAACTATATGCTTACAGATTTAAGTCATAAGTATTCCTTCAAAAGAATATGGTAATTATGTCCTTTAGAAAATAACAGTAACTTTCAAGATTCCACACAATAATTAGAAGAAAAAATCTACATGGAAAATTCTAGTTATAATGAATTAAATACAAAAAGAGACTGGTAAATTTTGAATTTTGAAAACATATATTAACAGAATTAGACATTTTAAGCAGGAACTGATGAGTGGTGACAGAAAGAAAGAATAAATTTGTTGGAAAGCCACCTTAATTGCAGACCCTCCTAGCCCGCCTTAGTTGCGGCCTCTTTGGGGATTGCCTGAATTGCAACCTCAAGGGTTGTGGTTTAGTCCCACATCAGCTAATGATATGGGCAAATTAAAGTATATAAGTGGAGGGCAACCCTCACCTTGCAAGCCAGTTTTGTAGGATTGAGTTAGGCCCAAACCCATAATTCTAAGAAAATTGCAAAGCAAACAACAATCATATCATTATCCCCCAATATCCATCTTAACATTGTATTTGTATCATCATCTTAACAAAAACTTCAATCCTCATATCAAGTATTCAATATCTTCAAAAACTACTATCTTACCTACATTCCAGAAAATATATAGAACAACTCAATATTGCTAGCAAAGCCTACCAACATGAAACCAATTACAAAAGCATAAACCTCCTATGGTAGAATTTCGGTATAGACATAAAGATTGTGTCACGAGTAATTTTGTCTGAATCCATTCTGAGATATATTTCTAAAAAATGTAACAGCATAGAAACAATCACCGAAAAAGCAAGTCCAAATAAAATTATAAAGAGAGCTGCCTGCTATTATACAACCATGGATGGCTAGTGATTAGTTCCAAAGTTCACAAACTGAAATCTATCACAAACTGATTCTCTCAAAACTACTTGAAGGTAAATTAAAACAGAACATAAATATTATAGTAGTTCCAAGTAATCACCAGAAAAAAAAAAAAAAAAAAAAAAAAGCATATGCTCGGAAAATAAGCATAGCTAGCTGAAATCCCATATCAAAAGAGCATATTTTCCATCTATAGGAACTCCAAAGACTAATCAACCAACAACCATGCAACTTGAAAAAAAAAAAAAAACCTTGCAACCAACATTCTAATAATAACTAGCAACTTGGCTGATAAATAAAAAACTTGCAACTTACAAATCCTCATAATTCATAAAGAATAATAAGAGATACCCCATGTTAGGCCCCTAGATCAACTGAAAACCACAATAACTGAATGTCCAATCAAATACTCTGTTTACATCAAAGTGTTTGAATAATTCTAAATTCTAAACATTAACAGAAACAACTATTCAGCTGTGCAATATACCCATAACAGCCTCACATGCCAGTCTAAAGGTGAAGCCTGCTTACATTTGATGAAAGAGTTTAATGGAGATGCATTGTTATTCAATCACAACCCACCATTTGCATGACTTTTAACATAGTTTTATAAAAGTCAACAGACTTACCATCCATGATGGGTTGTGATGGAATGGCAGTGTAAAAGTCAATTTTATTTTCACATATAAGTTTACACAATCCGTGCACCAGCTCTACATCACATTATTCAACAAATAACTAAGACCTTCAAGTATATAAAAAAAATGCACACTCACTCACACAAACAGCGAGATAAACAATGATGTTGAACTAACCTTGTTTGTTAAGGGCCTTTTAGGAGGCTTGTAACTTTTCTGTGAAAGCAGGAAAAGTATGACCACCAGCAAAAACACTTCAATAAACAAATGTCCTTCAAAACACAAGGCAAAAAATGGAGATATTCAATCAATCAATTAAATAACTAATAAACTAATCAATTACATTCATAACTATTCATTCAAAAAGAAAAAGAAATTTGCGGCATTTGTGAAGGTACTAGTCCATGAAATGAAAAATTACCACCGATATGAACTCCAAAAACTACAGCTCGAGCAGAAGGAGCATCCAACGCATACGTCACCCAATCCAACGCCGCGTTAACGAAATTCACGACGGATGAGGCCATCTCACTCATCGAATTCGCAGGGAACCTTTCAGAATCACTCATGCATGCAAAACGAACATTCAAGCAGCTCGAAAATTTCGTCTCAAATCAAATCAAACCAAATCACTGCAACACACGAATCAAACATGAACATGAACGTGCTAAACGACAAGTCGTATCGACGAATCGATTGAGCTGGAAATGGAAATACTCGGATCAGCAACAACGGGGAAGCAAAACGACACGTCTTACCTGGCGGTGGCGCGAGATTCAGAATGAGATGCGAACGAGTGAGAGAGAAGAGAAGAGCGGAATGGTGGAATGGAATGGAAAGTGGGGAAATTTGATTGTGTTTTGATGGATGAATGATCAGAGGGCTAGGATGAAGCCACGTCACGCACGGTTACCCGTAACTTAACGGTTGTCATGAAGTTTTCTTCTCTAATCTCTCTCCTCCTCGTCTCTTCCTTCGTTCGCTTTCTATTTTCTTTTCCAGCTGAAAATTTGCCTTTTCTTCCTTTTTTTTTTTTTGTTGTTGTTGTTTTGGCCTGCCTGAGTGTGTTGATGTGGAAGACGATAACAAAATTAATGACGTCGATCGGAATGTAATGAAAGAAATATCTTATTTATTATTTCCATATTTTATAAACAACCATAGAGTAAATATCTACAATTCTTATTTATCACGACATTGATAAAAAAAAAAATAGAATTTTAAAGGATTAAAATTAAAAAATAAAATTTTATAGGAATTAATAAATAAAAAACTTATAACATTAACCTATAGAAACTAAAAAGTGTTTTTTCATTTGCCAAAATCAAAATTAAATATACTGAACAAACGGTGTATTTAGTAAGAGCTATAGAAATAGTCGTCAAAGAAACGTGGTCCAACACACATAAAAAGTGGATCCTCCTCGAGTGAAAGGCCCGTGGTATTTGGGCTTTGTCCCCTCAACAATTGATTCGCTTGGTCTACGAGAAAGAAAAAAAACCAACATCCTTCGAGCGAATTACAACATCTCTGAGCTTTTAAAAAATCATTTCTACGGTTTAAAATTGTTAAAATGTGAATGTGGTTTTATGACTGTAAAAAATTGTCACAAATTGTGACACCATACATAATGAAAGAGAGAGACTAAAAACAGCTTTTAAAAAAAATTAGGGACTAATAAAAAAATAGAGAAACCATAGGTACCATTACTTATCCATGTTTATTCGTTAAATTAAATATTAAATAGAGGCATATTTGCTTATAGACTTGTATAGGATATGACATTGAGTTTTTTAGTTTTTTTTTTCTGTGAGCTGGATATGAATTATAATTCACATAAGTATTCTTGTTATCACCTAATGCGCTTTGATTTTTTTTTTTTATGGAATAGTATGTGACTTGAAACGTTCAAGAGCTTGTGTTATTTGACATTTTTTTCCACCACAAAAACAATGCATCCTTATTAATTGTGTTTTGAGTGAAAAGAACTCTACTGATTGTTCATTTGGTCAAACAGCCGTTGGTGTTTGTTTGTATGTAATGCAAAGAGTGCCTTTCATAAGGAGCCAACCTTCACCAAATCATGTGCCACTAGTAGTGATTGTCCTAAATGTCATCTATAGGTACTTATCTATAGGTGTGCCTTCAACAGCATATTGACGCACGCTAATGATGAAACCTTACGATGATTCACATGTTCTTGTCCCCAACTCCATGCTTTAAGATAAAATGTCTAAATTTAAAAATAAAATAGAAAGTTTAACCTATGGTAACTAACACGGTAAATCATAATTTTATTTATAATAAATTAATTAAGTTTTATAAAGAAATTTAAAAGTTATATAAATAATGAAATGTAATTGATTCAGAATATATGATAAAATGTCTAAAGTAAGAGGGAGAAGATAGTTAATTTGGATATATATATATCCAAAACAGGATATATGGGGAAGGATAGCATAGCATAGCATAGCAAAACACAAAATTGGATTACTTTTTGATTTGGGTTGATAAGAGAGGGGTTGGGCCACATTTGATGATTATGTTATGGGAATCAAACCTTCTATATGAAATCAAAATGCTACTTGGCTATGCTTGCTTGGTGTAAATGAAATTGAAATCAGTGCATTTATATATATATATATAGTCAATTGAACTTTTCTATCCAAACTAGTTCTAATTACTACATAATAATGATTATGGTTAATAAAGTGAGGTGTTGCTAGAGGGGGGATGATAGGGCTAAAGGAGGCAGAAAGATGTGTATTGATCTGAAAAAAAGGAGGATTAGGAATGGAATGATGTTAGTGATGGAAAGGAGGTGGGAGCTAGCATGTGATTTAAAAGTCCACACATGGGTAGAAGAAGAAAGAAAGCATAGTGGGGTAAGAGAGGTTGGTCCAGAATAAAAAGAAAGCAACGGTGCAGAGAGTAAGAGCCTCACTGGAAGCATATGATAAAAGAAAAGCTATGCATTACATTTACATACCCTTGTTTCCAAAGAAATGAATCGTAACGTGGCATTGTGCTGTTGCTTGCTCCAATGAGATCGTTGTCTTAATACACCAAATTAGTTCATTTCCCAAATTATTATTCGAACTGGTAATCATTTTATTCCTTAATTTTGTAATTTTATGGACTAGAGTAATTGCCGTTTGGAAGAAGAAAGAAAAGGTAATAGAAAAATGGATGATCATGCGGTTAAATGTGATCATGTTGTAAAAAATATAAACTTGATAAAACTAACCAACTCAATTAATTAATTTGGTTGAAGTGATTGGATTCTTTAAATTAAACGAAACCAATGATGACCCTGACCCCTATTAAAATGGTTTACAATGAGAAAATAATAATGATTCCTAAGGTTGTGATAATTAATAATGAACCTGTCAGAACCTCACTCACCCATCAAGAGATCGTACATAACATAACAATATAATTAATTAAACTCACTCCCCCACGAGGTCTGAGAGTGTCATTTCGTTTGCTGTTTGGTAAGCCTATGTGTACAACTGTGGGATCAAATTATTTGTCGGATGAGAAGGCCATGTTTCAATCACGTACCTAGCATAAACCACTCACTCTCACTGTTGTGTTATAACTATAATTAAAACTACTCCCATCCCATGATGTTACTAGTTAATGTTATTAATGTTAATGTCCTTCTAAACTTAACTCCAAAAGTGTTCGATGATCAACAAAACAATGATGTGTGTTTTGCCTCAAGAAGCCGAAATAAATAAATAAAAATAAGCAGTTTTAATTTTAATGTGGGCCCCACTCTGCGGTTGCTTTGTTTGCATCTGAGGCTAACGTTCGAGTGACAAAAATCCAATGAATGAAGAGTTAGGTTACAAAAGTAAAAAAGAAAACTTGATCGAGGAGGTTGGGGTCGTATCTATATCTATCTATAATCTATGTACCCACCTTCTCTACAGTTATTTGTTCTTCTTCCTTTTAACTAATGTGTGTGTGCACGGTGCTGGAAAAAAAAAAAATAAAGAATTAGTTTTTACTACTGCAAAGTTTGCTTTCCTTGCAGTTCACCACATGAAGGAAAAATAAAAATAAAAATAAAAATAAATAAAAAGAAAGCCAAAGAGGGGATGGGTCGTTTTCTAATTTGAATGAAACAGGAAAATAATAGAAAAATGTTCATAATCATTACCGTTAGAATTTTATTTTATTTTTCATTGCAATGCAAGCAACCAGAGTAATAGTTATAGAAGTGATGCATTTTCATGGTTTAGTAATTAGTAAATACATATAGTAAACTGAAAAACATCAAAGTCTAATAAAAACCTTATTTGCAGTTTACTATTGCAACTGCAAATTACAGAGTCCTTTTTCACTGGTATTTTCTCTTCAAATCCGTAACTGTACTGTAAGGAAATCTAAAATCTCTATTAAAAAAAAAAAAAGAATTCAAAAATCATAGTACTTCCGTGGAAGTATAGACTATAGATAATGCCTCTCCCTATTATCCATAAAAGTGTGGAACAAGTGTGCAACGGTTGGATACGTTAATAATAAAATAATTTTATATTATTATTCAATTGTGATTTTTTTTATAATTAATAATTTTATTATAAATCATAAATTATGATTGAATAATAATATATAAAATTAATTTACAAAATTTCTATTATTTGTATTTGTGCATTGTATTTTTGTCTGCCAATAAATGATATAGCAGTAGCAGTAGTTTATGGCCCACTAATCAATTTTTTCCACGCTCTATACGCTATATACATGTAGGTGTAGCTTAATAAATCTGCTAGGTAGCACATGGTGTTTGGACCTTCAAGGCTTCAACGTCAAAATTGAGAGAGTTTATACTTTATAGTATAGTAGTCAATATATTCCATCAAATTGCATTCACAAGTGAAGTCACTAGTATCTTCCTCTGCCATCCCCATTTGGGGGCCCCTCTGCAACTACTTTGAACAGTTTTTCAGACGCTCTTAATTCCAGTACTGGCTCCATGCATTGTTATTCCAATCTGAATGGTTAACGCGACACATAGACATGTTGAGTTATTTTTATGGAGACAGAGTAGGGAACTCCAAAGAGCCAGTTTTTGGCTTATTCTATTTCTAGATGAAAAGATCATGAAGGGTTAAAGGAGGTGTGTGGATTTAATTATCAAATGGTAGGAACAATAATGTAAGTAGATACAAATTATTAATTGCATGGATTGGATCAATCTAGACATTATACACTATACGTAATCAAAATTTTCAATTTAAAAATTATCAAATTAGTTATTAAAATTAAGATAAAAAAAAAAACAACAAAGTTCTTATTAAGTATAATAAAACTCTTAATCTATTTTATTATCAATATTTATTGTAGAAAATAATGACTAATTAGTATAAACCTCCTAACATATGCATGCACATATTAACTAAATGTGTATAATGACCTTATCCAATTCTAATTTACTCCCACCAAGGATAAACATGATCTTAAAAACAAAATGAGAGAATAGTGTCCTATGACTATGATCAGAGTGTAGTAAGTATACATAATAATATAGGTATATATGCACTGACACACATGTGACAGATAACTAAATGATTGTTCGTGCATATAAGCTGATCTGTATTCCGTAAACATTAAATATTAACGACGGTAGTGCCTTTTTCATATGAATGCGAGAGTGTTATGGTACAAGATTTATTTCCATAATGGTATACTAGTAGGGGTACTTTTTAATAGACGTTCGTATCAACAAGCAAAATAAATTACATTAAATGAAACCTAATTTAATGTAACGAACGTACTTAATAAAATGATAATTACTTTGCATGTAAAAATAGTGAAAGAGAGAGTATAAATAATTGCGCATATTTTTTTTCACAAAGTTGCGAAACTATAAGCTGCACTTGTACAGTATATATTATTTCAAAGTTTCCTCTTGTAACAAAAAATAAATAAATTACGCACGACCAAAAACAAGTACAGTATATACTATTTTAAAAAGTTTTGCGGGGATTAATAAAATGTCACACCATCTTGTTACGGAATTAATGTGTTATTAAAATGTGAGTACACCGAACCTTATGATGATATAAAATATGTAGAAGTATCCTTATAACAAAACTCTACAAGGATTTTTTTTTTTTTAATCGTTGAATGAAAATGACGTAATATTCCACTTTTCAAGGTCGCGTCACTCAGTTCAATTTCAATATATATATCTATCGAAAGAATTTTGGAATATGTGTAGTAGTTTTCAATTTATATATATATATATATATATATATATATATATATGATCGTAGGATGTAAGTAATTAAGAAGATTAATCATAATGTTTCATGATCGAGAAATTTATTTGTTTTTTTACACATAAAATCGATTGAATTCATACAAGGTAATATATATTTAACTTTTATGTCTTTCAGATTAGACGTTGGATTATGCATCATTTTGGATTAGATTTCATTTGAGATGATCTCATCGGACCACTTAATTCATTGGATCGTAAAAAACAACTTAAACATAGTAGAAAAAAAAAACGGATGATAAGGTAGATTCCAGTAAGAATCGATCCTTAAGTCCATTAAATAAAAGGATAAAAGTTTATCTTAAAATAAGAATTAGACCAATTACACTCAATATTCTTGATAGTCTCAAACTTTAATCAAACAAACCTTATCAAAGAGCAGTTTTATATTTGAATAAAATTTCTTTAAAATAAAATTAATTTCATATTTGAATATTTTTTTATATTTAAATTGTATAAATATATATTAACTAAATTGAATACGAGGTAAAGAGCAACACATATAATATTAATTAAACATGTTTTTTTTATTAAAGCCTTCTTTAGTTTGTTGGATCAAAGTTTATTATCACACATTGACTGCATTAATTTAAAAATTTTTCACACACAACAAAAATTAAACATGAAATTCTTCGTAAATTATCCCACAACATATGAGTTTACAGTATCTAACCACTACCCTAATCCTTCAGTTAAACATGTTTAGTTTAATTCAGAGCCTCACATATTACATTTACGAAGGATAACCTTATTATGATTAGCTGGAACTAATTAGGGGGACCGCCAGCAGCGTACCAAACGAGAGGATGGGCCCCAGAAGCTAAGTTGCATTTGCATGTGAATTAAGAGGCCAACCAGCTGGATATGTCCAGTGGGAGGCAACGTGGGTCTCTACTCTATTCTCTTTTCTCTTTTCTTTTCTTTTTTCGTTCTATGTCTTCACCAACTCGTTAATTTCTATCCAATATGCTAGTTAATGTTATTGACTTATTGGTGAATCAAATATTCAAATGTGGTAATAGAAGAAGAGACACCTTCAACATGTGCGTTACGAAGGGTGTGTTAGAGAATACTCCTATTTGTTAGATATAATGCTATCACTCCTTTTTGTCAGATAAAATGTTAATAATATGTTAAGGTTATCTTAGTAAAGATTAACTTAGAAAAATCATTGCATACACTTAAACTTCAAACAATTTAAACTTATTGAATCGTAACTACGTAGCTATTCAAATATTTCTTAGGTGTCAAAGAATTTCTCTAAAAAGAATTACAATTATTCAACTAGCTCTTAAATAATAGAAAATTTTCTTAAACAAGATTGTTCGTCAAACGAGATTTTAGTGACAAATTAGTAAGAATCAAACTCACATTCACAGAGAAGATGAGAGTTAACTCCAGATCTTTTACAACTTATGCCGATCCATATTAATACCTAATAAATAAACTATTGTACGTTTTAGATAAATTTCTTAATAAGTATTATAGAAAAAATGAAAAGGTAAAATTCTTATAAATATTTATTGAAATGTTTTATGCAAATAGGATCTATATATTATGCTGCTATTTCTACTAATGTTTTGTTACCACTCAACCCCATCCGTCTCTTCTATCTCTATTTTTTTTTTCTTTTAAATTTGGGACCATGTGGATCCAGCTTCCTCTCCCCTTTTCTCCAAACTCTTATGTTGTGCCACCTTTTATTCCTTTTTTTTTTTTTTTAATTCCCTTTCTCTCCAACAGTTTTATATAGAACTAATGATGGTGAGTTAGGAGTGGCCTCAACCTAGCTGAATTGATTGGCTTCCTACATAGTTCAAACAAATTAACTTTTCCTTTTTGCATGTCTAAACCATTATTTATAAAAAAAAAAAAAATCATGATATTTGCGTAAAGCAATACAGAAAAAGCCAAACCTGAGAAAAGGTTACAATAAACCTGATAAAGAAAAAAAAATAGACGCATACTTTAAATATATTTACTATTATTTTTTAATTAAGATTAAAGTTTTATTCTAAAAATGAATGCTAAATAACTTTTAATATAAATTTTTAATTATTACTTGAATTACGCACTCTAATTTTATTTTGAAAATGGCACAAAAAAAAAAATCTAGAATAATGTACTTTCAGTTTCAGTTTTGTCTATTTTTTCTATTTGATAAATGAAGAACCAACAAGTTTCCTTTATACGTGATGTAAAGGCTAATCATTGCAATTGATAAAACGAAAATCGGATCATTGGAAAATAATAGTAAGGACTTTTATGCACATTGACAAAATAGATATTTTTTTTTTCATATACTTCCCATCTCAATAGCAGGGCCGAGTCGTGGCCAAATCAACCTGAGTACTAGTGAGATCTAAAATAAATTTTTAACAAATATTTTATTTTAAATGAGATACTTATATAATAAATATTTTTTATTTATATATATTCCATATGTAAAGTCTTTTTATTTTATAAAAGTAAAAAAAAATATTAATAAATATTTTACTTGTTTTACCTTTACATTGATATTATTCAATAGTCACTTAGAGTTTAGAATATGTTTAGATGAAATATTTGGATAAGATAATTTATTTTAAAAGAATAATTCAAATTTTTTGAAATAAAATAAGTTATTTAGATAGATGAAATAGTTAAAAGAAAATTGAAATGTATCATTTTAAAAGTGTATTTTTATTACTTAAAAATAATAAATTTAAAATTCTTAAAAAAAAATTAAAAATTTGAAATTCTCTCCTCTTTCCCTCCCTCCTCTCTCTCCCCTTCTCTCTTATGTATTATTTTTAAAAATTTATAAATTATGTAATATTTTTAAAAATATTTTTATACACTATTTAAATTAAAAAATTATGTAATATTTTTAATAATTTAAATGTTTCATCAAAACAAATCATTTATAAAATGAAAAAAAAAATTAAAAAAAAACGTTGACATAAAATTATTACAGTTTAATAAAAAAAATCATATTCATATTCTGAGTAAAACAAAATTTTCTTCCATTAAAAAAAATATCTAGAGAAAAAGGTGCACAACACAACAAGTGTCTTATTGTGTATAGTGATTATAAGGATGGAAGGTATACTTCTTTTCTTAGACCTAAAAAATGATGAGTGCATGGGAAAATGGAATAGGATTACATACATTGCATAAGCACATACCCGAGGGTTGTGTTAATTATGTTGTGTGGGTGAAACATGAAAAGTGGTGTGGCACCTGTGAAATGTGAACGTGTGTGATAAGGACGGTGTACCGTCAAAGCTTCCCTCACATAATGGTGTATCCGGTTCCGCATCACGTGGCTTTGTGCGCTGTGTTATTCTTTTTTTTTTTTTTTTTTTTTTCTACCTTCTTCTCAAATCTACATCCCAACTAGATTACATTCTATTCTGTTCTGACAACTCTCACACCATTTCTTCACCACCTCCTACTTCTCCGCTCCTTCCCTTTTACTTTTCCCCTTTTTTCCCTTTTTCAAAGCTGAATGAAATTCATAAACAATCATTTCAGAAATTAAAAATTATAGATAAAACCAATGTGATACTGTCAGTGCCATCATAGCATTTCCATAATTTAAAAAAAAAAAAAAGAAGAGAAAGTTATATGTAATTTTTGTGTGTACTTTTAATTAGTATTATCATTCATTAAAACTAGTTAGTTGGCGTACTGTATAAGATAAATATTCATTTTGAGTATACAAGTTTGAAAATCGTACAGTAATAAATAAATACATTGTAATGTATAAATTATTTTGTAACTATTAATAATTTATTTTTAAAAATTATTGAAATTTAATTAAGACATAGAGATGCACAAACCAATACCAGTCGTTAGATGGAGTGATTATTAGATTTGAACCCTTAAACATGAATTCAAGTTCTAACTTTCTAAATAAATGAAAAACATGGTTAAAAAAAATCAATAAGAAATTCATTTATGCCACAAACTCAGTTATTTTTCAAGCGAGCCAGACTTTGTTGGTTGTTTTGTTAATGACATGACATTTCTCTTGCAATGAACTGAACTGAACTACTATAGCTAAAGGAATAGGTTGGGGTAAAGTGGTAATTACTCAAGACGAAGAGGTTTTTATGGTGAAGAGTATAGGGCCGTTGTGAATAGAAAAGGGGCAAAATAGGAAATAGGGATCATAAAAGAGCTCAAGGACGCAACCGTCTGGACAGGTACATTATAGTGAAGGCAAAGGGAAAATGATAGTGGTTGTTGTCCTAACAGTTACTTGGAGCATCTTATTCCCATTTCCCAAACTACCCTTTTCTCTCTCTCTCCTCTTCCAACTATAACTAGTCTCTCTCCCTTGCTCCTGTAGTAGTACTACTACTAGTCACTACTGCAACAACAACAACAACGCTTTCTTTCTTTGTCCTCCGCACACAATGCAAAGGAACAAACAAACGCATCGCAATTCACAACAGAAAACAACCATTGCGTGAATTGAATTGAATTGGTCTCTCTTTCACACTCAGCTCAGCTCAGCTCAGCTCACTCGCACTCGTTTTCTTTCTCTCTCAGTTAAGGCAGTGTTTGCCATTTCATTCTTGTTATGATGGTGGAAGCGAGCGAGGATTGTTGCGTGAAGGTCGCTGTCCACGTGCGACCTCTCATCGGTGAGGAGAAGGTTCAGGGATGCAAGGATTGCGTGACTGTCGTGTCAGGGAAGCCTCAGGTGCTTCATTTTTAACTCAACACAATATGACACTGTGATAATAATAATAATAGGGAAACAGCTTCCACTTGCTTGCTTGCATTGTGTGTTTTACTTTCATTGCTTTTTTTGGATTGGTAAGTGAATCTAGCAAGAGGAGATCTGGATCCGAGATTGCTTGCGTAATTAAAGATTGGTTATTCCCATTTTGGAATTGCTTTTAGTTATGATCTGATTGATATGCTTGCTTGCTTGATTGGGATGTTTGTTTGTTTGACTTCTTCCTATTTCGGGTTGGGCTGAGTTGCTTTTTGGGCTTTGCGAGCACATTTTTATGGAATGACTCAGTTTAGAGACTGCATTCAGGTCTCAAAGCTTGAGCTGGTGCCAATTGAGCTACAAGCTCGTTGGAAGAATGAATCTTTTGTTTTAGAGATTGTAAATGATGACAACTTAGTGTTAGTAAATTCAAGCTTTTTTTTTTTTTTTTTTTTTGTTTCTTGGTGCCATTTAGACTATGGCTCACTTGCTTTCGGCATCAGTTGGAAATCACTTGCCTTCTTCTTAATTTTCTTTACTCATGGTAGGTCAAAGTGATGATCATATTACATTTATATATAGAATTAGAGTTCAAAGGTAATGCGACAGGATAAAACTATTTTACAATGTTAGCACACTACCTCACATTAAGGAAATTTATCACGCACTATATTTTTCCATGTACTTAATGCAAGAATGAAAAATAAATAGCATCCTAAATAGCTTAAAAATTTGGGTGGAATCATATGCTATATTGTGATTATGATACAGGTACAAATTGGTGCGCATTCCTTTACATTTGATCATGTTTACGGGAGCACTGGTTCTCCCTCATCTGCCATGTTCGATGAATGTGTTGCATCCCTCGTTGATGGGTTGTTCCAAGGATATAATGCTACTGTTCTCGCATATGGTCAGGTATAGTTACAGCTAAAGGAAACCACAAGTTAAATGCCATTACACTTATTTGTTCCTCCTTGGTATGTGACATTTTCACTCCATTGCAGACAGGTTCTGGGAAAACATACACCATGGGCACTGGCTTTAAAGATGGTTACCAAGAAGGAATAGTACCCCAAGTTATGAGTTCCTTGTTTAGCAAAATTGACACCTTAAAGCATCAGATTGAATTTCAGCTGCATGTTTCCTTTATTGAGGTTGGTTAATAGCTTTGATACAACCTACAGCCTTTTGTTTTCAAAGTGAAATTGTGCTTTAATATCTGAAATGGAAAGATTTTATATTTGTGAAATTGTTTAGATTAAGCATCTAACAAAAAAACTTAATTGATAAAAGATTCTTAAAGAAGAAGTAAGAGACTTGCTGGACCCATCCTCTATCAACAAACCAGAAACTGCCAATGGACATGCAGGGAAAGTGAGTATTCCAGGGAAACCACCAATACAAATCCGTGAGTCATCAAATGGTGTCATTACTCTAGCAGGATCTACTGAAGTCAGTGTTACAACCCTAAAAGAAATGGCTGCTTGCCTAGAACAAGGATCATTTAGCAGAGCAACTGGGAGTACAAATATGAACAACCAATCCAGGTTGCTTATGCATTTTCCTTCTCTTCTTTAACTGCATAAACTCATTTCTAATGAAATATATTTTTATCTCACTTTTGGATTCTTAAGCTAATTTTGGGTAAATAGGCTGGGGAAATATTGTTAGAGCATGAATTGTATAATGTGACATTCTGATAATAAAGCAAAAACTAAGGGAAGATATGGTGTCTAAAATATAATTACTTTTTGGTTTTAAACCCTTCAGATGGCTGAAACTTTCCACAATCAATCTGAGCTTCCAATTTTTTCCTTTGAAACCAATTCCATATCAAATATTTTCTATTTCTTGTTACCTAAGGGAATGACTAATAGATGGAATGGAACGTTTGGTATTGCAATTTGTAAGAATTCTCTCAGTCTGCTGCACTTCTAATGATTTTGTCAATGAATCATCCAGAATTTACTTTTTGGCATCAATTCAGCCTTCAGGGTTAAAAGTTGTCCGTCAAAATGCTGTTGCATTTATCTTTCTGGACTTCTCTTCTATTACTTATTCTTCTTCTGTTATGTGTCCAACCAGTCGTTCACATGCTATCTTCACCATCACATTAGAACAAATGCGGAAGCTCAATAGTCCTGGTGAGATCAGTTTAAATGATACAATGAATGAAGAATATCTTTGTGCCAAGTTGCACTTGGTAGATCTTGCTGGATCAGAACGAGCTAAAAGAACCGGGTCTGATGGTCTGCGTTTTAAGGAAGGTTAGGCATGACATTTTTCACTTGTATCTTCTAAACTTGCTTTTGATCATTATGAATTCTCTAATACTTTTTTCTTTCAATCAGGAGTTCACATTAACAAAGGCCTTCTAGCGCTTGGTAATGTTATTAGTGCGCTTGGTGATGAAAAGAAGAGAAAAGAAGGTGTTCATGTTCCTTATAGGGATAGTAAACTTACAAGGCTTTTGCAGGTTTGAGATCTATGTGTACCTTCCTTCTTTCAGCTTATACTCTTCTATATTATCCATTATGATATTGAAAAAAAATCTTTATTTTATATAAATATATATAGGACGTGTAACCTGATTAATAGATTATTCCCCCCTTGAAATCCCTAGACTGTTTGAATAATTGGCACAAAAATCTTACTAAATATCCAATTAGTGTATGTTTGGATAAGCGTTGACAAAAATGATTTTGAATGCAATTGATTTTGCAAAATTAATTTTGGTTAAAATTGATTTTTAAGTGATGTAATTTATGTTTGGATGTTTTTTATCATAAAAAAACAAGTTAGTAGTAGAACTCAGCATAACAAATTTTATCCAACGCAAAAGCTATTTAAAATTGCTTTAACTCAAATTCAGTTTTAGACCCAAAATCAATTCCTTAACATGAAACCAAGCATATGAAAATTTACCTAAAATCACCTTAATTGGTATTTCAAGGTGATTCTAGAGAATACAACATGAAACCAAACACTCTCTGGTACGTTGATTTTACCTTTTCACAAAGGCCTTAATCTCAAAATCTAGGAATTTAGTGGAGAGAAGAATTCGTGTGCTCTGCATTTCTTATTATTACAAATTCTTAAGTCCAAAAGCTCACTCATGTTGGATCTGGAATGGATCATATTGAGCTGGAATTTATAATCTATCTTGACAACTATAGTTCCCTAGAAGAAAATAAACAATTATTGTGAGTGTCTGAGTGAGAAGAAAAAACAAATAAAACAGGAAACGTGTATATGAAATATTTTATAGTCAAATTTTCTTTGTTTGATTTTTTTAACAATTATTTTTGTATTTATGGATAAAGTTAAATGATTTTGCAGGATTCACTTGGTGGTAACAGCAGAACTGTTATGATAGGTTGGTTGTCTTCCTTGCATCTATCCCAATCAATACTACTTTTTTCACCTCCCATCATTGGCTTTCAAAAGATAAGCTTCAAGTTAACATTACTAATCTTCAAGTAGCTCATTACTAATATTCAAGTTCATCGACTCAATTGTCTTTTGCATGAACTTAAGTTCCAGGGAAGCAAGAAATATCAGAAACCAATTAAAACATGCCTTGGTAATGCATATAAACTCTAGTGTTTTGGATTTTGCATCCTCAAATATTTTTCCCTGCTCTGGGAATGATTTTCAGAATATTTGAACCTTTGGTAACTTTTTAGTTTACCCTAGATGATTGATGACAAGTATTAAAATGTTGAACTATACTATGTGTTCTTGTTCCCTCCCTTATCTGTCAGGTTGCATCTTAGAGAACCTGTTGTTATATTTATAAATTTCTTCTTACATAATTTTTTTTTCATTCCAGCTTGCATAAGTCCTGCTGATATTAATGCCGAGGAAACCCTTAACACTTTGAAGTATGCAAATCGTGCACGCAACATCCAAAATAAGCCTGTTGTAAGTATCTGCATAACTTTTTATGCTCCTTTTGATTCATCTCACGAAATTGAGATAATTGGTTGCCTTTACAATAGACACTAATGTTCGTCTTTTGTATATTCTTCCATAGGTCAATAGAGATCCCATGTCCAATGAGATGCTAAAAATGAGACAACAACTTGAGTATTTGCAAGCGGAACTTTGTGCTCGTTCTGGTGGCTCTCCTGAGGAACTTCAGGTAGCTAGTTTCTGTTAAATCTTTGGCAATGTCTTGCATCAATTTTAATATATTTCCTATAATAGGTTAATGGAAACAATGGACTGGACATGATTTATGATACACGGTTGGAGATCAATCAATATTCATCATATTAGTTCTTTGAAAGAAAAGGATACTAGCCTTAACTGTACCTGAGTGCTAGGTCTCTTTTTACATACACTTCTAATATATATTATTTTATAATTGATTCTGCAGGTCCTCAAGGAAAAGATTGCTTGGCTTGAGGCAGCTAATGAGGATCTTCGATGTGAACTTCATGAGTACCGTAGTAGATGCTCTACTGTAGAACAATGTGAAAAGGAGGCTTATGTATGCCTCTGACTCTTCTGTTGATAATCTTCTTTGACTTAGAACAATTATTTTTTGCTCAAATTTTCAGTGCATAGATATATGCTTTCATCTTATCTGGGTATTTGCATTCCACTACTTGGACTGATTGCCATTATCATACCCATGATTGAAAGTGAGTTCAGGATATTAGCTGCTAGGCACTATATCTAAGTTTTAAAATTTCACCTTTTCAGGAAAATAGCACATGTAATGTAAAGACTGATGAGGGGCTTAAGAGGGGCTTACCTATCACAGCATCTGATTATCCAATGAGTGAAACAACAGGTCAGCATCTTCTTTGGTCTGAATTTTAATAATCCGATATTATTGCCAATTTTACAGCTGCAACTTGCTTCAACATGCTTTGTATCACTGTTCTGCTTAAATTTAATCAAGTGAGATTATTGGAACTTCAATGATTATGGGTTACAATGCAAATTTTAGCAGGGGAATCAAGGGAAATTGAAGAAGTAGAAAAAGAGTGGGAGCATACTCTTCTGCAAAATAGTATGGATAGAGAGTTGCATGAATTGAATAAACGCTTGGAGCAAAAAGAGGTCGTAATACTGCATATGTATAATTAAACACATATTGTGACATATTATGCATAGATCAATAACACATTTAAATCAACAGAATTATGGTTAACTTTTGTTAGATAATTTGATTAAATTTACTGCAAGAAATCTTGTTTCTGATGGTTGATCCAAAATTCAAATAATACTCATGACAGAAGCATTGAGTGGTTTTCTGCTCTCTTTTGTATATTAATATACATATTGGGATTGATCTTTACACAGTCTGAGATGAGGCTTTTTGGAATATCTGATGCTGAGGCACTCAAGCAGCATTTTGGAAGGAAGATAATCGAACTGGAGGATGAGAAAAGAACTGTGCAGGTTCAATAGAAGTTCTGCAAAGTTATTTTGCTCATACAGAAAATTCATATTTATATATGCACCTGATTTATGTATGCAGCGAGAGAGGGATCGTCTTTTGGCTGAAGTTGAAAATCTTGCTGCCAATTCTGATGGACAAATGCAGAAATCAGAGGATATCCATGCCCAAAAATTGAAAACACTTGAATCCCAGGTGAGGAGCCTTTTTTATTTCCATCTATTTTTCCTTTATAAGATTTGAATTGGAACAATTCCAAATTGCTATTATCTTTTCAAAATATACAATGCTAGATTCTGGATCTAAAGAAGAAACAGGAGAGTCAGGTCCAGCTCACGAAGCAAAAGCAAAAAAGTGATGAAGCAGCGAAGCGATTGCAAGATGAAATACAATCTATAAAAGCCCAAAAGGTTGATTATTGAGCTTTTTCATATCATAGTTTTGATAACTAAATATACTCTTTCTTATACACTGGACAATGTTGCAGGTTCAACTGCAACATAAAATAAAACAAGAGGCTGAACAGTTTCGGCAATGGAAGGCTTCTAGAGAGAAAGAGCTGCTGCAAGTATGTCGAGCTTTTTCTTTTTTTATTTAATTTGTTCCTGACACTCATCATCTTTATCTTATGGTAGAGAAAGTTTGTCAATAAATATTTTCCAAAAATGAAACTATTGTTTCATTATCAGTTGAATCTTTCATTATAAAAATGTAAACATGAATTAATATTTAATTTATAGTTTGAGTCCAAATGGTCTGTGTTGTTCCAAGGTAGAATTAGAGATCAACCGCGTGATGGTTGATTGTAACTAATCCAACTCTTAAACATGATTTACTTGCCTGTACTGCATATATGTTCTATGACCTTGTATTAAATATATGTTTACAAAACAGTTAAAGAAGGAAGGAAGGAGAAATGAGTTTGAACGGCATAAGCTGCAAGCTTTAAATCAGCGCCAGAAAATGGTGAGTATTACTAAGTTGTTGGACAATATATGTTACTGAATTTTGCCAATATCATTGGCAAATTTGAGTGATCGCATTGCAAGTCTTTATTCTTAGGTTTCTGTTTAATATATGATCCTATCAGTAATTTAACTATGCTCAATTTTCAGCAATAGTTTAGTTACTACTCTGATCCATAGGGTTTTGTGGGTGTATAAGCTTTAACCAGATTTTTTTTTGGGATAAATATGATGACTGAGGAAATTGTGGGGGGACAGCTTTTGTGCCTAAGGCCTTTATTTTTACCAGTCCCAGGGGAAAACAGGGGGGAGGGGAGGTCTTTGCATCATGAAAATATGCTTTTATATTTTTTTTTAATGAAACAAGTGTAATGAAAACTAAAGGAACATTTATTATGGATTAAAATCTCCATAGAATAGAAGTACTTATGAGTTATGACTTTGGAATTTAGAAGTATATACTGTATGATGATATGGTTCAATTAGTGGTAGCTCAACTGGATGATGTATCCAAATTGCTGTAGCATGGTGTTGGTACAGTCAATTTAAGCACCAGTGCAAAACGCTGTGGAAAATATTAATAAATAGAGAATGCATGTTATACCTTCATTCTTTTAGAGATCAATTTTCGCTCGTGCATAAATTTAAATTTTGTCTGCTTCCAGAATTAAGTATTCATAAATAAATATTCTTCTGAAAACTAAATAAAACATTGTTTTAAAATGAGGTTTTACAAAGCCAAATCAAAATGACATGTCATTAATACATCGGTTTTCTGTTCTTTCTAGACAACATGCATAACCATCAATGTTGTTTTTGACTTCTGTGATTATCATCATGACTGATACTTTTCATAATGAATTATTATATTTAATGACTAAATATTTCCTTCAGGTCCTTCAAAGAAAGACTGAAGAAGCTGCAATGGCCACCAAGAGGTTAAAGGAGTTGTTAGAAGCTCGCAAATCTGCCAGCCGAGACACTTCAGTTGCAATGAATGGAAGTGGAACGAATGGACAGGTAACAAACTTTCATCTCCTTAAATTTGCTTGATTATCCATGCTAGTCATAAATATGTAAGTTTGAATTGATTCTTTAGAGCAATGAGAAGTCCTTACAACGGTGGCTTGATCATGAGCTGGAAGTCATGGTAAAAGAGCATGAAGTTCGTTTTGAGTATGAGAAGCAGAGCGAAGTGTAAGCAACATGTATTCCTAAGTTATTTTTCTTACTGATTACTGATTGATCTGTATTGCAGTATTTAATATTTAATATTGTGATGCAATCTTCAGGCGAGCTGCCCTTGCAGAGGAGTTGGCCATGCTAAAGCAAGTAAACGGGTTTGCTGCCAAGGGTCTCACTCCTCCAAGAGGAAAGAATGGATTTGCTAGGTCTGTTTTTTCTTTTATATTTATAATTTAATTTGTTAATGCTTTCCTCAATCCTCATTACTTTTTGAAATTTTTTGGCTCTTTCAAATAATAACACGTGCAATATAAAAGGAAAACGTTTCTCTCTTCCTGGTTGCTTTTAACACCTGTTATTCTTCTCAGAGCATCCTCCATGTCACCAAATGCAAGAATGGCCAGAATAGCTTCACTTGAGAGCATGCTGAACATATCATCTAATTCACTTGTGGCAATGGCTTCTCAACTTTCTGAGGCAGAAGAACGAGAACGGGCCTTCACTAATCGTGGACGCTGGAACCAGTTGCGCTCAATGGGAGAAGCCAAGAATTTGCTTCAATATTTGTTCAATTCCGTTGGAGATGCTAGGTGCTTTGTTCAACCTAAATATTTTTAATCTCTCTCTCAAAGAAGAGAAATGTGCATTAGTCAGAGTGACTAAAATTTGCATGTTTTTATCTCCATATCTAATCGAATTCAAGCTTGTTTTTATATAACATGCTTGTATATACTGTTGAAAGTGCTCGATGTTAACTACAGGTGCCAACTGTGGGAAAAGGACACCGAGATCAGGGAAATGCAAGATCAAATCAAAGAACTTGTAGGTCTATTACGGCAAAGTGAAATGAAGAGAAAGGAAGCTGAGAAGGAACTAAAAGTGAGAGAGCAAGCTGTTGCAACCACATTGGCTACGCCAACTTCTGTAAGATCGTATCTGCTTAAGATTCAAGCAAAAAACAACTAAGAATTTAAAATAAATAAATAAATAGTTGTAGTGCTGCTGCCAAAAAAGTTGGGTTCAGACAAAAAAATTATGCCTGTGACAGAAGCCATTAACCTTGGCAAAACACCTACAGTTCTTGGCCAAACCCATCAACATCGCTACATTTTCTCTGAACATAAACTCTTCATACTTGCAAACCATGTAGTCAAACTCGAAGCTCAAGTTGAATAACTGTCCACTAGCAAATAAATAAACTTCAAGTGCCATTGATCTTGTAGCTCAATCAGTGCCGACTCAAGTCTTTAAGACTTGAGTTTGATGTTGACACTAGGTCACCTTTCCCTCTCCCTACCAAGTGCTTGCACCTACAAAAGAAATTCAAATAACCAAAACAACTGGAGGCCAAAACCCACAAATGAGTGTTTGGTTGCCTTCTTCTTAAAATTATAAAAAGCTTATGATTCTTAGGTTTTTATGTAGCTTTATAGTGATCGTCTCCTTTAATGGGGATTCTGTCTATTATTGTCTTGATTTTATCTTTGTGACTAACTTCTGATCGGATATCTTTTACTTTTGTGAATCATTGTAATTGTCATCAATATATAGCTTTCATTGTCAGCTGTTAATTTATCATGGCTCTCTGTCAACAGGGAAACAACTCTCCAAATTCGTTGAAACAGTATGCGGAAGACATCAAGGAACGTTTATCTCCGGAGTCTGTGCCAGTACAGAAACAGCGCAAATATATGCCAGGCATCACTAATGGCCAAGTGAGGGAATCAGCAGCATTTATAGATCAGAGTAGAACGGTAATTTATTCTCCATTTATATTAAATTGGTGTATGTATCTTCATTCGGCTAGGGATGTGAGATTTGCTGTCATCAAATGCAGATGATACCCATTGGGCAACTGTCAATGAAAAAACTAGCAATTGTAGGACAAGCTTCTGGCAAGCTATGGAGGTGGAAAAGAAGCCACCATCAGTGGCTAGTACAATTTAAATGGAAGTGGCAGAAGCCATGGAGACTTTCTGAATGGATTCGGCACAGTGATGAGACAATCATGAGATCAAGGCCACGTTCGCAGGCTTTGCCGCGTATCATGTGAATCTGAATGTTATTGTGATCATCCATTTGCTTTGGCTAAGTGTTCATTTTTTTTTTAACCTACAAGAATGATCCTAGACATAAGGCAATAAAGAACCAAAAACTAGGTGCAGGTAATAACCCTTGTCCCATACATCCTTTCAACATTATATTCTAACTTATTCTACTTTTGATATAAATATTTATCCACCCTATATATAATTTATTTGTAGTTTAATTTTATGCTAATTATTATATGTGACTTTATTGGTGAATAAAGATGCATTGATCTGAAATTCTGACACTACTTGTTTCTAGTTGCAGGATAATATTAATGGTTGCTGACAATAACATTATAGATACTGCCCGAATGTTGAAAATGTTTCCACTGTTTGCTGCATATGGAGCATCGTGTGAGGTGTGTAAAAATGTTGCCGAGGGCTACCCAAATAATCAAGAGAGTAGGAGATAGTTGTTTGCTTGGAGGCATTGGTGAAGATCTTGCCAGAGAAATTATATTGGCATTGGTGAAGATCTTCTTGCTAGACAAATTATCTTGGAATGTTTTCTGTGTACACTTTATACCAACACTAGAAGGGGAAAAACGGAAATATTCTTTTGTCAAAGTCTTGGAAATGTGTATTGAGGGGTATTTCTTACTTGTAAGTTGTAAGTTTTTGTGGTCTTACTATGTTTGTCAATCATTGGTTTTTGTTGATAGAAATACTGTAGCGTTCCTCTGCCACAACAGAAGGGAACTCTTCTGTTACCTCTAGGTCTTGTGTGTAAAGAACATTAACTATATTGAAAGGGATTGCAATTTTCTATACCCAAGTCTGTAGCAAGAGAAGAATGATAACTGATATACTATTAACCATATTTCTTCAAGTATAAAAAGATGACTTACTTATACGTACTCACATAATAAGTTCTTAATCAATAAAATCTTAAGTTATTTATCCAAACAGCATAAACAACTGCTTACATATATTTAGCTGTCTAAATTTTACCGTGGGAAAAGTCTAAGCTAAGGATAACTTTCAGGAGAAATATTGAATCTTTTGAGCTCTTGACGCATAGTCAAACCAAAATGGTGCAGCATATGACCATGGTGCGTACTATGCGTACACAGAAGTTCTCTAATTAAGAAAACTTTCTTAAGTTACTTTGTAATGGAGAGACATTGGAATGGAATCAATTTTAATATATATATATATATATATATATTCTTCTTTTTTTAATCATAACCACAAAAATGACATACCATTTTCCCGTTATTTCTTATTTCCAAGATGTTGTCAAGGAAAAATGGTGAAAACAAAAGTATTAATTTTCACCATATCTTAGTGAATTCTTGAACATGAAAAACAAATTGAAAGTAAATTATTATTTTTGCAATTATTACTTGAACATGTCAACTCAAAATGAACGCAAAAAAAATATACTAAAGATTACATAAGGTACCTGTTGGCCCAAATAGTAATCAACACATTGGAGTCAACATAGACATCCCAACTTTACTCAGACAATTCTGTATTGCTATGGTTTACAGCATTGAACTCTTCAAAGGACACAAAGTTTGGCAATTCACTCCACCATGACAGTAGCATGATTTTTTCCAAATATCAAAGTATAAAGCTTTCAGAACTCAGAAGTTCGCTCATTCCATCAAGTCCATCTTATCGATGCGCCAAAAAACGTAGCATCACCATGGCAGATGAGACGACCTTATACCCAACAAGCACTGAGAGATTAACAGCACCAGTATGCGTAGTGCTCATCTTTGCGATGGTTACTAACGAGGCCTCCACACTTCAAACAGATGAAGCTGCTTCCATCAGAAACTGCATCCAACACTACTTGCATCCTGCCACTTTCTGCCAGTATCGAAGTCCCGTGAGCATCTGGGTCTGGGGTAATTGATGGGCTGGTAACGTTACCAGCAGGTGGTTCAATCAGTACAGGTTGAGCTTCTGCAATAGCACACTCGGCAAACAAAGAAGCCAGTTGATCAGCTGCTGCAGCATTCTCTTGCAGTCTACTTCTATATGCCTCGCGAGCACGATGCAAGGACTGAAAAACAGCTTCATCACCACCTCTAGTCTTCATTGCTACAACCACCTGTTCCAATTACAGGTAAGTATCAGCCACCAAAAAGATGTGCAGATTTAGGGAGTATGACTAACCAAAAACTACCTAGTACCTACTACCAAGGGCTGTGACTTCATTAAATATGTAACAAGAACTCCATTTTGGTGATGCAAGCAAAGACTTTTTTAAAACAGTATGAACTTACTTATGTTTCTGCATAATGGGCCTCAAACAAATCATGTACAGGAGAGGAAGGAAGGAGAGATGATCTAATCAAAATGAAGGGAGAAGGAAGGGAAATGTACAGGGATTAATTATTAAGTTTACCTACCATTGTTTAGATGTTTAAAATCCTCCAAAGTCCTACAAATAGGGGAACTTTAAAATGTTCGCAATATTTGGGGAGTTGAATGGTAATCTCACATTTTCATCAAAGATATGTAATTTGGTCTGCATAATGAATTCTTTTGATATTTAAGCACATATAAGAGATATGTAACACACTAACACTTGTATTTTCCACTCCTACAAGAAGTTGGAATGTCCAAGCAGAAGTCCAGGAAGTGAGTAGCATATATTAGTGCAAGAAAAATCTTTTTTTTTTTTTTTCATAAGCTCAGTCAGTATGATTTTTTATTATCTATTTCAAATCCAAAATAAGCCAATCAAAATTGGCTCAAGCTTATTTTGAAGAAATAATAACATCTTTATGCGACCTTTTTGAGAGTTTCTGAAAAAATAAACAATTGTTATAAGCTATACCAAGCAGGAAATTTAGGTGCACTACTAATTACTTAAGGGAAGTTGCCAGCAATTGTTTCACCCTCCTAGAATTAAATTCAGGCCAAGGGTCTAACTCATCAGGAGTACTGTCCAAGCATTATAAACACTACTTAGGCCACATTTCTAGTTTCTAGTCAATTTGAGATCTCAAAAGACTTCATCACTTAATGCCAATATGGCATCAGAACCTATAGCTCATCTATGTGTACCGTCTCACTTGTTTTGTCAGGCATATGTAGAGAGGGATGTTGGAAAGTCAAGTCCCACGACCCCTGATGCCTGCCTCAATTACTGAGGTGCGGTTTAAATATCTGTCGAGCAACTTCACTTAATGCCAATTGACTTTAAGATAAAACCTAACACAACAGAGCTTTCAAGGGAGTTTGGCACACAAGACAAGTGATATCCCCAGTATCAAATTTCAAAATCCCTCAAATGCATGCACGATGCAACCAAAAAAAATCATTTATAGGAAACCCAAGAATTTGCACTGCACTGGAAATTGCAAATGTGAATTCAAATCAGGACTATCTTACTATCGGTTGGTAAATCATCAGCTCATAAAACATCCCAAAATGTTAACCCAAAAAAGAAAAAGCATTTTTTTTTTCTCAATTTCATTCATTTAGCAACTTATTCCACAACAGCTTTAATAAGAAATTGATTTCCAACCCTAGAGAGAGTTTTGCAGATTCAGCCACTGTTTAAGGAAGATAAACATTTGCAGCACAGAACACAAATTAACAAGCCTCGAATATTAAAATAAGAATCGAAGGCAAAATCATGCAAATTAACTAACAATTGAAATTGATAAGAAGAAGAAAGATTACAGCTTGGAGGGCCTGGGAGGGTTTGCCTTGAGTGATGAGGTGGCGAGCCAATGTGAGTAAATCGCGAACGACGTCGTTTTGGCCGGAACTCGATGCCTGAGGCTGCTGCGATGATGCTGCCTCCTCTGCTTCCACCATTTCCAAGTCCATGGTATGATCTTTCTCTCTTTCTGTCCTCTATCTATATCACTGTGATTGATTCCTAATTATTAATGTGTCGTATTCATATCAAATCATAATAGGGTTTTGAAACTTTTCATTTTAATTGAATCTGAATGGAATTTTATTGTTTGTAAAAATTAATGAAATGAATAACTGGACTAATGGAAATGTAGTGCTAGTTCTAGCACTTTCTACTGCTCTGTCGATTTCTTATAGCGACAACAAGCATACTTATGAATTATGATGTCACCTTTCATTTCATTGGGCTTCGGTTGGGTTAAGCCCAAATATTGACCCACTTACGACACTCGCATCATAGTCACACTCGCATCCATTAAAGGGATACTAATATGCTATTCTCTCTCTCTCTCTTTTTCTTTTTTTTCTGACTACTCTCTCTTTTCGCCCCTTACTTTTATAAAAAAAACTGTAGCAAATTATATTTTGGTAATAAAAGATATTAAAACTGGAAGAAGGGCTACATTTACTCACCTATCTTTATAGTTAAACAAATTTAGTATTTTTGTTAAATGTTTTTAGCTAATAAAGCACTTGAAATTTGATTTTCTATTTAAACACTCAAAAACATATGATGAATTTGAGATATGAAATAATTTTAAAAGTTTAAAAAGGAGTAAAAAAAATTAAGAAATTTGATAAATTTTAAAGATTTGGTCAAAGAATAGAAAAAAAAACTCTTAAAACTTTTGAATTTATTTATTTGAGTAAATTTTGATACTTTAATCGATAAATTTCAAGTCAAAAAAATGTTTAAAACAATCTAATCAAATTAATTTATAGAAAAAAAAGAAAGAAAATAAGCATTTGAGAGAAAAGTGGAGGACACAACTATAGTCTATAATAACTCCACTCCTATCCAAACTCAATTAATGACATAAGTTGAAAGCCCAAATAGAAAAAGCAAATCCTTAAACTTTTCCCAACCAATAGAAAATAAGCATCACAAAAAAGAGTCAAGTTATTTTAATATATATATTTTTTCTGTTTATTTAAAAAAAAATCCTTGCAACTCACCTAACTCTACCACTGGCACTGTTCTGTAGCAAAACAAAATCACTTGCAAGTTGCACCCCCACAAAACCATACCAACCATAGACTGCACCATTCCCATGAGATGAACCCACTAAGCCGACTTCTTCATATTGCAACAAAAAATGCCCATTTTATAATAATATAGTTACATTTTTTTATCAATTGGTTAGAGATAACCCTTCAAACCCTTTTCTTTTTTCTTTTAAAACATGCTTCTCTCAATGACAATGTCAAGTCGTACACAAACATAATCCACTCTCATCTTTGTCACATTTTATATGTATACTTAATTAATTAATTTCCTAAGGAAAAAGGGTTCCCACTTGGGTTATTTGCATGTACCCGTTGACATTTAAAACCCTAGAAAAACAAAGAACAGTGCCTAGTGACAAGGCTGTTTAGATGAATATCACGCAGTTAATTATAAAATTATGCATTGTTGCTCTCTTTTTGAGCTGGAGCGCATGGCCATGCATGGCTCAACTTCATTCATTACCCATCCCATATATCAATTCCAAATTATACTACATGGGAGTAGTTGAGTTAATTTTCCTTCTCTTCTTTTTCATTTTGTCAAATGAACAGAAAACTGTCTGATCAATCAGTGCTACATATATATATATAAGATTGCGAAAGTTATGCTGTGAATCAAATCAATTATAAATTAATATTTGTTTAGAAATCATACAAATTAAGACATGTCGTAATTTCACTAATTTGTCTTTACTTCACTTGCCATGTGGGTTACTTTTGAAGCATGAGGGACCGGGGCAATTTGCTACAGACAGAATCATCATATGGAATTATGGAAAGAAGAATAAAAGAAAGATAGTGTGGTAGCTAAGAAAAACAAATGTGGCTTGCACCTTCATTATCAATTGCTTATTCCTGCATTAACACAAATTTTAGGACCATGTATATACTTTGGAAAAGCCCCTTTTGATTTTGGGAATTTTTAGATTCTTCGCCTTTACGGTTGTTGGAGCACCTTTTCTTGATGACAACCTTGTAGTGTTAATCTTTGCAAAATTGTTGAATTGTAATATTATATATTGTTTGAATTTGATAGTTTGGTTTCTATTGTAAGTACAACTAGTAGTCATATTGTACATGGAGAACATTTTATTAGAAATACTAATAAATTCTGCTATATATGTAGTAAATATCAATTCAGCTTATTAGTCCATGGAGAACATTTTATCAGTTCTTCAAGTTGATATCTAATTGATTTGATCCCGGATAGAAGTACTTAATCAACCGTTAATAGATTTAGTTTTTAAAGTTGTAACTACTAAATTTAATTCCTAAATTTAAAAATCATACATTATTTTTTTTTTAACTTGGGATATCTCTCACTTAAAAATTAAAGATTAGTTTTTTGAGATATTGAAAGAGTTGATTTTTTTAATAGATTTTCTTTCGTATATATAAGCATGAAGATTGAATCTATATCATATACTTAAATAAAATGATTATTTTTCAACCATATGTTATATAATAAAATGAAAAATAAAGTTGATCTTAATATTAGATTATTAAATTGATTAATACAGGTTAAAACTAGGAATTGAATTGAGTTACTTTTACCGAAATAAAACACTAAATTTAACCAAAATGACTCATGCTACAAATTTCAACGACTAGATGTAAGTTTTAATCTGCCATGCTCTGAGTTCTCCAAGCCACCCTATTGAAAAACAGAAAAGTATGATACAATTGGCTATGCATGATGCACGACTTGGAAGTAATAATTTATCAGCTGCATGCACACATTGACTTGAAAAATAGAAAATTATCAGAACATGGTATGGAACATGACAAAGCTCAGTTCCAATTATACATTACACAGGAAGGTAAAATGAAAGGAAAAAACAAAGAATTGCAACCCAAATGCCTTAGGCATCTAATTAAGGAAGGATGAGTTTAAAAGTGATTCACCCGCGATTTACATTGTCAAAGTAACATAATTGTTAATTTATATGATTTTTAAAATAGTTTTATAAAATTATAACTACGGCTGCATAGCAGTATTTTACACTGTTAGAGCCACTACATCGCCTTTGAACTCGTTAAGGAATGGAATGTTGAAAAGGAAGCTTACAAGGGATGAGACCATGAAACCACATGAAGGGACACATCCTTGGTGTTGCAAAGAACTGAGCACACTCCATCACTGATCTCTGAAAGGGAAGATCATGAATACAATTTTTCCTAACATCAAGAACCCCTCTCTGAATCAGAATCCTACACAATGGCCCCACAACTGTGAAATAGTTATCTGTCAATGAAAAATTGACCAAGTTCCCCAACCCTGCACACACCACTTCTGGCACCATGCCATACAACAGATTACCACCTAAATTGAGCACCTCCACTTTCTCAAGACAACTCAAAGACAAAGGCAAAGGACCAGTTAACTGGTTGTTGCCAGCATCAAACACTGTGGCCTCTTCAAGTAAACCAATCTCATAAGGCAAACAACCGGTTAACTGGTTGTTGAGTAAAAGCACTTCACTCAGAGTGGCCAAAGCCTTAGGAAGACTCCTTGGGATTGGACCCATGAACTTGTTGTTTGCTAAGGTGAGTAAGAGAATATGAGTTGAGTCTAAGTTATCAGGCAATCCTTGAGTGAAGATGTTGTTGTTTATGAAAAGTACTTGGAGGTTTTGTGTGAAAATTTGAGGTGGAACTGCCCCAGAGAAAAAATTGAACCTCAAGTCCAAGAATGTTAAAGTGCTCATGCCTAGAACAGCACTAGGAAATGGACCTGATAATTGGTTGGTGCTGAGATCAACCTCATAGAGGTAAGAAAGTTTGGCTATTTGGGGTGTGATTGTGCCACCAAAGTTGTTGAAATTTGCATGGAAGAGAGCAATATCTGGAAGGTTATCAATGAAGCCATCAAGGGTTGGAGCAGATAGTTGGAAGCCATTGAAGTCAATAGAGGCCAAAGCAGTGGCAGAACTATTGTCTGGTGGGGTGTCACAGTAGAAGCCTCTGTAGCTGCATATATCTGATCCAACCCATGTTTTGGTCACTCCTAGTGGATCTGATGTGATGGTGGACTTGAATTTTTGGATTGTTGAGTACACTGCTTCAAGCCTTTGGTCTGAAAACACAAGGGGAGGTGAAGCTGCAGGAACTGCTTGAATGCTAGTTGGTTTTTGACATGGTGTTGTGTTAGAGTCCAATTTTTTGTTGTTGTTGCAACCTTTGGCTGAGCCAGCACCACCAATTTTGCTCCTACTACTTTTGAAATTGTGTGTGACTATGTTAACATCATGTGGTGACATGTGGATAGGAAGAGACACCAAGAGGATGTAGATGTACAAAGTTGTGAGCAACAATTTTGCAGGCATGCTGATGCTGCTATACTCAATTAACTCTCTACACTTTCTTGGGTTTTGAAGCAAAGTGGTTAGTAGACAGAAAGAGGTGCCAGTTTTATTAGGCCAACTTTTCTGTGTGTGTATAAACAAAATGATTGGGCGAATAATAACCCAAAAGAAGTATCTGGATATTGGAATTGGAATACTTTATATACTTGCAGCTGCTGATATTGTATTAGACATGATATTCATGAAAATCAATTTCTAAGATGATAACTATATGACTAATTAATTATTGGGTCAGTGATTAGGTAAGATTCACTTTAAAATGTTGATTTCAGAATTTGATCCCCTTGATATTATAGATCAATTGTCTAAAGTTACAATTCACTTTTCTTACTACTAACCATTATTTAATAAAATAGAACAGTTAAGATCTTTTAAAAAAATGATCATTATTTCAGGATGACCAATTTGATTCAAATGCAAATAAGGTTTCTCTCAAGTTCAAACCTTATTGGACCCTTTGAACTAAGTAGAGCCCGACCAACCAACCAAGTCACGACCCATGAGATTCTTTCAAGTACACGTGGCATGGCTAAGGGAACAATAACACAGTTAGCTCCACTCTTCCACTACCACCATTCGCCCATTCCCAATGATGGTTCATGTTGAATTTTCACACAATTATATACTGCTATCATCTAAATGTTTTATTTTTCACCCTTTACTTAGTTTATTTTCTTTGTTTTTGCACTCTCAATCTTCAGTTACTTTCATTGCTGCAATCTTTAAGCATTCCAGCAAGTTCAAGTCCACCATAATTTGAGGCAGGAACACCTTTCCATGTTATTCCACCAACTAGTTGTTCGTTAAAAGAGAAACAATGAAACATGATACTAAGATAATTATTTAGCTTATGAGGTGCAGCACAATGAAAAATATAAAGGTGTGTTAAGTAACTGTCTGCCACGCAGCTTCACTATGAGTCTAATCATAACTGAAACCCAATATTCATTGTGAGACCAAAACGAAAACGTAATACTCCTGGAGGATGTTGGGTGGGTAAAAGTAAAACTTTCTGCACCACCATAACTGCTTTTTACACCTCCCATATTCTCTCTTGATTTTTTAACGAAAGTCCATAGAGTACTGATTAACAACACCCGTAAGTCAAGTATAATTCATTTTTAATTAATAATGCAATTAAGACATGTACCTAACTTTAAATGAGTCATGATTTTTGCATTAAATAATCATTTTTTTTCTTTATTTCACTTTCTTTTCTTTATCTTTCTTTCATAAACCAAACACATCGTTAGTCTTGTACTCGGTAATAACAAAACAATTATAACTGAAAATGGCGTTTTCTTTGACATAGAACAGATAAAATGGACTCTGCTCCTTTCTATGAAAATGATACAAATGAAATCAAAGGATACAGTTTTGGAGTTAAAAGTTAAAATCACGCAGCAAAAATACCGAATATTAATAAAACTGTAAAAAGTCTACACAGTGATCCAAAAAGAGTGTTGACTGTTGAACCAAAACAAACCTACCGTATCTTCCTAAAGTCCAATAAAAATTCTTAAGATTCAATTCAAGTATCTATATATAGAATGATGCAAGGAAATGCATGTTCAAAATTAATGTTTGTCGTGTTCATGGCTTTGTTTAGATGAGATTTTTTTTTTAATAAACATTTATAAAAAATAGAATAAAAAAATGATTAAGATTTTTTTTCACAAATTAAAATTAATTTATAAAATCTCTTTCGTTTTGCTTCCGTGAAGATTTATTTTCTTTTCTACATAAGCCATGTGGTTTGAAAAGCCTTTGCAGGAAGTCAATCATTGCTAGTCCACATTAAATTTTTTTAAAAAAAAAACTTTGATATGAACAAAAAAAGAGTACTGTTTGTACCACACAAATTGGTACTACGACCAGACATGAGAATTGAGAAACAAGTTTTCAACTCCTACAATTCACATTATGACTTTGTCATTTGGTGCCAATTTAGGTCGAGTCTCAAAAGTCAACAAACCACTCGTTAGGTTGTCAGAAAATCTCAATCCCATTCACTCTCATTCAAACGTTAATATGCAAAAATAGAATATCACGTATGAGATTTCCTCATCAATTTTCAAACTTAAATCCCACGAAAATGACGAAATCCACATATCAATTTCAAAGCAAAGCAATGCAACAATTTTCTCCAGCCCTTGTGGCAATGACTACACACCTACCCCTTTTTCTTGTTCCCATTTTCAATCAAATTCACACTAAGACAAAGACATGTCACGCTATCTATATGCAACCAAAATAACAAAAATCTCCGTGCAACAACAAACTTCATCTGATAACTCAACACCTCTGTGCTAGCTGTTTAATTTCTTTGCACTTTCTATATTAATATAAGTCTTACAAAGACCAACCAACCAATAGTACTACTACTCCTGTTTTTAATTAAGTATTTCAATGAATTTTAAAATAAAATAAAAAAGAGAAAGAGTACCATAAGAATTAAGAAACCCTATTATATTGTCACTAGTCTTAACTAAGGTTGAGTAATTAAGATGATTCAAGGATGACATTTGGCAGCTCAGAAGCGATTTGCGAGTGATTATGTTCTCCTTCGTAGGTGACAACGAGCATGCTGGAATCGTCCATAGCACGCTCCACATGTTTTCGTGCAGGGCAACCTCTCACGCTGGTGCACTTGTAATAACCTCTGCCAATGTCCATCAGAAATATACACATAACATTAATTCTAACTTTGTTTACAAAGTGTTGTGGCCAAAAATATTTCACATCAATTTGAAATGAAACTATAACTTGAATGTTAATTCAAGATAATGAAGATACCTAGGATGTGGAGAGCCTTTGATTGGTTTCTGTCCATATTTCCTCCATGAATATTCATCAGGTGGGATATCAGCAGTCTTGGAACTAAGAGCGGGCACTCTAATCACTCTCTTCAACCTCAATTTCCTGCATCATTAATTGTTAAAACCTTAGTAAAGTAACAATCAAAACCAGGAACACAAAAAAAAAAAAAAAAAAAAGCAAGTATGATAGATACCTTTTCTTGGAGCAATGACACTGCTGCGCAGAGGAAGAAGATACGCACTTGACATCAGGAAAACCCGTTGAATTGCACTTCCTCTTAGAATTCGAAGACAGTGGCGGTTTACGCATAAAAGAACCACCCCCTTGCAGTGACCGTTGCAAACTTTCTGTTTCCCCAGTTAACGTAGAGAAATAGGAGTTGGTGGAAGTTTCATTCTTAGGTAGAGGAGGAGGAGGAGGGGGGCAATAAACCTTAAAAGCAGAGGTTTGTTCTGTCGTCTTTTTCTGTTTGGAATCATCGACGACCACTATTTGCTGCTGCAAGTGAACAACAGGGACAGGTGGCAGTGTTGTTGAAGGGACAGGTGCCCTTCGGAAACGAGCGTGACCGGTTCTAGCCGGTTTCTCAAGGAGCGAAATAACCTCTCTGAAGCGATTCACCGCCACGTCAGCGACGGCTTCCAATTCAGAACCACCCTTCTGCTGCTGATGCTGATTCAAAATCATGTTCACGAGTTTCTCTACGCTGTGAATGCCCGCAGAGGCTGCTTCCTGCACCGCAATCGCGTTGCCGTCGCTCACAGCCATAGTTACTGAAGAAGATCTTTTTTCTTTCGGAATGCGCCTTTCTAGTTCTAGTTATAACAAGGGGTTGAATAAAAATATATATTTTTGTAACTGGTGCTTTATTTTAGTCAAAGGGGTTGGGTCATGGGATGCGAAGAAGGGTCAAACCTAACTGCGAATGAAATTTGTTTATCTTTGGGTGGGTCCCATATATAACGGGTTGAAGAGAAGACAAATAGGGTGGGAAGGTCAAAAGGTTGTGATTAGCCGTTGGATTTTTGAGTTGGGGACAGAGAGGCACATAGAGAGAGAGAGAGTTGACCCTTTAACTTCTTTTAATGCACAACAAGAATGGATGCGGGATTGGGGCCCCACAACCTTACATAGATATCCTCCCTCTCAAGTCACATGGGATTCTTCAACTTTCAAGCATTGCTTTTTCTTGTCTTTGTTTCTCCCAAATCAATAATAATGTCCAATTTTTAATATTTTCCCATCAACAAATTACACTCATATTTCTTGAAATTTCATATAATTGCAATTGTAAATACTAAATCATCATATTCTAACCTCTTACTAAACTCATAAAAAAAAAACTAATATAATTTTTATTTGGTTTTAAGCAATTAGAAGTGATACAATTTTATTTTATTTTGGTAGTATATACTTATTATGGGGTACATAGGTGATAAAATTTTATTAGAATCGAAACAATAAAAAATATCTGTAATAAAAACTTATCACCTTTAAATACGTAATTAAGAAAGGTGTTAATAAAACAAAAAAAAATTATATATAAGAATGAAACACAATATCATAGAGATTTATAATACTTAAAACATTTTTAAATGTTTTTTTTTTTATTTAAAGAACTCTAAGAATTTTTTTCTCAATCCATAAGATTCCATCATAATTTTTTTTTTTTTTATCATGGTTAGTTAGTTTACATCCTGTTTGTATTTCTTTTCATGTAAAACATTAAAAAAAATTATAAGATTTGTTCCTGAGAGTTCTTACAGGCCAAGAACTCCCACTTAAAAAAATGATCTTACACATTTTACTCAATTAACTTAATTAGATTCCTTATTAATTGAAAAAGTAATTTGATCGGTCACAAACTAATTTATAATTAAATTTATTTAAAATTTATTCAAATGTGGATTTCAGTTAAAAAAAACAAGTTAAGGGATAAATAGGGTAGATAATATTTGGCTATAAATTAGCTTTTAAATTATTCAAATGTGACAAAAATGTGATTTATTCTTTTTTTTTCCTATCTAACAGTTTTATCATTAAATAATCCCCACTTTGACTCGTAGACCTTGTAATGAAAGCGAAAAGTAACTGTAAACTTGGACCTTATTAAAACATTTTGAATGCTTGTGCTGTGCCATAGAATAAAGGGATCAAGTGCTTTTTCTGTTTCCTTTACCTCCACTCTAATATTTTCTTAATATTTAATAATATAGGGTGAGGACATGACTACATGATACAGGGAAAATAGCATGATTCAAAGACATATTTCCTTCCCTGTGATTTTTTTTTTTTTCTTTTCAGAATCTCACTTTTTTCTTTTAGTTTATTGAATGGAGGAATCTCTTTACTTGTCAAATGAGGTGATCCCCAACTGTTGTTTGGCATAAATACAAACTTATCCACTCCTTTTAATAAGATACCAATTGATTGCTTATACTTTAGACTAAACCTAATTGACCACTTGTTTTGAAAAAACTCAAAAAAAAAACGGAACAAAGTATAATATTTTTGTCTTTTCTTTTGCGTCTGCCTTTGTTCCATTGCCCATAAGATACCAATTGATTGTTTATACTTTAACTAATAAGTGAAAAATGTAAGTTCTAAGTGAAGTCCTAATATAACATTTGAGGCATATTAATATTGAATATGTCCCTTTGATCAAAACATCAGATAGAATTTCGGACTTGCCAGGCCTAATCTAAGACATGTGCCCAAGTCTATTGTAACATCATATACGTATATTGCTATTGTAACATCATATACGTATATTTATTGTAACATCATATACGTATATTGCTAAAACAACACGATAGAAACAAAATTGATTTTAACAGAAAATGTTACCATCATAGTTTTCAAAAACTTTGCTGCAAAAATAGAGAAGAGCAACCTTGGAATTTCATCCAACAATTTCTCCCTCTTCTTCATCTGATTTCTCAATTCCTTCTCCACTGTCACACTGTCGTTTAACCAAGGAAGAAGGATCTTTATGCAGATTACTATCACCAATAGAGTCATTCTCATTGTCATCACTATCTTCATCTTCACTATCATGGCCATTATCATTATCAAGGGTCACAGTTTTTTGAGCTGTTTCCTCATTCCCTTGTTTAAGAACATCTTTTCCCGTGTGCAAGTATTTTTCTTCACGGTCAACTTCAGACCCATTTTCTTTAGCGACAACTGATGGATATCTCAGCGGCTTATCAGGACAATGTTTGAAGAAAGAATTCATTACCATGAACCTGAAAACCTGAAGCAAGTGGCTCTTATCCCTCTTTACATCTGCACCCAAGAGTTTCTGCAATAATGTTGGTTTCCTCTTCTTCAAAGGGGGGCTTTCTGAAAAATCTTTGTCAGCAAACTTCTGCTTCTTGCTGAACCGACCTTTTCTGTCTGATTTCTTGTTGAACTGGTTTTGGAAATTTCTTTTGTCAGTAAATTTGTTTCTCCCTTCACTCTGAAGACCTTGATTGTAAGAATTCTTCAGGTAGTATGAGGGTATTTCAGCAACTTCAACTCCCAATTCAGCTTGCTTTGCTAGCACCTCCTTGAGCTGCAAAGACAAAATATGTACACTACATTAATGATTTGCAATACTATTTGTCACCACTCATATTTCATGCTAAAAAAAATACTATTTGCTTAGCTCTCTATCAGTCTATTAAACAACAAAAATATTATATTGGGAGGTATTATATGCTAATAACATGCCTCTAATAAGAATACCTCTTTTTGTAAGACCTCCCTATTAATGGCCTTGCTGTCTTTTGGGCGTTCACTGTGCTTCTGTAGGTAGTGATTCAGGAATTGATTGTTAGACAATAACATCTGATAAACATAAGCAGTAGGTAGATCAGTTTGTTTTAAAACCTTCTGAATGTTGTTATTGGAAGGGTGGTTCTTTTTCCGTGCTTCACGCCACCGTTGGATTTCTTGCTCAGTGTAAATCACAGAGAAGGATCTAACCATTCAAGAAATGAAATAATTACAATCATACACAAAATCAGGGTTAGAGGTAAGATATTTTCCGTATAAAAGAATAAGTTGTGAAATTAAAAGATTAAGAAAAGTAATTTAATATAGAAGAGACGAAACAAAAATCTACAAGAAAGCAGACATAATTTCTAAAACTAACACCAAAAAGAAATCTAAGGTTTTTAGATGGTTATCTGGATTCTAGAAGACATTTATCCAAACAAAAAATTGCACGTTTTGGCACCAAAATTGTGAAAGGTCACAACCCCTTACTAATAGCTCAAACTACTTTGCTGACTCACATGAAATGGGAGTTGGGGAAATAAATCCACTCTGAGCTCTCAACCCTGGCTTGGTCTATAAAAAATATGTGGACTATTTCAGATTCTTTTGTTATTATGGCTATTCAAAGAAAAACATAAGATCAATGTCTATGACTAACTTTAACTGCCCAAGGAACTCCTCTGAACTCTGAAGATCTTTTCTCCAACATCAAATACTCATCAGTCCCCATAAGAACACTTAAAAGGCAAGAGAAAGCAAAGGTTTTCACAAGAACGGTTACCAATGTTGGATCCCTTAATGCCACACATTGCAAAAGTGTGTGCACCTAAGGGATTGGTTGTGAGGGTCACCCCTAATAAACTTGTGTTTTCAGAGCGTATTCAAAGAATGACCAATAAAGTCTCATTCTATTGCAAGGAGGTCACTGGGGGATACAATTTTGGGTCTCTACTCTAGCATGGCTTGATGATCACCATTACGTTCATACATTATTTTCAGTCTGAGACGTTTTTTGACTACCAAACTTGATCTCATAGTTCAAAATTCAAATGAACTCAAATAGTTTCCTATACAACAGGCTTATATGTTAAGTCTTTTTACATTGCTAAACTACCTCTAGCGAAAATGAATAGTTGAGTAAATTACTGAATTTATGAAAGCTGGTTACAAATCAGGGTAAATATAGAGTTGACTTATTCCCTATTTCCCTTATATGATAGTCTAGAAATCTGGACATTTGGGCACAGAATTGAGGATAATATCCCTAATTTTCTAACAGAGTGGCAAAAAAATTCTATGAACATTGTTTACCTTTCTGATGTACATCATTGTTATTCAAGTAACATTCTCAAATTTTAAAGAAAATATTAAATTCAGATGATGTCTACTAGCATCATTTTTAGGACTCTAGAAACAGCAATGTAAAATAACCTTCATTTCCAGGAAGCAGCCAATAAACAAAGGACTATTTAATTAGCATCTTGTTACACATTATCATTATGAAACAAAGACAATTAAAAGATATTGAGAATGTAATGACTGCTAGCAAGTAATAGACTGGTACCAAATAAGAAAGGATCAGAAAGTCAAGCAGAAGCTACCTTGCTGGTCGCTGCTTAAGTTCCTTTGATTTTAAACCATCCTGTCCTGCCCTCCCAATGTTAGGCCCTGCTTTTGCCACAAGCATTAGTCTAACCAAAGAAAAAACTGCTTTTGTTTTGGTACAAGTTAGACAAGTTCAAACCTTTGCCATAATTTTCTTTAGGAAACCCACTTCCCCTCTTTCCATAGTTGACATCATGAAATTTCGACTTCTGGAATCTAAAGGAACAAGACAATAATTGTAACTTGCAGGAAAAACAGGTAAGTGATCAATTGTTAACCCAATAAACCAAGAGTAACAAAAGAGAGAAGAAAATAACATACCCTCCTTGAAACCCCCCTCGATTTGGTTTATTTTTGAAGTTTTTGCTTGGCGATCCTTTCCAATTAGAGTTTGGGACATTAGTTTTAATATTGCTAGTAGGATTTTCCTGCAGCAATTATTGGGATTTGCAGTAAATATAATAGCCACAGCTTCTTGTATGATAGTATCTACATGCAGTAGAATAACAAACTCTGCTAATACAAATTGAAAAGACAGAAACACTTCAGCTTTGAATACCTGTTTCATAAATGCTGGAGGTTGAGGGTTATTTGGGTGAGCCAAATTAGGATTAAGTGATCCAGAAGTATTCCCATGTATCGGCTGAGATGAAAAAGGCAACGATGCAAAAGCATTTGTGTTCACATTTGGTGGAGCCAGGTTTTTCACGTTCATGTCAATCTGTGGCCGAACCTGGTTTCCAGGCACAAAACCTAACTGGGGATTTGCAGAAAACATTGAATTTTGAGGGACCATAGGCTGAGTCACTTGGTTTGGAAACCCAAACATGGGGCTGGGGCAGGAACCAGGATGCATACTATATGGAACCCCTTGAGAAGGGTTTTGCATTTGCATAGGTAACTGCTGATTCATATTCTGCATAGGATAAGGGCCACAAAATTGGCCATTTGGCATTCTCATATTCATATTAGGCTGCTGAAGCATGTTCACAATATTTTGTGCTAAAATTTGCCCTTGGAGTTGAGACAAATTGAGTTGAGCTTGATTCTGTATGACTTGCCCCCCCTGAACAGGAAACATTGGATTGTTGTTGTAATTGCCATTGCCAACACTGTTTTGGGGACCATGCAAACCCCCCATATGAGGCATATGCAGCTGATTGTTTTGCAAGGGAAAATGATTGTGATTTGCAGCATTATTCATGAAAGGTGGTGCTGCTGCTGCATTCATGTGTGGCTGCATAAAAGGGGGTATCAAGTTTTGACCTTGGTTATTTCTTGCACCTAACTGGGGCTGGGGTGGCATGCCCACACCATTGTTTTGCAAGCAATGATGATGATTGGGATTGGGACCATTCAAGAAAGTTGGTTGAGTTTTTGAGGAGTTGGAGTTGGAATTGTTAGACATGGTGCGAACATAAACTCAGGAAAATCTATAAATATACTCCAAAGTGTAAATTAAACTCAGTTTTGGAATGTGAAGAGTGAGTAAGGGAAGGAAGGAACTCAAAAACTCTTAACCTGGCCACAGCAGCAACAACAAGAATACAGTGAGAGAAAGCGAAAGATGAAGACTTTACCGAGAAAATAGAATGTTGGAGCAAACCCCATTTGATTTTGAAGCTCCAAAATGCTTGAGCGGCAATTGGAATATACTTCCTCTGCCTTTATGTTCGTCGAACTAACTGGGTGGAAAAAAACAAAGAACTTCTTCTAGGGCAAATGCAAAGCAAATACACCACCAGCCCAAAAATAAAAATAATATAATCTTCTATAAATATATCAAATTTGTTACTATGGTCCACGGGTAACACGTCAAATCAGTGTACAGTGAAGATTTTTTTTTTTTTTAAGAAAATGTGTACAAGTAAAGTTATTATATCTTTATATTAATATTATATTAACTTAATTACAAGTTTGATTTTTTTACTTTTATTAATGTGATCTTGATCTCTTATTAGATTGGTTTGTTTAAACTTAATAAATGAAATAAATATTTATTTTAATAAGATAAATAATTATTTATTATTGTTGTGTATTTGTTTAAACTGTTTTAGTTTAAAATAAACAGATTTTTAATTATTTAAATAAACAAATCATATATATTTATGAAATAATTAATTATTTAATAATTACTTATTTTATAAATATTTATTTTAATTTTAAACAAATTGATTCATTATATGATTAAAAAAAATTGATCTCTTACTTTTAAAATTTTCTAATTTTGAATGAATAATCGTTGACCGTTAAATAAAATGTTGGTTAATTAATTATTATTTTTTACTTTTAAAAAAATTATTAATTAATTTTAAATCACAAAATATGATCAAATTTTTTAACTTAATTAATTTAATTACTTTTTTTTTATTGATAAAAAAAATGAGTTAGTTTTAAATTAAAATAATTAATTTTATGATTAGTAAAAAAAAAAATCATTGTTATATTTGACGGTCAATCATTCTAATTTAACAGTTGAATCAAAATTACAAGATTTTAAAAATAAAATTATCAAAAATGTGTGAATTGGAAACTAGGCGATTAAAATTACAAATTTGTTAAAAGTATGGACACAAAAAATGCAATAAAAAAAATTTAAGTGGATTAAGGATTTTGAGGATAGCATAAATGAATAATGACAAGTTATAAAATGAGATAATAATTTGTGAAGTGATAAGTAAAATAAAAAATTTAGGCCTCTTTCAAAATGGTTTATTGTTTTTAGTTTTGAAAATTGAAACCAGATTTTGCTTTGAGTTATGAGTTTCAATTTTTTTTTTTAAGTTATTGTAAATTAAAGACAAATAAATTCATAAAAAAAATGAAAGATAAAAAAAAATACGCTTAAACAAAAACATGCCGTTAGTAGTGATGGAATAATAATGGCATGGACAACGATAATGATAATAGCGATAACGACAATAGTGTGGTGATGATAATGATAACAATGGTGTGGTGATGGCAATAGTGGCAACAGTGACGGCGATGACTTTGGTAATGAAATAATGATTATAATGATAACGATGATTGAATAGTGGTAATGAATACAACCATAATGATAATAGTGGTAGTGACGACAAATGTGTAATGGTGATATCGGTGACAACAATAGTGGTCATGACAATGGTGTGGTGGAAGTGGAGGTGGTGGTAGCGTCAATAATGTAATGGTGGTAGTAATGATGATAGTAGTGGTAGTGGTAGAATTGTGGTTACAAAAATAATAACGATGACAATGATAATAACAATGGTTAAAAATTGACAACTATTCCAAATGGTGACTTTTTTTCCATTTGAGAAAATGATGTGATATTACTTATATAAACATTGTTGTTTGTATAAATGATCATTACTTAATAAAATTATATTGTAAATAACATAATTTTTAAAATATTGTAGCACTCTCACAATTAAATTAAATATTCACTCTATCAACATTAACACTGAAGTGAATTTTTGAGTGTGAGTGTAGAGTGTTTAAGTTTTTAATAAAATTGCAAGGTGCACGAAAATAAAATAAACTATCCATCTAAGCAATTATAGAAGCTCTACTTAAGATTTGAGAATTTGTAATTAATATTATTGAGTATTAGCCTATCTTAACATTAAAATCAATCATTAGTACAAATGATAACTATTTATATTTCTTAATTAATAGGTCTAGGATTTGAATATTTTTGTTTCTAACAATACTACTTTTTACTAATACAATTGTTATAAAAAAAAAAAACATTAATCAAGTAGAAAAAATTATATAGTTAGTCTCAATGATTACAGTTTGTTTTCACGTTGGTGCAAAGGAATACTACTCCTTCGTCCTTCTTATAAGACACGGTTTTAATTATTTTTTAAAATATTTTTTTAGATTTTTTTTAATTAGCTGTTGTATTAAGGTTAAATGTTATTTTTGTTCTTTATATTTTAAATTTTCTTCATTTTTGTCATTTATGTTTTAGAAGTTTCAATTTTATCATTTACGTTTTTAAAATGAGTAAAAATGTTCTTTTTAAAATAATGTTTATTTTTAATTTTGTGATGCGATTTTAAATAATTTTTTATTTTTAATTTTGTGACGCGATTTTAAATAATTTTTTAAGGAATTTGAGATATAAAAGTTATTTTATTATATTCACTTACATAAAAACTATAGAACTTAACTGATGTACAAATAAAAAATGGTTAAACATAATAAAAATCGTGTGAAAAAATAAGTCTCATTAATAATTAAAAAAAATGTAATATTCTATTTTTTATTAATTCAATTATTTTTTAAATGCACTTTTTATGGAATTTATACTATGTTTATCGTTTTTTTTTATTCAAACATTAGTTGAGTTTCATAGATAATTTTTATATAAATGAATCTAATAAAATAATTTATCGGTGTTGAATTAGTTAAAAAATTATTCATACGTCAAAAAATTGAAAATCATATTTATTCTTAGAAATATTATTTTGACTCATTTCTTAAACATAAGAATTAAATTAAATTATTTTTAAAATATTAAAGAATAAATTAAAACATGAATGAACAACATTAAATAAAAACTAAAACATAAATATCAAAAATGACATTTAACCTTGTATTAATTATTTTTCTTTACAAAAATATCCTTAATTATTTCATTCATAAATTGTCATTTCACTCGTATAATGATCGAAAAATACAAGCGTTTAAATTTAAAAATTAAAATTTTACTAATATTATTATTTATCCATGCACTAATTATTTAAAAGTAATTTTGATATACATACATAAATTATTCGTGGGAGTAATACATAACCAACTTTTTCAATATACATTAATTAGTTAACAACAACTCATAACCAGTAACGCATTTGAATAAAAAAATAATCAGTAACGCATTGAGTACACTATCATCAATTAGTACTATAAAATTCTCGGACTTAAATTAAGAGAATATGCGTTAATACAGACACACGCACGCAACGCGGCAACGCAAGCACAAAATGCTAAGCTATGTCGCAGAACAAGCGGCATTCTCCGTACACCCGACACGTGTCCTAACAGCCCCATCCACCATTGGTCAATTACCCTACACCCGCAAATCCAGGGCCGCAGTAGATTCGTCTCCACGGTCCAAATAAAGAAAAAATTAAAAATCCCAGAAAGCTTTGACCACGTGCTCCGCGGACACACTCTGCACAATGGTTTCGCCACTCATCACCCACTCATCTCAGCCTCCAACGAATGATGATTCCATCACCGCGCTCTCCACCGTGGCCAACACGATGGCGTCCTCACAGCCAATCACAACGCGCCATGTCCCACACTCACAGTCACCGGCGGGAGAGTGACAAAGCTTGCAAAACACGATTCTCATTCTTCTCACTACAAAAGCACGCTCACTCTCATTTTCTTCGCTCTTTCTCCCATTTTCCCAAATCCTCCATAAACCCTAATACTCGCTTATGATTAATGGAAGACCACGCGCACGCTGCACTTCCTCCCGGTTACCGGTTCTACCCCTCCGAAGAGGTTCTCGTCGGTTACTACTTAACAAAGAAGAACGAGAACCGGGAGGAGGGGGGTTTCTCCGGTTCTGATTTGATCAGAGAACTGAACCACTACGATCACGACCCCTTCGAATTACCGGACGCTGCGTGCTTTTCGTACGGTTACCGAGGGAGGAAGAAGCATTGGTTCTGTTACGCTCTTACTAAAGAGGCGAAACGCAGAATCAGAAAGGTGAGAAGCGGGTTCTGGCTCCCTAAGGGAAGGGTTCGGGATATTTGCGACAACGCCGACGTCGTTTTGGGCACGAGGACGCGTTTCGTTTTCTACGTCGGCAGTTCCCTGAAAAACGCCGCCAGAACGGATTGGAATTTGTACGAATACGCATTGGTTGACCGCGTTCTGGTACGGACTCGCCGATTAATTCAAATTGATAACACGAATTCGTATAATAATTAGTGTGTTTTTGGACGAGTGTTTGCTGAAATTGATTTTGATGTGATTAGATTAAGTACGTATGCAAAAGTTACTTAAATTGTTTCAACTCAAAAGTCAAAACAAAACAGATTTTGAACATATAATCAATTTCTCAATCTAAAACTAAATATGTAAACATTTTTACCTGAAATCAAGTTAACTGATATTTCAAACTTGCTATTACTTAATGTGTTTTTTTTTTTTTTTGTCTGCAGACTTCGTTTGTGATATGCCGCGTGGTGAATAAGCCTCCTCATAAGAATAGTCCGTCGGAGATTGGTCTCAGTTGCTGCGCTGAAGAGAGCGCTGTGGTGGCGGTACGTCACGTTGGTGTACAGTGTGATGGATGTGTCGGGAGTGACGTTGTTGAGATTGCTGAGAATCCAATTAGGTGTGGTGGTGAACATGATGATCCAGCTGCACCTGTTTCGGTTGCTCAGGGAAGTCAGCCGGTGAGAAATTTAACTCTGATTTGGTCTGTTGTCTTTTGTTTCTGCAAATTGCATGACTTAGGAAGCTTATCATACATGATACATTTTTTTTTGCTTGTAAGTGGAACATTTTGGTTTTTATAGAAGAGGTGGAACTGTGGAGAATAGAATTGGACCATTCCATTTTGTATTATTATGTGTTCTGTCTCCGTGTTAAATACTAGTACCTTAGTGAGAAACCATTTTTGCTGCTTGTTTGTATTTCATTTTATCATGCTGCATGTTTGACTTACTGCTGGGAAGGCTTTGTGTGTTGGTAGTTTTGTGTGTGAAACTAGATAGTTCCATTGCATTCATTTGATTTTTTTTTGTTTTGCAGTTGTCAATCGCAAACTTCTACATCAGCAATAGCCTGAAAAATTTAGTCAGAATTAGAGCTATCAATACAGGGAGTCAGTCAAAATATTTATAGCAACTACTTTTTTTTAATTTGTAAAACGTTGAACTCATACATTTGATGGTGTATTTTAGATTGCATTTGCATGCATGTTTTACTAGGAATATAACTTTTGCTATTGGATGTAACATCTTAAGCTTTTAATTCTTCTGTCACAGCATGTCACTAAAATTTCAACTGCATAACTATGCCCTTGGAAACTGGGAATACGTATATGTGGTTTGTTTTCTGTATGTTTATGTCAAAATTGAGTGATATTCTACTATTCTGAAGGTGGAAAACACATTTACTGTTTAGCAGAAAGCTCTGGACGTGCCAATTGAATAGTTAGCATTGTTACTTGTTATTCCATCATTGCTTAATACATGTCCTATTTATTTTTTCATTCATTCAGTCTTAGCATATTCTTTCGCCCTTGCACCTTTTTCAGTTTTCTTTTCATTTTATAGTGGAGCAAAGAAAGTGTTGCTTAAACATTAAATTCTTTTGTTTGCTATTTTGTGGTAATCAGGTTCAGGAAAGGCTTTCTGGACTTCCCAGTGGCAGTACATTGTTCATTGAATCAATGACATCTCAGCAACAGATGCTTTGCATTCTAGAGGAGGATTTCATAGAATTGAATGATATTGCATGAATTGATTGGTTTTAAGAGATAATGTGAATTCTAATCCTGCTGTCAGGAGTATTTATCACCTGAAACAATTGTATTCAGAATGGATTATTGACCCAGCTAAAGGGGAGAAAGATTTATGATAATGAGTAGCTATTATTCCACTCAAATGAAGAAACATACTGTCGGATGAGGTTGAGGCAAATGTCAAGGAATGATCACTTCACATGTTAAGGTAGTTACTATAGATCTTTGTATGTTACACTCTTGAGCCCTACTTGAGGAAATATTCAGCAGACCTTCTTTGTTTTCGGCATGCAGATTTTCTCCTGTGCCTACTGAAGGGCAATTGGCTCCAGAGGGATAGAGTTAGACTTAGATATTGGTATTGGTAATTGGAATATGCAATTTACTCTAGTATGCTATGAGCAACTTCACCGTACTTCATGCTTTCATTGTTCCCTTGAACAACCTGTTCGTATTTAAATTTTATTAGCATTTCTGGGACCATCAGAATTTCCTATCTGCACCTTAGTAGCAAGACCTATCGTTACTGTCTGTACTACTTTCTTTTTCCTATCTTGTTCAAGAGGCGAATCAGATGAATTCCAAACTGTAAGTGTTACAACATAATGATAGTTTATGAATTGACTTAACCTTCTTTGTACTTTTGAGGTTAAGCTGACTAATTTTATGTTCTTCATGATATTTTTGTTTGGATAAATTTCTCTATAAATACTTATGAGAGAAGAAAATAAAAGAAAAAAAATGAAATGAGTTTCTTCATAAACTAAAACTAGTTTATGCATAAGTTAAAAATTAGCTTTTGGAGAGGTTAATATGCGAAAGCTTCTATAAATTAGTTTATGCATAAACTAATTTTAGCTTATGGAAAAACTTATTTCATTTTTCTTTTTTTTACTATTTGTCTCTTATGGATGCTTTTAGAGAAACTTATCCAAACAAATGTATATTCTGCAATCTGGTACCATGCCATATATATGCTGGTTCTTGACATTTGGATTTCTGCAGTTTTTGTTAATAACAATGATGCATATGCCTTTGGGCGTGGGTTGTATCGAATTATGTTTGTGTATTGGTGGTATTTTGGGATTTCCACTTGCTTACTGTATTTTTATGTGTATATTATGTAACTGGTTTCAATTTATTGCTACATGTGAGGTATAGCTATTCAGTTTTTGAAAGCCATTGTATTCCTTTTTTTATTTTTTTTGCTAAAAGTTTGAAGTTGGCACTGAAAGGCATCTGAATCGGTTTAAATTCCCACTAGGTATCAATGCATCAATGATCATTTATCCATTGAATCCTGTTTTTGGATGTGTCTATGACATTATTATGTGTGAGAGCAATGCTAGCAAACAGTTCAGTGAATTTAATATTGGCCCCACGTAAAAATCATGACTCTTTTTAGTAGGTCTGACATAAAATTCATCCAATAATAAAGAATACAGTATAAAGTATATTATAAATGTAAAGAGTCTGTTGTTAGCTTGTTTATACTATCTGTTGTGCTTTGAAATATGCAAAATTCATATGCAGACATTTGGAAGTTCATATGTGTTTTGTGTTGTGTGCTATTATATGCTTTAGCTTAAAGTCCCATTCAATGGTTTCGGGAAATTCATGGTTCCTGTGTGTCTAGCTTCTTGAGATCCGTTTCTCCAAAAGTGTGATTTATTTAATTTTGAGCATATACTTTAGATGTTGGGGCAACGATTTTATAATTTGAAGCAGTTATTCTTTCTTTTACCCAAAGCATGGGGCGTTGCGTGCGCCTGTCAAGTTTGGCACCACCTATGAAATGCAGAAATAACTTTTTGTTGGGTGGGTCGAAAAAAGTATCGTTGTGTGAACAGATTGATCAGTTTATTTACGTGAATAATGCCAATGATAGTGTTGATCCGTCAGGCCATTCCAGTGGAGCGATTTTAGTTTTTACTATACTAGTGTATGGGAGTTAAAATGTGATGTTGTAGAGGCTTCTATCTTATTCTACCTAGTGAGTGACCTCTGCCAAAGTTGTTCACGGGTCCAATTCACAGTAATCATGTACTGTACTGTACCCCAAGAAAACAACAAACAAGTAATATTACAAAAAGACTCTAGAAAACGCTTTTAGGTTACCTGAAATTTATAGTTAGATTCAATTTAAATGCTCTTATGCTTGAGGAGTGACTTTGGTAACAGGTTATTATAGATATAGCTCGAGTTTGAGTTTTTCCCTGTTGTGTTTTCCAAGAAAGCCAACAAATCATGGTGGTTGTCTGGTATTTTCAGTTATACCCCGTCCTGTGATTTTAGTTAAGAAAATTAGCTGGCCTCCTAACTTTTGTTTTTTTATTTTTTGCTCCTTCTCTCGTGATACTACTTTGGTATTTCCTCTTTCAAATGTTGGTTAGAGGCATTGTTTTCAAGGTTAAGATTATTATTATCAACAATATACCGTGTCAGTTTGAAAATTTACAAATGAGTCTAAAATAAGCCCAATTTACAAATGGATCTAAGTCGAGATTCAAACCAAGCAAATTAGTGGCTAACCGGAATTCTTTTTTTTTTTTTAACTATCTGAATAATTTCCATTTTCTTGAAGTGTACCGCTGGAACTTGGGTTAAATTATCTAAAATCTCTGAGTAAGAAAATCTTTTTAAAGAGAGATTTATACGAAAAGAATTAGCAAAAAAGAAAAACTTTTTTTTCCTTTATTTTTTCACACAAAATGCGCAATTTTCAATTCCCATAGCCAAACATGCATTAACTTGATTTGTTAGTGCTTGTGTAATATAAGTACAATAAAAAAATTTTGAACCAAGGTACAATAATTGTTATGAGTTATTTTTTGGATACAGAATAATTAGTTTTCTTAATATGGACGATGACATTAATATCTAGGATTATAAGAGCCTAATTGATAAGTATTTGTCAGTAAGTTTCCTGGCTGTTCTTACGTGCTTGTAACCTGTAGGTGTCTCAACATCTTGAATTCATCACCTAACCATTTGTCTAAAGAATTTATGTGCATCGCATTAAGGTCAAACTTCTCGTAACTAGTGCGTCCTCAACACTCTCATGCCTCTGTCTGTCTATGTATCTTTGTTTTCGCTTTTTTCTTTTTTTAATTTCAATACACATCCTATTTTGGTTGCTGAATTTCAATAGTACCACATGAATTATTAGATAACAAGAATGCTTTTGCAATTGAACTTGAGTGGTGCGAGCTGTCTGATGCTATTCTTCTTTGAACTCTGTTCTCATTATCTTTTTTCAGGGCACTCGGGTGACTTCATTTTTTAACAGTTGTGTAGTAATGTAATAAACTAGGATAAGATTCGAATCTATGCCAAAGAAAATTGTATACTCTATGTGACGAGACAAACCAGTTTATATTTTTTTTATTTGGTAAAAAATGTGTTGTTAATTCTTATTTATATATATATATTTATTTATTTATTTATTTTGTCAAATGTGATCAAGATTTATTAATTATATCCTTTCATATGGATGACTTCAATCTTTAAATCTTAAACGACATGTGAAATTAGTCCATTTTTTCTAAGAATTTATATGTTTTTCAAAGTTAGAAAAGGATTAAATTTACATATTTTTTAAAATATGAGATCAATTTATTAATTACTATACCAATACATAAACCTTTATCAGATTTTAGCCAGAACTAATCCCCTCTCTTTTATTTCACAGCTGGGGCAATTAATGATACTCAGTTTCTTTCAAAGAAAACTCGTTTTTATTTTCTTGAACAGAAAACAAAAAAAAACTCGTTTTTATGTTTGAAATGTGATAGATGTGAAACAATCTTTGACTCAAATGTTATTTAATGATCAATCTATTCCTCACTCTCATTTGTAACTATAATTATAAGCCTTCCTATTATCTCTTCCTAAGTCACAGTTGCCATTGACCGAGCAAAAAAATATATTTTTTGCTCTCTTTATGGCAATGAGGTCAGGTTAGGCATGAAAAGATGAAAAGCACTAAACCGTGTTTGAAGCATCAAATTTGAAATTTCAACGAATGTCTGCTTTGTTAACGCTCCAATTTATGCCTTGTGATAATAGCTATCTATCGATAATATAAATATTCTCACGTTATTATTCAATTATAAATAAATTAATATATATATATATATATATATATATATATATATATAATATAACTATTAGTTTTTGTAATAACTGTTTTAAATTAATATTTAATTAATTGATGGTGTAAAAATATTTATATTAATGATATTTAAAAATTAATATGTTTATATTATTATTAGTATAATAATAATAATAATTCTGTAAAAAAAAAAAAATCAGTTAATCACTAATCAGATTCATTGGATTTGAGTCCAGCCTTACCGTTCCATGCTCTTCTACAATTTTTATAATTTTTTTAATACAAACTTCTAAAGTCAAATTTAACTGTCATGATAATTAATCTACTGAAATTTGCAGTAAATTAAGTAACGTTTGAAATAAATCCTATTAATTGTCTTTTTTTAAAGGTTTATAGTTAATATTATAATCTTTTTTGGGGGTGAAATTGTTAGCGTGGCTCACGTTTTTTTACTATACATACATAAACTGTATATAACAAGGTAGTTTTTTTTTTACTCCAGCTATATTTATTTTATAACAAATGAAATAGTAAAATTTGAAAAAAAAATAATAAAAAGAAACATTGTCAGTTGCTCGATGTATATAATATGCAGTTTTTTTTTTCTTTCTGACCTCAAATTAAGGATGTTGGTGAAATCTTGATTCTGCTACGAGTCATTGTACAATTAATTATTCATAAGAAGACGTATGCAACAATTACGTAAAATATTTTAAATAGTCATTGTAAGAAGCAAATACAGTATGCATAGATATGAGATATCATTATATGTCATTTTTATAGTCAGTTGTATATTATTTCAATAATCTGCATAAGGTTCCAGAAATGTCAGAATCATGGGAAAAAAAAAACTTTAGATATTCGCTTACATATTATGGAGATCCATATTCTATTCAATTAAATTTAATGGGTTCTGTTGGTTTTTCAAAGGGGCCATAACGCGCTGAGCCGTGAATCCAAGCAAAGTAAAAAAACTATATAATAATAAATTACATAGTGGTAGTGGAAAGCAAAGCAAAGTAATAACCAACCCCGTTTAGAAGGGTTAGAGAAGAAACACCAAGATGACCAAGTTCACAAAAAGAATAAAATAGAATGCCCCACGATAGGAGCAATGTCACACACCGTTTAATTAAAGATCAGAATCCGACACATCACACATAGTATATGGAAAAACAAGAAAACAAATAAACAAATTAAAGACAAAGGAAAGAGGTTGTTGTTTGTGGTGGTGGTGGAACCTGGCATTACAAAGGTACCTTAGGGGGGCTTTTAGGTCCATGTCTCGTCTTCACACCTCTTTAAAGCAAAGTAAAATTGATAGATAAATTGCTAGTATGCAATGCATCCCAAACACCCAAAAGCTATTGTTACCACATCACCATACTATACTATGATATGATCCACATATAATCATATTTTTTAAATGTCTTATTCAAAATTTTTTATCAAAATTATTTTTGCTCAATTCAAATAAGATTATTATGGATGAATGAAATCTAATTTAATTGATTTAAGATGCTGCGTGTTGTAAATCTATAATACGATGAGATTATAATGGATAACAAAATATATTTCATATTTAACATACATGCATAACTAAAATTTGAATTAAAAAAATATATGAATTAAAAAAAAAACTAAAATTTGAATTCAAGACTTTTGACTAAAGTTTATAATTTGTACATATGAAAAAATATCTTCAAAAAATATCAATTCTTTTAAATTTTAGTTGAGATTATTAGATATGTTTTTTTTTGTTTAGAAAACAAATATTTTTCTGATGTAATCATTTTCAAGTCGCGGAAAATCACTATGAACAATAAAATTAATAATAATACAACAGAAATTAAGATTTCTAATTAAACTGAAACAACTCACGACAATTAATTCACATGCTTAATGGTGGTGGTAGTTGAGACTATTAGATATATACAAATAGAAAAAAAAGCTAGAGTTCCCATCATCAGGGGCAGGCACACAATAACGCTTTGGCTAAGTTGCACCTAAAATTGTACCGACAAAAAATTGAGTGAGCCTAGGATGTTTCACATTTGGTCAAATTTTATTTACTATTCATCCCATGTAATTTCTTTCCCCAACCAAAACGAGGGGTATCATCATTATCATATGTATATATGTGGAGAAGAGAAAAGATAAAAGACCACAAAAAAAAGAGAAAGTCTATAAATAGTTAGTCAAAATTCATTCGAGCAAGCACCAAGATTTTGGGCACAACAAATAGAGAAAGAAGGAAAAAAAAAAATGCAAGTCATCCGGTGTGGACCCTAGATATATTATAGCTAAAGCCACGTGCACCATGATTTATTTATAAATCAAATGAATCCTAAGTCACAAGGGGGAGAAAATAAATACAAATTAATAAATAAGAGAAAGTAAAACGGCAAAAGAAAAGAAAAGGAAGGAGCATGTGAGGGTACAAATGTGAATGGGAGGGATGGTAAAAGAGAAACAGTCATAGAGAGGTGGGTGCTTGGCGTGAAGGAGATGTAATGTAATCACAATTATAATAATAATAATAATTAAAATAAATTACAACAATTTTATATTTTATATTTTCTTACGTTAATTATTATTTTAATATTTTTTTTATATATTTCAAAACATTAAACTGATTCTTAATATTATATTAACGTTTCTTTAGATAAAATGAAAATATGGTGTGTATATAACGAACCTTTGAGGGTGTTAATATAATTTACTATGATAATAATTATTAATATTTATTGAAAATGTAAAATATAACAATATATCATTAATGCTGCTGAATTGAAAATAATTAATAATAATAGTATTAATAAATAATGAAATTAAATGTAGTTTGAATACTTTTGTTTCTACCTAAAATGATATTAAAAGTTTTGTGGGGAAGTGGGGGCTGTGTTGGCAACACTGGTAATTTATTAGCATTATGTTATTTTGTTGTGTTTGGAGACAGAAGAAGGAAGGCAGAGGGAGATTGAGATGAGATGAGATGAGATGAGGTGATGCATATCTTAATCAAGAAACACCCATGCAATTTCAAGCATCATCCATTTGGTACGCTGCCAAACATTTCTGATTTAGCTTAAAAAAACTCAGCATTTCATAAACCTCTTTAACTGCTTCTCTGCACCCATTTCTTCGTTGTCCTTTGGTCTGATCACTCTGTGGTTTTTTCTTGGATTCAAAACCTATAAAGTTTGAATCTTTTCTGGGTTTCTTTGATTTTTTTGGGGGTTTGATTGGATTTTGCTGCCTTTTCCCTACGATTTTGGGCTGTGTATGTAGTCATCTAACGTTTTACATGCTTTTTTCTTCCTCTGATAAACCATGCTGCTTTTTTTTTTTTCGTGTTGAATTGTTTAATCTAATCAATCCTGGTTTTGAAGCGTTACTAGAGTTTTGCTGATCTTGGAAAAAAAAAATCAGTTTTTTATTTTTTTTATTGTGTTCTGTTCATTATGTTTTGTAAAAAAGGAGTTGACTTTATTGTTTTTCTTTGGGGGTATGGTCTACTTTCTCTTCTGGGTGGGTGATTTTCTTTGCTGTTGATCAATTAGTAATGCTGCATTATTGAGTTTTGTACTGTAGGGTTCCTTAGTTTATGAAAGAGGTGTTTCAATAGGGGTCTAGCTCAGTTGGTTGAGCAGGTGCGTGTGTGGGTGTGTGATGTGTGTGCGGGTGTGTGAGTATTGTAAACTCCCTATATGCAACCGTGTTCGATTCTTACGAAAAAAAAAAAGAGGTGTTTGAGTTGTCATGGTTGTTACTTGTGGTGTTTGGAAACGCTCTCCTTTTTCTCATCCTAGGCATAGTACTTGGGAAGCTTAGTTTTACATTGATTTCCTTGGTGTATATGATAACAAGTGTATTCATTTTATTGGTTTATGCCATAATGCAAAATTTGTGTTGACAACATATGTATAACAATTTTTCTGAAACAAATACAGATGATTGCATCTTAAGACTTTGCTTTCAGTGCTTGTGTATAAAGAGAACCAATACAGAGCTCAAGCCCTGCCGCTTCTACATTTCAAAGTTTACTAATAGATATGCAATTGTGACTGTGGCATATGCATTTGAAATATTTATCCCAATCTGGGTTTCCACAATGATCACTATTTGGTGTGACTTACAGCATTTTACTGATAGTGAATAAGGTATGTACATTTTCAATATCTAATGTTCAATTTCCTTTTTGTTGGACAGATCTGCTAAGCTGAGTGTCTTCCTTGCTGCTCTATCGAGGAATTTCTTCTGTGTATTTATTTTTTGGGTTCGAAAACTTTTAGATATCTTCAATGCAAGGGCAGAGAGGTACAATCGGTTCCTTGCCAGAGACCATAGAATTTGATTGTGGGTCTACATCAAGTGCTGCTACAGTTGAACCACATATTTTCTGGAATAATATGCTGAATCCTCCGGAAAATCAATTTGTACTTTCCCCCGGTGATATAAACCCATCGTATGTGAATTCTGTAAACCATGAATGGCAGAACTTGAGTGGATGGAGCTTAGGTGAGCCAAGTTCCAGTAGTATACAGGATGGGGTTACCAACAATGAGCAGAAAAGAGAGCTAGGATTATCCTCATCATTAAGTTCTGGTGCCATAGCCGCCGGTCCAAGACTTGAAGAAAGGCGCTTTGAACCAAACAATACTTTTTCATTGGACAACATCAACACAAGTCCTATGTATATGCGCAGCTCCAGTTCTCACTTGGTGCCGCAAAACCTCAACTTGAATGCAAGTTTAGTTGATAGTGGCACTGATATTAGCTATCATGTGGAACGTCATCCTAACATGAACAAGTCTAGTGGACCAGTGAATGAGCATGTTCCAGTTCCACCAACAATTGGTTCTGGTCCTTTTCTGCTTCCTTCTGTAACCAATGGCTTTTTAGGTGAGGATACTGATGGCACCCGCCGGGTGTCTTGTAAAAGAAAGGCTGTTGAACGAAATGTTAGACAATCTTCAGACGGTGGAAGTTCTAGCTATAGTCAGCATACAGATGGTATTACTTGGAACACTCTTCCTACTCCGGATTATGGGGGGAGCAGTTTTAACAGATCTGCCCCAACGGAACAGGTAAATGCGAGACTTGGCTTGGGTACGGGGTATGGAGCCTCTAAAAGCATTCCTGTGTCAAATGCTGCGGGAAACTCGGAAAGTTTCCACAGAAATTTTCGTCCAAGGATAAGTCCTTCGAGTCAGCAGCTTTCTGTTCCTCCCACTTCAATCTCAAGTGGGAATGTTATTAGGAATTCTGGTGTTTCTTCATCCTCTCCAATATTGCAACGATTTCATCCTGTGGATAATTCTTTGGCCTTGAGGTCAGTACCACCACCTGCTGATACTATGGTTTCTCAAAGTCAAAGTCAGCCCCTTGTTATTCCTGCATTACCGAGGAACGTGCAATCATTCAGATGGAGTGGTGGTTCCGGTTCAACAAACAACCATCCCTCAAACTCAGTTATGCGTGCAGATAGTAATAATCTGCCAAATGAGGAAGCAAGCTCAAGAAGTATGCCTAGAAACATTATAGAATACCCAATGTTTGTGCCTGCAACCAATTTAAGAAACGTTGTTCGAAATCCACCTAGAGCTTCAAATGGTGCAAATTTAAGTATTCCTGTTAGTGTTGGTTCTTCATTGCGGACAGGTGCAACTTCAGCTGTCGTCAATCCACCACCTGCCTCAGCGTGGGTTTCTCGCTCTACTAATCCTCAGCAGTATCCACGCAGGCTATCTGAATATGTTCGCCGGTCCTTGGTTTCTCCTGGTTTGGAAGCTGCTGGAAGTTCAAGCAATAATTATACTTCTTTCCGTGGTCCTTCTACTTCATCTGAGTCAAGGGGACTGCCATCTGGGGTAAACCCATTCGAGAGGCAAGGTGATAGTGAGTTTGGAATTCCATATGCATTGCGATCTTTGGCTGTTGCTGGTGAAGGAAGTAGTAGACTTGTATCTGAGGTCCGTATTCAGCTCTTTCTTCTCTTGCATATCATTATTATTGTAGGTGTAGCTGCTGGAAAAAAAGATTGTTTCTTTAATGTGTCTTTAGATGTATGGAGACATCTGTGATGTCAGTTTTTTTTTTTTTTGAAAAATCATTTTTTTTATAGTAATTAAATATTTGATTTTAGGCTCAGGTCTTAAGAGTTTACTTAAGAAAATCTCCAGCCTGGATGAGGTAGGATTTTGAATATAACAATTAACAATGATTTCTAGTAAGCAAAATAAGAACTCTAGGAACAAATATGATTAGACTTTACTCCTATGGTTTCTCTCTATCATCACACTCGGTTTGACTGAATTGCTTGGGTTGCCTCTTTGGCTAAGAACTTAAAAACAATTTAACTTCTATTTTGAATATAAGCCCATATCCTAGTGATACCTTCTCAAGACAATTTCCAAGCTCTGTTACTGCAACACTTTTGAGAGTTGTAGTACTTTTTATTTTCTTTTATGAATAATTGTTCTCCTGGACTTGACATTTGTTTTTTTGTGCAGCTCCGCAATGTGTTGGGCATCATGCGTAGGGGTGGGAACCTGCGATTCGAGGTTAGTTTTTTTTTTTTTTTTTTTCATATTAATGAGATGTTGACAATACACTGATATTGAGTAAAGCTATCTTGGCCACTTTTTTATTGTTTATTAATAGTGCAACAGTGGTTTCAAACTGGTTCCATTCTGATGCAAAAGATATGTTTACTTGTCATGTTTTATTGTTTAGCTATGTGTTAAATTGTTAAGTTGGTCCTAACTGCCCCACAAGTAATGTTGATTTATCTGCAATTTAGATCAGCCTTACACTTGCATTCTTGAAAGTAATTTTTTATTCATTCTAGTAGAACATTAGGAATCAAGAAATATTAGGAACACTGATAATTTGTATACATTGTACTTTCATAGAAAATAAGCATAACTTTTCCTATAACAAAATTTGTGGTATGGAATCTGTAACAAATAATGATCTCTCAGTGTGCTTATGTTATGTTACAATGTTGCTTGGAATCCCAGAAATATTAGGATGTTCAACTAGTTTTTAGGCATTAACCCCTTCTGGACCATTTCTTTGGGTGCTTTATTCTTATCTAGATCCCATTTCTCAAGTTGCTACTGTATGTAGTTGTAAGTTATGGATGTTGGTATTTACCTCTGTCCCCTTTGAATGGTTTTAGTACAAAACGAAAGGTCATGAAGCCTCACTGAGGAGTTGTGTCTTGAGAAAGATAATAACAGATCAATAACATTTTCTTTTGTCAAGAGTCTTGGGGGATGGACATGAGCGTGAATTCTGTGTCGAGTTTTAACTTTTGTTGGTATATATATATCCTCTGATCTGTCTATGCAAACAACTTAGGGTGGACTTGAAAGTTATAAATTTCAATGGGTTTTGTTTTGATTTGGGGAAATTGCATCTGTAATCAACATCAACCAGCTTGAAAGTAAAATGTGAATTGTTATCATCTTATCTAGGTTGTGTGTGAACTATTTGAATTGATATATTTATACTAAGCTCATGTTGTAACTTGTAAGATGTGGTTTGATTTTATGGTAGGATGTTATGGTCCTCGACCATTCAGTGTTATCTGGAATTGCTGATATGCATGATCGACACAGGGATATGCGACTTGATGTTGATAACATGTCTTACGAGGTAAAAACTTATTTCCACATTTGTTTAGTTTCCTTTTGCCCCTTTGCTTTATATTTGAAGTTGATGCTTTTCATTCTATGAGAGTGTCTTCTTGTGTAACATTTATGAATATGATAGGAGCTATTGGCTCTGGAAGAACGCATTGGAAATGTGAACACTGGCTTGAGTGAGGAGACCGTATTGAAGCTTTTGAAAAATAAGAAGTATTCAGCTGAACCGGGTTCTCAGCATGAGGCAGAACCATGCTGTGTTTGTCAGGTAAACTTAGCTTAAGCTGATTCTTTATCCTCAGCATACTTGTGCACATAGCAAATTGGTCTCATGAGTTATGATTACTTTGTTCTCTGCATGCATATGCACATTGCTCTTATAAATTGAGCTATAATTACTTTGTTTTAATGTTGAGGAGTGCTAGTGATACTCTATCTGATTGAATTAAATTTATTGGAAATTGTTAATTTTGGTAGGTATTAGCTAATTAGGAAAGAATATCCTTAAATAATATGTGGAGTCTACCAAAATTGATGATTTTGATTAAATTTCAACCAATTATTGATAGAGTGTCAGAGAGTGGCGCTAGCATTTCTCGTTAATGTTTTCTGCATGAATGTGCAGCTTGTGGTCTTATAACTTCTGTTATGTGCAGGAGGAGTATAAAGATGGAGATGATCTAGGATCACTGGATTGTGGGCATGACTACCATAAAGATTGTATTAAACAGTGGCTAATGCATAAGAATTGGTGTCCCATTTGCAAGACAACAGGCTTGGCAACCTGAGACTTGTATCAAAAATATTTTATCTTTGAAGATGAAACATTGAGGCCAAGAGGAAAGTGGCACAATTAATCAGCAAAATTCTGCTGAGTTGTTGTAGCAGAAGTCTCTGGTGCTGTGCTGCTTACTAAATGGCCTATCTTCTTTAAGCCTTAGCAAAATTTCTTATTATCAATTATTTTTTTTGTTTTATTTTTAGAAGCCAATGATCTCCTGTTAAAGTGACACATGAGATGATTGGTGTGGATAAAGGAACATTTCTTAACTGTAGTTGATAAGGCTTGTTTTACATTTATGAATTATTTTTATACATTGTTCATTTTATTTTGCTCTTGGTCGATTTATGATGTCATTGATCAATTGGTTAAAGTGGATTTGTATTTTGGTAGTAAGTGCAAGAAAATGCTTTCAATGCATGATGGAAACGATTAATCATATTTCTTATACATTGTATTTTCTTTTAAATAATTTTTTCATTTGTGACAAATTTAGGCTGTGTTTGAAAATAGTAGTTTATTTGTAAATTGTAAATTATTTGATTTATTTTATAATATAAGCACTTGTTTAGCACTACGGTGGGCTTTCACTTTAAATTGGAGCGGGCTAAAGAAAAATCAGTTTCTTGTCACTTATAGCTATTTTTTTTTAGCATTTTTAATGCTCTTAGCGTGATTTGGAATTTGTGCTAAATTCTAATATGTACCATGTTAATGGTTTTTGGTGTCTAATTATTTAGTTGAATGTGCATCGGTTGACAGTCATATTCTTGTAATTTTATTTCATTTTAGGATTGCAAATATTTTCTTATTACAGATAATTTTATTCAATAAAGCGTATTTTAAATAAAAATGTAATTGTTAATACGTATAAAACTGATTTCGTAAACAAAAAAAAACATTTTTGTAAAATAAACTGTATATTTTTCTAATTCATAACTATTTAAAAGAAAAAAAAGACAGTAATTCACTCATCAATTGGTAACAACTTTGTAAGAAGAATTAGACATGTACTATCTGAATTAAGTTTATTTATCAAAATCGGGTTTTTACTTTTTAAATAGTTTTTCAAAAGGAATTAAAAGTTTATACCGATATGGGGACAATTATTTTTGGGAGTCCCGGAGACAAGAAGCTTGGAGTTGGGAGTTAATCAAATACTCACCGGTCACAGTAAAGGGTATGACAAAGGGCCCATTATTTCATGCATTATGAGAAAATTAAAATAAATATTTATAAAATAAATAATTATAAATAATTGATTATTTTATGAGTAAAAAATTATTTATTTTAAACCTAAACAATTTAAATAAACACATTACAAAAACAGAGAATTACTTATTTTATTAAAAAAATATTTATTTCATTAAATAAATTTAAACAAATCTGTCTATATATTTTCTCTAATTTAAACATATGAGATGAAAAATATTTTAATTCAATTATAAAAAAATTGGTTGTCATAACATATTAACTTGGTAGGTAAGTGGTAACTTTCTATTTTAATCTAAAATAATTTTATCCTATTACATAATAATAAAATATTTAGATAATTTTTAAAATAATTTTATAAAAATTAATAAATTTATCATTAATGAAAGATTATAATTCACCTATTGATGCATCACCCTTTTCTTTTCATTTTTTTTTTCTGGTTATTAAAGATCTAAAATAATCAAAGATCAAATCAGAAATTCCTAGATTGATATTTTGAAAATTTCAAAGTTATAGGGGGAAAAGAAGGTAGTAGTAGGTGTTTTGTATTTGGAAAAATTGTGAGCTGAACACGCCACCAAAAGTTGCCTCGGGAATTGCACATTTTGGCTCTATAATAAATTGGTCTCGTTTGGTTGGATAAGAGTATAAGACGGTGAAGATTACTATGACGTCTTTTGACTTTTGCCTTTTATTTTTTATTTTTTTTTCATTTTCATTGTTTCGTTCTTTTAAATTTATTTTTCGATTTTTTTTAATTTATCCATTCAATTCAATTTCTGAACTGTCTCGCAGGTTAAGGCGTTAAGCATTGAAAACCCATGGTCAAACTAATTAAACAACCAATAAAATTCAACACGGCTAGATAAAACACCAATACCAATAAACTGTTTCCGACACTGCATTAAACAATTAGTTTTTTCTGGAAGAAAATAACTTAGCAGACTACTACCAATAATATTTATAACTTTCAAAATAAATTAATATTTATACATGTCTACGTATTTATTTTGTCACGAATTCAATCATTGAGGCCCATCTTCGCATTGAGATAAAAAAAAATTGCTAAAAATAAATCTGCATATTTTGAATATGAAACTGAGTCTAATGTGATGAACTCAGGTAAATTATATGATTTCTAAAATTAATTTTTATAAAATATTAAAATTATTTTATATTTTATCATCATTAAACTCTTGAAATTATTTATATATGTATCAACACGACAACATGTATACTTTTTTGGTGAGATATACAATAGGTTCAACTATACATGAACAAGTTATGATTTTTTCTTGTTTTTGTTTAAGTGTCTCTTTAATTTAGAGGGAAGCTTCCCATTTTAATTGTCTCTTTGTTATATGAACAACTTGATTTTCTTATTAATGACCGAAATTGTTCACTTCATTATGTAAAGTCAGCTCCTCCATTTAGATAAGAGGATTCCCTCTAAATTACGAGCTGTAAACATGCAACAGGTTGTAATAGAGGCGGGAGAGTAATCAAATTGTAATGACAACGTAAACGACCTCGTACAAACAAAAACAGTATAACAATGCCAATTTAAAAACGTTAATCCCGCTTACACAAATCCTTTTGTCCTATTTGCCACTATTTGCAAGCTGCTGAGCAGAGCATAGCATAACATAACATAACAGAGCACACCACCACCAACAACATCAACATTCTCATTCTCTCTCTCTCTTTCTCTTTGATCTCCCAACAACAAGAAGTTCAATGGGTGGTGACATGCACCAATCACAACCCTCTTTAGGGAGAGCCTTGCCTGATTCAGAAGAATTCTCAACCTTGTTCAACCAACTCCTCCACAACAACTCTCCCCCACTGGGAATGGACCCCAATCATTCACCTTCTGATTTCACCCCACACAACACCAACACTAACCATGTTCCTTCCTCTCCCTCAAGTTTCAATTTCTCTGACCCCCATCATTACAACACCCCTGCCTCTCATGCCAACACCTTCAAACAACAACAACACACCCCTGATTTCACTTCTTCTTCTCTTGAGGTACCACTCCTTCATATTCCTTTTGCTTCCCCAAAAAAATAAAATAAAATTATCACATACAAACACCCTTTAGACCCAACTCTTCAATTTAAATATCAAAATTGAAACTTGCTCAACATCAAAATTCTCTGTTACTAATACACAAGGTTTTAAATTTGTGTTTTTGTCATGAACCATGATCCTTAATATTGTAGGAAATTGCAGATAAATATGGTTGGTGTAGTCGCAATTGCGGTCTTGAAGACTCAAAAAACCTTGATGTTATGGATAAAATCACAGTAGAAGACTATTTTTTAAAACCTTGCTAATAGTTTATAGTGTAAAAGTTAGAACACAGTTGGGTAGATCTTTTGAAAATTCAAATACTGCATTTTGGATGCCTTTTTTTTTCTGTTAGTGAGTGGAAGTTTCTTTTTTGTTTTTGTTTTTGATAGAAGAGTGTAGAGGCATCAAAATCTGTCCCACCATCACGTTCTTCGTCAAAGAGGAGTAGAGCTGCAGAGTTCCATAATTTGTCTGAAAAGGTTAATTTTTTATCCTTCAATCTTCTGAGAAATCTTTCTATTTTCTTAGTTCTGAATTATTATTTTGATCTGTGCAGAGAAGGAGGAGTAGGATTAACGAGAAAATGAAAGCCTTGCAGAATTTAATTCCAAATTCTAACAAGGTACTATATCTCTACATATATTTATAATCATTTTCCTCTTCATTAATTTGACTAATCTTACAAAAATGCTCTCTTGTTTTAGAAATATTTTTTTTCTTGATGAGTCCTCTGTGTTTGTTTTCAATAGACAGACAAAGCTTCAATGCTAGATGAGGCCATAGAGTATTTAAAGCAGCTTCAGCTTCAAGTGCAAGTGAGTTTTTTTTTTTTTCATTTGGCTTGTGATATTAATTATTATATAATCATTCCTTGGATGTGTTTTCTGTTCTCTACGTGACTCATATGTATTCTTTTGTCCTCTGCATTTAGTTACCTATTTCACAATAGAATTTTCCTTTTCATGAATACTTTTTGAGCTAACAACACATTGTCTAACCTACTCATATGAATACACACTCAATTCTCATCTAAGGAGCTTCACTCATAATTTTATAATTTCTAATAAATTTTAACTAATAACAGAGTGTATTAGAGAAGAGAGAAATTATTGTATGGTCTGACTACATATCATGTAAATATTGGTTGAAAGTGAGACTATGGACACGTGGTGGTTACAGACCATACAATGATTTATCTTTAGAGTGTGTTTTTAGTACTTTTCATACTTTTTTATGATAATCAAAAGGATGATTTTTCCCATGAGATGAACAGTTGAGAACTTTAAAACCTGTTTTGGGCAGTGCAATCTACATATCATGCTGCTAGGCTGAGTTACAGAATCAATAAACAACAAATATTATGACTGTTTGCTCGCATGATTTGGCATGGAGTGATGGAGGGTTTCTTTTGTTAGTCACCAAAAGATAAACTTTACATCAGTGCTACATAACTTGAAGAGGGTCAGTTAACTCTTGAATATTTTTGTGCTACGCATAACACATTGTCCTTAACTATGGCATGTGCCTTCAATAAAACAAAAGACTAAATGCCCATTGGGGTCCTTCTAAAGTTGTTTCAATTCTTTTTGGTACATTTTGTGACCAACCATTTTTTCCAAAAACTTAAGCTGTTAGGTGAAGATACGTATATGATTTTTATATTACAGTTTTAACATGAGCCCTTGCATTTGAAGTACGAATAATTCATAGGTATATTTACCCTGTACTGAAGTTCAACTTTTTATTAGAAGAATATAAACAACAAGGACCAAACTCTAGATCACATGGTAATAGAAGTTTTGATACTATGTTATGAACCAACTATCCTAAAATCAAGTTTAAGTTGTTAGGCAAAGGCACGTGAATGGTTTTTATATTACATCTCTAACACATTTTAGAGTTGGTAGTGTTAGGAAGTCTCATATAGTCTGCCCATGTCTACAGCTTATAATTCTGTTAGGCAACTTCCTTAATGCTATTTGGTTTTAACTTTTAAGTGAAAACCTAACATGGTAGCAGAGTGTATAGCCCATCTTGGTAAATTGCCTAATTGTCACTTTAGTACTTGTGATTGATTGTGCAGATGTTAATGATGAGAAATGGTTTGAGCTTGCATCCGATGTCTTTGCCAGGAGGACTAAGGCCTACTATGATAATGCCTCAGACTACTGGGTTGAACCTTGATGGGAGCAATGGATTTCAGAATTCTACTAGTGCTGCAATTGCTTCATCTTCAAATGATGAAAGCTTGGTGCGGCATGCTTTTAGTTTTCCAAAGCAATGCAGCATCTCAAATCAGTCTATTGGGGTACCATCAGTCACAAACATAGCTACATCGGATTCCTCACCCACTTTTCATCCCTCTATTAAGGTTCGTATTCACTACTTCATCCCTTCAATATCATGATTATCATCATACATAGGAGTGTTTGTTATGATGGGAAAATTATTTTATGATCTGGGATCAACATGTTTCCATAGTTCCGACCATTTTCTACGTGACTCGTAATTGAGTTTTATTAACTGAAAAACCCAACTACTCGTAGATTGGTCGGGACTATAGACACGTGATGGTCTTAGATTATACAATAATTTCTAGTTATGACGAGTTTTTAATATGTTGAGCTTAACGACTCTTCTTTGTGCAATTATGAAGGATGCACTCTATGGCAACATGCCACAACTGTTTATGGATACAACAAAGATTGGAAAACCCTCCCCAGATGTGTCTTAAACAGCTTGGTTTCATCGAGGGATAAAAGGATTTTTTTTTAGATGGCAAATCATCACCTCATAAAAGGGTAACTTTGTATCTACATTTAAATCTGCTGGCTACATGACAGTACTGCATTGGGTTGTTCCTGGTGCAGTTTGTAGCAGTTTGACACAATCTTTGTGCCATTGTTGACACTTGCATAAAAATGTACAAGTATTTTATAACTTCATCAATTGCAAAATGCAGCTAATGAACATTCTGCAACATGTTGCGACTTGTGATATTTTTGGATCTGTTATATTCTTGGATGATTAGATATATTCAATAAACTGCATATCGATGTACAACATGTTAGAGCAGAGAAAACATTAATTGTTATCTCCGCCAATAATTCAAGGTTCAAGAATGACCCTATCTTGTAATATCAGTTATTAATGTGTTGCATAGTGACTAATTTCCATTTAAAGTGGACACAACTACACAACTAAACGCAGGGCCTCACTTATCCGTGGTGCTGAGTGATTATTGGTTGGAACTATGGATGATGTAGTGGTCCTGAAGTATCTAATAATTTCTCGTATTTTGAATGTGCATCACTAAAGGCTGAAACAACCAATAGTTGTTTTTGCGTTATTTTATTTGAATCTTGTCGAAATGTCAAATGTGGATGCTGAATTAAAGACATTATAGTTTCACTTGTCCTTAAAGTTGTTAGGCTTGTTAGAATCTATTGTGTAATAATCTCTAAAAAAAGTGTGTGCGGAAATTATTATAGAATTGTGTAATCTCTAAGTGGACTGGCTAAGAAATTAAAAAGAAAAAACTTTTACTGTATTAGAAATCATAGAGAAACGCATTCTTAGCATGTCGTTAAAAAGCATTTCTCTTTTACTTCCATAACAAGTGTCTAGCATTTGCCATTATAAAATTAGCATGGCTGAAGGGAAGGGATGAAATTACCAGCTAAAATTGTCATTGTCATAAACAAAATACAGACAAAACATCAAGAGAAAGAGAAGAAGCATGTGCACTTATTGCAGGAAAAGCACGAACTGTTAACAACAAATAATAAAGGAAGAAAAACATGCAATGAGTAACCCTCTTACCTAGCTAGGAAGGAGTTTGTGTAGTGTCGGGAATTAAAAAGACTTGGAACATGAGATGAAGATTTAAGACACGCATGTCGCATGCATGTTGATGAAAAGACAGAAGTTAGAGATTAAATTCCTTCTATGGTAGTAATCACTTTAACTAATGATTACTAATCATATTCCATCATCACTACTCTACCTCTAAGTTCAGACGCGGTCATCACCCTACAGTAGCTAATTTATCGATTTGTTCACATTTTGGAAACCCGAGTTTTCCTTTAAACATGCTGGTTATACACTGTTCATTTTTTATTTTGAAACATTTTACGATATTCAAACTAACTTATGCAAATGCCTTTTTTTTTTTTATTAATAAAAGTTTAGATGAGTTGGGTCTTCGAACTCGTGAGATCACAACATGTCTCAAAATTCACTTTAACTTCTATAAAAAATACTTACGTACCACCTTTTAACAAATTCTTGAAATTGCTAGAAGAATTTGAACATAAATATGTGATACAAATTCATCCTTATTAAGGGTATCAACTTTTGTTTGCAAATGCATCTCTTTACTATCTTAAGGAGCTGAATTTAATTAGATGGGATAGTTGCATTTAAGGGACAGTTACCAGAAAAAAAAAAGATTCATTAGAATTTCACCATTTCAAGAAATGACTTGTTAAAAAAAAAAAAAACTGTCTAAGGTTAATAAAGTTAAAAAAAAAACGATGTGCCCCTAAGAATCATATAAAAATTATAAATAATAAATTTGATGAATTATTTTTAATTTAACTTATGATTAATCTCTTATTTAATAAAAAATATTAAACAAATATTTAATTAAATTATTTACCTAAACGTGTCTAAGAAGCACGATATGTTGTTGGTTTTATTTTGGGCCAGATTTTCAAAGTTGGGTTAATCCAAAGTCCAAACATTTTATTTTATTTTGTGAATGAATAAAAAAAAAACATCAGGGGCAGGTGTGGAAATTAAAAGAAACTTCTGCATCGACCACCTCGTCATTTCTTCCTCTTCTTCCTTTTCAATTTTCATTTCCATTTCCAATTCTCGGTGGTGTTGTTCTTCATCCATGGCTTTCCCTCAGCACCACTTCCAACGGCACTACCAAACCCAACAACAACAACAACAACAACAACAGCAGCAGCCACAAACCAAACCCTTCAGGTAATTAATTTAATTGCCCTCTCAATTTTTATTGAAATCACCATTTCCCTTCCTTTCCACCCTTCATTTTACCAACCCTTTTCGATTTTGTTGTTTTTTTTTTTTTACAATTTCTCTCTGCAATTTAATCTGCTTTGCCTCTCTATATTTCACCCTTTATTGTTTTCTTTTGGTTTCAGAAATCTGCAAACAATCGATGGTCAGATGTCACAGCAGGTGGCGTTTTACAACCCTACTGATTTGCAAGATCAGTCTCAGCATCCACCCTATATTCCTCCATGTATGTGTATTCTTCATCTTTACGCTCCCTTTGTTCAATTTTGGTCCTTTTATTTTTAGTTGCATATGTGTAATGCTATGGAAAATCTTAACCCTTAAGGAAATGACCCTAGCTAGGTTTGTTGGTGGCACCCCTTTTGGTCATTTTGAGTCAAAGTTGTTTCTTTTGTTTTTATGATGATTCAACCTCCGGAAAGTTTATAATTTTGAAGTTTTTCCTCAACATTTCTTATGGGTAGTTGTGGGGTTGACATAGTAAGTTAACTCCTAGATTTTATGTGTGATGTTTTTTTTGTTTGTTTGTCTGTTTGTTTTTGTTGTTGTTAGTTCACGTTGTTGGGTTTGCTCCGGGTCCTGTTCCTCCTGCTGATGGCAGTGATGGTGGAGTTGATTTGCAATTGCAATGGAATTATGGTTTGGAGCCAGAGAGGAAGAGACTAAAAGAACAGGATTTTTTGGAGAACAATTCTCAGATATCTTCTGTTGATTTCCTTCAACCACGATCAGTGTCAACTGGGTTGGGCTTGTCACTAGACAATACTCGCCTTACATCCACTGGAGACTCAGCTTTGTTGTCGCTCATTGGTGATGACATTGAGCGTGAGTTGCAGCAGCAGGATGTAGAGATAGATAGATTTCTCAAAGTGCAGGTAAGCTTGGGTTTTGCTCTCTAGTTTACCATCTTATTGGTTACTTGTTCAAGGTAAACTATTACTATAAGTTAAACCCATTTATTGCGAGACTTGATAGACTCCTCCATGATTAGAGTATAGACTTCATTATTTACGCACACCTGATGTATCTTCTATTGTTGATACTTGATAATTGGATCTGTTAAGTGTTTGATTGCACCAGGCTTATGTAAATATTTCTCCTCTCACTGATATTGTGTAATTTGTATGAAGCATGCACTTTCAGTTTTCTGGTTACGTGATTAAAGGAAATACCTATTAGAAGTGGGATTTAAGTTATGTAATGGAAATGGAAGCTTGAGAGAATTCTCATTCTTAATTCTCGTTACATGGTGCTGAATTACCATGACCAAATGAAGAATCTGCCTGCATCCATTCTAGGCATTTATACACCTTAAGGAAGATCTATTTTGAGACGCCGGCTACCGTGGGAAAGTTGCAGATGTCTCCCACCATGTGAAAGCTTATTAACACCGCTAGATCTGTGACTTTTAAATTGATAGCTAAGATACATTTCTTTTTTTCTTTCTTCTCCTTTTTCCCTATTTACCCTCTGCCTCATTTTTTTCTTTCATACACCCATTGCTGTGGACTGCCATGTGCTGGTGGTGTCATTTCGTTGTTCCCAACAGGAATCCGCCTCCTCTTTCTTTCCCTCTTCTCTACAAATTTTACTTTCCAAACCAACTCTGCAAACCCTTGAAGAAATCAGTCGCATTTCATTTTTTTCGGCAGGGTTCTGCCCCCTTTTCTCTTCATCACTTTCCTTGATTTCCCACCTCTTTCAGATCCAACAGTTTCCCTCTCTGGTGCCACTTCTCTGATGAAATTTTATAAAAGTATTTATGATTAGTGAGGTTTATTCATGCTATCAAATGGGTGTGGTATCATATGTGAGATGCTCAATTTTTTACTCGTGCTGGAGAGTAATCTCCCTTTTTCTTGCCTCTTGCTGTTATTGAATAATGAGATCAGTTTAGTTTCTTTAGAAGGTGTCAAATGTAAAATCTGATGAGAAAAGCATATGAAATATACTTCTTCCTTATAACATATATATGCATCACTGAATGAATTATTAAAGAAATCTAATCAAGCTTCATCATGGTCTCTTATATTCTGCATTATGACAGTATCAAGAAACTGTTTTTCTTTTCAGTAATTGCTTCAAAGTTCAATTCAAATGCCTTTTTGTACTGCATTGGGACTCGTATTTTTAGCCTGATTTGGCATCTGTATAACTTCAGAAAAAAAAAAGTTTCTCTACTTTGAAGATGCAGCACTAATTAATCTTCTCCTTTTTAATAGGGGGAACGATTGCGGCAAGCAGTCTTAGAGAAGGTTCAGGCAACTCAGCTTCAGAGTGTCTCACTCATCGAAGACAAAGTCCTTCAGAAACTCCGTGAGAAAGAAGCTGAGGTAGAAAGCATCAACAAGAGGAACATGGAACTTGAAGATCGAATGGAGCAGTTGACTGTGGAAGCTGGTACATGGCAACAGAGAGCAAGATATAATGAAAATATGATTGCTGCTCTCAAGTTCAACCTTCAGCAAGCATATGTCCAAAGCAGAGATAGTAAGGAAGGATGTGGTGACAGTGAGGTTGACGATACAGCTTCTTGCTGCAATGGCCGTTCCCTTGATTTTCATCTGCTTTCAAGGGAGAATACCGACATGAAGGAGATGATGACATGCAAGGCTTGCAGAGTCAATGAAGTGACCATGGTTTTGTTACCTTGTAAGCATCTTTGCCTCTGTAAAGACTGTGAAAGTAAGCTTAGTTTCTGTCCTCTATGTCAATCCTCCAAATTTATCGGCATGGAGGTTTACATGTAACTGAAAGTATACTTCTACTTCTACACGTGAAATCTCTAATTTCATGTTATTATGTGTCCTTTCTTGTAGCGTGTGTCTCAAGGACCATGACACCTTGTAAGATGTATTTGACCATAATGAATTTCACTTGCTTGAAAGGACGTCTATTAAAACCATCATGCTCGGAAGCATGTGCTTGTGACATTGCATGTGTTACTTTGCATTTGCATTTTCTACACACATTCTTCAAAATTATGGTGATATTATGAAAAAGTAGAAACTATTTGTTGTTTCATTTTTATCATGAAAAAAATGAATTTTCTCATTGTGAAGCTATTCAAAACGCATTATAGTTTATTGTTAAGGATTCAAGTTTCAATGTTAAGGGTATGACTCATGGTTATATGATTTAGGGTTCAAGGTTCGGGATTTTGGGATTCATGATTTATGGTTTTATGGTTTGTGGTTTATGTTTTTAGAGTTTCAATGTGGTTTATGAGTTTGAGTTTATGATTTATGGTTTATGGTCCATGATTTATAATGTATGGTTTATGAATCATGGTTCTAGGGTTTTAGTGTTTATGGGGTAGGGTTCATTATTTAGGGTTTGAGATTCAAAATTTTAAGGTTTTTGGGTGGTTTAAGTTTTGTGATTCTAAGGTTTAGGGTTTGTAGTTTATGATTTTGGTTTATGGTTTGGGATTTAGGTTTCATGGTGGTTTATGGGTTTAGGGTTTATTGTGTAGAGTTTAATGTTTATAGTTCAAGGTTTAAGATTTATAATTCCCCAACTCTATTGTTGTGCTCTCTCACTCTTCTGCACCCCCACTTTGATACATTCTTTCTTTTTATGATAGTACTGAGGCTGAATTCATTAAGGAAATTGTCAAAGATGTTTTACAAAAACTGAATCTGATAAACCCAATAGAATTGAAAGGACTTATTGGAATAGAGGGAAACTATGCCAGGATTGAACCATTGTTGGAAATTGGGTCAAGAGAAGTTAGAGCGATTGGAATATGGGGTATGGGTGGCATAGGTAAGACTACCTGGCAATTGCTTTACATGCAAAACTGTTCTCTCAATTTGAAGCTCATTGCTTTCTCTCAAATGTAAGGGAACAATCTGAAAAGCATGGTCTAGATGTCTTACGCAGTAAACTTTTCTCTGAGTTATTACCGGGAGAAAACTTCCATGCACTTGTGCCCAAATTTGAATCTCAATTTATAACCAGAAGACTTGGACGTAAAAAAGTCTTTGTTGTTTTGGACGACGTGGCTTCCTCAGAACAGTTAGATGATCTAATAAGTGATTTTAAATGGTTGGGACCAGGAAGTAGGGTGATTGTAACAACCAGAGATAAACACATATTTAGCCATGTTGATGAGATATATGAGGTAAAGGAATTGAACGATCAAGACTCTTCAACTTTTCTGTTCGAATGCCTTCCTAGAAAATCATCCCAAGAATGGATTTGAAGAGCTATCAGAATGTGTAATTGCCTATTGCAAAGGCAACCCTCTGGCTTTAAAAGTTTTGGGTGCAAGTCTTCGTTCAAGAAGTAAACAAGCATGGAGCAGTGAATTGAGAAAGCTCCAAAAGATTCCAAATCCAAAAATTCATAATGTGTTAAAATTGAGTTTCGATGAATTAGATCATATTGAGCAGGAAATATTTCTAGACATTGCATGTTTTTTCAAAGGATATTATAGAAACCACATAATAAGTCTATTGGAAACTTCTAATTTCTTTCCAGCCAATGGGATAGAAGTCCTTGTAGATAAGTCTTTGATAACTATTTCCAGTGAAGGTAGAATACATATGCATGACTTGATACAGGAAACGGGTCGGAATATTGTTCAACAAGAATCTATCAAAGACCCTGGAAAACGAAGTCGATTGTGGGATCCTGAAGAAGTATATGATGTATTGAAATATAACAGGGTTAGTACAAGTTCAGTTACATGTATTTGAAAATGTAACTAGTATGATAGCATTTACTAACTACTATTCTAAATATTTTTTGTCAGGGACTGAAGCAGTAGAAGGCATAGTTTTGGATCTGTCTAAAATTGAAGATCTACATTTGAGCTTTGATTCCTTTACAAAAATGACTAATATGAAATTTCTTAAATTCTATTATGGAAGGACAAGTGACCAATGTAAATTATACCTTCCCGAGAATGGTCTCAAGTCATTGTCTGACAAATTAAGTTACCTTCAATGGCCTGGATACTGTTTGAAGTCTTTGCCATCAACCTTTTCTGCTAAATTTCTTGTTGAGCTTGCCATGCCCAACAGCAATCTTCAGAAGCTTTGGGACGGAGTTCAGGTATCAATATGTCTATATTTTCTACCTTTACATTTTGACTTGAAACTCGATCTTCTTGTGATAATTCTTTTTTGTTACAGAATCTTGGGAATTTAAAGGACATTGACCTTGCATTCTGCAAAAACCTGGTTGAGGTCCCGGACTTATCTATGGCCAAAAATCTCGAAGTGTTGTCTCTTATGGAATGTAAAAGTCTGCGTGAAGTTCATCCATCCATTTTGTCTCTCTCTAAGCTTAACTTTCTGAATTTAGAAGGCTGCACTGAGATTCAAAGCCTTCAAAGTGACATTCATTTAGAATCACTCCGAGACCTCCGTCTCAGCAAATGCTCATCCCTCAAGGAGTTTTCAGTATCCTCAGCGAAACTTGAAAGATTGTGGTTAGATGGCACACATATCCAAGAATTGCCCTCCTCAGTTTGGCGTTGTGTAAAACTCAGACTTATCAATATACAAGATTGTGACAACCTCAACGCTTTTGGGGACAAGTTATCTTATGATCCCAGTACAGCAGCATGTCTCCGTACTCTAGTCCTTTCTGGATGCAAACAACTCAATGGATCGAATCTGCATTTCATTCTTGTTGGTTTGCGGTCTTTAACTTTTCTGGAATTGGAAAACTGTTGCAACTTACGAACACTCCCTGACAGCATTGGCTTGTTATCATCATTGCAGAACTTAAGACTAAGTGGAAGCAATGTTGAGAGCTTGCCTGCAATGAGGGCCTTATCACGCTGAGATACCTTTATTTAGACAACTGCATGAAACTTGTGACTCTGCCAGAGCTTCCACTGTTTCTGGAGTTGTTAAGTGCAGTTAACTGCATATCTTTGGTGACAAACTTCACTCAACTGATCATACCATTGGCCTTTCATTTTAATCGTAGACATCGCATTGAATTTTTCCTCCCTGGAGGCCATGTTCCTGACTGTTTCAGCTTCCATGCTGAAGGGGCTTCAGTAACTATTCCCTGTGTTCCACGTGCTGGCTTATGCGGTTTTGTTTTGTGCGTCGTTCTTTCTCAGTCACCCCCACATGGCAAATACGGACAAGTTAATGTTCTTATCCGCAGAAATGCCCTAAGGGCTGATCGCACAGGCGCCACCTCACTGGGTAATAAGAATTTGATTTTGGATCATGTGTTTCTTTGGTATATTGACGAGGTTACAATATTTGGAGAAAGTTCCTTGTTTAGGATATTACAAAAAGGTGAAGCGTCGTGTGTTCCTTCAAACATATCACTTGAATACTTTGTGAAAGATGAGGGTAAAAAATGGACAACGGAGGGGATAATGGGGTGTGGGGTGCACCCCATATATTACTCTGGATATGGCGTTTCCTTTCCGCAAAACTGGTCGGAGTTGGTGTCTGGGAATAGTTCTAGGCATATTGTTGAGTTAGAACCCGACGGCTCTAACGATAATAATGAGTTACAAGTCAAAGGATTTAACGACAACAATGAAGATGACCAGACTAAGAAATTGCCGGAAGTTGTGCACCAAACAGTTACCACAGGTTTGGCATCGAATGAGAATTCTTACAACTCGCCAATCAATTTCTCATCCAAAATCTATTAATTTTTAAAAATTATTTAAAAAGAAAAACAGCATGGAGATGTTTTCTCATTTTCTTCTGTTTTCCTTAAGTGCTCAGGAAACACAATTTTAGAACAAAGAAATGTGCTTAAGAGACAAACAATGTCAAACAGATTTTATGAACAAAAAACTGTTTTTGAAAATAGTAAACAGACAGACTAATTTTGTATTTTATTTCCTTCCGTTTCAACAGCAGATGGTACAAAGAGAAATTCATCAAGTTTCAAGGAAAAGGATTATTATCAAAGTTCAACATCTGAAAATCAAGTAAGTGACTAAGATATATTAGTAGTTAGTACTACTCTTCATTTTTATATAATGTCAAACTAATTTGAATATCTAAAATAAACTTTGCTCATTAACACTCCTTTTTCAACCCTATTGTCTTAATTTGATAAAAAAAAAAACACTTAATATGTTTATCAGATTATCCCCTTTGACACTGCAAGTGCTTCCAACATCGATTCAAATCCGACTACTGAAGTGGTAGAAGAAAAAGACTTGCAATCCAATCAAGTAGAAAAATGTTCTGAGCGAGTGATGTTTGAGAAAGTTCATGCTCCTGTGGAGAATGACAATCCGCATCATGAACCAGATTGGGATCCAATTGCTGAGCTTGAGAGCATGCTATGTGAGAGTTATAAGAGTTTTCCCATGTCAACTCTCTCAACTACTGTCTCAGAAACTGAAGTCCAGGGTCCAAATGTGACAGTTATCCTTGAAAAATTAGGGACCCTTTTGGAGACCTCCCTTGAAACTATCTCTTCTGATGATGAAGTCAAGCAACAATTCCATCAAGTGTTGGATCAACTTGTCCAATTTGAAGACCAAGTTCCTGTTAAGTTTCGTCCTGTAATTAAAAAGTTAGAAACTTTCAGAGGTGTTGATGTCAGATTTGTGACTGCCCAAAAAACTATCCAAGATTATGATCAGCTGCTCCAATCAAGGTCTCTTCTATCAAAGCAGTTGGAAAGTGTCAAAGCCAGACAGTACCGAATTAATTCCAAAGTCTCAGAAGGTAAAATACAAGTTGAAAAGATCAATTCTGAGATTGTTGAGCTAGAACAAAAGTTAAGGATTTTGGTTGAGACTAGAGACAAGCTAAAGAGAGCATTGGACAATTGTGATGTTGAAAATAACAAACTAAAGACTCAGGTTATAAAATGGGTGCAAGAATGCAGGAGTATCATCACAGCTTTGAAGGAGTCGGAGACTTCTTACAAATTGGCCCTAACCAATAAGAAGAAATCCGAAGATGAATGGACTGATCTAAAGAAGACCTTTGCATATAACCAAAAGATTTGAATTGTCACCAGCTTATGCATATCTTGACACTGGTTGTTTGATTATATTGATGTTGGATCGTTAATTTTATTTGCTATTTGTCAACCGTTTAAAGTTCACACTGAACAATTTACTTTGCGAGCTAACAATGTCCTATGACTTCATGACCCCGTACCATTGCAAAAAAAGAAAGCAAACAGAAAGAAAAGAAATGTTAACAACATACTCTAACATTCTTTTGAATTTGTTAGAAGAATTTAATTATTTGTCATTTTCAAAGGCAAGATAATATTAATTAATCAGTTTATTAATTATACCTTTTATTTTCTAATTTGAACCTACAGTTAAAAAGAACCCCTAAAACGGACTATCATCAACTGCAGTAAAACGAACAAATGTTAATATATGGCTAGACTTTACGCACGTCGTACCATGCATTCATGAACTTTACTGGTTCCAAGTCAAAGCCTAATTACTACATATTTTCTTCTCAGTGACTAAGTCAAGCTTAAAGAATATTTCTCAACTAGTTTATTTCTCCTGAATCATCCATTTCCTTATTTCAAGCAAGTCATTTGTTTTGTGTAACCTTCAAAAGTCATCGTAATGGCGATGCAGCAAATGGTCAACTATGCTTCATCTTCTTCTTCTTCTTCTATGGCCTCTCATCTCAAAAAACATGACGTTTTCCTTAGCTTTCGAGGCGAGGACACTCGCGAAAACTTCACAAGCCATCTTTACGATGCTCTCTTCCAAGCAAAACTCGAAACCTACATAGACTACAGGCTTCAAAAGGGTGATGAGATCTCACAAGCACTCATCGAAGCCATTGAAGAGTCACAAGTATCTGTTGTCATCTTCTCAGAAAACTATGCTACCTCCAAATGGTGCTTGGATGAAATTGCGAAGATTATAGAATGCAAGGAGGATCGGGGACAAGTTGTTATACCAGTGTTCTATAAAATAGATCCATCACATATAAGGAAGCAAGAAGGCTCTTTCCAGCAAGCCTTTGAAGAACATGAGCAAAATCTGAATATCACCAATGATAGGCTGCAAAAATGGAGAGAAGCTCTCACAAAAGCAGCCAATTTGGCTGGCTGGGACTCCACTACTTATAGGTACCATATATAACTCTACCTTTCTCCTTAATGATCTGGGTTTAGTTTTTCTCATAAGGTTTATAAAATCCCAAGATTTCATATGAACTGTTGAAACTTACTAAAATACTTCGAAATCATGTGTCTTTTTCCTTTCAAACTTTTTATCTGAACAAAAATAATGTTGTTATTTGTAATTAAGATGACGAGATTCTGATTAGGGTACAAAATATATACGTATATAACAACCGAAAAATCATAGCAGAAGTTATAATACATAATTTCTATTAGGGGAAAAGAAGGTCAAGACAGATCTTCTATCTACATAAGACAAGATAAACTAACAGCCAAATATTGAGCAGTAGCGAATATAAATAGATTTGTTTATGTTTAACTGTCCACTGTTTCTTTAAAAGAAGTATTTTTGCTAACTATATATACAGTTAGAAGAATGGAAAGTAGAAGAATAATAGAGTATGAGAGTAAATACAAGTGGTTTGGATTGGAGATATTCTCTTCTTCCTAGTTCAATTCAATCTATAAGTGAGTTTTGATCATGTGCCTAAATAACACAACGTACAGAATAAAGTAAGAATCTCATACGACATACAAATGAAATGAATGGTGACGTTGTTCCACTACAGTTTAATTTTACGTAAGATGATTTTATTAAATATTGTAATCTGTTCGTATCATATTCATTTGATCAAATTTTAAGGTTTGTCCCAATGTGTTTGTATTCTATTGTATTTGTATATATTCTTGATTTTTATATTAATACATGCATAACATCACATGCAATTGCTAAGTAAAGGGGCTGGAAGAATGCTCTGCCTAGTAAAGACAGAGAAAGAGAAAAAGTTATCTTCTTTTAAGAAAATGAATTTATAATTCCCCACTCTATTGTGGTGTCTCTCTCACTCTTAGTAAATCCCCATTTTTGTTTTTACTTGATTGACTTGTGATACCTCATTTATTTTTATGCTAGGATTGAGGCCGAATTCATTAAAGACATTGTCAAAGATGTTTTACAAAAACTGAACCTCATATACCCTATTGAATTTAATGGACTGATTGGAAACGAGGGAAACTATGTCAAGATTGAATCATTATTGAAACTTGGCTCAAGAGAAGTTATTAGAGTGGTTGGAATATGGGGCATGGGTGGCATAGGTAAGACTACTTTGGCAATTGCCTTACATGCCAAACTGTTTTCTCAATTTGAAGGTCATTGTTTTCTCACAAATGTAAGGGAACAATCAGAAAAGCATGGTCTAGATGTCTTGCGCTGTAAACTTTTCTCTGAATTGTTACCAGGAGAAAATCTTCATCCACTTGTCCCCAAAGTTGATTCTCATTTTATAATGAGAAGACTTGGACGTAAAAAAGTTTTTGTTGTCTTGGATGACGTGGCTTCCTCAGAACAGTTAGATTATCTAATCAGTAATTTTAAATGGTTGGGACCAGGAAGTAGGGTGATTGTAACAACCAGAGATAAACACATATTTAGCCATGTTGATGAGATATATGAGGTAAAGGAATTGAACGATCAAGACTCTCTTCAACTTTTCTGTTTGAATGCTTTCCTAGAAAATCATCCCAAGAATGGATTTGAAGAGCTATCAGAATGTGTAATTGCCTATTGCAAAGGCAACCCTTTGGCTTTAAAAGTTTTGGGTGCACGTCTTCGTTCAAGAAGTGAACAAGCATGGAAAACTGAATTGAGAAAGCTTCAAAAGATTCCAAATGTGAAAATTGATAATGTGTTAAAATTGAGTTTCGATGGATTAGATCATATTGAGCAGGAAATATTTCTAGACATTGCATGTTTTTTCAAAGGAGAATATAGAAACCACATAGTAAGTCTACTGGAAGCTTGTAATTTCTTTCCAGCCATTGGGATAGAAGTCCTTGTAGATAAGTCTTTGATAACTATTTCCGGTGAAGATAGAATACAAATGCATGACCTTATCCAGGAAATGGGTAGGAATATTGTTCAACAAGAATCTATCAAACACCCTGAAAAACGAAGTCGATTGTGGGATCCTGAAGAAGTGTATGATGTATTGGAAAATAACAGGGTTAGTACAAGTTCAGTTACATGTATTTGAAAATGCAAGGATGTTTGTAAAATACAACTAGTATGATAGCATTTACTAACTACTATTCTAAACATTTTTTGTCAGGGAACTGAAGCAGTAGAAGGCATAATTTTGGATCTGTCTAAAAGGGAAGATCTACATTTGAGCTCTGATTCCTTTACAAAAATGACTAACATGAAATTTCTTAAATTCTATTATGGGAAGACAAGTGACCAATGTAAAATATACCTTCCCGAGAATGGTCTTAAGTCATTGTCTGATAAATTAAGGTACCTTCAATGGCCTGGATACTGTTTGGAGTCTTTGCCATCAACCTTTTCTGCTAAATTTCTTGTTGAGCTTTCCATGCCTTACAGCAACCTTCAAAAGCTTTGGGACGGAGTTCAGGTATATGAATCTGTCTATATTGTCTACTTTTACATTTTTACTTGAAACTTGATCATTTTGTGATAACTCTTTCTTGTTATAGAATCTTGGGAATTTAAAGGACATTGACCTTACATTCTGCGAAAAACTGTTTGAGATTCCAGACTTATCTATGGCCAAAAATCTTGAAGAGTTGTCTCTTCCTAACTGTAAAAGTCTGCGTCAAGTTCACCCATCCATATTGTCTCTCCCAAAGCTTCAGGCACTGAATTTAGATGGCTGCACTGAGATTCAAAGCCTTCAAAGTGACGTTCATTTAGAATCTCTCCAATTCCTCCGTCTAAGCAACTGCTCATCCCTCAAGGAATGTTCAGTATCCTCGGTGGAACTTCAAACGTTATCGTTAGATGGCACACATATCCAAGAATTTCCCCCATTGATTTGGCGTTGTGCAAAGCTCAAGCATATTAATGTACGAGGTTGTGACCACCTTGACGGTTTTGGAGACAAGTTGTCTTATGATCCGAGAACGTCGTATATTGAAAGTTTGATCCTTTCTGGATGCAAACAACTCAATGCATTGAATCTAGAGTTTGTTCTTGATGGTATGCGGTCTTTAACATTGCTAGAGTTGGAAAATTGTTTCAACTTAGAAAAACTCCCTGACAGCATTGGCATGCTATCATCATTGAAAATCTTAAAACTAAGCAGAAGTAGTGTTGAGAGCTTGCCTGCAAGCATAAAGAACCTTTTGATGCTGAGAAGGCTTTATTTAGATAATTGCGTGAAACTTGTGTCTCTGCCAGAACTTCCAGAGTCCCTGTGGTTGTTAAGTGCAGTTAACTGTGCATCTTTGGTGACAAACTTCACTCAGCTGAACATACCCTTTCAACTTAAACATGGACTTGAAGATCTCCCTCAATCTTTTTTCCTGCCTGGAGACCATGTCCCTCACAGCTTCAGCTTTCGTGCTGAAGGGGCTTCAGTAACTATCCCGCATCTTCCACTTTCTGATTTATGCGGCTTAATTTTTTGCGTCTTTCTTTCACATGGAAAATACTCCTCTGTTGAATGTTCTATCTACAAAAATTCCAAAAGGGTCGGTGGCAGAGGCGCCTTACTGGGTAATCGGAACCTGAGTTTGGATCATGTGTTTCTTTGGTTTTTTGACGTCAACAAATTTGGGCACGATTCTTTGCTTAGGAGATTACAAAAAGTTGGAGCGTGTGATCCCTCCGACTTATCATTTGAATACTTGGTGGAGGTTGAGGAGGATGGAGAGCTATCAACTAAGAGCATAAAGGGGTGTGGTATCTACCCTATATATGCCCCTAAACAAAAGGGGTTGGAGTTGGAGTTTGAGGATAGCTCTAGAGATATTAATGTTGAGTTACAAGTCAATGGAACTAATCATAACAATGAAGATGACCAGACTAAGAAATTGCAGCAAGTTGTGCACCAAACAGTTACTACAGGTTTGCAGCCTGTAAAATTGGGCTTGCATGAAAATTCTTCGTGTCACAGCTTCCAAGGTATGAAACTTCAATGACTCCCTCTTCATTTGCTAATCAATTCTTGAGTGTTGTTGGTATTTAATATCTATAAACACATACAATAAAAAAAATCAAAGGTATCAAAACTTATGGGCTTAATTTTGCTTCATTTGATTCAATCATATATTCATATTTGTGATCTGCAATTTGAAACAACAAAACAGTTATTTTGATAACCCTTCCTTGGCAAGTGGCTTTTTTATGCCTTTTACTTAGAGGCGCTAAAGGATCTAATGCCTCAATCTTATGGATTATGATGATGTCATTTCATGCATTTAAGATTTGATTATTGTAAAAATTTGGAGGGTAAAATTAATAAATTTCACAGAATTTCTCTTACTTGAATTAGCTTCAACAATTTTGTCTTTTTTGTTAAGGACGACTAGGATTGGAAGGAAACATTCATGATTAAATTTTTAATTTGCTTTCTTCAGCTTCAACAGCAGGTGGTGCAAAGAGAGAACCACAAAGTTTCAAGGAAGAGGATTACTATATAATGTCAACACCTGAAAATCAAGTAAGCTAGTGACTAATATGTATTAGTACTATTGTTCTTCATTTTTAGCTAAATTAAGAAAGTATTTTTCTTGTCTCTTACTACTCTTTATAAGTCAAATAAATTTCAACATCTATAACAAACTTTACTCTTTAACACTTTTTTTTTTAATCCTTATGTCTTAATTTGACAAATGACACTAAACATATTTATCAGATTATCCCCTTTGACACTCCAAGTGCTTTCAACATTGAGTCAAATCAGACTGTGGAGAATGACAATCTGCATCATGAGCCAGACTGGGATCCAATTGCTGAGCTCGAGAGCATGTTGTGTGATAGTTATAAGAGTTTTCCCATGTCAACTCTCTCAGCTACTGTCTCAGAGGCGGAATTCCAGGGTCCAAATGTGGCAGCTATCCTTGAAAAATTAGAGACCCTTTTGGAGTCCTCCCTTGTAACTATCTCTTCTGATGAAGAAGTCAAGCAACAATTCCATCAAGTGTTGGATCAACTTGTCCAATTTGAAGACAAAGTTCCTGTTAAGCTTCGTCCTGTAATTAACAAGTTAGAAACTTTCATCAGAGGTGTTGATGTCAGATATGTGACTGCCCAAAAAACTATCCAAGATTATGATCAGCTGCTCCAATCAAGGTCTCTTCTATCAAAGCATTTGGAAAGTGTCAAAGCTAGACAGTACCGAATCAATTCCAAAGTCTCTGAAGGTAAAAAACAAGTTGAAAAGATCAGTTCTGAGATTGTTGAACTAGAACAAAAGTTAAGGATTTTGGTTGAGACCAGAGACAAGCTAAAGAGAGGATTGGACAATTGTGATGTTGAAAATAACAAGCTAAAGACTCAGGTTGCAAAATGGGTGCCAGAATGCAAGAGTATCATCACAGCTTTGAAGGAGTCCGAGACTTCTTATAAAATGGCCCTAACCAATAAGAAGAAATCCGAAGATGAATGGACTGATCTGAAGAAAACCTTTGTATATAACCTAAAGATTTGAATTGTCACCAGCTTATGCATATTTTGACATTTGGTCTTAGCAATATACACTTCTTTTACTATTTTCATTTTTTTGGTCACCTTTCTAGGTTGACAAAGGATGTATGTTTTATTTTGATGTTGGGCCGTTAATTTTCTTTGCTATTTGTTAACTGTTTTTAGTTCACATGGAACAATTTATTTTGGAAGTTAGCTATGCCCTGGCTTCATGACCCCGTGCCTAAAAACAAGGAAGCAAATAACAGAAAGAAACAACATCAATTGTTTGTTTTATTTAGTTATGTACACTAAAAAAAAGAAACAATTTGTTTTGCCAGCTATGCACAAAGTTGCTATATTTACACTAAAATATATTGTAGTAGACTTGAATCAATATTAAATAAATGGAATGTCTAATGTACATGGATTTTAATATTATGACTAATTTTGTCTAGTTGCTCTTCCTCAGTTTTCAACTGTTTCAGCATCTTCCTTAGACTTTTTGAGCGGTGGTACCTGGTTTAATTAATCACTATCTGTTACTTAGAAGGGGAAACTCTTTCACACCAAACGAGTTCGGGAACACTCATTTTTCTTTTCTATTTGGAGAGACAAAAAGTTCTTCAAACACTACATGTCATATTAAAGCAAAGTGTTGATATAATGGGTAACCTGTGTTCTCTTCTAAGCAAAAAACAGAATATTTGAATATAATATAATTATTTAGCATCCTGAAGTAACAAAATGCATGATTAAACATTTTCATACTAGTATAGTATCGGTTGTGGGAGATTTGGGTAGTTTACATTGAGTCCTAGTTCAAACTTCATTATCCTCATTATACAAAAAAAAATAAAAATTGATAACACATTTTAAAGTTGACATGACACAACCCTGTTATGTAACTGTGACTTTGGAATTTTTAGTTGATGTAATTTCTATTTGAGGGGATAGGATGGGAGACAGGATTTTGTGGGACAATCCATACTATGAAACATGTTTGGATATAAGGTAGAAAACTAATTTTGTCAATTTATCAAAATCTTTTATTTTTGTTCTCATTTTATTTTTTTCGGTTGAATTTGTATTGAAATACGTGTGTACACTATTTTTCAAACTTTTAACCAAACATACCCAAAGTAATTGCTGCGAGGTCTCCTTGCATAAGTTCACTTGACTTAACCAATTTGATGAAGCAAAATTTCATGGAGCTTCTTTGTAGATTCTAGGAATACGTACCTATTCACCATACCTAACTAAACTCATGGTGATGGCAACACCAAGAGAATTCATCATCCATCCTCATCTTTTTTAGGCTTGAATTTGGAGGCATCAGCCTCTCGTCAGTGGCTTCATCTCCCTAAGGTGATATATGTTTTTCCTTTTCTTTTTCTTCCCTTCATTTAGAAGACTTTTTACTTTTATTATAACCTCATATACCATAGTTTTTTCTCTGTTTCACCCAAGAAGCTCCTGTTTCAGTGAAGAATCTGTGTATTTGACTAATTTGATTGCTTCTTGTTTTGATCCATTTTGGCTGTGAGAGAGAATGGGTTAAGAGTTACCTCCGTTTTGTACATGCGAATGTTGTCTTGTCTCTGTAAAAAAAAAATATGGAACATCTAATTTTCTTCTTCTAATCTAGGCTGGTCTAGATCTACCTCTCATCTGAATTGTGCTTAATACTGTGATGATCGATAATATTTCTTGGCAATTAAGATTGGATTAATCTGGAGGTTAAAATTAATTAAAAAATCTTCAGGATTTTCTTTTACTTGAATTTTCTTCAAGGATTTTGAGTGATAAACAACTAGTTTTATTGTTATTTTCCTTTCAACAGCAGGTGGTTGTAAAAGAAAACCAAACAGTTTCGAGGAAGAGGATTATTATATAAGTTCAATACCTAAAACAAGTGACTAATTTGTTTTATTACTTGTTGGAGTAGCAAGTGCAAGTGTGACTAACGTGAGTAAAAATATTTCACCTTGATTAGCAACATCTAAGTGAGACTCATATTACCTTGATAAGTTTTTAGCCTTTTAGGTTGAATGTGGTATCAAGTTCACTTATTTGGTTTGTTTGTTACCTGTTGATGAAAACCTCGCCAGTAGCTTACTACTTTACACATGTCAAACAATTTTGAATATCTACAATAGACTTTGCTTAACTAACATTCACTTTTGCAACTTTCCTTTGTCTGTACTTTATCAATAACATTTGGTTGTTTGTTTTCTTTTTTTTCTTTTTTTCTTCAATAAAACATGGTGAGGCCGAGATATATGATTCGCTTGTCTGTTGGTGTCAACCTAGTTGGGATGATCATTCCGGAGATGATACTTGCTAGTCTCCCTTTTATAAAAAAAAGCTTGATAAATAACATTTCCTATATTATTCATCAGATTATCCCCTTTCACACTTCAAGTACTACCAACATTGATTAAATCAGACTAAGTGTGAAATGTCAAAAGAAATAGACTCAGGTGACAATCAAGTGGATAGATTTCATACATTTGTGGAGATTGACAATCTGAATCTTGAACCAGATTGGGATCCAATTGCTGAGCTAGAGAGCATCTTATCTGAAAGTTATAACATATCTCCCATATCCACTCACTCAGCAACTGTTTCAGAAATTGAAGTCCAAGACCAAGGTCCAAATGTGGAAGCTATCCTTGGAGAACTAGAGACCCTTTTGGAAACCTCACTTGAAATGCTCTCTTCTGATGATGAAGTCAAGCAACAATTCCACCATGTTTTGGAGCAACTTACCCAATTTAAAGACCAAGTCCCTGTAAGGCTTCATGCTATGATTTATAAGTTAAAAAGTTTCATTGAAGATGTTGATATCAGATATGTGACTACCCAAAAAACTATCCAAGATTATGATCAGCTGCTCCAGTCAAGGTCTCTTCTATCAAAGCAATTGGAAAGTGCCAAAGCTCAACAGGACCAAATCAATTCAAAAGTCTCTCAAGGTAAAACAGAATTTGAAAAGATCAATTCTGAGATTGATGAACTAGAACACAAGTTACGCTCTTTGGTTGTGAATAGAGACAAGCTAAAGAGAGCCTTGGACAATTGTAATGCTGAAAATAACAAGCTAAAGACTCAGGTTGCAAAATGGTTGCCAGAATGCAAGAGTGTCATCACAGCTTTGAAGGAATCGGAGACTTCTTACAAAATGGCCCTAACCAATAAGAAGAAAACTGAAGATGAATGGCATGATCTGAAGAAGACCTTTGTAGCTAATAAGATTTGAATCGTCTCAGTTTATGCATACCTTTACATTAGGTCTTGGCCATATGCTTTTGTTTCATCATTTTCATTGTTTTGTCACCTTTCTAGGCTGACAATATGAACATTTGGTTTCTCGTTACATTGCAATTTCCCTTGCTACTATATGTCAATTTGTTCAAGTTCACATCAAATTATTAATTCTTCCAATTTTTGTGACTATCTTTGAACTCAGTTATTTTGATCTGACACAATATCAATTTGTAGTTACTAGTTAGGTTGGAAAACACAAAACTCAAGTCAACGTAAAGTAGTAACCACTAGAAATTTATAACTGTTCACCCCACAATCTATGGCTATCTCTTCCTTTTTTAGTGAATCAATCTATGGCTATCTCTAGTCCTTGACAAAAAACTATATTAAAAAAAAAAACTACTTTTTCATTTCCTTTCTAAAAAATTTATGGGCTTTTGCACATTTGGGCTCAATGGACCAACTTAATCTGGGGCCTTATGAAATCTTTTGGACTATACAACACAAATTTTGACCAATAATATTTACGGTGCAAAATCAATTAAGAGCAAACAAAATGTGGTACATAAAACATGTATGAAGCAGCAGCACCCTCAACTCCACAACTTGTCAAACGAGGAAAATGACAATTTTGCCTTTTATGGTCAGGTCAGGTGAGACCTATGGTCTATACTATAGTCTGCAGTTGTAGGGGACCCAAAAACCTTGGGTTTTGGAAGTGACTTCGTTTTCACATGGCCACTATTGCCATTAGATTTGGAGCAACACAATTAGATTTGCACACAACACACACTCCATCATCATCATCATCATATCATCATCATCATCATCACTTCCTTCTTGTTATTATCATCATTAGGGTTTTCTTTTTCACCCCAGAAGAAAGTATAATAAGAGAAAACCCATGTCAGGTGTCTGCTAAGATTTCAAATTTTTCAACAACTATAGTTGGTCAACTGCTATTGCAACGTTGACATTTTCCCAGGCATGTTTCCTTAAATGCTATTATTTTGCTTATCATTGCTTGTTTTCCACAATGTATGAGTTGGCCTTAATCCCAAAACAAGCAAAGATAATAACTTTGTTCAAAACCACCACATGGGTAGTGCCACTCCATCTCTCTCTCTCATTCCAACCTCAAAATCTAAACATGTTCTAATTTGAATTTTGAATACCATATTATTCTGAAAAATGTATAGGGTTCACTCCAAAATCCTTCACAACAATGGTGCTATCACCAACCCCACTATTCTTTCTCCATATTCTTCTTCACTTTCAGTGCCTTATGTTTCTAACTACCAGCAACAATCAGCTCCATCCCCAATTTCTTCATCTGGAAACAGAATAAGCCCTGCAATTCTTTTCATCATAGTGATTTTAGCTGTGGTATTTTTCATCTTGGGTCTCCTTCACTTGCTTGTTAGATTTCTCATAAAGCAAAGGTCTTCTTCTAATTCATCAATTTCCCAATCAAATAGATACCCTGACATGTCTGATTCAGACACTTACCAGAGACAATTACAGCAGCTATTCCATCTCCATGACTCAGGTCTGGATCAAGCTTTCATAGATGCTCTCCCTGTCTTCTTTTACAAAGAGATAATTGGCTTGAAAGAGCCTTTTGATTGTGCTGTTTGCCTCTGTGAGTTATTGGAACAAGACAAGTTGAGACTGCTTCCCATGTGTAACCATGCTTTTCACATTGAATGCATAGACACATGGCTGTTGTCAAATTCAACTTGCCCTCTCTGTAGAGGGTCTCTCTATTCAACAGGCTTTGCCTTTGAGAACTCAGTTTTTGACTTTGAAAGTCAACAACTTGAGGAAGATGGGGTAGTTGGGGTTGGTTCTGTTAACAACAAAGCTGCAGAAAGTCACATAGTGAATGGGAAAAGGGTGTTTTCAGTTAGGCTTGGAAAATTTAGAAGCACTAATAGTAATAATAATCATCATCAAGATGGGGTGGTGGTGGAGAGAGGTGAAGGAGAGAGTAGTAGTGTTAATTTGGATGTGAGGAGATGCTATTCAATGGGTTCTTTTCAGTATGTGGTGGCTGATTCAGATCTGAGAGTGGCTTTAGGCCCTAACACTGGTGGAAGTATGAGACAACTGAAGGGAAGAGCAGCCACAAATGGAAGCTCTTTCGTTGATGGGGATGTTGAGGGCAAGAAAATCAACATTGCAAGGAAAGGTGAAAGCTTTTCTGTTTCCAAGATCTGGCAATGGTCTAGGAAAGATAAGTTGACAGGTTCATCAGATGCTCATTTCCATAATTCTACTGTCAATTCAACTTTGCCATGGATGATGAATAAAGCCAGAGGTACTTGACTTGACACATGAAGCTAGTTTGAACTTTGTATTTTTAACTAATTTCACATTTTCATTGAAGGAATCCATCTGTTGAGTTTCTGCTTCCTCTCACACTTTGATTTTACCTTCTTTTTTATTGTAGTGACAGAACTTGTAAATTGTGCCATAAACATAATCAGGCAATTCTCTTGAGTGTGTGCAAGGAATATAACTCTTGGTAATTCTATCATGTGTTGTATTATGTATTTCAGCATTTACCCTTGTTTTGTCACACTGCACTTAGTTTTTCGCATCACGGTTTGTACCGTGCCCTTGCACTAACTTTTATGTCAAAAACTAAAATAGACCAAAAAAAACAAATAAATTTACACTATTCCCTAAACCCTTGGGCACAAAAACTCAGATAAATAGTTTGTGTATTACGCACTTAACAGTGTAAAGAGTTTATGTATTAACTATGTAAAGAATTTTTATACTGTTATTCAATTATATTTATTAAATTTTATTGTAATAATTATTTTAAATGACATTAATAGCAATTTTTTTATTGGTTTTCAATGTAATGCATTAAAATTAAACTCAAACTCAAATGTAGGAAAAAATCAATTTTGTTTGTGATATACACCTCACCAATATGACCAGAACCAAGCACCTGCTTTGCTAACACGAGAGTCCATGAGAAGCTACAAGCTAGTATAGATGTTATAATGAAAAGGAGTAAAGTTAGTGCTTGGAAAAAACCACACCATATGGTCTCGAACATAATATTTGAAGGTGGGACCCAAAATCCATGTGAATTGTGATTATTTGTTCAAGTGTCAAAAAGTGGTTTTTAGTAGCAATTTCTTTCAAGGAGCAAAAGGATGAAAGTGAAGTAAAGAATTGGGGTTGTTGCTTTTTGGATGCTGTGGTTTTCTCTATAGGCTAGCTTTTTTCGCTTTTGGGGTTAAAAAAAAGTGAAAGGTTACAAAGGAAGGATTCTGTTCCTTCTTCTTCTGATAGCTCATTCTTATGGAAGCTATCCTTTTTGTTTGGATGGTTTAGCACATGACACCAATATGACAGACGAAATGGGTGGAAACTAAAATGTGGGGTGCAGCAGATTTTTCAGATCAGGATTATTGTGGAGTCTTGACATGACATCATGAGCCTAGTGGATGCTGGTAGGGTTATAGAATATAAAGTGCTCTTAATCTAAAAGATGTTCTTTATTTGTTTTCTGTTTTTTTATTTAAAGATTTTAGGATTTGTGAAGAAAAATAAGGAAATAGGATTTGAGTTGTTTTAGTTGGTTTTTCATGAATTCTTTAAGATAAGAAAAATATGAAATGTATTTTCAATCTGAATAAACAATACAGTCTTTCAATTATAAATCATCGTATCGTATAAATTTGTTAATTTTGTAAATAATTATCTTAAAAATTATACTAAAAATCATTTACTATAAAAATGTATTAACTAAAAATAAAAGTAAGCCAAACACATTGTAATATTTATATTTCTCTTGCAAAACTTTATTGATGTAAATTACACGCATTTATCTATTTCCTCAATTGATCTCGGATTCTATGTTGTCACCTTGAAAAGTTTTGGATTTACTTCATATTTTAGTAATCTCTAGTTAACAAGTCAGATCTATAAGTATACTAATATAAACCGGTTATGTAATTTTTCATGGAGGTTAGGTTAGTTGTACATCCTAATTTTAGAAATGAAATCTTCCTTTCTCCAACTCTGTCTACCAAAAACCAACCCTCTTATTCTAAATATTATTCACAATTTGCTCATTCTTTGAAAAATCCTTCATTAAGCCATGTGCTGATCCAATACCTACTTATTATATTAAATAAAAAAAAGGGCTCCAATTCCAATGCAAACCTATTGTAATAATCTATGAATTACACTTTAGGAAATGAAATTTTGATATTTTGCTTGGTATTTTCAGACAAAAGCACGTAGCAACCGGGACACATATCTCCCTCTTGGTTACGCCAAGGCTTTTATTATTCTTATTATTCTTTTGGGTCAACTTCCTAAGGCTAAATAAAAGGGTAAGAAACAGTGGCACACTTTGATGCTGGGGCCTTGGTTGTCCACCTCCTCATTATTGACCCATAACAATAACAATAATAATGGGGTACATCTGTTATATATGGTCACCGACTATACCTTAGCAAAGTGACAGAGGCACAATGTGACCCCAATTTTAAGAAGGGGGATAAAAAAATATTAAAAAAAGAAAGAAAAAACTTAGTTTAGAATTAGTGGTTGGCTCATTTGGTTGGATCTCATATAGAAAGATACCAACTCTGAAATGTGTACTTGTTGTTTATTAAGAGAGATTGTGCCAAGTAAGATATCGGTTAATGACGTTTGTCTCTCTCAAATTGATGTAGAGCAATGTTTGTTTTGAGGTGGGTCTAAAGGTGGGGAAAAGAAAACAAACGAGGTGTTAAGTTAAGCATGAATTAGAATTTAGAAGGAAGTTTATGATTTTAGTGCTGTACAAATAGTACAAAATTGTGAAGTACGCGTTGAACATGAGAGGACATAATTAGAATTAGAAAAAGAAATACATGGACATCCAGAATGTTGTTATTCAATGTCCAATAAGAAAGAAAGAAAATATAAATAGTGATATGATATGATAATAATAAAAAAAATATGGTGGGGTGTTTAAAATAATAAAATGTTAAAGTATCGTTTACTCTTAGAATTAATATGGTTGGATATTTTTTTGTCTCAAAATTTTATAATAACTTTAAAGATGGGATGAAATCTGAACATAGTATGCATGAGGTGCATGAGTGCTGCATGCAATAGATGACTTTTAATTATTCACCTTGGATCCGTGAAACTAAAATGTTTCTAGGGGGATTGATATTGTCACAAGTCTCGTACTTTCTCTTACAATGATATTTAAAAGAGTTATGATTTTTAAATCCAAAAATAATATACATCAATTTAATTTTTTATTTTATCGAATCATCATTTATTATACATATATTTTTCTTCTTTATTTTTCTCTCATACATATATTTTTTTTCTCTATTTCTCTCTTAAGATGTAAATTAACATTTGGATGTAAAAAAAAAATTATTTTGTGAAAAATATATTTAAGAGAAAAATATATGTATAATAAATAATATGATTTAAGAAAAAAAAAGATAAAAAGAATAAGAGAATGTTAATTATGTATTTATTATTCTAGGTGTTGAAAAATTATATCTCTGCTTAAAAATACCTAAAGAACTTTGAATCCACGGAATTCTTAAATGAATTTAACAGTTTGATCGGAATTTACATGACCATGTGATAAATTACCATCATCTACCAGATCACCCACTTAGCCTTCTTGGCTCTTCGATAATTGAAAGGAGCTATGTGCATTTTAGTCTATTATATTAGTTGGACCTTCTATTTTCGAGATACTGAAATGAAATTTAGAAGATAAAAACAATCTTGGAGGGTAGTGTTAAGACTTCAGAGAACAAAAATTCTATTTATAATTTATATATAATATAATAGTTGTAACACATTTTATATGGCGTTGAAAACTCAGATTTATAAAAAGTTTAAATTTTTTCATATTATCTTTTTTTTGCTTATTTAGTATTCTTTTATCGACTTATGTAACTTTTGTATTTATAATTAGTATATTTTTTCTAAGTAACTCATATTTTTACAATATGTTATTATCATTAATACATTATTTTTCATTAGACTTGGTAAATTCTAACTCAACTCTCTTCCACAACATAATATTGACCAAAAATATTTTAGAATATAATTTACTCATACATTATTAACTTGTTTATTTATGTACTCATATTTCTAATAAAAATAATATAGTTAAGCAAGACTTTATATAAAATCTCAATAAACATGATATATATAATATTGGATTATATTAGAAAGATTAAATGTTATATTATTACTATTAAGGATTTAGGCTTTAAAGTTACATGGATGAAACTTTAAATATTAAGATTTAATAGATGAAACCCTTAGAAATTAGGGTTTCATGCATCAAATCCTAAAGATTTAGTATTTCGTAGATTTAGAAATTAGGGTTTCATGCATCAAATCCTAAGGAATTACAGATTTAAGATTTCGTGATGCAACCCTAAGAACTTTAAGGTCTCGTTGATGCAACATTAAGGATTTACATTTTCATGGATGAAACCCTTAGAATTTAGAGTCTTGTTGATGAAACCCTAAGGATTTACAGTTTTGTTGATGTAACTGTAAGGATTTAGGATTTTGTGGATGTAAACCTAAGTATTTGAGGTTTTATAAATGCAACCTTAATCATTTAGAGTTTCTTGGATGTAACCTAAGGATTTAAGATTTCATGGATACAACTTAAACGATTTATGATTTTGTGGATACAACCCTAAGGATTTTAAGGTTTCGTTGATGCAATCCTAAGGATTTAGGGTTCGTAGATGAAACCCTTTGGATTTAGGATTTCATTAATGCAACCCTACGAATTTAGGGTTTTGTAAATCAAACTTTAAATACTAATATAGGTTTCATTTATGAAAGTTTAAATCCAAAATCATGAAATGAAACCCTAAATCATAAATCAAAAAAGCCTAACATATATCCTAGATGAAACCCTAAATCCTAATTCATTGAAAGAAACTCTAAATCTTAAACTATGGAATGAAATCACAAATCATAAACCATCAAACCATAAACAATGCAACACGAAACCTTAGACCTTAAACACTAAATCCTTAAATATTTAACTTTAAAACTATAAATTTTAAACCACAACACATAAGTCATAAACCATATATCGTAATATAGGGTATTATTTATGAAACCGTAAATCCTTAGCGTTGCACCCACGAAACTCCAAATCATTAGTGTTGCATTCGTGAAATCATAAATCCTTAGCATTACATCCATGAAATCCCAAATCATTGGGGTTACATCTACGAAACCCAAAATCATTAGGGTTGCATTCACGAAACATCAAATACTTAGGATTGCATCCATGAAACCCTAAATCATTAGGGTTGCATCAACAAAACCCTAGATCCATAATGTTACATCATGAAACCCTAAATCTTTAGGCTTACATGCATGAAACACTAAATCCTTAAGGTTTCATCTACCGAAACCTAAATCATTAAGGTTTCATCCACAAAACCTTAAATCCTAAATCATTAGGGTTTTATTCACGAAACTCTAAATTCTTAGGGTTACATCCACAAAACATTAAATCTTTAATGTTGCATCCATGAAACCCTACATGCTTAGGGTTGCATTCACGAAACCCTTAATCATTATGGTTGCATCTATGAAATCCTTAATCATTTGAATTGCATGAACGAAACGCTAAATTCTTAAGGTTTCATTCAGAAAATCTTAAATTCTTAAGGTTTCATCCATCAAACCGTAATTTCTAAAGGTTGCATCCACTAAACGCTAAATCTTTAGGGTTACATCTACGAAACTCTACATCCTTAGGGTTTTATCCACGAAACCCTAAATCCTTAAGGTTAAATCCATAAAACCCCAAATCATTAAGGTTGCATGCATGAAATCCTAAATACTTAAGGTTGTATCCATGAAACCTTAAATCCTTATGATTGCATCCATGAAATCCTAAATACTTAAGGTTTCATCCATAAAACCAATTGCATCCATGAAACCATAAATCCTAGGGCTTTCTTGCACAGAACCTTAAATACTTGGGCTTTCATCCATTAAATATGAAATCCTTAAGGTTTCATCCACAAAACCTTAAACCCTAAATCCTTACAACTTTATCCACGAAATCCAAAATCCTTAAGGTTGCAACCATTAAACATTAAATCCTTAGGGGATACATCTACAAAACCCTACATCCAAAATCCGTAGGATTGAATCCAAGAAACCAAAATCCTTAGAGTCGAAACCATGAAACATTAAATCCTTAGGGTTGCATTCATTAAACCCTAAACCCTTTGAATTTTATTCATGAAGCTCTAAATTATTAGGATTTTATCTACAAAACCCTAAATCTTTAGAGTTTCATCCATGAAAGCCTAAATTCATAGGGTTTCATCCATGAAACCTTAAATCCTTAAGGCTTCATCTGCAAAACCCATAAACCCTAATCATAAATCATTTGGGAAAATTTATAAAACATTAAATACTTAATTTTTCATTTATAAAACCTTAAATCCTTAGGTTTTCATTTACGATATCCTTAATCCTTTAAATTTCATTTATGAAACTCTAAATCCTTAAGGTTTCATTTATGTCACTCCCATTGCTTAAGCTTTAATTTGCGAAACCTTGTCTTAAACCATGAAATCCTAAAGATTTAAAATTTCATAAATAAAATCCTACATTTGTATTTAGTATGTAGAGTTTTAAGATTTTAAGGTTTATGATTTATGATTTTAAAATTTAGAGTTTTGAAGTTTTAAGGTTCAATGTTTTAATATTTAATGTTTATAGTCTAGGATTTATGCTTTAAAAATTATAAATTGAAGTAAAAAAAAATATTAAATTCACTTCAAACCCAGAAATAAAAATAAAATAACACTAATAATGAGGCCATAAATTCAAATATCAAGAATATTAAAATTAATTAAAATCACATGTTGATACATGATTCATACAAATATAATTACTATATTTTTTCTGCTCCATTATTTTTCTTAACATACTTGCTACAAATAATAAAATACTAATCTTATTCTATTTTATTTCATTATGAATAAAGAAATTTTGTAAAAAAATTCTTAAATATATTAATCATTCTAACTAACAAATAAAATACTTTTCTCTTAAATATGTCATTGTTAATTACTAATATAACAAATCAAGAAAGTAAAAATCTAAAACGTATGAATAAATTTTAATGTTAATTTAATAGTTTAATAACTTATTAAAAACATTCATTTAGTTTAAAGAATGACAACTGGAATTTTCTAAGATTTATTTTAAAGTGATAAGTGAATATTTAAATATTGTCAAAAATCATTAAACTAACGTGACATCTTATGATTTTACGTCTCAAAATTTATATTATATATAGATATAAATAGATAGATATTACTTCAATGTAAATAGATAGATATATCTTATGATTTTATATATCAGGATTTATATTATATATCGATATAAATAGATAAACATTGCTTCAATGTAAATAGATAGATACATTGAACGGGTCTTTATCTAGTTATAATATATAAATATAAGTGATGATAATGAATCACAAACTTCATAACGGTTAATCTCACATTCAAATTTCAATAAAACAGTCAAAAGCCGAGAGGGAAAGTTGACATGATTTTGAGATTACATTTCATTAATCTTAGGGGAAAAAGTTACATAAAATCAAATATACCAATCGTCTAAATACCAAATTGCATTCAACACTATAACTTTAGACAGCAAGACCGAGCGAACGACTACCTCCGAAAAAATAGCAAGAAAGAACCTCAAGTGCTCAACATGACACAACTCTCAGCGCCTTGAGAGGCAAAATTTGACTTTGACATTTTTCATACAGGAATATTTTGTGCTAATGTACATAAATCACCTAAGAAAAAAAAAAGTAAAACAAAGATGTGAAGCCACCAAATCGACTTCAAATTTAAGCCAAAAAGTGGTCCAGATGCTCGAACCATACCTTCCTCAATTGAGAAGGAATGAGACATGAAAACTGCACCAGTAATTATGGAGTGCTGGGGAAAACGAAGGGTTTTGTGCCTCACCTTAGTGACCCCTGATCATTGGGCTTCATAAACCACGAGGAAAATTACTGACTTGTCCTTCCTCCAGTGTATCCTTGCCATTTATCTTGTACGCTATCCTTATACGCATGACAAGAGATTTCTGAAAAAAAATAGTTGCTAGCGATCAAGTCTCTATGAAGCACTTACACATTTAAAATGTACATAAGGGAAAATCATCACAGAAAGTGTATACCATATACATACTCACAAGTCACAAAGCACAAACAGAGAAAAGGAGGGGGTGGGGAAAGTTTAATCTATGGTTGTCAAAATCCCAGATAATGCCATGAAGTGGCCAACCCCAAAAATCAAATACAAGATAAATCCCTTATGCTACATAATTTCAAAAATAATCAAATATCAAAGACATTATTATTCATCATTAATAATCTAAAGTAAGTCCAGATTATAAACAACAAAGAAAAATGATTTACTGTAACGCCTAATGACAGTTTCACTGCTTGTGCAGTTAACTAAAATATCATTGTTGGCTTTGATGAACAATCTGAAAAGTACTGATCACTCAATAACCCCCAGGCTCAAATCATTAGCAGTTTTGCAGCATGTAATATCAAATATCAAAATAAAGAACAAACTAGCAATTTCACAGCAACATGCCAGTGATCAACATTCTATTTAGAATTTAAATCGTACAAGGACATGGTAGAACACAGATATTACAGCAAAGCAATAATTACAAAGACCATCTACCTTCCCATGCTGGCTATTAGTAATTTTCAAACTTTGGGTTATGGACCCATTTGCGGGAAGAGTATTGTTGCTAGCTGGATCTAAGTGCAATTGAAGAAACTGAAAGTCAAAAAAAATACGTAAGTACTGGATGATGGAAGGTAACAAAGCAGTTCAAAAGATTTTGAAATTCCAACAGAGCAAACAGTAGAACGGCTCACAATTATCAAAAAATATTAAAGAATAGATGTAATTATTTAGCAATCAATAGGTCAGATAACTAACTAGACCAATACAAAGGAAATTATTAAGCTATTGACAGCTACAAACATTTTATCACTAGAATCCATCTATTGAGAGAAACAAACAGCCAGCATGGAACTTCCAAGTTACCATTATAACAATAAAGATCATGATATTGTTAAAAGAAGTAAATTCAAATTATATCTTTATAATTACAATAATAATGATGATCTTAGCACTGCATGCAGAACACTTTATAGCATACTGATTGGCATACCTTAGGAACTGCTGCTTGGAAAACAAAATCTGTATATGTATTGGAGGACAAATTCATAAAAGTGGCCTGGATAACTGTTGTTTGTGGGTTTCCTGGTTGTTTTGAGAAATTCAATGTCAACCTCAAGGAGCTGCTCTCAAATGCCGTTACTGATGGATAAACTGGTCCATTGTTTTCTACTCAAGATAAGAAAGGACAAGGATTCAATATTTTGACTATGTTTCATTCAATGATAATGCCCAAATGCTAAACAAAGTTTACAACCTGTTGGTGGGCTGGGAGCTAAACCATCCAATAAATCCATCATAGGAGCAGCATTTGAAGTTGTTTTTGTAGAAAGTGAAAGAGATGAGAGATCATCCAATGGTGAAACCGGTGCTTTGTTACTCGAATTGGAGGATAAGATGTCTACTGTAGCTGAGCTGCTTTGGGCAGAAGGTGATCCAATAGACAAAAGATCCAAAAGAACATCGTTGCCACTTTTTGAAGCTTGGTCAACAACTAAAAATGCAAATAAAGTCAGGCATGCTACAAATATGTTTCATGGAATTATTCAGTATTCACAATAAGGAAAAATTAAGGTGGCGTTTGGTTCCAAGAGATATTTTCATTTTTGATTTTCATTTTCTAAAAACAGTTTTCATTTTCAGATTTTCAAATATTAGAAAACTTGTTTATAAAAGTGAAAACGTTGAAAATGAAGCCGTTAAAGGATGAAGATGTTTATAAAAGTGAAAATGTTGAAAACGTCAAATCTTTGTTTTCAGTTTTCAGCTGTTTTTGGAAAATATTTTCACTGAAAATGTTTTAAAAAATTACAACAACCGCATTTTCATCTGCATTTTCTATTTTTTATGAAAATGAAAACAGTGAAACCAAACGCCACCTAATAAGTTTGCATGTTTCTTTAACAAATCCAAATGACAACCAACACCAGCACCAAAGCTTTATCCCATTAGGTGGGCTAAGTTACATGGATCAAAAAATGTCATAGGGTTTTATCAAAAACTAAATTTTCAATAAATCCATATGGAAAAAGGATCTTCATAATGGTTTTTCCTATGGATCAAGTGGCTCAACAACTAAAGAAAGCCTCATGAACCAGTACCAATTATCTTGGAGAAAAGCAAAGATGCATAAATAAAGATGGTAATTATTAAATACACAAAATATTTAGTTTTTCAGGCACCATAATAATTTATAAGATACACTACAAATACCAACCAGGTCGTTGTGATGCTGGTGACAGATCAACACCAAGAAGGTCCTGAAATATATCTCCTCCACCAGAAGAGCTAGGTGCAGGAGCATCATCTGAACTTAGATCAAGTAGATCCACAAGAGGAGCCACAGGTTTGGCTACTCCATTTGGAAGATTAAATGAAGGTGCAGTTGGAGTTGAAGCTGCGCCTGGCAGAGACCCAGCCCTCCTACCAATGAAAGTTGCCTCATCCAAAACTGGCATCCTTTCTACGAGTGTAGACCTGCACAATGACAGTTTCTTAAGAAAGTGTGGTACAATTCCATGATCTTGATACAATACAACAAGCATATTAATTAACCTCACCTAATACTTTGATGCTTTGCAATAATCGAATTGAATTCAATAGCTCTCTGCTGCAATTCTAGCTCAAAGTTCCCTTTGAACTGAACAATAATTTCTTTGATCCTCCTATATCCATATTCAAAAGAGAATAGAATTTCCAGGTCAAATATACAAAAATAGAAGAGGAAATAAACTTGCACTGGTTGCACAAGTCTTAGGCATGGGGAATAAGAAGGGAGGACAACCAAGGATTAAAAAAGTTCCCCTGATTTCCATAGGGATCAGATTGCATGGATACAAATTAAACATTTTAAAACTACCTTGAATCTGGTCTGCTGAATTTCTTTCCTACTAGAATATTACATTCTTAATTCCTCTAAAATAAAAAGGCAGGAAAAGAAGAAACAACACTATTAGAATTAAAACCATTCATGAATGTTCACCTAATAGTTTAAACTTTTGGGAGAGTTGGTACTTGATATGGTGTCAAAGCCTCTATGACCAAGTGGTCATCAGTTCAATCCTTTCCACCTCCATTATTCTAAATAAATGTTGAATTTTAGCTCAAAGTAAGGTGGGCCTATGCATTTCCTATACATAAGAGCCAAAAAGGGCCCTTTTGTGAGGGAAACTGCTAGATACAAAACCATTCCCAAGGTATCACCTAACGACTTAAGCTTTTGAGCAAATTGGTTCTTGGCAAACTCTAATTTAAGGTGTGGTGTAATAGATAATAAACCATTTGAAAAACAGATCATACTCTGAACATGAAGGGAAACGTGAAGAGAGCTTTAAAAGTGCAACCAAAGCCATCGCTTTTGTGGTAAGATCTGACACATGGCGTTTTATAGCAATCTCTACGACATCAACTGCATCGGACTCAGTCACCTGGTAAGCATGAAAAAAATTAAGGATAAAAAAATATATTTTTTTTTTAATTATATGCAATGAAAGATCATTTTTTTAGATTTTCCTATGTGCAGCTAATATACAAGCAGACTTAGGCATCAGTTGTTTGTAGTACAATCACTGTTAAATAAAGCTGCAACTCTCACAAAGGAAAAAAAAAGACAATGGGAAGGGGTATAAACCCGTTCCCCTGTATAAAACAATCCAGCTATGCAATAAGAATTAAACTGAAAAAGGCAAGTCACAATCCTAATATCTATGGTTTTATCACCAAGAACATATCATGTCCAGATTTCATTAAATTAGCAAATCACTTGGAGCAGTTTCTTCCAGAGAGTATGTTAAATATACCAATAAAACATGTAAACCAAATCCCATCTTACCTCATTCCAAGTTACAATAATGGAGAATAACAAAAGAGACAATGAGTAAGTAGTACTGAGACCAGGGGATTTTGTTTCTTTCATGGTCATTACCCATCATCCAAATAGGAGACAAAAAAAGAATCATCATAAGAAGGATATTGTTAGAACATCTTTTACTAGAAGCTTTTTGAGACCAATACATAGATCAACTTGTTAAATTATTGCTTGTGGTCAAGTGATATATCATATTCATGCAACTTGAAGCAACAGTTTAGACAAATGTATAAACTTTTCAGGCAGTAGCACTCACTGTTATTGGATCTTCTATGTCAAGCATTCCAACATTATTGACTAACATGTCACCATACTCCCCAATGCACCACACTGTAACTCGAACTAGAGTCTCCTGATGAAAAGTATTAGGTAATATTATATGAAAGGCATCAAAAGCAAATTAACAGTGTGCCTAGATTTTGTCAAAGCAGAAGTGAGCACCTGTTCAGCTGACGTTTGAAATGCTCTGTATAATGCTCTTACTGTATATCCATGAAGCTCAGAAGCATTGCTTATCACAACAATTAAGGCATACCATACTTCATCTTTTACAAAATTTCCAGCCTACTAACATAGAAGAGAGATCAGTACATGCACCCAATATACATATATAAATAAATTGAATAGCTTAATGTGGAGACAGCAAGCACCAAAACAATAATCAAAATAAAAGGACAGCCCAATGCACGAAGCTCCCAGCATTGAGGGGGCCTTGAAAGGTAAGAGGCAGCCACAACTGTGAGCACAGTGGTTATTTCCACAACTAGAACTTGTGACAACCAGGTTATAAGGCAGAAACCTTACTATTGTGTCAAGGCACACCCTCAAAACAATAATCACAATACACCAATGAGCTGATTTTACCAACACGTGGAAGCACCAAATCATAAAATGATAATAGAAGATTGAAAAATATTAATCCTTGGAGCTGATTTTAAGCATCCAAATGATTTCATAGGATGTTGCCTACCAAATGGGAAGCAAATGAATTATCACATCCACACATACAAGGATTTAGCTCCTCTAAAGTGAAGAGTTCACCATAAGAAAAAGTAAAGAATCTTTAACCATAGATAAGAAAATCAATGACTGGTATTATATGCACATGTATAACAAATCATGGATGAGTTAAAATCTACTTTCTTAATTTTCTCATTTATGGTTGAGATGTCTCACTTTTTCCTCTATAGTGACTCACTTTTCACTTTAGAGGAATTAAATCCACATATAAACACACATCACTGATCGTGAATACCCTAAAAAGCTAGCATGCTTTGGGATTTTCGCCTTGAAGATTTTAATTCACTACAAAAGCTTGTCTCTTATATTTATACCTCAGACAGAACCTTGAGCATCTGATCAATGTACCAGATCTTCTCTGGGGAATACCTGCAGCATTAATAAATAAATGTTAGTCAACGAAATATATTTAGTTGTGCAATTTAAAGAAAATATCTACTTATTAGTAAATCGACAAGGGGTAACAAAGATAAGGACCAATGTAAAATGGGCCAAATGGATTCTTTTTCAGTTTACTAAAGAGGGGGGGAGAGAAAACAGAAATGTCCAAATGCAATGATTGCATGACCAACATTTTTTTTTTTTTGCAGGGGAAAAAAATGTTCACTATCACTAGAAACAGTTTATACTTCTAAAAGAACTAATGATAACAAAGTTTGTTCATGTGACAAATCAAACGTCTTATATCGATGGAATATTATAAGTGCTCCAGATATTATTGGATACTGAAAAAAAAATGAGATGAAGTCCATATAGTTGATATCCTTCTCTCCTTGCACAAAAAAAAAAAACAAATGAAGTATACTGAAAAAGGAATGTCAATCAGAATCTTATGACTCACTTTGCTACAATGGAGCAAATTTTGGCAGTAAGGTCCCCTCTGAAATCAAGGTCACTGACTTCGAGATAATCTATAAGCTCTTTTGCCAAGGGCTTCACATTAGTCTCATTCACCAAAACATAAACTAGTGCAAGGGCTCTTTTCCGAATCGAAGCATCCGAATCCTGAAGTTAAGAGTCAAATGATCAACTCCTTAGATTGTAACTAAAACAAAGCTCATCTTTGTCACTAAATGAGGGAAGACAAATCAAATACCTTCACACATTCTATAATTGTTGCCCGGTGCCTCTGTACTGCCTGAGCATCAGCAGTTACAGCCTTCATTAGCATGTTTAATGCCACATATCTAAAGGTAGAAGATAGAATAGTAAGATTCACCTCAATAATTAAATTCAAAAGGAAAAGAAAAACAGAGGGATGGAATGAATATAGAGCTCAAAGACCACTAAATGCAATATTAATCAATAAGCCTTTTTAACGTGCAAAATTAGAGAAATTGAATGGGCACACAATTTCATCTTTTATAGTAATATAGAAGTTAGAGGTGCCTTTTCTGTCAACAGCCAAAGCCACAATATTAGTTACAGCATGGCATATATTTCTCAAACAGTCAATATTACAAACACGGTGATTTTGACCAAAATAATGATTTTATAGACATTGTTGTCATTCATCCAAGACTCTCTCACTCACTCACACAGACAAACACTTGCACATTCAGTAAGCAATTCACCTATAGAAAGGCATAACAAGAAGTGGGAAACATATCATAATGATTAATGATCAGTAATAGACAAATGGAATCATTTCTATACTAGTTAAAAATAATTTCTATACTAGTTAAAAATAAAATCCTAGATGTTCCTTTTCAAGTTATAAGCTTACAAGGACTAACATTAAAAAGTGATTACTCTCTTCATATTCAATTACATCAGTCAAAATACTGATTTGCAGGCATCTGACAAAATCTGGATACTCAGACACTGAAAATAGACAGATCCAGGTCGCTTGCCACGAGTCTTATAGTTGTAAGTTGGAGCATAACAGGAGAATGTTTAAAGGGGTCAAGAGATCAGTCCTACTAATCAAGAGCACTTCCTGGATTCTTGTATCAATTTATTGGTCTGTAATGAAACATTATTCCCTAGTTGGAGGAGACATCTTAGACCTCTTACAGTGCTTAATTTTTTGTGTTTCTTTTGGCTTTAATAGTGGAACTTTGCAATGTGAACACTCAATGTGCTGGTGTTAGTACGTCTTAATCAAAACTTTCAGTTACTTATGAAAGAGAAGCAATGACTAGGAAATAAACCTGATATTGTTGTCACGGTTTGACAAGAATCTTCCCAGGATATTAATGGCAAGTACACGTAAGCCACCATTATCTTCAATGCTCATTATTGTTTGAACGCATTCATATAAAATAGCATTTCCTGCAACTTTATTTGACTCGGTCTTCGTAGCCACCTAAATCAGGCAGCAAGTGTACACATTATCAGTCTTAAATTTCTGAAGAGATGACCACCAACAATAAGCAATAGTAGATTAAAATTCATTTACCAACATAACAGATTTGGTAAACAGCAAACAAAACTTAAGAATATCGAAACGAATGTTCTAACTCTTGATTAAGGATGTCTCTTTGCCCCTAAATTTGTAGTTTTGTAGGACAGGAGTTCATGGTTTCTCTTTGGAACTGTGCTTATGGACTTATGGTAGTTACAAGGGAGTTTCTATTTGCTATTTTAGATGTGCAGAAACAGTAGGAAGCCATGCTGCAATTCTTGATTTTTTCTTGTGCTTTGATGTGTCTGGTTTTTTCTATTTGGAGAATATTGTATCCTACCCCTAGTTATACTTCTCTTTGATCTAATAAAAAATTTCTTCTATAAAAGAAATTTCTCTCAAGTAAAAGTTTCAATCTTTCTTAGAATGTCCATATCAATTTGTGTTTGTACTAAGGTTTTCCTTAATCAAATTCAAATCACAATTTATGTATGCATGGAGCCATACATATATTTTGAATAACCCAAGCATCACAGCATGAACACTATATAATAATATAATACCATAAAGTTCTCCATAAGCACACAACTGACCTGGGCAAGTATGTCATTCATGGAGTCGCTAGCATCAGCATTGCCTTCACCCAACACTCGCAAAAGTTTAAGCAATCTGATGTGAAGAAATGGGTCTGTGATACCAGCAATATCATACTCTGGTGAGTATGGACTATTGGCTAGATCCTTAAGAGTTCTAACCAAACCATCTGTGCATTTCTGTAATAATTGTTCACAAAATGTTTTGTTACAACAAAAGCTGTCCAAAATCATGGCTCAATTTGCAGAGTTCTTCATAAAAAAAATGCAGTCAGAGGTTAACTTTTACACCACAAAGTTGCATGTATGAACCTTGTTCTTATCCCTTATTCCCTTAACAGTTCACATGTTAAGTATTTACTATTTATACAATAGACTTACTTGCAAATAACTAACACATAGTGCTGTGACCTTAAAACTGTGATATTTTTTTGAAAGCTTGAGTTTACAAACCCTGTAATAGTAGCTCATGAGAAATGCTCAAACCCTAAAAAAATTAAACTAAAGCATTTCAAATATTGCAAGGCAGTTTCAAATTAATATACTCTACAAATCCCATACTACAGAATATAATTTCATTAAATTACTTGTAAGTTGTAAAATTGTCAAGAATTAAAACCAAGAATTCATGGACATTTTAACCCACAAGTCACAAATACCAAGAAGAATCCACATATATATGGATAGTTTGATTTGCAGCACAAAATATCTGTCATGCTAAGTCCTAAGTTTACTTCAAATCTTCAATCAATATCCAAAGTGAGTTCTAGGAAAATACACTATGTCTACGTGATCAATAATATAATTTATGAGATGAAAAACTACCTTCCTAATATGTTCAAGAGCTTCAGGGCTAATATTACACAGATCTGTACAAAGCTGAACCCCAGTGATCAAAACCCCATGATGCTTCTCCCTGAGTAAGGAGGTAGCAGGATTGATAAAATTTTCTGCCAAGTCTGGAACTTTCTTTATGATCCTTATAGAGCATAATGCTGCCTATATAACAGTGAGCACAGTTAATTTATGAGAATAAATAATGATTAGTCATCATTCATGCAGTTAAATGGGAACAGCTTTTTTAATAACTGAAACATTAAATTACATTGCATGCTAAGAACTTGGGAGGGTGTTAATAGACAGACGTCCACTATATGTAAGAATTTAAATGTTTCAGAAGAGATAAAATCTATGATGCAATAATACATGAAGTACAATGAAAGTCACCTTCTTCCGAATATTTGGATCTCGAAATTGCAGCAATCTCTCAACCTCTGGTGCAAGATCACGAGCCATTTCTGCTGAACAAATGTTTCCTAAAGCACAAAGAGCAAGTCCCACTATATACTGATTTATGTGATTAAGATCTCTGTGATTCAGTTAAGGCTCAACTATAACTCATTGTTAATATTTTTTCCCTCATTTTGTTTCAGCCAGCAGAAGATGAAAATAACACATTTTTAAAATGCAATGTAAAAATCAGGGAATATAAAAAAATAAACAGAACTTTGATTAAAAACTGGATACTGTTTCAAGGAATTGGTGACCAACATTAGAACTTCTTGTCTTTCATCAAGAAGCAACATGAGGCCAAGATAACCTATTCTTTTCTCTGGAAATCCAGGAGAAGCTATCAACTTGAGGCATTCCATTTGACCAAAATGTGTGGGGTAACCAAGCATGTGGATGAACATTAGCTTAGCCAGGTTCCGATGCCTATAGTCATTATCATTTTCGTTTATTGCAGCACGAATGGCAGCACATTCTTTTCTTACAACAGCTCGTTCTTCTGCTGCCGTCTTGCAAGCACGTATGGCCCGAATCATGTCCCTACAAGTTGGGATATGAACCAGATAAGTAAAAGATATTGATTATAATTAAACCCAAACAGAAATTAAATATTGAACTAGTATCATCTTTGCAACTTGCAAGAAACCTTGAAAAATTAAGTGTATTTGATTTTGCAAACCACGGGAATTTTGAAATAAAAAGTCAATCACAAATACACAAAAGAAAAACACACAGCTGCAAGAATACACAACAAATCCTGTTTTTTTGTCAACAACAGTAAAGTAGGATTGTAATTCCAAATCTTTTACGCAATGTTTTATCTCAATGAGGCAAAATTAGTGTAGAAGGGGAGGGCAGGAGATTCTCTCACTATTAACAAAGCAAATTGATACAAGACTAGAGTGCTTAAGGCATAGCATATTGCCCCCTCCCAAAATCAGCTATTTGTGTAAGAAAATGCTTCAAGTTGATTAGGAGACTCTAGACTGGCCACAAATTGCAAACAGGATGCTAACTTGCAAATTTCATTGATTCACGAGGGGAATAACGAAAAAAAAAAAATATCAGCATGAACAACCTACATGACCATTGACGTCAGATTCAAATCCATTATCGATCCGGTAGGTCGCGGTACTTAATAGGGATAGCGTCAGTGACATTCTGTGGATGAGGGAGACAAATAAACTAACAAAGATCTATCACTCAGTCGCTTACAATGTTGGAACTGCATGTCTCTATGCTCAAGACTTAATCCTAACAATATACAGAATACGTATTGTTAATGAATTGTTCCAACGCTTCTACGAATACATTAATTAACCTCTGAAGACGTGCAATATTTATTTAAGTTTGGCGCTGGAATCTAGAGTTCAATTTCTACATCCGATTCAAATATTACGAGAAAGCCTCAACCAGCTAAGCACAACAAAATACAGAAGCCAAACGAATTGTTAACGTATGTCACTAATTTCAGCTAAAAGAAAAACACAAAATCGCGAACGTACAACTAAAAAGAGCAACAAATTCAATTAAAATAAAAATGCGGAAATAATTTAAGATTCTCCGAAACACAAAGCCCTACTCAGCTACAAAACCAGCACGAAGAAGAACAAGCATTCAAACGCATTGTACATGATGCGAGAGTGTGCGCGTGCGTGCACTCGATGTTGATCCAATTCGCGAAGAAGCGAAGAAGAGAAGGATTTAATTGCTAACCTCAAACGCGTTCCTGAAGAAAACGGGTTCATGATTGACGACGATTGTGTACGGCAAGAAGCTCAAATCGGATCCAATTGCGAGGAGAATAAATCGGAGGCGGAGATCAATCGGAGATCCGAATCGGAGAAACGAAGAGAGATTCGGATCTGATGCGAAGCGAGCGAGTGTTTGCGTTGTGTTGTGGGGTGTGTGCGTGCGAGTCTGTGAATTTTCTTTCAGAGGAAACAAAACAACTCAACACCACCGCACCTTTTCTCTCTTCCACTTTGCAACGATTTTACAATTTTAACGTTTCTGTCACTGGAATTTCTGAAATGAAAAAATAAATTAATTAAAAATTATGAATAATTAAAAATGCCAACTAAGGACACTTTCGTAAATCTATGCTGCTTTTAGTAAAAATTATAACTAAAAAAAATGTTTCCCATTAATCTTCTCAAGAAAGATGTTACTTGAGTATTAATTTAATTATGTTGAACAAGACTCTGTAAGAGTCAGAAACTTGTAATTAAATAAAATAATAATAATTTTCAGTAATGTGTGCATTTTCAATTTATAAACCGACTGTTAGAAATATACAAAAAAGACCAACTGTTAGAAAAGAGGGGTACCTGGTACACGTACACCTGCATCCATTTGGGTCATTTATATGTTATAAAATATAAAATTTATAATTCATAATCAATTAAAAAAACCAGTTACAAAATATTACAAACGCAAAATCTATTATTACCAACCAGAGTTAGTTAGATCTAGCAAAAGAAGTCAATCCCACACATCATGGTCAACATGATAGTGCTTGTAATTAGTGTTCAATTGTATCTCAGATATTATCGTTTTCAAAGAAATATACCTATTAAGCTATAAAAAAAAAAAATATATATATATATATATATATATGCACCTATGAAAAAAGAAAAAGACTCAAGACTTATATTTAATTAATATAAAATAATTAATATAAGTATTCTTAAAACTATTCTAAGGTTCTATAAAAAAAAAAAAAAAAAAACTATTCTAAGGTAAAATAGGCCTCATTAACCATGCAGTGTCCATAATATAGTTTGTTTACCTTTTTTTGAGTATTTATTTTATTAAAAAATTTGAGCATTTTTAACCTAACAAATTCAAGTTATTATTTTTTTGAATAAAATATCGTGTGCTCCAATTTGTGCAAAAACACCCATGGGCCAAGTTGTTCCAATTTAGAATCAGATCCATCTCCTTAAAAAGGTCTTGGAACCTAGAGCCCAAAAGCTAGGAGGATGTATTAACCCAATCCACATCCATGCTCTTAAGTTTTTACCCCTCTTATTCTAGTTGATGAATATAGTGTCACAACAATTCAAATTTGAGACTTTCTTTCTATTTGATTTCACCTTACTCTTCTTGTTGGAATATCCATCCATAAAATTTGTTTAATAGGTTAGATGATTTTATTATTATTAAATGAGTCATTAGTTGATTAGATGTTTTTAACATTTTTCAAGTCCTTAAATAAATCAATGGCTTTTGACTATAAGATACCTTACTTTCATAAGAACAAGAATAATGATTTGTTTTTATCCTATTTGAATTTAAAATTTATATAGTTCATCTACTTGACACCCCTATTGAAATGGGAGATCCTCCAAAGCCATTCTTACTATGAATAGTAACTACTATGGAAATATTATTATGTGCATGTTTAATTTAACATATTTTAAAGAGGTCATTGCTTATTTTTATGTATAATTTTCAAAATTATATATATATATATATATATATATATATATTAAAAGCATTTCACAAGCGTGCACTACTTATCATGTTTTCTGTATCCCCTTTTATAAGTCGGCGATTGGACCAAGTAAATGATTAGTAGATATATGCAGATAAAATAAAAATAATCCCACGACAGCAAAATTGGAATATAAAACGCGCATTTACTTCATATACTAATTTATCGATTTTGAAAAAATTATATTCAGAAAAGTCAACTATAAATATAAAAATTATCATATCCAACGGTTAAGTAGTATAACTCATATCCAGTAAATATAAATATATGTAACTAAAAATATTACTTCCTCCGTCCCATTTTAATTACATTTTAAAATTTTTACATAAAGATTAAAAAGAAAAAAAATACATTTTTTGAATTAATTTATTAAAATAATCATTTTTTAAAAATAAATGCATAAGGATAAATTAAAAAAATAATAATAAATATTTTCTTAAAAAGTGATAAAATCATTTATTTTGAGACATTTCTTAACCTATAAAACTATAGATAAATTGGGACGGAGGAGTTGATAATTAATTTTGAATATCACTCCTCTACATTATTTTTTTTTTGGATTCAACAAAAAGAAAAATATACACGTATCCTCTAATCTAGCCACTCGGAGTATCAAGTACTATTATTTTTGAATAATTTAATACAGAGTGAAAATCATAAGAATTTAATAATGCAAAATGTCATAATGTCAGTCACATGCAGTGGCTAGTGGGGGCTCCCAACATGTCATGTCATCCACATCCACTTGTGAGAAAATTCAGATTTGACACAATCCGGTGGTCACTCGCCTTATCAGCTTCCACCTTCAATTATTATTTATATTATTATTACCCTCAAATCTCTATTACCACCTTCAATTCTCTCCATTCATGTCACCACTATTAATATCTTCTATCACCTTCACGTGTACTACATTGAGAAATTCAATTCAATTCAGCAGTATGTTCAGGATGTAGTGTTAGGTCCATTTGTTGGAATTGTTTGTATTTGGAATTTGGAAGAACTGCAAAATGGTAGTAATTGAAGCAATATTGATCCAATCAAACAGAGCTTTGACATGCTACACTAGGTAGAGTTTTTCTATGTCTAGAATCATGACAATCATGAAATGTTTGTATGGTACCCACATAACAAGTACAAAGTAAAGTTATCTAACGGTGTTTATACTTCTAGAACAAGAAAAACTCTTAAATGTGTCAGAACTTTTCAGTGGAACAAGGACAAAAGGAGTGGAGTATATATATAATATATCTTATATTTTATGGCAGAGAACTTCTGCTGTAAATTAAACATCATCACAAGAAGAAAATAGCATGCCAAAATTTCTTGATATTACCCTCAAATATGGCCAGAGTGACCTACAATTTGGCAAAACTGATTGAACAATTAATATTCTGATGACCAGCTTCTCCTCCTTATAAGGATCACACTGTTAAAAAGAAATCATTAATTATACTTCCTGTACTTGAGACTTCATCCTCCCCTCTCTAATTAAAGCTGGATTGGGGATTCATTACTCCTAGTCCTTGTGATTGTATATACTTAGTACTTGTTGATATGACCCTTAGAACTGATTCGAGGTCGAATATAGTGATGATCATAGAGAGATTGACCATAATCCACAGGCTTGATAACTACACTTTCCTGCTTCTCATCCTGCTCTTGCACTGCCCCAAATACTATCTCATTGGTTTTCTCATGGCTTTGCTCATAGTAAGTGTGAGGGATTGATGAATGATATTGATGGCGATGATGATATTTTAGTTGTTGTGGTTGCTGCTGCTGCTGCTGTTGATGCTTTAGCTGTTGTTGCTGCTGAAGATCTCCTTCCCATCCGCTATAGAATGCACGGCTTTGCAGAAGTTGTTGCATCTTTTCTGCATCCTTGGACATGAAAGCATACGTTTTCCGTGGTGTTGGGGTTCTCGGGTCAATAGAAGGAGGCTCATCTTCATCTGGAATCACAAAACTTTCTTGCACAGGCCAAACACTTACTTGCTTCTGAGTTTGCTGGAACAGTGGTTGGCTTTGAAATTCATAGCTCTGTGGTTTTTTTCTGAAACCGGGAAATAACGCTCCCATTATTTCCACTACAGATGTCCCAGCATTGGTAAGAAGCTTCCCAATGGATCCAAAGAAACTTTCTTCTTGCTTGTCTGATTCATCTTCCGATGGAATTAAAGGAGGCCTGACAGACTTCAAGGGCTTTTGATATGGACTTGGTGAAAGACTAGACATTGCTGCACCTTCAACCTACAAAAGCAGGAGAAGAATAAATACACTCATGTTTTCTCATATATACACATAACTAACTATTTTAGCAACGTTAGATTATGCAGTTTTAGAGAAAAAAGGACAAGATTAAACTCAGGCTATAGTATATAGCATATTGGTAATGCTGAGTTTTAAAAAAATGGTATGTTGAAAACTATAAACTACAGCATAACATGAAATGAGAGATATATTGAAAAGTTGAGAGCAGCAGTATTGCCCAAAACAACTCCAGATATCTACTGCTCCTAAATTAATTGAAGTTCTTTCAATGGATAATCAATTTATGAACGACCAATTTCTTTATAATTAATATATCTGATTTACTATAATGCATCTGAAGTCAGAAGACAATACTAGGCACTCACATATGGAGATGCTACAATTGTACCAAGTCTACGCTGTAATAATGCAAGCATATAGCCAAAGAAGCCAGCCCCAACAAGCATTGCAATTCCTGCAAATTGACAGCAACCAATCTTAGTTTTTATTTAAAAGGTTTTCTAGAGAAAGACTCTGAATTGATTTAGTTTACCAAGTGGAAATCCACTTTCGTATTGATAAGCACAATCGTCAAAGTGTAGTTGGATCTCCCTGATGGCTTGGTTCCCTCTGTCTATGACAAGTAGAGAACAACTGCTTCCAACATAAACCACATCAAAATCATCAGAAAATTTAGCTTCTTCACTTGGACCGTCAACATGACCGCCTCCTCGGCTCCATTTTCCTCCAGCAATTGTTGTGACCCCTGAAAACAGAAACCTCAACTCAATTAAAAGCTCCCACCTATGATTCTAATGTGAGAAGTAGACAGGGTATAACATAGTGTCCACCTGAATCACTAATCTTCCTAATTGCCATGTTAACTATATCTGCAACATAGATATTTCCTTGGTTATCAACCGTTAACCCTTTGGGGTGATTCATCCTAGCTTCCCTAAGCCTTCCATCAACATGTCCAGAATATCCTTCAGCAGATCCTGCCACCAGCTTTGGTCTGCTATCTGAAAAATTGCAATGCACATGCTATTCTTTAAGTAAAGAAAATATAGCATTAAAAAGAGAAGCTGGACAGGCGCAACAAGTCCAAGCAGTATAAAAATTACATTACAGAAATGTGACACATCTTCATCAATCTCATAAGCAAGAACTGGAGTGACATGATATCATGCTTAGCACATTGATTCAATCATTCGTGATTCCACAGTGCAAAAAGTTGATGAGCAGGGGGAATGTGGAATAAAAAAAATGGCAGTTGTCATCTATAACAAGAACTACATGACATGACAACTATTTGCTTCAGTCTCTGACAGTAACAAACTTCAATATCAACTACCCAAGAAAAAAAAAAAAAAAAAAGCTGCAACCTAGCAAATGACTGGTCTAAAAAGCATTGCAATTTGACTTTTGCAAGAAATACTAAGTTGAATGCTGTGGTGGTGAGGTAGGAAGCATAATAAGAGAACACAAAGTAGAGTAGCTCATAATTTTCAAAGTCAGAGCAAGTCCAAAATTCCAAGAAAACCTTAGCCCATGGTGACACAATGAAGAGATCAAAAAGTCTAGCAAACTAGTCATGCTGAATTTACAAAATTAAATAATAAATAGATTGAATATGGAAAATAACTCAGATCACAAACTTAATCTACCATTGAACCAAAAAGGCACACTTACACAAAGAAAGTGATGACGAAATCCTATAAATGTTACTATTAACCGAATCCAGAATGAGAAGCTCCCCATTAGGCAACACCTCAACTGCATGAGGCTCAATTCCAAGCTTGCTTCCATCAAACACAGTCTCCACACTGTACCCACTCTCGAACTTCACCATCGACTTCACACCAATCGCTGCAACATTTCAATTCCACATAACCAAAAACTAATTCAACTTTATTTTTAAACAAAAAAGAAGAAGAAAAATGCAAATATACATTACCAGTTTTGGTGGGTGCTTTGAGTGACCACACCCACTTGGTGAATGCAGGCACGGCATTTGAGATAAACCCACTAACAATCTCTGCAAAAAGATACAAACTGTTAACAAAAGAGCTTCAATGAGTGAAATTGAAGTGAAAGCAGAAAATGGGGTACTCACTGGCGGGTAAAGTAGTGGAAGGTGCAGCTGAGGCATTGCAAATTAGAAGCAAAAGTGTCAAACTCAGCGCAAAATGGAGCTTGGCCATTGATCCTGGAGCTGAGAAAGGATGAAAACCCTAAAACATTGAGCTGAAAGAAATGGTCCAAATGGAGTGTTAGCAGAAACCAAAACAGTGGGTATTGAGAGTGTTGAGTGTGGTGTGGACACGAAGTAGTAAATTGGAAAGGAAAAAAAGGAGAAGGGGAAAGGCAAAAGAGACAACAAAAAGAAACGGAAAAAGCAAATGGGGCCATACCAAGACTCATACTCATACTTAGTTACTCTAACAGTAATGGAGAGAGAATCATGAACCGCCATTATTGTCTACCTTCATTTCTCATACTTCTTGTATCGTATGAGTAGTAGTAAGTCCTAATCATAAAGTTTAACTCTTACAGTGTATTGACTAATTAAAAATTGTACAAGACTTAACACAATTTCATAGTTATTTATGATTAAATTAATTCGAAAAATATGCATCTATGATCTGCGATAGGTCACAATGTTACGAATGAAATTAATATTTAATCTAATGATCTGGTCTTATAAATAATTTTGTTAAAACTAATTTAATCTTCCCTTAAAATCAACAAAACCTTTTTTTTTTGTACTGAAAACCAACAAAACCTTGTGTCATTGTGGTAACAAGTAGTGAGTGGTTCACGTTGATAATGTCAATATTGCATTAATTAATCGACTGTGGTTTCTTGTTGGTCTATTAAATGATTTGTAGTTTGAACTACCATATGTATATTGAAAATAAAATTTTCTCAAATCATTATGGTTTTTTTATTCATGAAGTAGAAGATCTTATTAATTAGTACGACTTGCATGAAAATATTAACATCTTTTGAAAAATAAAAATAGTAATAATAGTAAAAATATTTGTGAAGAAATCAAAATCATTTTCTCTATAAGAATTTAAACAAATCCAAGTACTAGTATACCATAATAAAGTGGCACAATACATCTTTCTTAAGTTGTAGAAACTGAGACCATGAATTTACTATGCTGCACATACGACATGCTTCTTTCCAGTAAAATAAATTTATTGCTACAATACTCTTTAATATGTCAAAATAGATAATGGACCCCCTCTCCTACGTACCCACACACAAGAAAGAAAGAAAGAAAGAAAAAACACAGATGATAGCTCACATATGAGTGTTGATGCCCTCACTATAATAGGCATTAATTCTTTTTCTTCATATAATATCTTATAACAATTTGTATCATTATAGCTATACCCTCTTTTCATAAATGAATTGTTTTGTGGTCCAAACCAGCATGGAGCAACGAATGAAGAACAGGAGGTTTCAATTTCATGACAACCCATCTTTACTTTTCCTTCTGTTTTCTTTTGCCTTGACTAGTACTCTAGTAGTGATGACTCAAGAATCTCACACAAAGGCATATGAATGATTAGTGTTATGATGCATTTGTAGAATCACCAAGAATTAGTTATTACCATAAAAATTCCACTACTCCATCTTTTTTTTTTCTGGTTGGTGGTGCAATCAGCAATACAATAATTTAATTAATGATCATGGGGACAGATCTATTAACCACAAACCATGATCATGATTGTTTTCAAGACCAAGCTGTATTAGCCAATAATTTTGGCTATGTATATATATAGCTGGCAATTATGTCATGCCACGTGATGAGACTGTTGTGTAGCATTCCTATTGCCAATTCAAGTGATGCTTGAATTCACAAAGATCAGATTCAACATTTTACACTATATAATAATAATAATATAATAGTATTATATAATATAATTAATGCCCCCAAAAGGAGAAAGCAAATAATGACACTATGAGAGGTGAAGACAAATGTGGCCAATTTTGTATTCCTTCCCAAGCCAAACAACAAAATTACAAAGCAGTCTCCTTCTTGATCCTTTCTCTTTTCCTAATGCAGTATCAATAAATTAAACAGAGATGTGTCATACTGAACTAGCTGGTTGACAAAAAAAGAAACTTGTTAACATGTTTATGCAATTGGTTAGTTGCTGCAGTGACTATATATCTTTGTTTTGTCTTTTTTTACGTAATAACATTAAATCATGAGCACCTATTTACATATATGCACAATTTTATCACAGTCCGATCCCATGCTGTTAGAAACAATGAAAAATAAATGACATGAAAATATTAGGCTGTAAATTACAGGAAATCAACTACGTGCTACCTCAACTAGCCCCCATGCGTGCGTATTGAATAGATTTTTAGTACAAACTACTAATCATGAATTATAATAGATATGCAGATGTATTAAATATTTAGAGAATAATTTTTTTGTGTATAATGATTTTGTATGAATCAAACCGAATTTTCTCTAACGAAGATACATGTGATTTATGAAAAAAAAAAAAATTATAAACGGGTATGAGTATCCAATACTAATGTACATTGAATTCAATTTTTAATATAAATACTCCATCACTTTATTATGAATCTATGACTAAACACAATTAGGTATATACTGCTAAGAGGTGTTCGATTGCGATATATAGATTCGTCTTATTGTGTGGTGTCCTTTTGTCAACTGTGATGACTATTCCCAACAAACTACTGGACACTTTTTGTGATTCCCTATACCTAGCTTGGATTTCAACAATGTGATGATACACATAGACATAGGATTGATTATTGGGTTAATGGTAACTGCTGACGCCTAGGAATAATATATGGAGTGCAATATGTTGATATTACAAACTACAGTATATTTATGCAAAAGTTATGATAATTCTTTATTTATAAAAATTATCCACAAAAAAAATTATGATTATCTAACCCGTATAAGATAATTTTATGCAAACAAATGCTTTAAAAGTATATGTTAAGAACTAAGAAGTAATAATATTGAGGGAGTAGATCTTCTCAGGTAAGATTTTCACTTAAACTTTCTTATGTTAAAATTTCAACCATCAAAATTTCATGTTTACATGTTTTTATTATTTAAATTTCTTTCTCTTACTTTGAATCAAAGATTATGATTTCACATATACCATAATATCACATGGATCCATTTTCTTTTTCTTTTTTTTATCATTTTTAAACGTGCTTTCATACAGTAGTAACTTTTAATAAATAAAAAAAATTCAACAAATGCTCTTGAGACATTGTTGCACTAGTTAGTAATAAAGTCCTTGTTTTATTTTTATTTTTTTATAATTTTTACAAGATGACAATATAAAAATATAAAATGAAATAATTAATGCGGTATAAAAAAAATGTTGTCTAAATAATATAATATTATTAACATACTACTATTTAGTATGGTGCGTGTCTTGAGCAAGTTGTATTGGAACACAGCTAATTCATCCCTAGCAGTAGACAGCAGCAGAGGCCAAAACAGCTGAAAATTCTTTGCCTGCCACCCACAGGCCAAAGGGTTGGTAAATGGTAACCATCACCCTTTAATTTAAAAAAAAAAAATGATGTTATTTTACACACGAGAAGAACACTAGAACAGTAAGTAGTGACTGGTGAGTGCTTATTAATCTTATAACACATCTCTGTATACAAAAAGGAGAAAAATATGGAATAAGATAAATTTAATTTTTTTAAAATGTATTATAGAAATAGCATTACTCCAAGAAGAATAAAACAAGACTGTGCTTATTCCCTGCAGAGAGTAAAACAAGACTCTGATGGTGCCACCAACCAACCCAAAGCGGAATATCTTGTGTTCATTATTTTTCATAATTTTACGCGAAATCTGTGGTTGTTCTTTCTTCTTTTTTATAAGTATTCATAAATTTTGATAGACCCCAAAGCAGACAGACAACAATTTTAGTATTTAGATCCATTAGTTGCCTACCGCCACCATGTACATACTGTTGGATTATTTGGACAATTTTAGTTAGTGATAGGTAAGTAAGCTCATATTTTTGGATTTTAGGTAATCGAATGATTGTTTTTTAATTTACTTTGATTATATATTAATTTCACTTGTGATGCATGATATAACGTAATTTTACGTTACACAAATACATTTTTCTTCTTCTTGGCCTTTTTGGTGATGGTGTTGCTTGCTTTAAATATTCTGAAATACTTGCATCCTATCCTATCCTGTATCCACCCAAGACTTGGCTCTATCAACAAACAATGGCCATGCATGCTAACCGCCCATGTCTTTCTTTAACTTTAACATATATAGCATTATTCATTCATTCATATTAATAATAAGTGCAAAGTGCAATGACATGCCAAATGCTCCGCGGATTCTGTCTCTGCATAACAAAGGTACAGTCATACACCAACGCAACATTTATTCATTTTCATTTCACATCACCCTCTATCTATCACGATATGTCTCCTAACATCCTTGTCATAATTACTTTTAAAATTGAGAAGAAGAAAAAATAAAGTGAAAGTATAATGTCATAATTTTTTATTGGTTGAGAATATGTATAAGTTTTTATATTAACAGCATAGCCATAAAACTCTTGCAATATACTGCTGAAGCCTGAAAAATATGCGAATGTTCAAGTTCAACAAAGCTTTGATATTATGTCATGCTTTTAGCTACACACCATGTCTGTATTTGCACTAATTATTGTTCGAAAATCAAAGCATCAGCTACTCATATTGAATTCGTCGAAAAAGAAAGAGTTTAATGGGCTTGACTTGACATTGAATTATGGGCTGTACTGGCTTTTTTTCCTATTATTTTTGAAGTATATATAACATTGCCTATTAGTCAAAATTGGGAAATAACAAGACAAATAAACAAGTTGGTCATCCTCCACACAAAAAAAATGCTTAGTATTCGGACGGATATCCATATTCCACAAACGTTTATAAATTCCATAGGTGCACATGCGCTGAGAAAGTCCAACCCACTCATTACTACGTTTATTACTGGGAATATCGAACATCACGTCAACACCTTTAATTTATCTTTATCTCTCTTGCTATTATATTCATTATCGATCATCCAAGAATCATTTTCCTATGGTATTTCTTTTATTTGGTCACAGTCACGGATTACCCATTAGGCTGAAGCAAGATATATCTCAAACCAGATCGCTATTATGTATAGTGAAGAAAAACAGTGTAACTGTACAAGCTATTGTTGCCTTGCCCCCATGTTCAATGCAAACAACTAGTATATGTTCTACAGTTCTAGGCACAACTACAGCCTCTAGCTAGGTGGCACCAGTAAATACAACAATTGATGCAACCATGTACTACGTGAGAAGAATTGTCAGCTCATTCATGAACCGCATTAAAAAACAAGCCATGAAAAACCGGTTCAGGTGCAAAGAATCCTATCTGCAACAACAACAAGGTCCCACCATGTATGTCAACATTCCCTGAGAAAGCACAAGGAACCAATAATAACTCAAACCGTGCTCTCAAAAGAAACTTGGAATTGTGCTAGATGCTGCCTTGGCTTTGGCTTAGAAGAAGCACCAAGGCCTTGAAGCAACTTCATGACATCAGCAGCATCATCAAGATAATATTTGGCCTTGCTAGGTTTCTGACCTACAGTGCAGGCAAAGATCTCTGGAACTACTGGCAATGATGGACATGAAACTGTCCTTAGTATGCTCTCAAACATGTCTTCATCAGAAATGTCATCTCCAATGCACATAACAAAATCTGGTGGATTACCATCATTAACCATAGTGGAAAGAACCTTTTCAGCCACCAAGCCCTTGTGTAATCCCTGCAGAGAATAAAGGAAGACTCTGATAAGTCCAATTGAGCCTGGAGTGAATATAGATAGAGGAAGATGACAAAGGAGGAATTGAAAGAACTTTACTACCTGTGGCTTGACTTCAACAATGTGCTGGCCCCTGATAACAACTGCAGGTTCATTAGCAAGGACACTTTCCAGATGATTTAACAATTCTTTGGCCTGGCAAGAGCCAAAATCAGGGTCTGCGTCTTGATGATGCCACACCAAAGCACTATCCTTAGGTTCAATATTGGATCCATCAGTTGCCTCCGTATACAACTGCATGACAGGTTCCACAATCTTCTTCCAATCAAGATCAGGAGACAAGGGACTGGTTTCCCATCCAGAATCTCTACTCCACCTGCAACCACAAAATGAAGAGCCACACTTTTATTTTTTGTTTTGGAAGGAAGAAAATATGAAAAGGGTATGGAGCCCAAATCTTTCTAACACTTAAATACACACCTTAGATAGTATCCATGTTCAGCTGCAAGTCCAATCATTTTGCATGAAGTAAACCAATCACTTAAAGAATCTCTTCCCCTCCCACTAACAATGAACACAGTATTTTTAGGATCGTTACACATATCATTTAGCACGGATATGACTTCATGGCTGGGGGTCTTATTTATAGAAGATTTTGATACGATAGTACCATCATAATCAAGAAATATGGCTCTTCTACCGGTTCTTTTGTATGCTGAAACAATGTGATCAACAGACAATCTTCTAAAACCATGAGAAAGAGAAACAACTCTAAACCCTAGGCCCAAACCCATTCCCCAGCATTTTTTGGTGTAATGATCTTTGCATGCTCTCTCCAAATCCTGCATAAAGCTGCGTGCCCAATATGCCACATCATGAGAACTGATGTACCGGTAGTGTTTCTCATGCCTCAATTGCTTCTCTGAGTCATTCATAGTAACAGCTGAATACAGAGCATCAGCCACAGCATCTATGTTCCAGGGATTGATCCTGATTGCTCCACTTAGAGAAGGAGAACAACCAATGAACTCAGACACAACAAGCATGCTTGTACGAGGAGAATCACTTTTTCTAGTCAAAACTTTATCCATCTGTGCAGTTCCTTGTCTACAGACAATATATTTGTATGGGACTAAGTTCATACCATCCCTCACAGCATTAACAATGCAACATTCTGCAACAGCATAATAGGCACTCTTCTCAAAACGAGGAACAGGACGGTCAATGAGAATAACTGGCCGATAATTGTTTGAGCCATAAGTATCATTAATCCTCCGGGCAATTAAATATATTTCCTTTTTTGCTTCCTGAACATCCTTGCCTGAACTCCTAGCAGGATTCACAATCTGTACTAGGACAACTTTGCCCCTCAAAGCTTGATTCTGCTGCAGCAGCTGCTCAACAGCTAGAAGCTTCAGACTGATGCCCTTAAAGATATCCATGTCATCAACACCAACAATCACCTTTTTACCCTTAAACTCTTCCTGGATCTCTTTCAATTTAGCTGATGTAGATTGAAGATTTAATACAGATTCAAGCCTACCCATATGAATGCCTACAGGCAGGATTTTGATAAATATAGTACGGCCAAAATAATCAACACCTATATGTCCTCGTTTAGACTCATAGTCAAGACCTAGCATTCTTTTGCAACAAGAGAGGAAGTGGCGAGCATAATCAAATGTATGGAATCCAATTAAATCAGAGTTCAACAATCCCCTCAGAATTTCATCCCTTACGGGCAAAGTTCGGTAAATTTCAGATGAAGGGAAAGGACTGTGAAGAAAGAATCCAAGCTTAACTCGATTATACAGCTTCCTCAGAAATGTAGGCAAGACCATCAAGTGATAGTCTTGAACCCAAACAAAATCGTCATCAGGATTGATTATTTCCATAACCTTGTCTGCAAATATTTTGTTTGCAGAAACATAAGCCTGCCACAATGAGCGGTCAAACCGATCACCATGATCAGGGAACATGGGTAGCATGTAATGAAAGAGAGGCCAAAGCTGCTGTTTGCAAAAGCCATGATAAAACTTCTTCTGGATATCATGGGGTAGAAAGGTAGGTATGCAATTAAAGTCCCCCAGTAATTTCTGAGCAACTTCTTCCTGCTCATGGGCATCTATTTCAATCTTGAGGGATCCCACATAGATCACCTCAGTATCAGAAGAAAAACCATCTTTTAATTGTAACAGAATTGAATCCTCATCCAAACTGAAACACCATTTACCAGTTTCAATATCTCTTTTAGCATGCAATGGCAACATGTTTGCCACAATGATTTTCCGCTCCCGATAACCAGAAGAGCTAACGTCAGAATCCCCATCATTTCTACCATAAACATCCAGGTCAGAAATAACTCCAGGAACTGTCATAATCCTTGGAATAGTTCTTGGGGTGTGAGGAATATCCAGTAAACCTCCAGCTAAGTCTAGTAGATTAACATATGATCTTGATGCCATGAATGATCCAAGGGAATCTTTTCTTTAATGCCTTTTTTCCTATCAATTTACGCACACAAAAAAATAGTTAATAAATAAATTATTAGAAGAAACACATATTCTAACCAGTATCCTACAAAATATTAAGAGATAATTGTGCAGATTTATCTACTGTTATTCTCACTTGTGATTCTTTGCAGGCACATTTGGCAGCTTCGTTCTTAGAGTTTATAAAAGCACTTGGACAAATTACTTAGCAAAACTTTTGTTTTCTTTTGTATTAAAAAAACAGTTAATAAACCATTCATTAATGCACACAATAATAAGTTACAACTTAAAACATAGATTTCCAGGCTACAAGTGATCCTACATGACACAGAATAAAATATTCTCCAGAGAACTACGATGAATTGATGATCAAGGTAGTTCAGATTGTGGACTATTGACTAATAAAAAACAGAAGGTGCTTACAATCATTTAGCTAGGAATGCTAACTCTAATAAATGGATCATATGATAAACAGTTTGGACAACATTAAAAGGGTCATTAGGATTGCAATTTGCTGTAAACAGAACACAATTATTCCACAAGCAATTAGCAATAACTAGGTAATATTTATTTACCTCTAGGCTCCCCAAACCCAAAGAAAACTAAAAGCAAGTAACTTGAGAACCCTGGAAAGTAAGGCCAAAAATAAAAACTTAACCATGGACAACATTAATTACATATATGAACATGCTGATTCACAACCTACCAGATATCCATATAAACATAATTGTAGCACCTCATCATTATTGACACTAGAAATTGGAAAACAATTATTAGACTCTATATTAAGAATTCTGTAAAGGCAAGGACGGGTAGAAGAAGTGGTTCTAAATAGGAAATTTCAATTCTGTTAATAACCTGTCTCAGAATTTAAATGTACATTTCATATCATGAACCAAATGGATCCACTTTCCATAGTACAGTTAATAATAATAATAATAATAATAATAATAATAATAACAATAATAATACACCCAAATTCTATACCCATTTTCAGATTTTCAAGAGAATTGCTGCAAAAGCAACAAAGTCGGTACAATTATCAGCAAGTAATATGTAAGAACTGTTTCTAATATTGAGATTTCAAATGGGTTTAAAACATGCTTGAAATACAAAAATAAAAAATAAAAAAATACTGGGAACCCCTTGATTCTATAGAACGAAAATTCGGTAATTACAATCAAATAATAATACACATCTGTCCAAAAAAAAAATATAACCAAAAATACATTGGTTAAATTAAGATTCTGTTTAGCCGAAAGTTAAATGCTCTATGCTGTAGGGGACAATAGCATATCTTAAAATAGAAACAAAGAGACAAATCAAGATGGAATCGACACATAGCACCCCTCGTTGAACAATTCCTATGAAGCCCAAGAAACCAAAACTAGAATTAAAAATCACTCCAACGCGTTCCAAAAATAAAAACAATAATAAGCTCATCGTCATAGAAAAAATATAGATATTTACTCCATCAAACGACCACAGGTTAATAGTAATAATAATAACAGTATTATTAACAAAAAGAGAAAAGAGGTTTGAAAATTGAAAAAAATAAATGGAAACTCACACTATAAGCAAATTTAAGCTAAACTGAAAAATCAAATAACAATAATAATAACAACTCATAATTACAAAATAAAAAAAGTATACAAATAAATAAATAAAAGTATTAAAAACGCGAACGATCAGGATTCACTGATTCAGGAACAAATATGTGTTTAAACTTGAAAGGAAGGAAAGTGGAAGTGACAAAAGTTTATAGAGAGAGAAAAAATCAAATCAAATTAGAAACCTAAGAAAGATAATAAGAAAAGGAAGAAAAACAAAGTTAAGCAGTGAAGGATCGATCAGGATCACCTTGAAACGGCGACGGCGAGGATTTGACTTGACGGCGAGTTAACGTCGCCGGAGTGATCCGAGGAAGTGGATTAGAGGATGCGTTTTTTTTTTTTGCGTTGCAACGAAATTGGAGAGAGAAAGTGAGAAACGGAGTTATTTGTTGAGATGATGAGAGTGAAGAAGAAGAAGAACCAGATTGCGAACAGCTAATAATAATAGTAGTTTTATTTTTATACCAGGGGTCACTGTACAACTACAACTTCAGTGGATAATAGAATTTTTCTTTTCTTTTTTTCCTTTTTTTTATTATAAAAATTCCATTTGTTTCGTGTCTAGAATAAATGAATAATAATAATAGACGTCGATGTCAAAGTTACAACAATTGCAAGCTTTACTGCACTTTGCCGCACTTCAATTTAATGGATGTGGATTTCCTTTTGACATTCTCCAATTTACTCTTTTACCCTCGCCTTTCTTCTTTTTTCTTTTTTCTTTTTTAATTTATCTTACACTGCAATAATACAATTATCTGCATTCTTATCTATAATAAGTGTGTTCTAAGTACGCTCGTTTCTTTAAAAAAAAAAAATGATAATAACATTATCCATTTGATATATATGTACTCTTTATTACTATGCAGCATGTGTTGGCCCTCTTAATCAATTATTGTGTTGTTTAACCTACTTAAACTATTACAAAATAATTGCCAATTTCATAGAAAGGGCACACACACGGTAGTGGTCCTTCTTTGCTATTTTTTTTTTTTTTTTACATTACTGGTTAATTATTGTAGCAATGCTGAGTTTTAAATTCTATTTCACTTTTCATGTGCACAACATATATAAAATGGCCTTTCGATTTTAGATACAGATATGCAATCTATTTTTGCAAATTAATATCATCATACCAGAGTAACTAACATTTAACCACTAACCACCTTAATAGTTTGCTTTCAATTTCATTTTATATGAAAAAAAAAACTATTTTGTTAATTTGTCCGGATTTTATTTAGAAACCTCCAAGTCATGATTTGAGCAAAAATTATAAAAGCTAAGCTATTATTTAAATCATAATTTTTTAAAAATATATATATGAGACTCTAAATACACATTGACATGTTTTATTTCATGGTTGATGAAGATGATAAAGTTATTACCAACAAAAAAAAGATGATAAAGTTAAAGTACTAATTAATGTAATATATATGTTAATTTTTCACCTAAAACATTACTTATAGTAATAGTCACTGTTATAATATATCAACTGATGTAAACTACTGACCCGATGAATTTTTGAATAAACTGATGTATTGTTTTTTTTTTTAATTTAAAAAGGTATATTATTATTATTATTATTATTATTTTCAAAAAATTGAAACTTATGGGTTATGAATTTAATGAAGAAAACAAAAATATATGTCGGATCATTAAATTTGATAAATAATTCATTCACCGAGTTGATAACTACTATAAAGTAGGTCACACCATATAATGTGTTCATGAATGGAAGCCACACGTCGCAACCTCCTCACTTGGACTAATAATCTTACATATGATTATGATTGTTAATAGTTATTCATTATTCATTAAAATTCAAACAATTATGCAAATTATCGTATTCGTAAAATTGGGACAATGTGAAGTTACTGGTTTGCTAGTTCATGTAAAATCCATCAAAGTTTGAGATGGAAAAGGGTAGAAGTGTAAGTGTAAGTGAAGAGTGTAAACAATTAATTAAAGGAACGAGGAAAAGGCAAAATTGATGTAGGGAAGGAGAAGTTGGAAAGTGAAAACGAAATGTAATAGATAAGCTGGGAGCGAGTAAATGACAGCTAGGTAAAATAAAATAACGCGTTTGGATCTTGCAAATTACTATTATTTTGAACACTCACGCGCACTGCACAAAAAACGGGAGGACAACGCCACAAAATAACAAAACTCCGAGCTCTTGAAAAAAAAAGAAAAACTTTTTTTCAATTAAATTGATTTTGCAACTTGATTTATATTTGAAAGTTTGTAGTATAAAATTAAGTATATAATAAATTTTACTATAAAATTTTGGAGGCAATTAATCAATTCAAATTAAAATTGAATTTGATGAACTCTAAATTTAAAGTTGACTATTTTATTTTTATTTATTAAATTTTTATAATAAAATATACACACAATATTATAAACTTTAAATATAAGACTAAAATATTCATACACTGCTAGTATAAAATTATTTTACATATTCAATTAATCATAACCCTCCATTATAGGGACAGACCTATGTTGGTTCTTGGAAGAGGAGCATGAAATTTTTTTTGCCATATATTTAAAGGAAGCGTATTAGATAATTTAGGGGGTACATTTAGTAATTTTAGGGGTGTATTTAATAATTTTGCAATGCATTCATTTTTTTTTAATTATGCTTTTAATTTTATAAAATATATTATATAAATATTATATTTGACTAGATTTATTATTAATATTATATAATTTTTTTAAAATTATTATTCTCTAAATTATCAAATTAATATCATTCTTTTTTTTTTTTTTAAATTATTGAAATATGAAATTAATAGCAATTTTTTTATATAGAAATCTTATATGAAGTTTATATTAATATTTTATTAACTTTAATTATTATATGATTGTTTTTATCTTTTATCTTTTATTTTTTTTCTAAATTATAAAATCACTTTGTTATTTTTTTTTAATGTTATCAAGTATTAAATTTTAGTTATTATAGTATCAATTTTTAACTTATTTTTTAAATTATAAAATCAATAGTAATATTATTTTATTTTGTAAATAAATCTTATCTAAATATTATATTTGATTAATTTTTTTTATTGTATATAATTAGCTATTTCTTAATCTAAAATTACAATTGTTAAATTTTATTTAAAAGTCAATTATTTTGTTAATTAAATTTTTTTAAAAATAATTTTATAAAAGTCAATTATTTTATCATAAATCATAAATGAAAGGTTATGATTAAGCGACAGTGTAAAATAATTTTACATCAAAAATATATAAACCTTTTTCTCTGGATATAATTCGTCAAATTTTCATATATTATTATAAAGTAGATTTTAAACTTAATTCAACCATAACCAACAAACTTATAAAATGAGAATTACTCCCATTTATATACACTTAGTATAACCTCTACTCTATTAAATTTTACATTCTTTTATGTTTTAATATATAATATTTTAAAAATTTTATTATAATACTTTAAATTATATTTTAGTAATTTGATATATAATATTTGAAAAGTTTTATTTTAGTACTTTAAATTATGTTTTAGCCATATTTTTGTAAATAATATTTCAAAAATTTTATTTTAATATTTTAAATTATAATTTAGTCATATTTTAATACTTTAAATTATATTTTGATCACATTTTAATACATTTCAAGATTATTGATTTATTTTTATTTATATTTGACTAAAATATTATGTATAAAAATATAACTAAAATATAGTTTAAAATATAAAAATAAAACTTTTAAAATATTATATATCCGGTTAATACATAATTTAAATTATCAAAACAAAATTTTTAAAATATTATATATCAAAATATAAAAAAATATAAAATTTAATGAATTAAAAATTATATTAAGAAAAAAAAAGAAAAAAAAAGCGGCAAAAGAGACACAGAGTCGTGTAGCGTGAGAAAGTGAGTCAGCTTCACACTCCACTTCATAGTTCATAGTTCTGACTTTCCCTTTTGGATAAGCATATTATGATATTCCATACTCCATTTAACACAGCCACTAATATTTCTCCACTTTCCAACTCCAATGGAATATCGTTACCTACTCCTTAACCATACTTTTTTGCACCTTCTTCCCCCTGCCAACTTTTTCCTAATCTTTTTTCAACTCGTTAATATGTAACTCATCAAACGTTAATATACTTCAATTCAGTAGGAAAATAGTATTATATATGTACGGTCCTTTATCACATTTTTTGGCCTTTTACTACCCCCAAAGGTCAAAAAAGAAAGTGTTCGCTTTGTGTATGTTTTGTACATATTAGTATTTTTGGTCAGCACGTGAATGATAAATAGGAAGGTGGAAATCACATCACATCACATCCCTAGACCCTGGTTAATTATAATGTTTTAATTATTTTTTAAACTTATAAATGAATAAAAAATATATTTTATTTAAACTCTTAATCCCAGTATTAACCACGTGTATCAATTAATATAAAATTATTTTAATTTAACTATAGAAATTTTGAGTTTAAATCTTGAATATTCAGTTATTTAAAAAAAAATTATCCTTCTTAATAATCTTATCTGATTTAAATATAATTATTTTTCATTAAAAAAAAAACTATCACAAGCCTTAAGGAAAGAGAATTCAATGCTGAATGTTGCCAAACTATCATACAATGACTAATTTAGTAACTTAGGATTTAAAATAAATGAAGAAGAATGGTAAAAAAATGATGGATTACCATGCAGCCAGTGATGTGAAGGGGGAAGTAGGTATGCACCAATAAATAAAACAAAATATTTAAATTTCTAGAAAGCTAATCCGGTGGGTGGGTAACATTTTAAACATAATTAATAGTTAAATCTCAAAAGGTAATTCGGTTGGTGGCTGACAGAAATAAACCACAGTTCGATAAGCTGCCTATTTATCCAACAATAATTAGCTACTATATAATAGAAGTTGACCTTCACATTATTAAATTTCAATTTTATCTTTACAGTGATGACATTAGATTTTGAATTCATAGTTTTATGCAAATTATTTACGTTTTTTTGTTATTCATTTAGATTTCGTGGCTTACTTTAGTTGCAATGTAACAAATTATTTATTTGTCATTTTCAATCTCAAATTGCACTAATAATAATTAGTTTGACCCTCACCAACAAAATCAAACAATCACCTACTTATAAATTAATTAATCTATAATTAAGAAAGCAAAACAGGGTCATTCAATATGACATCACATCACATCATTTTTTTGTAACTTGTCATTGTAAATTTTCAAAGTGGGAGGAAAAAAAAAAATTAACAAGATGCCCTCAACTCTTACCATTTTCCACATCCCAGGCAAGTACACAAATCACGAGCGCACGCGCGTCAAATATCGCTTGAGACACACGCGCCGTCTCACGCACGTGCGAGGGAGCAAGCTAGGTGCGGATGACGGATCCCGTTAGTGTGAAACGCGTGGCGAGCACGTGAATGTATGCGATGCCTTATTGGTTGATGGATGAAAGGGGATGTGGGGCCCGCCTTATCCGGTCGCCGCGTTTATCGGATATGGTTTTAAAATAGTAATAATAAAGAAAAAAGAAAAAAAAAAGTTAGTTCAGTTCTGAAAGAGTGAGACTTATCTTATCCGCAACATGAAAATGATAAAAAAAAAAGGTGATAACGGAGTTCAGATCCTCTGCATTATACATCTTCATGTCTTTTCACCTACGCATGACATGTGGATGTGAAAATTTTAAGGGCTGAGATTCAATTCCTAGTAAACATTGAAAAGCATTTGTTTTTCTCTTAGCATTTCCCTCCAATGGGATTATTATTGAAAATTTGGTCATCAAGATGTTCTCTCTTGACGTAATATTAACTCTTTAACCTGTCACACTAGGCATGTTTGGTTGGTAATAATGTCTGATTAGATTAAAATGAAATAAAGAACCAAAAATATATTTTTGCCTTCTTTATATAATTTCTCGATAAAACTTAAAAACAATGGTTCATCTAAAAATCTCTATTAATCACGCGCTAGCTTTAACATCTCCTTAAATGATATCTATTGGCTATTTTATTAATTTATTTATTGTTATCCGAAGCTCAAGTAAACATAAAACTTGCAATTTGTTTTAAGAAGGTTTACTCTCTTAAAATATACTATAACAACTGTTATTAGGTGTTAAATTTGAGTCTTCACTCCTCACACAATTCACAAACCTCCTCCTATGATCTTGTCAATTTGTTTTCTATTACATAGCCCACATAAATAATGATTTGAAAGCACCACTCAATCTGATACCCAATAGTTGTTAGTCCGTGATCAATTGCTGGTTTTAAACATGACCCAGTTATTATGTCCATGTATCACGTTTTTCAAAAACAAATGATGTCTATGACAGACTCCAATGCCAATTAAGAAGTTATGGAGCCCAAAATTAACCTCAGGAAATTGATGTCGGGTGTTGCTATCCGCACCTCCTTTTTTAAAAATAGTTTGGACAGAAATTAAATTTTGTTGTATATTTTTATCAGATAAGATACAGAATGAAAATTATGAAATTAAATCTTTACTGTGTATCTGATGTAAAATATACAAAAAGGCAGTGGCCAAGAACCAAGAAGACGGTGCGAATATGTTTAAAAAATAAATAAAAATAAAAAGATGGTGCGAAAAACAAACCTATTGATATCTAAGTCGATCCATTGAGCCAATAATACATAGCCTACACAAACATACTATTTTTTTTTTCCATAAAAAAAAAAACATAGTATGCTTTTTACAATCGGTTCCATTTTTATATTATGAATTTAAACTTTTATTCTTGAGAGTACAACAATTTCTATTTATATTCACATTTTTTAATCATATTTATATATATATATATATATATATAAATTGCATGATGCATTTTTTTAAAACTTTTTCTCATAAATTAATTACTCAAGCTTTTTATTTCTCTTAATTTTAATCAGCCTTAAAAAAATTCCAATGCCACCATTAAAATATTTTGGAATATTTTCAATTTATATTTTTAACATTTCACTTGCATTTAAAAATTACATGTCATGCATCAAATGCTTACTAGTTATATATTATTTTATTTTTTTTAACATTCCATCTTTTTTATATCTTGATATGATGACAAAGGTTTGCTACCGAATTGATTTTCCCCACCATTCACCAAAACAAGGGAAAACATAAGTGATATAGGCAACAGTACTGACAAAAATGATCAAAACTTTTTATACTATTTTTCCTTCACCATTTTGACTATCTATAAGATCCAATATGTATGTACATTATAGTTTCTATCCTTTGTGAAACCAAAAAAAGCTAAACTCGGTACATCATCCCAACTTCCAGAGATGATGCATGAGGCACCCCAGTGACAAAGGAGGGTACCCTGCTATTTCTTCTTAGGAATTCATACACTAAATTAATGGCTATTTTCTTCAGCATGCTAGACCCTGATTTTGCTCTCATGTGTGTCTGTCCTATAATGTAAGCTACCCCAGCCTCTCTAGCTTCCATCACCTCCTCCAACTCTTCCATTACACCTGTGTCAATCTTTGGACTCTCTGGTACCAAAAACTTTACCCTTTTCTTCTGCTCCTGGATCACCTTGGGTGCCTTTATCTCCTTTAGTTCTGATGGTCCTGGCGAGTCTACATTCTCAACATTATCTACTTTATCCTCACTCACCAAAAGGGAATGTGTAGAACATGTCCCCACAACTGCCATTTTGTCCTCCTTTCCGGGCTCATCATTTGAAGAGTATGGTCCAGTTCTTTCTGTGCGTATGAACTCTGCTATGCTGCATAAAAGATCATTTTCAAACTGAACATCATCTTCGTGGACATCACGGTATCCATATCGCACTATGCATCGGTAGAGTCTGAACTCTTTTGGACCGACGCGACCAACTAGAAACCGTTCCTCAGGTCTAACATGTGGAACCGGCACGTGTTTGATGCATAGAAAAACTAGGAGCTGATGGAAGGCTGGGAGGTTGGTTACAAAGTGGGAGAAGATTACTGGGATTCCAGACACTAGCTCAGTGTGTATAAGACCAACCCCACGCACTCGGACAAAACCTATGCTGGGACCTAGGCCAAGTAGCCAGTTGATGGAAACCTTGTTTTGAACGTCATATTCATACTTTTTGAGTGTGCCATAGTGCCAAGCATACATGAAAGTCAGAAACACAAGTGCAAATGCTATAGGCACCCATGCTCCTTGCAGGAACTTGATAAGAGAAGCAGAGAAGAAGAGAGCCTCAATGGTGCCAAATATGAAAACAAACCCAAGTGCAAGGACAACATTCTGGTGCCAGCATAGTACAATAACCAGTGACATCAAACAAGTGGTCACCAGCATCACCGTGATAACCGCCAAACCTGTTGTGAAAAGTAAAGTGCATTATGTCATATTCTTGTCAGAGAGAAGTGCATACTAATTACTATAACACTCTCCTTCCCCCTAGTTATGATCCCAACCCAAACAGAGATTCAAATGCCTGCTTAGGTACAAAAGCCATGCTACTCAGAAAAGTCGGCATGTTACTTTGATTTGCATTCTTCCCCAGAAAAATTATGATTGCATCTTCTTAAAAATGCATCCACTTGATCCTTCTAGTTCCATATCTTATTGTTGCAAAATTAATGTATACATAAATAGCAATCAGTGTCATACCTGAGGCATTACCCAGGCGCTTTGTGTCTCTGAAACAAATAGTTACTGCCAAACACAACATCATCAATAACCAATTGATCTCGGGGATATATATTTGTCCATGAATTTTCGATGATGTGTGAATCACTTTAACTCTTGGAAAACAACTTAATGCGGAGCATTGCTTGATGATTGAGAATGTTCCAGTGATAATGGCTTGACTTCCCACAACTGCAGCAAGTATGGCTATAACCAGAACAGGCCATCTCAAATTCTCTGGAAAGAAAAAGAATGAAAACTGTCAATTAGCTGAGAATTCCCCATCATCCATTTTCTCCATAAAAAAGAATGAGTTACACAACCTACCTGGCACAGATACGTAAAACCCAAAGTGATAATCTTGCTCAATGTTATGATGTTTAGATAGATAAGCAGCTTGTCCCATATATGCAAGAATTAAAGATGGATAAACCACAGAAGTAAAGGCAATCTGCAGAAGAGATGTAAAATAAATAAGCATTTCCAAAATCTAGTTAACTATATAAGTAAATTTCATGAGACTTTTTTTTAGTGCATTAATCTGGCTGCAAAGAGATGTTAGCACTTATCAAGGAACATGAATTACAACTTTTGGAGTGAACCAGTCACGAGAACAAACCCAACAGCAACAGGAGTGAAATTTCAAGATGTCACTTTGCCAAATATACTACTGTATTGTGTCTGTGGTAATATAAAATTAGGTAGATTTGCTTATCCTATTATCAAATGAGACCTAATTTAAAATAGCATACCTTGATTGATAATTGTGTAAAGTGCCCAAGATCAGCAAACATGGCTTCTGATCCTGTAAAAGTACAATTGAAATGGTATGAATATTGACATCAAATTAGCATAAGACCTAAGTTAATCATCAAGCAGACAGACCAACCTGTAATGCACAGCAAAATTCCACCAAGGGCCATCCAACCTCCTTTCTGAGTTTTCCTTAAAAGTTGGAAAGCATAATATGGAGAGAGTGCTTTGTATACATGAGGATTCCAGTAAAATATATTGTATATTCCAATGGTACTAATGCAGAGAAGCCATGCAATAATTATAGGAGCAAACAAGAAGCCAACTCTGTGTGTGCCATAATGTTGAAGGGCAAACAAGCCTATCAATATGATGCATGCAGCTGGAACTTCGACATCTGCCAAACAAGTTTCAAAAGTAATATCAGCAAGTAATGTTCCACATTTCTCAGGTAATAGAGAAGAGTGATATCAAAATTCTAAGTGAAAATAAAAGCAAAAAAGATATATGATGGACAAACAAAAATTAAAGCATATTGGAGCAGCAACTACTTTCCGCTGTCTTTTTTTATTTAAGTTTCAAGAACCAAACTCTAATTTGTCAAAAAATAAAAATAAAAATTGGTTATGGACATCCAAGTTTATGGAAGTCCTATTATTTGATAACAGCTATATAACAAAAGCAATTTTCCCTCATCAGATAAAGGGCATGTTTGTGTTTTTACTAAACAATTTTTTAAATAACATATATGATTAAAAAAACTTATACTAATTATATAATATTATTTTTATAAAAAAAAATAGTGTTTTTCTTAAAAGCTAAAAATAGCAGCTTCTTAAGAAAAAGCTGTAAAAGGAGTTATATCAAATAATCACTTTTTTTCTTTTTAAAGCTTAAACAGATAGGATAAGAAATCACAAAAAAAAAGGTTAGCTATATATTTGTATCCACTTATAATTTTAACAATATCTGATATTTAATCCCACCCTCTGTCATTGAAAGAATTGTTTCTCACTGTAGCAACAGTATAGCAGGTTATTACTGAATAAGGCTGATGATGCAGAATTGATCATAGGATCCCTAAAGACCTCTGTTAAAATGGAAATTTACGAGTAAACACATAAGTACATAACTCAAGTTTCAATTAACATTTCTGTAAAAATAAAAGTTTCAATTAACATCAGAATATAGAGAGACCAGTATGGAAACTACCAATGTTAGAAATTACAACACATTATTTAACAGTCCACCCAATTTATCAAACAGGTTGTTTTTAAGTTAACATGTTAAATACATTGCCTAAAGCATTGTCTGCGATTGCAGGTGATTCATGAAGATTAAAACAAGGATACAAATATAGGTCAACCTAAAAGTGCACTGATAAATGCAACATCATGACCTGTCCTTAATGCACAGTTCCTCACAAGATGAGTATTAAGTATTAAGAAACACCACCAAGCTGAGAAAAGTATAGCATACACAACTAAGGAGATAAATTACTAGTGATGTAAATACACAGTTCCTTAATGCACACTTTTTTTTTTCATGGAATAAAACATATTCAGGTAAACAGGAATCTACTTTTGATCAACAGCCAACAAAATTATGCATAAAGTCTCCAATAAGGACCCGTATCTAACTTCTAAACAAACTAATACTCAGAAACAGAAAAAAAAAAAAAAAAAAAAAAATCAAGTTGAACTTACATGAGTGCTTCTCCTTGGACATTGAAAGCTCCAATCCAGACACAGCCGAGAAAACTGCATGCACCCATTCAAACAACTCAACTCAGTATATCAACAAACAACCCAGAAATTCAAAGAACAAAACTTACATGCAGTTTTTAAGATGTTTTTAGTACTTTTCTCAAATCAGAATCGAAGTTTCACCTCGAGAACCTGTGCTCACCTCTGATGTGAGCATTTATTACCCAATTATTTTATTGAGATAATGAAACTTCAATTCTAACTGAAAACAACATCAGAAACACATAAAGAACTGCATCTTAGTTAATGTTTTTGGTTGTTCTCTGCTCAGAAATGGAGTTTCACCTCGAGAACCTGAGTTGACCTTCCATGTAAACATTTAGTACCCGAGGTGAAACTCCAATTCTAATCAGAGAACAACATCAAAAAACACACAAAGAACGCCATCCAAGTTTTCTCAAAAGTCAAAGAACAAAACTCATACAGTTCCCCAAGTGCTTTTGGTTTCGTTATGTTGAACTTCGATGTAAACGTTTATTATTACATTGATTTGTCGAGGTAAAACTCCAATTCTAATCAGAGAACAAAACCAAAAAAAAAAAAACACAGAAAGAACCGGTTCTCGAAAAAACCACAACAAGGTCATTTTCATATTCATATTCATATTCATCATGATCTCTCACCGGAAATAGCTGGTGTGAGGATGCCATCTCCAATGACCATGCAAGTCCCAATCAGCGCGAGAACGAGCAAAACCCTCTGCAGAACCTTGCGCTTCTCAAACGTGGCTTTGAGCCGCGCCGCAAAGCTCCTCTCGGGAGCCGCGCCGAGAGAGTCCTTGTTGTACTCCGAGAGCTCCTCGTCCGCAACTTGGCAATTCGGTAGCGAGCTCACTCGCGCGTGGCGGCACAGCAGCGTGTAGAGCGCGAACGTGCCGCCTTCGCCGTTATCGTCGGCTTTCAGCACCACGAAAACGTACTTAAGCAGCGGAACCAGCGTTATGGTCCAGAACACCAGCGACAAAACGCCGAAAATCTCATCGTTGCTCTCCGTGTGCTTAATGTCCTCCGCAAACGTGCTTCTGAAAACGTACAACGGCGAAATGCTCAAATCTCCGTACACCACTCCTAAACTCTGGTACGCCAGAGTCACAACCGTTCTCCATGACTCTCTCTGCAAACAATAACACAAAAATTCAAATAACAAAAATAGAAAAACAAACCTACATTGGAATTGAAACATTGAGCATGCTTCGTTCTGTTCTCTTCTCTCACCTTAGCAGACTTTCGACGAGTCGTTCCACCTTCTAGATCCATCGCCATGCGTGCTCGTAACTCGTGAGTCTCAGTGAAAGAGAAACATATTTTTCTTTTTGTAAATTAAGCAAGAAAACAAACAAATACAGAGAGGTTTTGATTTGATTTGATGATCAGAGAATTTGCTGAAACTACCTCCACACTTGGAATGAACAAGAATTTATTAAGAGGTGGGTGGGAGTGGGAGTACTATATATATTTTTTGAGTGGGAAATAATTTAATTAGAAAGTAGAGAGAAATAAATTAAATTAAACATGTTTTTTTTCTTTTAAAATTTAATTCCATTTAATGATAATAAATGTGTTATAAAAAACCACACAGGTAAACCGGAACTAGTGTCCTGACTCGTATGAAAGAATCTAAAAATCAATCTTTAATTGGATAGTTGACAAACCGATCAAAAATAGATAAGAACTAGTGATTTTATTGATTTACACGTTTTGTAATTTTTCTATTTTTAAACAGAATTTAAAAATATATAATTTTATTTTGTGTCATTGAAATTAAATATGAGGAATTATTATAAATGATTTCATTTATAATTTATTACACTTTTATAAGTAAAGTTTCATTTTTGATATTATAAAAATAAAATACTTATACACTATTATCGCTATAAAATTATTTTATAATATTAATTAATTATAAATTAACATTATAATGATTATTTAAATAATTTTATAAAATTTAATTATTTTATTATAAATGAAAAATTGTAACAGTTATATATATAAATTTTTTTTTCTCATATTATAGATATATACATATATTATGTTATTTTTTATTTAATATATTATATTAAAATATTATTTTATTAAAACTGATTTCACCTGTTAAACAACTGAACCTAAACAAGTGACTTCTTCCATTCAATAAGGGGTACGTTTTTAAAAACATTATTACTAATACTAATAAATGAATGATGATAGTAATTGTTTTATGAAGATCAATAAGAATATATTTATGGAGTAACTTTACAAATTCAAGGAATCCAAATTTTCAGAGTAAAATAAGAAGATTCAACTCTGAGAAAACGACCCCTGAGTAGGTTTACTTGGAGAATACGATGGGAAGATGCACACGAAATATCAGTTTTATTATTTTATATTTAATTAAATAATAGTATGAAAATGGTGAAGATTAAAGAAATAAGAAAAAAAAGAAAGTTATCTTATATGAGAAGTTATCGTGGCTAGAGCGGTTGAGCAGCCTACAACAAAAAGAGGTTGAGAATGAGAGCAAGCACGAAAAGTCACGGATTCTTTTGCATCAAAATTCGAAGCCTTTTTTTTTTCCTTTCTAAATTGTGGTTTGCGTGTATTTATTTAATTAAGAATTAGATGAGAAAGATTTACATGTAAGTGGTGGGGTTGGTAGGGGAGAAAATTTTATAAGTTAGTCATGCTTTTAGGCAAAATTGGGGTAGCTGTAGCTGATAAGAGCGTGATCTTTTCCACATGAGAGGAAAAGAATAGAAGGATACGGTTTATGCTAATTTTGCATATAGAGTCAATAGTGAGGGTAGATTAAGTAAGTGATTGGAATTTGTAAAACATCAAATTACTTGAAATGAATAGAAAATAAAGATATAGATAAGAGATGTTATGGAGATAAAGATAAAACTCAAACTCGAGGTGGGATGCGAATTTGCAATTTGTTCTGATCTTTGTTACATGTTTACGTTTAGTTTTGTAAGTGGGAGGTTTATTTTATGGAATGGATTTATCTTAGGTTTATTTTTTAACAAGTGTAAGACAATTGTATAAATAAAAATGTTTAATCAAAATAATAAATTTGATGGATTCGGCGTATCTTTTATATATATTATTTCCTGATTTAATTTATACTTACTAAAATTATTATTCCATACATCCTATTTTATCTATATTTTAAAAATTTTACACAAAGATTTTAAAAAATAGTAAATATTAAATTTTTTAATCAATTTTATTAAAATAATTTTTTCTCTATATGCATTACATTTATATGTTACAAATACAATTATTAACTATGAGTAAATTAAGAAGATAATAATAAATATTTTCTTGAAAAGTGAAAATATCATTTATTTTTTTTAAATTACATTTAAAATTAGATGAATGGAATAATTTTTAATAAATTTTAATCAAAGTCATAAAGAAAATGTGATAAAAAGTGTGTGGCTATCACTCCTCATAAAAATTGTTTTTACAAAATTAACACAATGAAAAACATTTAATTTTGTTGCCATAATTAATGGAGTAAAAATGAAATACAATAACGCATGCTTGGAACTAAAATTAGTAAAACTTTTTTCTCTTTTTTTTTTTTTCATTAGATTATGATGCAAATTGAAAAGTACTTCATGTAACTATGCTTGTTATAAAATTGTCATTGCAATCTATACAGTTACTTTAAGAAACATTGGTGTTTTAATTTTTTTAACTTAAAAAATAAATAAAAATAAAAATTTATAATAGAATGATATACTAATAATTTTATATTCGAACCATTAAAAATAATCGTAGAAAATTGTCTCACTGGATATTTAATATATTATAGTATTTGTATTAAAAATAATAAAATTAAATGATATATATTGATATACCTCATAAAAAAAACAATAAAAAAAGAGTTAGACCATTTCATTACATAAAGTTACTTTTCCAATCCAAACCAAACAGTAATGATAAGGATCTATGTCAGAGTTGACGCATAAAAAGCTTTCTAATTAACTGCATATCCCACAGGTGAAAATAAATAAATTATTCTATGTCAGAAACTCAACATTGTTTTGTTTAATTCCCATAAAAAAGAGGGGTATTATTTGGAAAAAGAGGGGTTATTTTCCCATAATAAATAATATATCATTTAATCTTTGGACCTCATTAACTGCGTGGGTCCCCCATTTATCAATTTAATGATGCGAGTTATATATTAAAAACATTTTTTTCTATAGCTCCAAATGATTAATAGAATTGATGACAACATACTATTTTTTTTTGTAACAGTAACCACACATATACAATAATATTATCAGCCATGTATGGTACACATCACAGGAGTTTAATTCTTTTAGATAAGTTATGCAACATTCAAATTGATAGGGCCAAACGTTGTCTTCTTTCTTTTGGTAATAAACGCGTCATCTCGTTGTGGCCAGTAATAAAATCTCACTAACCTGTTCAAACTTTAAAGTTCGTCCTATCCAGTTATGCATATTGTAGAATATTGTGTAGAACAGCAATAAATGCAAATAAATGCCAATAATAGTAAGAATCTTCTAGTAACAGCTGGAGAGAAAGAAATAAATCAAGAATGAGACCCTTTGCCCTTTGATATGCGATATTGTTTTGTCAGTTTCATGGGGCTAAAACATGTAATAAAAAGACATTTTTAATTTTGTAATTTAATTATATAAACCAATACTAATAAGGAGAATAATAAAAAAATATTGAGAAAGCATTAATAGTATTCAATATATAGTTGGTATGAATGATAACGAACACCCATCCTTCGTACTAATAAGATAATTATAAAAAAATATTATTAAAGATGAATAGTATTTAACCTAAATTATTGATATAAAATTCTATTACATTCACACGACATGTAAAAATAACCTATTTAACAAAATTTTCATGTTGAATTCTGATGGCATATAATTTTTTTTTTTAATCAACGTATTTTCATGCTGCGAACAAAATAGCTTGAGGTACACCCATAAACCGTAGTCTTCAAAATCGGAGAAAAATCAAATATCAGGGTTTTGATTTGAATAATATATGGTGTTGACCTAAATTTAGAGGTGATAGGCTATCAGAGGTATATTAGCAAATTGATTCTGAAATGTGTATAAGCAGAAACTCATATTTTTTCCCACATATGTGCGCTCGCCGTAGTGGAATCTCATATTCAAAGAAAACATCATTGGTTGTTTCAGAAAGTCTACAATTATGTCCCTTTTTTTAACACTGTTTTCTTTGTCTTTTCAGAACCTAATATTTTGACAATAACCACCACTCATTCACTCTCTTTTTTTTAATCAATTTCCACCTTTAGCCAAAAGCAGGGGGAAAAAATACTAACGTAAAGGAAAAATAAATAAATTGTAGGAATCTAATTGAATTTTTCTTAATTTTAAAGACCTTAAAAAAAGATAAATTTCAAAGATGAAATTGATGTATCTAAAAAAAATTGATCATTTACTTAAAACAAAAATTATTAAAGAGAGAAATAGTACCAAACGGAAAATCTTTTCCACCTTTTTTCTTATTTTTCTATGTTTAGGGTGTATTAGATGTATTGTTAGTATCTAAGGATTCAGTTAGATGACCAAGTGTGCATCAATTATTATAAATTCTCGGGCATATATACTGAGTTTGATTTCACTGGATAAAAGAATATGTATTATTTATAACAATTTTTTTTTTAGAGAGTTTAATTTTGATATGGTGTAGTGTAAGATTATTATATTGTTAACTAATTAAAAAATATTTTATATTTTGACTTTTAAATTACAATAAAATCTAATAATATTATTATCCAAAATAATTTATAATTAAACAATAATGTAGAAATCTCATATTCTTTATATCAGCCCAAGCATATGCTTCGACACACGCATCTATGTGCATACTCATGTATGGCAAAACTATTTTTTCTTAATTATATACTTTTGGCCTGTTATCTATTTTAAAATCATATTTAATTATTTTTAGTATTATTAAAGAGTATTTCTGGATAAACAATTTAAGTAATTAAACTATTGTTAAATAGAATTTATCATATAAATATTTATATATAATTTTTTAATAATGGAGAGAAAATAAGACTACAATAAGACTAGAGTTAGGTTAATATAAAAAGGAACCAATTACACGATCCGTGAAAAATATCTAGTTGCAGTTTTTGTTTGTTTTTTTACCACATGGGTGGTGGGTTTGGCATTTGAGGGAACATTTTGTCTACCAAATTCTCAATAAGATGATAAACAACATTCTGAAAGCATTGTGGTCGGCCATAGAAGGGTTTTGATTTGATGTCGTTTTGTTGACCTGCATTTTTGGAATTTACAATGCGGTATTCTTTTTATTTTTCTGTTTTATTTTTTTGTTAATTAAGATTCTTAAAACAATTCTCGTACGTACAAACAAATCGTAAAAAAACTGGCTCCATAAAAAATTAAGACAAAGTGGCTACGAAGATTCATAAATTGATAGATGAAAAGTTACAAAGAATACGTAATAATGAGTATATACACAATTAAATTCAATAATCTTCTTTGCATCTTGGCTTAAAAAAAAAAAAAAAAAAAAACTTCTTTGCATCTCTCACCCCACGTCCCCACCAAAGTAAACTGATAGAGAAAAAAAAAAACAAAATTAACAACACTAACGTTATATTAAAGGAGTCTACGTTTACGCGTGGCAAACGTTTGTACCATTGACATTTGACACTACGAAACGTATGCATGGTGTTCTCATTTCGTAATACATGAAAATGATTTCACAAAGTATACCAATATCAACACTAATCAATTAAATAACTGATATTTATCATTTCAAAACCAATCTGACATTATATACATTAAAAACTCAAATAATAATAACCGTTCAATAATTTTAAAAACATTAATATTGTAATTGAATGAGCTAAACTGATTATATTAATTGATTAGTTTATTACTTTTGTTTTGATTATTTTCTCCATTAATTCATTCATTCACATTGGATTCTAGACATAGAGTTATGGAAGATGAGGTGTCGGGGATAACCCGCGCAACAAGCACTGGCCTCATTGAAAACATGTACAAATTTTGTCACCCAATGTTTTCTCTCTCTCTTCATGAATTGACATAGAATTTTTGTTATAGAAAGTAAGATAAAAATATCATTTTTTTAGAATTTAAAACATATTTAAACATAAAACCTATAAAAAATCTGGTGTTGAGCAGAATTTCCTGCCTTTTACATTTGATATCAACTTCCATTCATAAGCCCAGCATGTGATATTGGGATTTTATTTTGCTATTACAATTTTTTTTATTTAAATTATATTCTTTTATTTAATTACAATAGTGTGATTAGCTAAAGAAATTAACTAGAAATTTTCTAAATCATGACCTTTGTAGATATAAATAATATATCAGAGTACATGCTAATTATTTCCTGCTGAATGAATTTATGAGATTATTTTTTTGTGTAAAGATTTTTATATTATTAACCAATTAGAAATCATATATTTTAATATACTGTTTTAAAAATAGTTATTATAAGCATAAATAGTCTTATTATACATGCCAATTCATGAATTAATAACATTTATTTTAAGGATTTTAATTTTTTTAGAGATGTTTCATATGTTAATTAACATTGTGTCACATGCACTAGGATGCCATTTATATGGTTACTTAACCTTTCGTTCAGCACATAAACAATTAACCAGTGTGACATAATACTATAAATTGCCATGTATGTAAAAAAATTCCCTTTAAGGAATTTCAAATTGCACTAAATAAATCAAAATAATTTATCATGTGACACATAAGCTTAAGCATGCAATAATTAATTAATTTAAAAATGCAAATTAAAACGCATATAAAACTGGATGCTAATATAAGCCGTCACGAATGAAAGTTTGTGTATTCGGCCTGAACATGAACTAACAAACACAGAATGTTTAATTGGCTAGCTCACTAAAAAAATGTGTCATTTTCTTCGAGTTTCAAATGCGCATACACAAGTGCCACCACTATTTTAATGTAGATTAATTATTTGATCCCAGTTCTACCCAGCTCTCTCTCTGTTACCAAAAGGTAGGGTCTTTGGAGTTTATCAAACCTAATCAATCAAACTTAGAAAATTCGGCAAAGAAAATGACACCATAATAAATAGTAGTTTACATCATTCTTCTTATTCATTCATATATATATATATATATAACACTTTAATCCAAGGCCCACTATTAATACGAAATTAAACAAGATGCCTCATTGGGTGCTTAATTAGGTAAAGTCCTAGCAGGAGAAAGATTAAACAATATTAAATATTCAATTAAACAACTTAGTTGTCAGCGTATACGTATCAATTGTTAGGTCAAAACGCTTGGAGCTATACATAAGCAAGTACCTCATAGCAACAACACATTTAGCTTGAGTATAATAATTTAATCAGGGTTTATAATTAACTATTAATTAATTAAAAGCCTAGCTAGCAGCTAGCTACAATTTCTTAGGAGCTTAACACTAAAATATAACTCGGGTTCAGCTAGCTTTTTGCTAATCGAGATTATTTTTTACAAAACAAAAAGGGAAAGGAATTTGTCGTATTGAATAGCAATATTATTATTTGAATTTTCTAGAGGTGTATATTACTAATATAAAAAGTTGTATGAAAATGATGGTGTCTCTTTTTATATTCTCATGTCTTTCAAAGCACGATGGGTCAACAAAAACAAAAATTGCCCAGCTACACGAGTTGTGTGTGTTAGCAGTACCTTATTGAGTGGTCAGTTTTCATTTCAATAGAGGGTTTAATTTGTTGGACCATAAAATAAAATAAAAAAGAATAGGATTTTGGATTTTTCATTTGTGTACTTAGCTGATTCACACCGACGTATATATATAAACATAATTAATTTAATTGTTTTTTTTTAACACGGGTGACATTCTTATCTAAAAAATGTGTAACTTTTAGAAGAAAATGTTTGATAATACGACAACATTTTGAAATAGTTAGAAAACGAATTTGATACATAATAGCTACAACAGCAGCCATGGATGATATTGTTTATGGCGATATGCTCATTATCATAATAAGTACTATTTTGTTAATCATAAAATCTATTAACTTTTTGCTTTTTTGTAATTCCTTTTGTTTTTGCTTACTATTGTTTGGGTCATTCATTTTGATCAACGTACGGAACTTATACATAATTTAAGTAAAGTTTTAATTAATATGAGAAATTGTAATTAAGTTTTTTTCATGAGATCTTACGTATAATTTAATTAAAATTTAAATTAATATATATTTTTTATACTGAATTTCACCTCTTATATTGGAAACTTACACTTAATTTAAGTAAAATCTTAATTAATAATTTTTAATTAATCTTGGAGTTTATGTGTAATTTAAGTAAAATCTAAAGTAATTATAAGTAGATTCTTAATTAATATGGTAGACAACGTCTATGTCATGTTATCATCTAAATTTTGACCAGTCAAGTCTTAAACTCTTTTTTTTTTTTTTTATATATATTATCATCATTAAAGACTAAATCCATAAATTCAAAAAAAAAAAAATCAAGAACAGAAAAAATAATAAATCGTAAAAAATACTATGCAATTTTCCAATATATTTCTTATTATCATGTATATTTCTTTTTTATTTTCTCACAACATATATAATAAATATTTAAACTTAAGGATATAATAAGAAAACTCAAAAAAATGTGTCATTATATATTATACGATGACAATCAAAAAGAGAGCTTTTTTTTTTTAATTCTGAAACGTCAAACGAATAAGATAGAAGAAAACACAATACAAAAACAGAGAAAAAAAATAAAATAAATCAATCTACAATAGTTATATATCAGAAGTTTGCGTAGTTTCAAGTTTCAACACATACACACAAAAAAAAGAAGTTTGCGTAATTTGACCGTAGATATTAACTTCAAATTTAGAAAATGGAGCAAAACTAAAGATGAGAATTCCATTACTCTCTCTAATAAAAAAAGTCATTAACTTCAGCACACGAAAGTCAATAAATTAATATTTCTCTTCTTTTTTGAAGAAACATTAAGTAAAATTGAAATTCTTATCCATCCAACTCTCAAACACTACTTTCTTGCAACATTAGTTGAGCATAAGTGTTACAGTAACTTATAAAATGGAGGAAAATTAAATATGAGACTTCAACTACTCTCTCTAATAAAAAGAATCGTTAACTTCAGCACTCGAAAGTCAATACATATTCTCTCCTTTTAAACCTCCATATTAATTAAGTAAAATTGAAATACTTTTCTATCGAACTCTCAAACGTTTACCATTTTCTTGTAACAATTAATCTATTAATCTTGATTTACAATTAAAAAAAAGTAAAACAAATAGATTAATAGTATAGTATTAACTCAATATTACATAGTCAAAAGGGAGAAAAAAACTCAATTGGTCAAAGTTCAAATTAATACCTTAGATGAAACTGGGAGTAGAATAGTAGATGTCAAATATTAACATCAACGGCAAGATTATTGACTTGATTAGCATGTGCCTATAAATATATTCATGACATGCACTCGACTCTATGTCTCATAAATTATGACACGATGTATGTATAATATTAAATATTAATTGTTTCCATAATATAGAAATTATGCTAATATCCTTGTAATATTTTGTAAAATAATATCAGTAAAAAAATGTGAAGCAATACTTTCATAAAAAAAAACATGGATATATAAGGTTGAAAAAAAAGTGAAGAAAGAATAGAAAGAATAGATCATGAATTCAAATTTCTCCACTAACCTCTCTTAAAAAATTGCTAAAAAAAAAAACATAATAAACAAGTACGGAGCCGCTTGGTGGCTTGGGGGCCTTGCTCCCTGGATTTTTCAATTTTTTTAAATATATATATATATTTTAATATTTGAGTTACTTTTTTAATTTATAATAAATTAAATATATTTAGATATTATTATTTTTCTTTATTTACAATATATTTTATCTTCTTTTATGATATTTTTTTAGATAAATATTTTGTTTTTCTTATTGTAATTACTACAAAGATAATTATATATATTTTTTTTTTTAGATAAAATATTTGAATATAATTTACTTTTAATATTATTTTTTTCTTATAATTTATTTTAAATGTTATAAATAAATATATTTACGTGTCTTTATTAACATGTTCAGTTACTAGAATGTAGATAAATCTAAACATTCTGAATTCAAACCTTATCATAAACAAATTAATGTTATACTATAATCAATTAAATTTATTTTTATTGTATGATTATTATATAGTCACAATAAAATATTATTCTTTAATTTATAGCAATTTAAAAATATATAATTTTTTTTTATTAATTATTGGTTAATATCTTTATAACTAACATAATTCCTGATAGATTTTAAGAACATAATTAATAGTTCTTGATAGATTTTAAGAACATAATTAATAGGATAAACTTAGATGTCATTATTTATTGATAAATTTTTTTTTTATAATATATGAAACTAATGAATAATATTTGTAATATTTTTAAAACTTTTAAAATGAATGTTTAGTTTAATGGATTATATATATATATATATATATATATATATATATATAATATTTTAATAAATTATTTTATCTTCGATATATACAAATAAATAAATTTTGTATATATATGAATATAAATTTGGCCCCTATTGGGGCTGGCTCCGTCCCTAATAATAAGACATATTGTGCCGATTTGATTTGATTAAGAAATGCAAGTACAACTACTTAACTTGATTAATAATCTCCCCTAAAAAATTGATCAATAATCTAACATTTAAGTTATCAACATGGTGCTATATTAAATATGAGTTTAATTGTGAGATTTGGATAACAGGGCATAACCTTTTTCTCATTAAATACTTTGAAGAAAAAATTATCATCTATAATAATAAAATAGCCTCTATAAATACATAGGCTGATCACGTATCTCAACTTTATTCTTTTAAAACTTATTATTGGAATAGGACACCACACCCAATTTTGAAGGCAAAATATACACGTTTCATCCCAGACCGAGGGACCAAATGTTCAGACCCTATCTTGTGTTGGGTTTTATTGGGTTCAACTTTCATCCAATTTTCAGGACAGCCCTAATCTGGATAAGCATTGTTATCATGTCTTTTTCTTCATTCTGCAAACATTGGCAGCAGATGTTGTACGCTTATTTATTTATTTATTTTATCAATAAATATTAATATTTTTTTGTTCGAAATGAATCGGACAATTTGAATTATGACTTTTAACCATAAGATCAACCTTATATCTTATGTTGTGCATTTAGTTAGTTGTTCAATTTTATTATTGATTTTATGTATTTGGAGAATAAATTTCTAATGGCTCATGATAATATTATTTGCCATCATAACACAATCATTAACCTTAATTGGGAGCTCAACAAAGAGGACAGAGTAGCTTGATGTTGAGCACATTGAAGGGAATGATCATTCTAGAGAATTTTGCAACTACCCCTAGTATGAAATGACCCTACTAATCTTTTATATAATTTAATTAATGTTTTCAATCATCTACGTCATAGAATTGCAAGATATGCCGGTGATTTGAAGCTATGTTAGTGAGTAATGCTGCTCACAAAACCAGATGAGACAATTGTGATGATTTGATAATCATTAACCATCTAATTTCATGTTCTAGGATTTATATCCTTTTTTGTATTTAATAATTTATTTGTGTGAGTGTCAAGGAGTATCAGATAATGAAGCAATCATCATAAAAGGGTAATTAATGCGTGTTTAGTTAAATTTGTATAAAAATAATTTTTTAATTTATAGTATTTTAAAAAATATATATTTCTGATAAATAATCCATTAATGTTTTGAAGCCCCGTACTTCACTGTCTTCACATGCTCCCTACAAACTTTGAACTGATTCATCATTCATGCACCTCAAATTATGATACTTTTGCGTATTTTTGTTGCAGCTCATCATAAGAATCATTGGTGACACAAGAAAAAAACATGTTGAGAGAAAGAAGAAAACAAAGCATACAGAAAGAAAATTAAAGTTAAAAAAATAAAATAAAATTATTAATAGTTTATATTTTGAATAAACTAACTTATATAATCGTGAAATGATACTCTTAGATAGTCAAACGAGATATATGTGCCCACGCTTCATAAATTATAAAACTACTATATATGAGAATCAGAACCACATAATAACGATATGAACTTATATTGAGATAACGTATTGTCGTGTTTGTTACATTGAGATAACGTATTTTTTTTTTATTAAGTATTTCTGTAATATTATTGTTGGCATAGCATACATCATTTCGTTTTCACCTACTCACCCTGAAAATGTTCTATTGTCGGCTTTATCATCTTATATTTCCGTGTCAAGCCTTGGGTCACAAGACTCACAACTTATTAGTTATTATTATATAACTTTTTTTTTTTCTACTTTTTCTATTTTTTTTTCGAGTACATCTTATTATTATTATTATTATTTTATTTTATTTTATTGTGAAAAAAGTACATCTTATTTGAAACTCGAAAAAATGGTGGATGCAAAGCATTAATGGAAAAATGGCATGATAAAACACTTGCGAGAGTTTAAAAGAGATAAAATTGTGATTGCATAAAAATAAAAATAATATATATTATGATTCCATTGGATATCCGTCAAATTGAGAAACAAGAGTTTTGGAGGGAATGGAATCGAACCCATTTTATCATTTTATATAGTCTCGTTCCATTAAAAATTAAATAATCCGAATAATAAAATAACTTAAAATACAAGTATACAACTCCATTATATTCTATCACATTCAATTAATCTAAAACTATACTACTAAAGAAACAAAAATGGTCGGATACACCTAACCAAACAATTAATGGCGTACAGTTATACAAAATAAAAATCAAGGAGAGACCGACAAAGACTACAACTTATAGTCTATAAGTTGTATAAGATAAATTTTCTTTCTTTAATTATTTATTTATTGCAATTCTTAATTTGGTTTTAGAAAAAAAATATATTAAGACTAACTAATATTTTAAAATATGCCACGAAATACACTCCACATAGTTATACTGACAAAGCAACCTACCATTGCATACCAAATAATATTAGATGAGTTGAATAAGTTCCAGCTGTGATATCATCAGCAAATCACACTTCTTCATGCTGAAATTTAAAGACCTAATCCGAGGAGGTAAGCAAACTAACAAGTTATCTTTTGCATGTTTGTTAAATTATTATTATTATTATTATTATAATATATATAGAGATCTCTTAATATATTATTTTAGATTAACCAAAAGATTGACATAATGAATTTAGATTTTAATATGTTTCCAGGTGTGGGAATAATCTATTTAGAAAAGATCTCACATTCGATTTTCATTATATGTAAAATTCTCTTGGATCAATTACAATCACACATTATAAACAGATTAGTTTATGATCCAATAAGTTAAGAGTTCTTAAAAAAATATTATATTATTTAATAATCCAAGAAAATAAACCATAACAATCTATATTTCAGCCCAACAAAGTATGTTGTTTTTTCATACTTGGCCCATGAACAATCTCATGGAAATCTATCATGTGGATCCCAAAAACCCCATCATCCCAGAATATGGCATATGGCATATGGACAATGGACCTAAAATAGAAAGAGAGAACATGTACAATCATTTTAAAATGGATTAAACAACTAAATAAAACTTTGAAAAAGAAAATTCGGATATGAACTAAGTAGGTTCGATTGCTCTATTAATTTGCAAAACGATCTGAGTTATAAGACAAATTACAATTCATAAGTAGGAGTTATCATATGCTATGAAGGTTATCATAAATTGCACCAAAAAAAAAAATGAAGGTTATCATAAGTAGGAGTTATGAAAAAATTGGCAATAACAATGTTGTTCCTGATTGAGAATCATCATTAAGAATGTGGGGGCAGTGAGACCATATATATCATCCCCACTTGAATGATATCGGTGTGAGGTAATCTTTTTATTTTTGAGGGGTAAAGAAAAATTTATTAAAAAATGGGAGGACAAGGGGTACCCTTTCCCTTTACATCAAGAATCAAGATGTAGATCATATATGCAAAGCTAGAAAAGTTTTTATATTCTTCTATTTTTTTAATTATGTCATTCTTACATGTAATGTGTGAATGATGAGTATTTTAATTTTATTCTTCAAGATCGTTTAGGAGTTCAATAATTATTACAATTTCTTATAAAAGACGCATTAGTAAGTTAATGAATAATATTATACATAAATTTTTATTGAGTTCGATTCCTAAGTAATGTAAAATTATTTAACATACCGGAACAATTTATAATCAATTTCTTATAAAAACAAAGAATTCTCCATGGATTCCACGAAGACAATATTAATGTCTTCATTTAAGTTAATGCTTTTCCATGGCAGATTCTCAAGAGTTTCTCTTAACTTTCAATAACAAAGTTGCTCAAATGTAAGGTGTGATCTTCCTTTCTTACAACATACTTGTCAACACCAGAGGAACATATAGTAATCTTTTGTCTTGGATTCAGACAAAAACTATGGTAGTGTGAATAGCTGAAAGGCTCAGCAAGAATTGCACAAAATGGAGGGAATGCCCAAGACAAGATCATTGCACAGCATTCCCATTTAAATATTTAGTGTTGAGGAAGTATTTGGCACTATTAATTAGATGAAAACACCTGGCAATACAAAATAGTATAAAAAAATAGGTGAAATCATTAAGTCATCATTTCATAATATACTTTTAGTATCTCTTCAACACAAATCATAGACAGAAGGAACTGACTTGATTACTATATAATTAGTGACTTGTATGCACAGACACAAATAATCATTATGTCAACAAAATATTACTTGGAACAGAATCAGCCCTTGCATAGTGGAATGAATTCAATGACTTTGGATCCTGGTGACTGACTTTCTCTCATTGTAAGACAATATAATTTAGTAAATTTTGATTTTGCTCCTAAAAAACTTTAAGTGTTCCCGAATATATTATATATCATTATATCCCATTGTTTAAAGTAATAAAAAAACGTTTTATTCTTCCTAATTTGTTCTCGGCTATAATCTTTTAGTGCGATTTATATTTATTTTTTTTAAAAATAATGATTTTTTACCTTTAAATAGATAGGGACATTTTTGTGAATACAAGTTAACCTATATTGTTGTGAATATAAAATATAAATAATTAAATATATGCTCTAATATTTATTTTTAAACAAATAATTATATACATAAATCGTTATATAACATGCAAAAAATGAATACATCCATAAAAAGCATATATTTATTAATATTTATTTATTATAAATTTAATTGCAATAAAATTTTATATTTTAAAAACACATTTATAATAAATATTAATTATATAAAAATACTAATTCAAATGCAATTATACAAGCTAAAATACTAGTTACGAACAAGTAATTCCTAAAAAAGATAAAAAAGCAAGCATATGCATTAAACAAAAAGTTTGCTAAACTGCTAATCGAAGTTCCATATTGTCAATAATGCAAATTACTAGCATAATCCATCATCTACAACTTCATTTCATGAAATAAAAGTTGCTCTTCAATGTCATCTTTGAAGCTCTTAACTTATTCCACGGTTCATTGATGGATGGACCAATCCAGTAAAAGGATGAATGGCTACTACAGCCAGTTGCTCCTTCAAAATCCCCATGAAAAATATTCTCAAATTGCTTTTGAATCAATCTTCCTCTTAGCAAAAGATGGTAAACAGAAAGCTGCCGTGTGAATCTGAAACAAAAAGCATAGACAAAAATATAAGGGTCAATGTAAAGAAAAGGAGAAAGAAAAATCAGTTTGGGATTTGAAATGAGTGAAAAAAAGAACAGAGCAGCAAACCTCAGAGTTGTAAAATTTCAATGGTCTTGTTGAGTGCTGACTATCATCCTCGCCTATAGGATTCACTGGATGCTTGAAGTCAACGGAAGGACCCTCAGTGGAGCAAAGCATAAAACCAATCATGCCACTGAAAATAATCAAAGCAACATAAACATGGATAATCATATAAATTCTAATCATAGGGATAAATTTTGAAGATTACAATGCAAATGGATAAATAGTTAATAAATTTTGAAAGTGCATCATACCTCGGGTATGTAGGAACTGTGGTCCAAGCATAGTTGACAGAACCTTTGAATATCTGGCGACAATTAGACACAATGTCCTCAATGATGTGCATATGAAGCCATATACTTTCTGCTTGAGTACACACAACTCCTCCTGGACGAAGAGCCCTTGCAACCGAAGCGAAAAAGGGCTTTTCAAACAGCTCTTGAGCAGGACCTTAAAGATATCAAACATAAACTCAGTTAAAAAAGAAATATATTAACAGTAAAAGACCAGAAAAACAGAAGACAAAATAAATTACAGTATACCCTACCAATAGGGTCGGATGAATCCACTATAACTGCATCATAGGTTCTTTCTGGAGCATTCTTCAAAAATGCAACTCCTAGATCATTGAGACAAGCTATCATGAGAAAAGTTGTCCTAAACAGTGAAGTAGTTAAGAAACATAAAACAAAATATGGAGTAGCCAATCATACCATCACCAACAGTAAGTGTCACACGAGGGTCCTCAAAACCTATTGCTATATCTGGGAAATATTGTTTGGAGACCTGCAAAGAGTGACAACTTCAATTTTGATATTGAGCTTATACTGCTATACCTTTGCTCGTTGAGCATAAAAACATCAAATTGTTTAAGTCAAGTGGGAAAAAAAATGGCAATACTCACATCAACAACCATCTTGTCTATTTCACAAATGTCTATCTTCTCTATTGAGGCATGACGTGCTACTTCCCGCAGGACTCCACCATCTCCTCCACCAATAACCAAAACCTAACAGAAAAAAACAGCAAGAAAACGAACAATTAATTTCATACACACACAGAATGTTATGCAGAAATAACCAGCTAATATTCATAAAAAAAATTATAGCTCGTAATTATCCAACATTTCATTCTCATGGTTCAAGTCGTATCTCAGTGCCTTAATCCATGAGTATGATCCTTCCTACTCTCAAGTCTCATCAACTTTTGAACTCTTCTAATAAAAGGTGAAAGCAACCAAATACATCAATAGACTGCAGACAAAATAATGTTGCTATGCTAAATATAAACCAGCAGTGCACACCAAGTCAGCATGGTGATGAACACATCAATGGTATGAGTAAACAAATCAATATAGACATCCTTTCACAAATTCTTCTACTCCAAACCTCTAAACAATTATTAAAAACTATACACTGCTTTACAATCATTATATTTTCTAACTACATAAAATTTGGTGAAAAAACGGACAAACTAGACATATGCTAGATTCCTAAAGCTAGCGGGACTCGAAGTATCAAAATACCTTTTTGGGGTTTGGAATAGAACAAAGAGGAAGATGAGTGATCATCTCTTGGTAGGCACACTCATCCCTTTCTGTCAGCTGAATCACTCCATCCAAAACAAGAACCTTGCCATATGTTGAAGACTGCAAAACAAAGACACGTAATACATTATAAATAAAAACAAGACCATAAAATGAGCAAAAACATTATAAAAAAATCAAATTTAACTGAAGCTACATATACCTGAAAGACCATGACATTCTGATAATCAGACTTCCCTTGAAATAGAATCTTTTCCACCTTCAAGGAGTGCGCCTCCCCTGCAAATCACAATCAGATTCCAACTCATGAGAGTTCATTACATAAGACAAATACAAACATTCCAAGCCAAGAGTACAATACAACAACAACAAAAACCCGAAGATTCACTCATGTTACTGATAACATAAGCACTTCACACTATTTTTTTTTCTCTCCTCATAAAATATGTAACGAATACAAACAAACCAACAACCAATCAGTTAAAACCAAATCACTCTTCCACTTGGCAACTTAGGAACATTAAGAAATCACACATAAGAGCGTCCATAAAATCCAAGTCAAAAAAGGGTCCAATAATTCGAAAAAAGCAATAATAAAAACCATTAAAGCACACAAATAAACAATCAAACACGCGGTTCCTGAAAAGGGTTTGAGATTCTACGACGATAGAAGGAGAAAGTTTAAAAATTGAAGGTTGAGAGTGAAAAAGAGAGGGTTTTTACTAACCGGGCCACATTGGGCTGATTTCGGAGAACCAACCGGGAATAACAGCAGAGATACCAGGGTATTGAGGTTCATTGGGGAGCGTCGAAACGGTGCCGTTTGTTCCTTCTTCTTCTTCTTCTTCTTCTCTTGGCCTCTTGACTGTGAACTCAACTATGTTTTCCGCAGCCATCTCTTCTTCTCTTTCTGTGAACTCAACTCCTCAGTAGGGACTCGTTGCCCTCTTCTGCTACTACTCCTTATATAGGTGTTTGGATATTAGTCATTTTTTTTTTTATTTTATATTATGTCAAAATAATTATAATATTTTCAAATCTGTTATTATATTTTCTTTTCACGTTAGGTGAGTGAGGAAACCTAATCTTGAACCGACACACTCTTCGCCCTTTCTCTCCTTTCTGTTTTCTATGCAATCAGTAGACATCATAGATATTTGTTTTGTATAATTAAAATTTATAATGAATAAATATCTTTAACTATATAACACTGTACCTCTTTGTATATGAATTAAAACCAAAATATATTTTGAAAATCGGATTACTTTAAAATATTATTCTTTAACAATAGTATTTTTAGAAGAAGAAATAATAATAATAACTGCATTTTCAGATCACTTTTTAAATCTCTTATCTTTATCTTTATTTTTAAAGTTAGATTTAAAAATAAAATTGTCAACAGTTCAAAATAATACTATATCAAAATATAAATTATTATCATGTATTTTAAATACAATGTATATCTTCAAAGATACTATTTTTTATTGTGATTTTTAATTATAGTATAGTTTATATATTTGAAAAAAATATTGATTATAAATTTTAATTATATGATATAAACATTTATTTTGTGCATTATCTTTAAATTCTATAGATATTATTGATGGAATGTATTTTATGTCTATAAATCAAAATAACATTCTTAATAATTAAAAATAATTCCTCAATGAAAACTAAAATCATACTTGTTATAAGGGGTTGAGGGTGTTTTGACTAAAAATTAATTACTGTAGTTTGATAACATGGGGCCATTTTGGTAATTATTTGGGCCTCAGTTAAGAAAATGATTTAAAAATCACGGAGCGCGAGTTATCCCAGCTTAACCAATTATTTTGAATTCAAGTGGTTGATAATGTACTTTTCCCCCCCCCTTAAAATGTAGTATTAAATGTGTCACAATTAACATGAGGTTCTCGTACATTTTCCCAGCGTTTCAACCTATAAACATTGTTCCCTAGAAATATTGAAGATTAACTGCAAACTAAAGTGGAGGAATTAGTAGAAGGTACAATCTCCTTTTTTTGTCACGTGTGTTATCTTATTTTGCCATCAATAATCAATGTTTGGGTCACAAGAACTATGGACTAGGGTCCTCGAACCTGAAAATATAGCTATCTTGAATTGAAAATGGAATATACATAGTATACATATTTACTTAAGACTCTACCAAAATTGGTCGAACAGATGCGTGGATTTTAAATTTTAATTATAAATAAAAAATAAAGTTTTTTTTTTTTATAAATGGAGCACATTAAAAAAAAAATATATATATAATGAGCATTAGAACAGCATAAAATATAAACCCCCTAAAGAAAGAAAGAAAGTCCAATGGGGTCCAATAGAAAGTAAAAAGGAATCTGCTTTATGTTTTCCATTGAGGTGTGTGTTCACTGTTGAGTATTCAGTGTTCAGCGTTCTCTGTTCTCATTTGGCAATGTGCTTTCGGCTGCAGTACATGCCAAGATCCGCACATGTTAGTGTTACAACTTACATGGTAATGATAGGGCTTTCAATTAGGGTTTCTTTCTTATATTTGACTAACATGCTTTTTTATTTGCATTCGTCACTCACACAGTGGAGATGTAGAATTCATTCCACATAGAGCCATGCTACCACGTCCTTTTGCCTTTTATGTAGTTATAATAATGGAACTTCGATATGATTTCATACAAATTATTTAAGTTTCTAACCACTTGTCTAATGTTAGTGCTTTCATATACGTAATTATTAATGGATATCCTTTTGGCATTAATAAAAGAAATAAATAAAATATATATATATATATATATAAGTTGAAGAATTGGGGGTGGGGAATATTAACAATGAGCTAGGATTTTAAAGAACAAGTGTGTATAATTAATGACGTTAAAGCGATACAATTGCTTTAGTAGAAATCGTTTACTTTAAGTTTTAACTTTATAAATTTTTAGAATTCAAAATCAATTTTTGTCCTGAGGTGCTAGTTTCAGATTTTTTTATTTTCAATTTAAAAAAGTTGTTGGAAATAATTAAAGATAAATCAAATAAATTAAAATTTTATTTTATCTTATTTTATTAAAGATAAATAAAATCAATCAAATTTTCATTTTATCTTATTTTATTATGAAATCATGATATTTTAAACATATATTGACACATATAGATAATTTTAAAATAAAAATAAATCTACTAAAAATTAATAAAAAATAGTAAATAAAATTGAAAAATAACAATAATATAAATATAAAATTAACCATGATAATAAAGATATATAATATATTTTTTTTCTATAATAACATTAAAAATAACATTATTTCATTAATCACCTAAAAAAAACTAAAAAGAGAATTTAAATATTTAAAAATGATATAATTATATTTTATTTCAAAAATATATTTAGAAATCATAAACAGAAAATTGACTAATGAGATCTTATTTCATTCACTTTTTAATGAATGATAATATGAAATCATATGAATAACGTTAAGAAGCATATTTACTTTTATTTTAATTTTTAAACATATATTAACCTATTAAGAAATGAGACTTTATAATCTTAATATTTGACAAGGTATAAGCTTTATGATCTTGATGGAGTGTCCAAAAACATCCATTCAAAGTTATCTTTGACTGGTTGGAGAAAAGGAAGGGAGTGATATCTCCCACTTGTTGACTCACAGTCAATGAGTAAAATAAATGGATCAAAATAAAGCTTACCACTTAATAAACAGTAAAATACGTGGTGAAATTAAACTTGTGAAAAAAATTATCTATCAACGTCAAAAAGTAAAGAAATTGCACTTTTCTGTAATTATATATTTTTTAAAAAACTAATATAACTACACTATACATAACCTTAAAATGCAAGTTGTTTCTTGATTCTTGCCAACACGTGACTCAGTCACGAGTCCATGACTAGTAAAATATCTTCATATATTTGGCCCGAGAATGAAGAATCTTGGAATAGGTCAAAACACTGTTTGGAAAGTGGCTGACAACCTCAATCAAAGGAATAATAAAGACAAAATTGAAAATGATAAATTACTCAATGGTCTATCTCAAGATTTGGGTCACCATTCCATCGATTATAGTAATTTATAATTTAAATTACAATCAAGTTATTTTTTTTGACAACATAATTATAATCAAGTTAATCTCTTTGGTGTCAGACTTCGGTACGTATCTGAAACAACATTGTTGTAATCCTTCTTATTGGTAAAATAACTTTTTAAACTAAAAATTATTTTTCACTTTAAACATTAAATTCACGAGTAATATTAGTTAAACATTTCATATTTTAAAATATTTCATCAACATTTTTTATTGTTATTTATTTCTCTCATCTTATCTCATCGTATCATTTTTGATATTTATATTTTTGTATTTTTTTTATTCTCTTACTTAATAATGTAAAATAACATATGAATATTTAAGAAACATTAGTCTTAATTCATATATCATAAATATGATGACAAAAAAGATAATGGATTTTCGATTTTGTAGGCCTTTGATATACAAAGTCCCAATAATAATTTCTTCCTGCACCTTCTATATTTACTTCCTTCACTTAGGAGGTGCAGGTAGCAAAAATGTGGGCTGCAGGAAGTAACTGCCCAAACTCACCCAACTCTAAGCAATTCAAGAGCATGGGATGTGCTAGAACAATAATGACCCAAGGGTTGAGTGGCACACAAGTAGGGCCGTTGCTTTCTTCACCCCTCAGTTGTTTCCTGCACCTTTTTTGGAATGTTTTTTTTTAATCTTCTGGAATGAACATTCTACTCATTCCGGAAACTTTTAAATTTACAACAATTCCAAAGTGTAAAATTACTGTCCGGATTAATCATTCCGGAAGCCAAAAATAAGTAGAAGAAGCAAGTTGGAGGTGTAGGTAACAACACCCCAGAAGTAGGATATTATCAGTCTTTCCTTCGTTACTATTGAGCCACACACACGTCTGTAAGTCTGTTCAAATATCAATGTTGTGTGGTTTGAGTGGAAGTAGTTGAAGCCTCCTTTCATGAATATATGTGTATGTTTGTTTACGCCTTCATTTCGACGCCAACCAGTTTTTATTCCAAAGGTATTTTCAAAGCTTTGAAAAAAAATCTTGGTTACATTAAAATCAACGCTAATCCAGACATAGCTTATACCATCACCACTAACTTAAGTTTGACGATTACAATTTATTTATTATATTTACTTCAATTTTTTTTTTACCATATGCCTTAAAGGGGGTGTTTTAGGTAATTTAGAGGGTGCATTTAATAATTTTAGGGGTATATTTAGTAATTTCACAGTACATTAGAATGTGCATTTAGTAATTTAAGGGTGTATTTAATAATTTTGTAATGTATTAAATATTTTTTTTTTCAGTTATGCTTTAGAGTTTTAATATATTTTTTTTATTATGCCTTTAAATATTTTATATAAATATTATATTTGACTAGATTTATTATTAAATTTATTTAATTATTTTATATAATTTTATTTAATTATTTTACTCTAAATTATCAAATTAATATCATTATTATTTTTTTAAGAAAAATTTATTAGAATATTAAATTTTGATTATCATATAATCAATTTTATGTTTAATTTTTTAAAATGATAAAATTAATAGTAATTTTATCTTTTTTTTATATAGAAATCTTATATGAAGTTTATATTAATATTTTATTAACTTTAGTTATTATATAGTTATTTTTATATTTAAATTTTTTTTTTTTTTATAAATTATAAAATCATCATGTTATTTCTTTTTAATGTTATAAAGTATTAAATTTTAGTTATTATAGTATTAATTTTTAACTTATTTTTTAAATTATAAAATCAATGATAATATTATTTTTTATTTTGTAAATAAATCTTATCTAAATATTATATTTGATTAATTTTTTTATTAAATATAATTAGTTATTTCTTGATTTAAAATTATAATTGTCAAATTTTATTTGTCTCGTAAGTAAATGATTTTTTTTTTTTTCAAATTGTACATCACATCATAGTCACAAGTTATTATAGTCAACAAGAGATAAAAGTTAAAAGATATCACCATATAAAATAAAGGTATTTCTAATTTTTATATTTCAAATTTAATTTTATTTCAAAACATAATAAAAGATGAATTCTTGTATATTTATTAGTGTACATTAAAAAAAAATTACTAAAAAATTTAGTATAAATTTAATTATATATGATTTTCATGACATGTAAGAAAGATGTTCTCATATATCTTTTTTTTTGATTGATGGATTTTTGATGTATTATTAATATAATTAATATTTTTATCAATTTATAAATATTTTATATATAATTAATTAAATAACTTTTTTTATTAGATAATTTTTTTTTATAATTTTATTTCTGGTCTTCCACACTGTTATATGTGTATAAAATTTATCTAACTTCGTTAATTCATTAAAGTCTCGTGATGTCCAGACTTACGCATGAAAGATAGTTGAAATTGTACCAATCAAAACTATGAGACAAAATTGAGTGATTTTCTTTTCTTTCTGAAAGGCAAAAGATTAGCATAGTTTTAATTTAAATCAAACACGCTTCATCTAACATACCACTAAGTTGATTGATTCAAACATATGTTTTTGTCGTGATAACATCATATCATAAATAAATGAAGGCTCAATACTTAAATTACTAATTTTATTTATTTTTCATATTTAACTAGTAATCTTATAAGTAAAAATCATCTAATTAAATATCCAAACAATAAAAATAAAAAATAAATAAAAGAATCAGAAAAATACTAATATAAGTCTTTCAAAGAGATTTTCTTTTGTTTATTCCCTCCTTATTTGGTCCAATTTTATTAAAAATCATAAATTTAAATGAATTTTGTATCACAATTCTTTCTCATCAAATTATGATTATTAATGCAAATGAAAGATAAGAAGTTATTATAAATATATTCATTCATCTAGAGGCAAGAGGCAAGATTAAGAGAGCTGATGAATCATTTCAAGTTACATATGGTTTGGATCGTTCGGAAACAAATCAAAAGAGTTCAATTAAAGTTCGATCAAAAACTCAAAAAAAGGAAAAACGGAAAAGGTGAAGAAGATGAACAAAATAAATTTTCACAATAAACAATGCTTATTCCATTTATCAAAATGAATTATATCATGCTTTACAATTGAAAGTTTCTTTTATTTATAATAGCTTAGATCCTATTACAATTTTATACGAAATCTTATTGCACAAAACATGAAAAAGTATATTTTTGAAAAAGCGTTAGACTTCCGTTAAGTTCAACCTTACGCTTAGCGCCATTCTTGTTCATGTCCGTTGAACTCAACGTTGCGCTGAGCAAGCTGTGTGGTCAAGGCGAAACTTCGCTGAGCTCAATGTTGTGTGGAGCGAGCTGATTAGTAAATTTCCAAGTGTTTCAATTTAGCTTCTTTGATCTTCTTCTTTCTTGACTTTTGTTAAATAATCATTCCTTTAGTTTTTTTTTGTCATTTCTTCTTAAAGAATCTTGGACTTGAACTTTGTCATTAGTCCTTTAATTCATGAAGTGCCCTGGGTCCTTATGTTCATTGGGTAGCTCTCTATCAAGAGGCAAGAATGTTCTGTAATTAGGCATGATGTGTTCCTGAACTTCAGAGGGAAAGACACCCGTGACAACTTCATTAGCCACCTTTATGCAGAACTACTGAGGAGAAAGATTGAAACATACATAGATTATAGACTAGCCAGAGGCGAAGAGATTTCACCTGCACTGCACAGAGCAATAGAAGAATCTATGACTTATGTCCTGGTTTTCTCCGAAGACTATGCATCTTCCACATGGTGTCTGGAAGAACTCGCAAAGATACTCGATTGCAAGAAGAGATATGGAAGGGATGTCATACCAGTTTTCTACAAGGTGGATCCATCAAATGTTAGGAAACAGACATGGAGATACGCAGAAGCATTTGTTAAACATGAACAGCGATTTTAAGGACAACATCGACCAAGTGCACGCATGGAAGGCTGCTCTAACCGAAGCAGCTGGAATCTCGGGCTGGGATACTCAAGCCATCAGGTAGTGGATCACTGATTTCGATTGCTCACATGATTCTTTATATTCATCTAGTTTTAATAAATTTCAATTCAATTAATCACCCAGAAAACTTAATAGTTAAATATGTCATTTTATTTGTTTTTTTGTGTTATATGGAATATTTGGATTATCTTATTATTTGATATTCAATAATTAAGTGATTTTATTTTGTAAAAAATATTTAATTAAATTATTTCCGTCAATTTAATTTAACTTTGATAGAAAATCTTAATTTTAAAAAAACACAACTATCGTCTTCAAAATCATATAATACCATCATCTTCAAAGTCATATAATACATATGTACAGAATTCACAGAATTTACTGTAATTGATGAAAATATCTAATTGAATAATTTTTATAAATAAAAAGACTCAAATAAATAATTTTTACAAATAAAAAATTTTTACAAATAAAATGAGTTAATTAAATATCCAAATAATAAGAATAATGAACACGAAAACAAATAAAATATCATATTTGACTATTAAGCTGAGAAAAAAAATATATAAAAGAGGGTACTAGTGAGTGTTGGTAGTACTGCTAGTATTTACAACTTCTTTTAATTTGCTTATAAGTTAAAATTGTGTTAATCTATTCTATTGGTTGAAGATTAATTAATACATTACTTCACTTTCTTTAATATGCATGTGCCAGACCAGAATACACGCTTGTTGCAGAAATTGTGAAGGATATTTTGACAAAATTGGACCGTTCTTCCATTAGTGATCATCAAGGAATTATTGGAATTAAAAATCATATTGCACGAATCCAGTCATTGTTGCACCTTGAGTCACAAGCTATTCGGATCATAGGAATTTGGGGCATGGTAGGAATAGGAAAATCTACAATTGCTAGTCAAGTATATCACAAATTGGCATTGCAATTCGATTCCAGCAGCCTCGTTTTAGACTGTGAAAAAGAATTAGAAAGACATGGAATGAGCCATATAAAAAGCAAATATTTGTCAGCTTCTGGAGGAAAACCGTGGATCAAGTTTTTCATATGAAAGGCTCCAACGAACAAAGGTTCTCCTCATTCTTGATTATGTGAATAATTCGGGTCAATTAAATGATTTGATTGGATGGCGTGGTAAATTTGGACCGGGAAGTAGAATCATTGTGACCAGCAGAGACAAGCAAGTGCTTAGGAATGCTGAAGCTGATGAAATCTATCAAGTTAAGGAGATGAATTTACAAGATTCTCTAAAACTGTTCTGTTTAAATGCTTTTAAACGAGACCATCCAGTAGAAACTTATATGGACTTATCACTAGAGGTATTGAACTATGCTAAAGGGCTTCCATTAGTTCTCAAGGTTTTGGGATCATTGCTTTATGGTAGAACAATGAAAGCATGGGAAAGTGAGATGAAAAAGTTGGAAAAGCATCCCCAAGTTGAAATTTCCAATGTATTAAAATTAAGTTATGAAGGGCTTGACGAGGAGCAGAAACATATATTTCTTGATATAGCTTGCTTTTATAGAGGACTTGAGGAGATTGTCGTAGCACAAATGCTAGATAGCGGTGGTTTCTCTGCAAGCATTGGAATGGATGTTCTCGAAGATATGTGCCTAATATCTGTTATGGAAGGTAGAGTTGTGATGCATGATCTAATACAAGAAATGGGACAAAGTATTGTTCATCGAGAATGTGTCAATGATCCTGGAAAACGCAGTCGATTGTGGAAGGTTAAGGACATTGATTATGTTTTAAGAAATAACAAGGTATATAATTTTTGATGAATCCTACGTTGTATTTAATGAAAATCAATTTTGTATGTTTATTTTTCTCTAATTCCTTGGAAATTGGAATTACTTTTACACAGGGGACTGATGCAATCCAGTGTATATTCCTCGACATATGCAAAATCAAGGAAGTTGGTCTACATTCTAAAACTTTCGATGAGATGCACAATCTGAAGGTGCTCCACTTCTATAACGAGTCTTTTTCTTCTTCTGGCTATTGCTATCACTCAAATGTGTTTCTTCCATCATTTCTTGAAAGTCTTCCGGATGACTTAAAAATTCTTCATTGGGATAATTTCCCTCAGAAATCTTTGCCACAGAACTTTTGCCCAGAAAATCTTGCTAGACTCGTAATGCGTCATTGCCATCTTCAACAACTTTGGGAACCGGATCAGGTTTTTCAACCGTTTATAGTTTATACTCTCCTTTGTGTTTTAGACTTTTAAAGATAAAAATTCTACAATCAAGTTTTCTTCTTTGTACCGGTATAATGTTCGCTAAAATTTATAAATATGTATTAAAAATATGTATAATAGAAAAATTATAAATTGGTTTATTTAATATGACGCATCCAAATATAATTTTTTATATTTGTAATTGATAGATATGGTTTTTTTTATATTAAAAACAATCATGTGAGTTTAAATTAATTAAATTTAAGAAATATTAAAAAAATATTATATATGTGTAATTTTGTTTTATAGGTAGGTAAAACTCCTTTTTCATTCTTAAAAGTGTGAATTCAAAATTGATATATTAACAAATACTATTACATTTTTAGTCAACCTAGTATATATATTTAGTCAATTTATTCATTGAGAACTTTCTATACTTCTATTCACTTTTATAAAACTATTTTACAAATGTAAAATAGTGCAATATATTTAAACTCTTATTATCATCTATAATTTGGGTTCTTGTTACTATTAAATCAAGCCCCTATATTACTTAAAAAGAAAAGAAAAAAATTATTTTCATTAAAAAAATTCACAATTTTTTTTAAAGAAAAGAGACATAATAAATAGTTCAATATTATGATAAATTTTTTTTATATCATTATCCATATTAAATTTTATAATATCATTACCATTTTATTAAAGGGATATTCTCTTCTAATTGTTTTTTTGGCGTATATTTTTTTTTACCTATTTTATCCTTATAATAACTACTTTAAAAACCACTCACTATTAAATTCTGCTGTTTTTCTTTTTTATTATTTAAAAAGAAATTAGAAAGATACATTGAGATACTAGGTGTCTTTTTGTCCCTAGTTTAGTATAAAATTCATATAATATCAATCAATTATGTTTGTTTTTTTTACCGGCAGAGTTTTATTTTCGTTAGTTACCTAATGCAGTAGTAACTAATCATGTACTGTACTTAATGTGGCAGCAGAATTTACCGAATTTGAAAAGGCTGGACCTGAGTTATTCCGCGAAGCTAATTGGAATACCGGACCTTTATCTGTCCCCAGATATATTGAAGAAATAATTCTTAGTAATTGTGTAAGCTGAATTGAAGTTTACTCCTCAAGATTCCTCCACAAGCTGAATTGTTTATGTTTAGATGGTTGTGCTGAGCTTAGGAGTTTAACTATTCCATCCAATATTCTTTCCAGATCATCAGGATTAATTCTTCTTTCACACTGTCACAAGCTTGAAACTTTTTCAATCGCTAATAGAACCACCCAAGTGGTTCAATTATTTGGTTCCTCACATCGTGATAGATTTCCCACTGGAAAAGGATGGTTTTTTTCGGAAATGGAATATTCCAAAGCTTGGCAGCAGGAAGTAAGAATGAAAGTAATTAGTCGGGGATCTTCCACAGATACTTTTGACCCCATTGTTAAGATAGAAGAAGAAGACAAAGACGAAGAAGGAGAGAGGGGAACAACAATATGAGCTTAGACTTTGTATACTTTACAGTGGTGGAAGAAGGGATGTCCTCAATGCTTACAATTCCAAATGAGTTGTGTTGGTTAGATCTCTCTAACTGTGAATCCCTTACAAGCCTTCTTCCATTTGAGTTCGACCTTTCTAAGTTGATATTCCTGAAGAGACTTCTTCTCCATGGTTGCTCAAATTTGGGATATTTCCCCGCAATTGAGGACTCAATGGAAAATCTAGCAGTGCTCTCATTAGACGGAACAGCAATACCAGCCCTTCCTTCATCCCTGTGCCGTTTGGTTGGGTTTGAAGAATTGAGCCTGAGCAGCTGCGTGAGTCTTGAGACTATTCCATCTTCCATTGTAAATCTCAGCAAACTCTGCTAGTTGGAACTTAGCAACTGTGAATCACTTGAAACTTTTCCTAGCAGCATTTTCAAATTGAAGTCGAAGAAACTTAATTTGTATGGTTGTTCAATGTTGAGGACCTTCCCAGAGATCCTGGAGCCTGCAGAAACTTTTGCTCACATTGACTTAACAGAAACGGCAATTAAAGAACTACCTTCATCTTTCGGCAATCTGGTCAGGCTTCGAACCCTGCTTCTGGAAATGTGCACTGATCTTAAGTCACTTCCAAACAGCATTGTTAATCTAAATCTTCTCTCTAAGCTTGATTGTTCTGGGTGTGGCAAACTAACAGAAATCCCAAGTGACATTGGTCGCTTGTCTTCATTAAGGGAACTTTCACTGAGTGAGAGTGGAATTGTGAACCTTCCTGAGAGAGCATTGCTTATCTTTCAGAACTGAAATTACTTGATTTAAGTGAATGCAAAAAGCTTGAATGCATCCCACAGATTCCACCACTTCTAAAGCAACTATTGGCATTTGATTGCACGTCCATTAGAAGAGTGATGTCAAATTCACTTATTTCACCAATGCTCAACAACTTGATCCGGGTGCTCGTGCTAATATTGTTGATCAGGCATGGCTTAAGATGACCGAGGATGCATATAGGTCTGTGTTCTTTTGTTTTCCAGGGAATGCAGTTCCTCAATGGTTCCCTTTTTGTTGCAAGGGACATTCAGTGACCATAAATCCAAATTCTCCAAAATTTTGCAGTGATGATGACAAGCTCATTGGTTTTGCTTTGTGTGTTGTTTTCCAACTGTCAAACACCAATGATATTGAAGGTAGATATGGTTCTTTTAGGTACAATCTAAGATTTGAATCTGATGATGGCATACACATTCTTCCCAACAATGATGAGTTAAGAAACTATTTCAATTGGAAGGGTCGAGAGAGAATGGTTGATCAAGATCACACATTCGTGTGGAAATATAACTTGGAATCCCCAAGGATGAGCCTTTTGCTCCGTCATGCTCGCAGCTTCACTTTTGAGGTCAACCCATGTGATGATAATGATGATGATGGCTTTCGGTGGTGGCAACATTTCAAATTAGTTGTCAGAAAGTTCAAATCAATTGTTAGAGTAAAAGAATGTGGAATATGCCCCCTTTATACCAAAGAAAAAGATGATGATAGTAATGTTGATGCTGGTGACTATTCTAGCTTTATGAGATTTTCAATAAATGGCACTGAAGAACCTAGTGGAAGCAATGTTGCATAGAAGGAGGAAGGCCTTTATTCTTTCGGTAAGTAATTCCATTTTTTTATTCAACGAGTGGGTTCATTCAAGTGTTGGCATTTCCTTTTGATAGTTTTCTCAGACCTATGATCAAGCATTATATTCCAGTTTTTTGTATGGCTAAATGTTGTTGTAACTGAATATCATATCATTGAATTAGGTTTCTGCATCAGGCTGTAAAACCAGAATAGTTTTTTTGCTTGGTTAACGTGGAACAGTTGAGGATATCAACTTATTTCTTAATGTTCTTGGTTTGTGGTACGTTTCCTAATTCCTAGCCTCTAAATTGCCATTGATAAGTGATTCCTTTATAGATAATCATTTTTGTTTCAGGCATTTCAAATTCAGCTGAATTTGGTGTATCCAACTCTGTCATGGCATTTTCTACATTCTGATATTGATTGTCTTGCTCATCTGCGTTTCATGTTGAATGCAAGTCTAATTTTTAATTTATCAAAGTTTAGGGTTATATTTTTCTATTATATATGTTGATAATTTTATTTGTGCCAATTCTATTATATAGCTGAATGATTTTATTTTAATTGGTGCCCGATGATGATTTTATTTAAGTTTGTGAAATTTTCTCCAAACTTAGACAATTAAAACTTCGTTCAATTTTTTCGTGATAGTAAGTTGCATCAGTTTGAAAATTAAAAGACTAAATCGATCATTTTAATATTAGGAAGACTAAATTAAACCATTTAAGTAAATAGCATTAAATTTAAATATCAAAAGAAGAAAAAGCAAGCAAAGGCAAAATTGAATTAGTCATTAATCATCATGTCATGGTATGCCAAATCAGTCGACAGTCGACACAATGCTGGCCAATCACAACAACCTATTTCCGGCGCCAGTTGAATCACAGTCATACTGACGTGTACAAAAGAAATATTAATTATATTAAACTATTAGTTAAATTACAAAGTAATAGTATAAGTAATCAAGGTTGAGATAATGGTACAAAGGTTTACTGCGTTCCTTTATATTAAATATCTTTAATTTTCAAATTGATTAATTAAGATGATTCACAACTTATAGAATTTTTATTATTTCGTTATCTGTTATAAGCAATAAAAGATATTTATGTAAATATTAAGAAAATTAGTTAAAAATAATAAATACTATTTTATAAGTAAAATTTAATTTTTAAACTTACCGTTTTTTCTAAAATATTATTTTAATTTTTTTTATAATAGTTTATTATTTTTATAATAAAAGAAACAGAATAGTATTTTGAAAACCTGAATCCTATTCATTTACATTAAATGACAATCAGGTACAGTAATAAATAAAAAATTAAAGGGTTATCCAATTTAACATGAATAAAAAAATGCGTGCCAAGATAAGATATGGATAAGACAAAAGTTTATTTATTAATTTTATGATGAATGGGTAAGAACTAAGAAGACATAAAGCTACGAACAATTCAGCAAGAACAAAAAAAGAAAAGCTTGGAATACGGAAAAAGAAGGAAGCAGCCAAAAAGCTGAGATTGCTGCCATAATAGTTTTTCCATTTATTCAACGCTCAATTTGGGTAATCATAAAGGCTGGTCGACCAACGTGTGCTCATCCGTGTGAAACTGAATTTGGATATTTTAATTTTAATAAATAAAATTTTGACTTTCAATTTTGTACTAGTACTTAAGAAGAAAGACATTATTAAAAATTAAAGCAGAGGTCCGTGATATGCGCGCCCATGAGAGAAAAAAAAATTAAAATAAGTAAAAAAAAACAGTAAACTCAAAATTACATATGAAATGACACATTACATGTAATGATTTTTTTTACGTTAATAAAAAATGTAATGATTTTCTTATTCGAAATAGTAACATCTAACATTTATAGTTTTTAATAAATGTATTATTAATTTTTTTAAAATAACAATATTTATTAAAGTACAATATTAAATAAAAATGTTTCAATATTTATTGGAGTATACCATTATATGTTATTTTTTTAATTCAGCAATAAAAACATGCAATGATATACCCCATAAATATTGAAACATTTATTTAATATTGCACTCTAATAAATATTGTTATTTAAAAAAATTTAATAATACATTTATTAAAACTATAAAATAAAATAAAATAAATTTAACTTTTATAAATTGATTGAAAAGAGAAAATAGAAAAAAACCTATTAGCGGAGGTGTAAATGTAACGTATTTTGGTTGCTCATGTTAACGTGGGTGATTGATAACAACATATATGACTACCTACACAATGGGGTAAAGGGTCGCTTTCCCATTTAACATACCTATATTTTGGATATTATTGTGGAAGCATATACTAATCCTTCAAACATAATTTTCTCTATATTTCTGATGGTTATTGTTGGTTTCAGTGGAACTATATAAAGTTGGAACAATTTCACAAACTTTATAAAATTGGACTATAAACAACAGTAGTGGAGAGAGGGAGAAAAACCAAAGAAGATTAACCATGGCTTCTTCAATGAGGATCTCAAGGCTGCTCTCTCGTTCTTTTCTTTCTGCTTCAACTACTCCTTTGTTTTCTAGAGGTACTTGTTTGTTTTATCACCACTTCCAAGATCCTGGGGTGGTTGATGATTTGATTACTTTTTCTGCTTTGTTTGGTTCTGAGGACATGAAAATGAAGTGATCTTCAATTCTGCACTTATTGTATTTGATTAACTGTGTCTGTGGGGGATTTGGATGATTGGATCATTTTATGATCCTTAGGAATGGTAGTTTTTAGTTTCCAATTTGTTTGGAGATGGTTGGATTGGATTGATCCGCAGTTTTTTTTTTCTTGTGAAGAGAGAAAATGGGAGGTGCTAAAATTGTATGATCATTTGACCAAGTGGGGGAGAGAGGGATATAAAAAGTTTGAAACTTTAATAGGATCCGTAAGTGAAAGTGATATTTGTGGTGAGGCATTCTGAACTCTCATTTATTGGCTGGCCCTAGGTCCTTTTCAGCTACCACCTGTTTCTTTCACAGTTTCACTGCTCCTTCAAGTACATGTTGTTATTTTCAGTGTATAAATTGGATGCTACTTCCTGGGACCATTTCAATTCATGTCACATGCCAAGATCAATGATCGTGCCTTTTGATTGGTGCTTTTAGGTCTTGGTTTTGATTTTGGGTTTTCATTAATGGTCTTATTTATTTTTAAATTGCCCTTTTCTTTTTTCCTGATATTCAGATGGAAGTGGTGCTCTTGGTGCAGGGATCAGTAAATTCAGCACTGCTGCTGCTATTGAAGAACCAATTAAGCCACCAGTTAAAGTAGAACACACCCAGCTCTTAATTGATGGAAAATTCGTTGATGCTGCCACTGGTTAGTCCTTTTTTTTTTTCCCACCCTTTATAGTTTTATCCCCATCAATTTTGTGTGTTTGGGTGGGTTATAGCATTTACAAAATTATTTTTCAATGAAATTGATTTTGAAGTGATGTGATGTGATTTATATTTGGATGTTTTTTACTCTAAAAGTATGTTACTAGAAAAGCTCAATATCAAATTCTTTACTTAATGCAGAAATCAATTCTGAATCCTCAGTTATTTACCTACAATCACATTAGCTAGTACTATTTTATCGTTACTTTGGATAATGTATGTAATCCAAACATGTTATTCACCATTTGCACAAAAAGTAAGAATTTTAAGGTGGTCATAACTTACTGTTGTGATTCCCCTGACATCAGGCAAAACTTTTCCAACGTTGGACCCCAGGACAGGAGATGTGATTTCTCATGTTGCTGAGGGTGACCATGAAGATGTTGACCGAGCTGTTGCTGCTGCTCGCAAAGCCTTCGACCATGGACCTTGGCCAAAGATGACTGCCTATGTATTTTTCAACTCTTCTATTTGTTCTTGAACAATGTCCAAAGTCCATGATCTTTGGTCCCATGATTTTTTTGCTAAATTCTTTTTTTCTTGTTTGCTTCTTCTATAATCATGTAGGAAAGACAAAGGATATTGCTGCGTGCTGCCGATCTGATTGAAAAGCACAATGATGAGATTGCTGCACTTGAGACTTGGGATAATGGGAAGCCATATGAACAATCTGCTCAAATTGAAATTCCAATGCTGGTTCGCCTATTCCGATACTATGCTGGTATGCTGAAATGAGAAACATTAACAGCACACTCTTTTAAACAAATTCTTTATTATTGATGAAAAGGATTGAAAATCACAAAACATTTGTTGGTGGCATTTCTCATTTAATGAGTTTCACTCAATTTTATAATTGTAGACAGTCTATTAGAACGAGTGTGTTAGAGAGTATGCTGTTAACACCACTCGTGTAGAAATAACTTGTCTGATTATCTCTATTGTTCTATGAAACCAGTACTAACACTTCAGTTTCCAAATTGTGCAGGTTGGGCAGATAAGATTCATGGCATGACAGTTCCAGCTGATGGGCCATATCATGTGCAAACATTGCATGAACCCATTGGAGTGGCCGGTCAGATCATTCCATGGAACTTCCCTCTTGTCATGCTTGGCTGGAAGGTTGGGCCAGCATTGGCCTGTGGTAACACCATTGTTCTCAAAACAGCTGAGCAGACTCCATTATCTGCTTTGTATGTGTCAAAGTTGCTTCATGAGGTGGGTCACATTCCATACTTTCTTTAAAACAAAATTGGTTTTAGCTTATTTTGTTGGTAGAAATGCAAAGATTTGTATATCTGTTGAATGTTCATACCAAATTTATTATGTTTTGCAGGCTGAACTTCCTCCTGGTGTTCTGAATGTGATATCCGGCTTCGGTCCAACTGCAGGTGCTGCCGTCGCTAGTCACATGGACATAGACAAGGTAGTAAGATATTTAGTCTTTCACTAGTATTCATTTTCACTCTCTCCACCCCTTCGACACTAAGCTATTCACTTGTTTTCTCAACAATGGCAAATCCCTTTAGTGAAACAGTGTGAGGATTTTCTTGCAGCTTAGAAAAGTGTGTGTATAGACTTAAAGAGTCTTTGCTTTGTTGCATTTTCTTGCAGCTTGCGTTCACTGGTTCAACCGAAACTGGAAAAATTGTCCTTGAATTGGCGACTAGAAGTAATCTTAAGCCTGCAACTTTGGAGCTTGGTGGGAAATCCCCTTTTATAGTATGTGAAGATGCTGATGTAGATGAGGCTGTTGAGCTAGCACACTTTGCATTATTCTTTAATCAGGTATATCCCAAAAATATCAAGTTTGTTTTGTAAAACAAATTGTCTTTTCATAGAGTTCAGAAACAAATTAATTGGTGCTTTTTGAATTTTGTTACATTAAGGGACAATGCTGCTGTGCTGGGTCTAGAACATTTGTACACGAAAGTGTGTATGATGAATTTACCGAGAAAGCGAAGGCACGTGCTTTGAAGCGTGCTGTTGGTGATCCATTCAAGGGAGGAATAGAGCAAGGTCCTCAGGTAACATCCCCTCATCCATATGCATAGAAAGATTTACACTAATTTGATATTTCCTTACATCTTTTTATAAAATGTCTGGCTCTATTGACGATTTTTGTGTATGATCCAAAATCAGATTGATTCAGAGCAATTTCAGAAAATACTGAAGTATATTAGATCTGGTGTTGAAAGTGGAGCTACCCTTGAAACTGGAGGAGATAGATTTGGTAACTCGGGATTCTATATTCAGCCTACTGTCTTCTCAAATGTTAAGGTATAATAACAATAATAACATGTTTTAATTGCACTCTCATTGTATCAGTGATGGTTAAAATGTGAATTCTTGTGTTACTAATTGTAAAAACAACCAGGATGACATGCTGATTGCAAAGGAAGAGATCTTTGGCCCAGTGCAAACCATATTAAAATTCAAGTGAGAACATTGATTCCTATTGGCAAACACTATCATTATCTTTGCATTTTTGCTTCATACACTAATTGTATCTTTTTTGTTTGATCACAGGGACCTTGATGAAGTGATTCGAAGAGCTAATAACTCACCCTATGGCCTTGCAGCAGGGGTGTTCACAAAAAACATTGACACAGCTAACACCTTGACTAGAGCATTGAGAGTTGGAACAGTGTGGGTGAACTGCTTTGACACATTTGATGCAGCAATTCCCTTTGGAGGGTACAAAATGAGTGGCCACGGAAGAGAAAAAGGAGAGTACAGTCTCAAGAACTACTTGCAAGTGAAGGCTGTTGTTACATCCTTGAAGAACCCAGCTTGGCTTTGAACATCATTCACTTAGCTTTATTTGATGAAAAAGATTAATAAACAGGCTTCAATAATGAAGATCATTAAATTGGGTTTATTCCGTTTACAGTATCTGATCATGTTGAATATAATCTAGTTTGTTTTTTCGTTTTTTCCCCTGCATTTTATGGGTAGGGAGAAATATACTATGGTGTAAAATTCAACGTTGAGGTGGGTTTCTGGCTGGAATTAGAATCAAATTTGCATAGTTATGGATGAAAACCTCATACTACCTGGTCCTCATAGGATATTGTTTGGTTTTAGTAAATGGTAGTGTTATGACTCGACAGTAATTCAACTAGTAATGATTTAATATATATTTGTATGAATAAAATATATTTTTTTGTCCTCCAATTATTAAAAGTTTTTCTTTATAATATGATATTATTTCGTTACCTGACATGATGATATCCTGATATTAAAAATTAGTTAATTTTTAATATGAAATTTAAATTCTAAATATATTGAACGAAATTTTAAATCTTAATTTAGGATTTTATAAATGAAACACTAAAATATAAATCATAAAACATTAATCATAAATCTTAAATAAAATTCTAAATTACATATCATAAAATAAAATCCTAAACCTTAAATCATATAACACTAAATTTTAAATCTTAAACTAAAAAATCTTATTTCCTAAACTATGAAACTATAGAATCATATACAATATGAAACCTTAAAATTTTAAAACATAAATCATTTTAAATCATAAAATCCTGCGTCATAAAATTATAAATCTTAAATCCTATATACAAACCATTAACAATGAAAAAAAATACTAAAACTTGAACCCTAGAAGCTTCAAATAGTAACAAAGGTAAATCCGAAATACTAATCCATAAAATCTTAATTGAAAACTTAAATAATAATGAAACATAAACCAAAAGAAACCAGCCAAAGCCCGATAAAAAGAATGGCCAGTTGGACACTAGCCCAAGATAAGTATGATCCAGAAACCAACTTGTATTTTTTTGAGTTTCAAAAGGTTTGACTTGACCAGAAAAGAGATACAATTAATTAATTAATCTAAATCCAAATAATTGGCCTACCCTAGATCTAGACTACTAGTACCCTACCCAAAGCCGCAATTTTCTTTATTTAAAAAAAAAATTCCAAAATTGACGTTGAACTTGAACTTGAACTTACAGTTCCACGTTGTAAACCTCGGCAGCTGTCGGCTCCCTCTCTCCAAGCAGCTTCAAAAGCACGTTCCAGTTTCCAGTTTCCACTTTCCACTTCTCCCGCGCCACGCGTCACTCCCTCGTTATCCTCCTCTTCACGGATCCACAGAATCCCACGTGTCCTCCGCCTCTAAATCCCCAAACTCCACCATCACCGAATAACCTCTCGACGCGTGTCCCGCTCCCTCCACTTCCTATAAATACCCGAGACCTAGTTTCCAATGGCAAACAAAACAAAACCATAGTACGATAAGATCCAAACACAAAACGCCAACACCAACCTTTCCATGATCCGAAACAGAAACGGGTCGGATCGCCGGATTCTAACCTCCCCGGCGGTTCATCCATGTGAAAACATCGCTCCCTCTATTCTTTTCCCTTCACTCATCACTCTCTCCAACGCCATTTCCACTTTCCAACACAGTTTCTTCCCTTGCAACAACCGAAACGCGAGAAACGCGATTCGCTTCACCCGTCTTCTCCAACCTTTCCTTCATGAGCTCCGAGACCACCATTCGGGTCTACCCGACTCGGTATCCCTGAGTCTCTCGGAGCTTCATTTAACCTTCCAGAAGTTTCTTTTCCTTCTTGAAGATCTCTCCCGTGAAGGTGCGAAACTCTACTTGTTAATGGAGTCAGATCGGGTCGCTACTCAGTTTCGGGTCATATCCAGATCCGTCGCCACTGCTTTGGACGTTTTTCCTTTCGGTTCCGTGGAGATCTCTGAGGAAACTAAAGAGCATGTTTTGCTGCTGAATGAGCAAGCGAGGAGGGCCAGGTTTGAATTTGAGCAAGAAGATAAACGGGCTGTGATGAGCGTTGTGTCGGGTTTGACCCGGTTTGAGAACCGGGTTGCTCCCGATGAGGGTGATTTGAAGTGGGTTCTTGAATATATTGGGGTTAAAAAGTGGAGTGAGTGTAACAAAGAGGTGAAGTTTTTGGAGGGTGAAATTGGGTTTGACTGCTTGAAGAATGAGAAGAGAAAGATGGGTTTTTTGAGTAGTTTGATGAGGTTCATGAGTTATTGTAGATGTGTGGTGATGGAAGTTGTTGATTGTGAAGAGAGGAGCAAAAAAAATGATGGAAGAAGAGAAAGTAGTGTTGAAAGTGAGATGAGTCTTAGTTTGAGTTTTCTTAACTCAGATGATTTTAGATGTCCAATCACTTTGGAGTTGATGAGTGATCCTGTGACAATAGAAACAGGTCATACTTATGATCGTTCTTCGATTTTAAAGTGGTTCAGTAGTGGGAATTCGATGTGTCCCAACACGGGTAAAAGGCTTAGCAGCACTGAGATGGTTCCAAACATGGTGCTTAGAAGGTTGATTCAGCAATACTGCTATGCAAATGGCATAAGCATTCCCTTTGTTGATTTGGGTCGTAGGAATCGCGAGATTACTAGGAAAGTGGAGCCTGGGAGTGTGGCAGCAGAGGGAGCAATGATAATGCTGGCTTATTTTTTGAATGGAAAGATTGAGAATGGAAATGGAGAAGAGAAGAATAGAGCTGCATTTGAGATAAGGCTTCTTTCCAAGACAAGCATTTTTAGTAGGTCTTGTTTGGTTGAAGCTGGTTTGGTTCCTCTTCTGTTGAAGTTGTTGTCGTCGAGCGAGTCGTTGACTCAAGAGAATGCTGCTGCAGCCCTTCTCAACCTCTCAAAATGTGCAAAGAGTAGAAGTGTGATGGTTGAGAAATGGGGTTTGGAATTGATTGTTGAGGTCTTAAAGAAGGGGCTAAAGCTTGAAGCTCGCCAGCATGTTGCTGCTGTGTTGTTTTACCTTAGTCCTGAGTATGGGAACTTGATAGGTGAAGAGCCAGAAGCAATTCCATCACTGATAAGGCTAATCAAAGATGGTTCTTATCGAAGCAAGAAAAATGGTTTGGTTGCGATTTTCAGCCTTCTTAAGCACCCGGAAAATCATAGAAGGGTGCTCGAAGTTGAAGGTGGAACAGTTCCTTTGCTAGTTGAGATCCTAAAAGGGTGTGAAAAGGAAGACATTATCACAGACTCACTTGCAATTCTAGCAACTCTGGCAGAAAGAAATGAGGGAATGTTAGCAATACTTGAAGGAGAGGCTTTACAAGTAGCTGTTGAAATTTTCAGTTGTTCCAGTTCAAGGGTGGGGAAAGAGCATTGTGTGGCTTTGTTGCTTTCTTTGTCACTAAATGGTGGAGAAGATGTGGTTGCTTATTTAGTGAAGAGCCCTTCTCTTATGGGATCTTTGTATTCCCAACTCAGTGAAGGCACATCTAGAGCAAGCAAGAAAGCCAGTGCTCTCATCAGAGTCCTCCATGATTTTTTCGAAAGGAGGTCCTCTGGCTTCAAGGCTTCAGTTATTCCACAAGAACACTTCATTCATGTTCGGTAAACCCAGTATTTTTTGTTCACCTGGGTATTCATTCTTTCATTTGTAGATATTGTTGTATAAATGTGCTTACTTTTTGTTTTTTTTGTACTCATGTTATTAGCACACGTTTTAAAGAGCTAATAATTTCATCAGCTTCTGTTTTTAAAGATGAAGCTTGCACAAATTATTGTAGTTCATTGTTTCGTATTGATCGAATAAGAATAATTTCGGATTTGCCTACCCTTTTATTGTATCTTTCTATGTAGATGCCTTCTGGATCCAGACTTAGACAGTTACTGATTATTTTAGTCCTTGAAATCTATACTACTTAGTAATTTGTTTTTAAATGTTCTATAAAAAAAAAAAATTTAGTCCCTGATATTAAGAATTATAAGTCATTTTAGTCTATGATTTTACTGTGTTACTGCGTATTAGTTAATTTGATATTTAACATTAAGACCATTAATTAGTGATTATTAAAAGTGCAAATCCTCTACGGTAAAATTAAATCTTATTTGTGATAGTATTTACATTATTGATCTTTTCTTTTTACACATTACATTTATTATATTTCATTTACTTATTATTTTTTCTATTTCTTTTAACAACATCTTATTATCAGTCAAAACCTATTTTTATGTTAGCTTACAAGAATATGAGTGTTTAGGTCCTTCGAGAGTCAAAAAGATTTTAATCCGTAATTATAAAAAAATAAAAATAAAAATAAAAATATTAACATACAAATATTATCATTTTCGTGACTATAAATTTATTATTTTTATGTTATAAACTTATAATTATACTCTTTAAAATTTGTGATGAAATTTATAATATAAATTTAAAAAATAGTTTAACTACATCGAATATTTGTACTACTGCACCAAATATTAAGTAAATGAGATGAAATAATGAGAGTGTGTATAAAAAATAATCTATTGTAACAAGGTATATAATAAGAGTTTTACATTGATCAATAGTATAATTACTACAACAAATACTGCTCCCTCTTACCGGCGAGGATCTGCACTCGATTATTAAACCCTTCAAATAAGTATCTACTTATATTACTATGATATGAGTATATGACCAATGTGAACAGAAGTTATGTGAATGCTGAAATTCGCCTTTATAAAATTAAATTGAAATGTGTGATTTTTTTTATTCGAAGTTAGGTTCAAATATTTAAATATATGTCATTCTCGTGTTGATTTCTTTGAGAGTTATTTTTTTTTACGATTTTTGGGGGATTAAAACGTCTTTAGAAAATGCATAAAAATCATCAGAAAAATCTAAACTAGTATGTACATAATTTTTTTTGTTTAAATTTAACAAAATTTTTTTATTTTTAAATTCATATAAACAAATTATTATATTTAATTAAATTATTAGAAGATCACAGAAGATAATATAATAAAATCATTATGTGCAAAAATTAGTAAAATTTTAAGGTTTTGTTTACGGTTTCAAGATTTAGTATGATTAATGTTTTATTTATGATTTATGGTATATGGTGTTATGGTTTGAGATTAAGGGTTTATGGTTGATAACTTAATGTTTAAGGTTTATGATTTTATGGTTTAATGATTAAGGTCTATGGTTCATTATTTTAGAGTTTTAAGACTTTAATGTTTATGGTTTAAGGTTCATTATTTTTTGTTATGATTTATGGTATGTGGTTTAATGTTTGAAGTTTATAATTTATGGTTTTATGTTTATGTTGCATGATTCATTGTTTAAGATTTATGATGTAGTATTTAAGGTTAATATTTTACCGTTGTTATATGGTTTTTGATTTGAGGTTAGAGTTTTAGAATGTACGGTTCATTATTTATATTTTAGGGTTTCATTATTTATGTTTTAGAGTTTATATGTTATGGTTTTAGGATTTTAGGTTTATGACATATTTATTTTGCATTGTTTAGAGTTTTAGTGTTTAGGATCCATGATTTTAGGATTCAAGGTTTGAGATTCAGGGATCTGAGTTTTAGTGTTTATGGTTTCATGGTTTAAGGTTTCATAATTTAGATTTTAAGATTTAAATGTTTAAGGTGTCAGGGTTTATTGTTCAAGGTTCATTGTTTTAACCTTTTAGGATTTAATGTTTATAGTTTTTCCATGTTTAATGGTGGATTTTTAGGGTATATGATTTAGAATTTAGGATTTTATAATTTAAAGTTTATGGTTTTAGGGTTAATGTTTTAGGATTCAGTGTTTAAATTCTAGGATTTATGCTTTAAAATTTTAAGGTTTCGTCTTACATGATTTATGATTAAAAGTTTCATGATGTAGGATTTAGGGCTTCATAATTTAGGATTTATGGATTAAGATTTAGGGTTTTATAACATGGTTTATGATTTATGGTTTCATGATTTATAATTTAGGATTTCATTTCATGTTTTAAGGATTCATGGTTTAGGATTTAGGGATTCATGATTTAGAACTCAAGGTTTCATCTCATGATTTAAAATTTAGGATTTCATAAAAGAAATCTTAAATTATTTAAGGGTTCGTTTTCATTTATGAAGCCACATATGATTTAGAGTTTTATTTACAAAACATTAAATAATTTAGAGATTTATTTATGAAATCTTAAATGATTTAGAGATTCATTTATGATTCTCTAAATAATTTAAGGTCTCATTTACAAAATCTTAAATAATTTAGGGTTTCATTTACAAAACCCTTAAATAATTTAGGGTTTCATTTATAAAATTCAAAATAATTTAGGGTTTATTTTATGAAAAACTAAATAATTTAAGGGTCAAAATAATTTAAAATTTCATTTACGAAATCCTAAATAATTTGAGATTTCATTTACAGAACCTCATATCCTAATTTAGGATTTAATTTACAAAACCTTAAATAATTTAAGGTTTCATTAATGAAAACTTAAATTTTAAGTTTTCATTAATGAAACCCTATATAATTTAGGATTTTATTTATTGAACCCTTAATAATTTAGGTTTTCGTTTATGACCATAATTAATTTAAGGCTTCATTTATGAAACCTTAATTAATTTAGAGTTTTATTAAGAAACCTTGAATCCTAATATAAGGTTTCATAAATGAAACTCTAAAAATAAAACTATGAAATAAAATCCTAAATCTTAAAGCATGAAATCGTAACCCTATATCATAAATAAATCACTAAATCGCATACCATGAAATGCAACCCTAAATCCTAAATGATTTAGGGTTTCATTTATAAAACCTCAAATTATTTAGGGTTTCATGTACGAAATCTTAAATATTTTGATATTTCATTTACGAAATCCCAAATGTTTTAGGACTTAATTTACAAAACCTCAAATGTTTAGAATTTTATTCACGAAACCCTAAATGATTTAGGGTCTCTGTTATGAAACCTTAAATGATTAAAATATTCATTTAAGAAACCCAAAATGATTTAGGATCTCATTTATGAAACTTTTAAATAATTTAGGATATCATCTATGAAATTCTAAATGATTTAAGATTTCATTTAAAAAATCTAAAATAATTTAGGGTTTAATTTAAAAAATCCAAAATAATTGAGGGTTTAATTTAAAAAATACAAAATAATTTAAGGTTTATTTTATGAAACACTAAACAATTTAAGGGTTTCATTTTTGAAACCTAAAATAATTTAAGTTTCATTTATGAAATCCTAAATAATTTGGGATTTCATTTATGAAACCCTATATCCTAAATTAGGGTTTCATTTATGAAATCCTAAATAATTTAAGATGTCATTAATGAAACCCTACTTACTTTAGGGTTTGATTTACTAAACCTTAATTATATTAATGTTTTATTTATGAAAATGTAATGAATTTAGGGTTTGCATTATGAAACCCTTATCAATTTAGGGTTTCACTTAAAAACCCTAAATCCTAATGTAGAGTTTCATAAATGAAACTAAAAAAGCAAAACCATGAAATGAAGTTCTAAATCCAAAAGCATGAAACCATAGCCTTAAATTATAAATGAATTAATAAATCATAAACCATGAAATGCAATCCTAAATATTCTAGGTTTTATTACTAGAACCTAAAATATTTAGTATTTCAATTTAGTAGTAAATTTAGGATTTGATTAATGAAATCCTAAATATTTAGAATTTCAATTTAATGTTTAAGTCATAAAACCTTAAATATTTAGGATTTCAAATTATGATTAAATTTAGGGTTTCATTAATTAAACCTTAAACATTCAAGGTTTCAATTTAAGGTCAATTTTATGTATCATTAATGAAACCATAAATAATTATTGTTTAATTAATGAAACCCTAAATAATTATATTTCCATTAAATAAACTCTAAATAATGATAGGTTCAATAATGAAACCTTATATAATTATATTTCATAAATGACCCTAAATAGTTAGGGTTTTAATTTAATCTCACATTTTTTAAGTAATAAATATTTATGGCTTCATAAATAAAATCCTAAATATTCAGGACTTCATAATGAAAACTCTAAATACTTATTATTTAAATTAAATATTTTATTTACAAAACCTTAAATATTAAGGGTTTTAATTTTAGGTTTCACTTGTGAAACCTTAAATATATAGGGTGAAATTTAGGATTTTATTTATTAAATACTAAATATTAATGAGTTTCTATTTACGGTTTCATTTATGAAACATTAAAAATTTAGATTGAAATTTAAGGTTTTATTAATAAAATACTAAACAAATATTTAGGGTTTCCTTAATAAAACCCTAAATATTTACGATTTTATTAATAGAACCCAAAATATTTAGGATTTTAATTTGGTGTGAAATTTACAGTTTCAATAATGAAATCATAAATATTTATGGTTTCGATTTAATGTTTCAATTAGGAAACCTTCAATATATATGATTTCAATTTATGATAAAATTTAAGGTTTCATTATTGAAACCCTAAATAATTATGGTTTCATGAATGAAACCCTAAATAATTATAGTTTAATTTATGAAACCCAAAATATTTATAGTTTCATTACTAAAACCCTAAATAATTATAATTTTATTAGTGAAACCCTAAATAATTATTGTTTCAATACATAGTTTCACTAATGAAACCCTAAATAATTATAGTTTCTTGAATGAAACCTTAAATAATTATAATTTCATTAATGAAACCCTAAATAGTTAGGGATTTGATTTAATCTCTCATTTTTTAAGCAATAAATATTTACGTATTCATATATAAAATCCTAAATATTTATTATTTCAATTAAATTTTTTATTCACAAAATTCTAAATATTAAGGATTTCAATGTTGGATTTCACTTATGAAACCCTAAATATATATGGTGAAATTTAGGGTTTTATTTGTGAAAAAACAAATACTAATGGTTTTCTATTTATGGTTTATTTATTAAACCTTAAAAATTTAGGTTGAAATTTAGGATTTCATTATTGAAACACTAAATAATCATATTTCATTAATGAAACCCTAAATAATTATAATTTTATTAATGAAACCCTAAACAATTAGGATTTCAATTTAATCTCGCATTTTTTAAACAATAAATATTTATGGCTTCAAAATAAAACCCGTTTAGGGTATTAATTTAGGAAGAAATTTAGGATTCATTAATGAATCCCTAAATATTTATTATTTCAATTAAATGTTTTATTTATGAAACCCTAAATATTGAGGGTTTCAATTTTGGATTTCATTGATGAAACCGTAAATATATAGGATTTTATTTGTGAAATAATAAATACTAATTGTTTTCTATTGATGGTTTATTTATTAAACCTTAAAAATATAGGTTGAAATTTAGGATTTCATTATTGAAACACTAAATAGTTATATTTAATTAATGAAATCCTAAATAATTATAGTTTCTTTAATGAAACCCTAAATAGATAAGGTTTCAATATAATCTCTCATTTTTTAAACAATAAATATTTACGGCTTCATAAATAAAATTCTAAATATTTAGGATTTTAATTTATGATGAAATTTATGATTCATTAATGAAATCGTAAATATTTATTATTTAAATTAAAGGTTTTATTTACGAAATCCTAAATATTAAGGGTTTCAATTTTGGGTTTCATTTGTGAAACCCTAAATATATAAGGTGAAATTTAGGGTTTTATTTATGAAGCACTAAATATTAATGAGTTTCTATTCACGGTTTCAATTATGAAATGTTAAAAATTTAGGTTGAAATTTAGGGTTTTATTAATGAAACACTAAACAAATATTTAGGGTTTCATTAATAAAACCCTAAATATTTACAGTGTTATTAATAGAACCCAAAATATTTAAAATTTTAATTTAGTGTAAAATTTAGGGTTTCATTAATGATATCATAAATATTTAGGGTTGCGATTTAATGTTTCATTTATGAAACCCTAATTATATATGATTTCAATTTATAATGAAATTTAAGGTTTCATTAATGAAACCTAAATGATTTCAATATGTAGTGTCATTAATGAAACTATAAATAATTATAGATTCATGAATAAAACCCTAAATAATTATAGTTTAATTTATGAAGTCCAAAATATTTATAGTTTCATTAATGAAACCCTAAATAATTATAATTTCATTAATGAAACTCCAAATAGTTATGGTTTCAATATATAGTTTCATTAATGAAATCCTAAATAATTATAGTTTCATTAATGAAACTCAAAATAGCTATAGTCTTATTAATGAAACCCTAAATAATAATAATTTCTTTAATGAAACCCTAAATAGTTAAGGTTTCGATTTAATCTCTCATTTTTTAAACAATAAATATTTATGGCTTCATATATAAAACCCAAAATATTTAGGGTATTAAGTGAGGAAGAAATTTAGGGTTCATTAATGAAATCCTAAATATTTATTATTTCAATGAAATGTTTTATTTATGAAACCTTGAATATTAAGGTTTCAATTTTGAATTTCACTTATAAAACCCTTAAGGTGAAATTTAGGGTTTTATTTGTGAAACAATAAATACTAATGGTTTTCTATTTATGGTGTATTTATTAAACCTTAATAATTTAGGTTGAAATTTAGGATTTCATTATTGAAACACTAAATAGTTATATTTCATTAATGAAATTATAAATAAATATAGTTTCTTTAATGAAACCCTAAATAGTTAGTGTTTCCATTTAGTCTCTGATTTTTTTTTAAACAATAAATATTTACAGTTGCATAAATAAAATTCTAAATATTTAGGGTTTCAATTTAGGATGAAATTTAATATTCATTAATAAAACCCTCAATATTTATTGTTTAAATTAAATTTTTTATTTACAAAACTCTAAATATTAAGAGTTTCAATTTTTGGTTTGACTTGTGAAACCTTAAATATATAGGTTTCATTTTAGGGTTTTATTTATAAAGCACTAAATATTATTAAGTTTCTATTTATGGTTTTATTAATAGAACTCAAAATATTTAGGATTTCATTAATGATATGATAAATATTTAGGGTTTTGATTTAATGTTTCAATTAGGAAACTCTAAATATATATGATTTCAATTTATGATGAAATTTAGGGTTTCATTAATGAAACCCTAAATATTTATAATTTAAATATATAGTTTCATTACTGAAACCCTAAATAATTATAGTATCATGAATGAAACCCTAAATAATTATAGTTTGATTAATCAATCCCAAAGTAATTATAGTTTTATTAATGAAACCCTAAATAATTATAATTTCATTAATGAAACCCTAAATAGTTAGGGTTTCAATTTAATCTCTCATTTTTTAAACAATAAATATTTATGGTTTCATAAATAAAATCCTAAATATTTAGGGTTTTAATTTAAGAAAAAACTTAGGATTCATTAATGAAACTTTAAATATTTATTGTTTAATTAAAGGTTTTGTTTACGAAACCCTTAATATTAAGGTTTCAATTTTGGATTTCACTTATAAAACCCTAAATATATAGTGTGAAATTTAGGGTTTTATTTGTGAAACAATAAATATTAATGGTTTTCTATTTATGGTTTCATTTATGAAACCTTTAAAATTTAGGTTTAAATTTAGGGTTTCATTAATGAAACCAATAACAAATATTTAGGGTTTCCTTAATTAATCCCTATATATTTAGAGTTTTATTACTAGATATCAAAATATTTATCGTTTTAATTTAGTGGTAAATTTCATATTTCATTAACGAAATCCAAAATATTTAGGATATTGATTTAATGTTTCAATCATAAATCTCTAAATATTTAGGGTTTCAATTTATGGTGAAATTTAAGGTTTCAATAATGAAACCCTAAATATTAATAGTTTCAATTTAGAGTTTCATTATCAAGACTCCAAATATTTAGTATTTTTTTTTACAAAACCCTAAATACTCAGGATTTCAATTTAGGGTGAGTTTTAGGTTTCATTAATGAAACCTTAAATAACTATAATTTCATTAATGAAAACCTAAATATTAAGGGTTTTGATTGAATCTCTTAAATTTTAAACAATAAATATTAACGGCTTCATAAATAAAATCATAAATATTTAGGGTTTCAATTTAGAAAGAAATTTAGGATTCATTAATGAAATGAAACCTTAATTATTTATTGTCACAACTCACCCTAGGGTCATGACCGTCGCATAGGCTATACTTCCCTTTAGCTTGGATAGCTTGACAACAAAACCTTACTAAGACATAATTAAAAAAATAAACATAAAAGAGTTACAAAAAATCTAGCAGAACCTCCTCTATAAATAGGACAAACACATAAGAATCTCATCTATGAATTTGATATATATAAATATATATAATCAAATTCAACAAACAGTTCATATCACAATATGAATCGGTTACTAACTATCCAAAGTTTCTCAAAACATTATAAATATGTCACTTACATACAATGCAAAAGAACTTCTTACAACTTAAAAATGATTCACTAACAACCCCTTTCTGATCTTAACTCTATCCTTATAGCTACAACTGCATCATACTAGAGTTATCAAAACATACTCTCTATTATAGGTAATGGAGGCCTACCAAAAAGACGAACAATCCCTGGATAAATCAGCAAATCTCAGGAAACTCGCTACTCTAATACTTGCGAATCTGAAGGGAAAAGAAATGAGAATGAGGTAAGTCACAAGGACTTAGTGAGAGCATAAAGTACAAAGTGAACAAAAAGAAGTAAACAACCATTGTAAGAATTTTTCATCCAAAGAATTTAAATGATTTAGAGTAAAAAGAAAAGGTATCACAATTCACTTTTGAAGACTAACATTTACTCACTTAAGAACTCATCAAAAATATAATTATGCATTATATGCAAGCATAATTGGCATTTATACTAACATTCAATTTACTATATGCACATAGACCACATTTTCTCTTCGTTGTGGCGAACGGTAATTATACTGTGGCGAGCGGTAATTATACTGCATTATCTATTCGTTGCAGTAAACGGTAATTATACTACATTATCTCTTCATTGCAGTAAACGGAAATTATCTATATATCTATGAGTATTTAACTCATAGGCTACATTATCTTTTCGTTGTAGCAAACGGTGACTAATCACAAATTCATAATAAGAACTCACTTTCCACATTTAACTCACATTATCAAAACTACTAAAATCTTAAAGAATCAAGTACAGTCAGGTAAAATACATACTTATTATACTTATTCTTCTTCCTCAAATACACAAATGGGAACTAAAATCACAAGGAAAACTTAACTTAAATTTTACTTAATAAACAATCACTTAGTAAAATAGCTACTTACAAACAAGAAGGACCCGAATCAACAACTTCCAATGTCATCAGAAGGAGCAACCATAGTATTTTCCAGAGAATCTAAACATGAAAAAAATATAAAAGAATCACTTATTAGACAAAAAATCTCTAAGTTAACATACCTAGGGTTTTGAGAGAACAACAATAACCACAAAAATCACATTTTTAACTCCCCCTGTAAGACTCATTACTAATATCTACCATAAGTACACTTATCTATTTCAATGGGTTACTAAAATTTACTGCGAGAATGCAAATGCAAACACTCAAATTATGTGTTCCACCTTGGAATGCTTCATGGTGATAGAGAAGAGGGTGAAGAATAGGGGTTTGGAGATGATGGAGGGAAGAAAGAGGTGAAGAAAAGAAAAAAATGAGAAAGGGGTGAAGAGCGAGAAGAAAAAGAGAGAAACAGAGAGTTTTTTTTTTTTTTTTTGGGGGGGAGTTTTTATATATAATAAAACGGTGCGTTTCATTTATTGTTTAAATTAAAATTTTTATTTATGAAACCCTAAATATTAATGATTTTAATTTTTGGTTTCACTGGTGAAACCTTAAATATATTGGGTGAAATTTAAGGTTTTATTTGTGAAATTATAAATATTAATGGTTTTCTATTATTGATTTCATTTATGAAACCTTAAAATTTAGGGTTTCATTAATGAAACAAATGAAAATATATTTACGATTTCATTAATAAATCCTTAAATATTCAAGGTTTTATTACTAGAATCCAAAATATTTAGGGTTTTATATACGAAACCCTAAATGATTTAAGGTTTCATGTATGAAACCTCAAATGTTTTAGGGTTTCATTTATGAAACCTCAAATATTTTTGGCTTTTATTCACGAAACCTTAAATGATTTAAGGTCTAATTTACTAAACCCTAAATCATTTAGAGATTTATTTACGAAACCCTAAATGATTTAGGGTCTCATTTGTAGAATCCCAAATAATTTAAGATTTCATTTACGAAATCCTTAAATAATTGGGTTTCATTTACAAAACCTTACATGAGTTAGGGTTTAATTTACAAAATCCTAAATAATTTAAGGTTTTATTTATAAAATCCTAAATAATTAGGAAATGTTAAATCATTTAAGGGTTTCATTTATGAAACCCAAAATAATGTAAGGTTTCATTTGCGAAACCTTAAGTAATTTGGGATTTCATTGATGAAACCCTATATCCTACTTTAAGGTTTCATTTACAAAACCCTTAATAACTTGAGGTTTCATTAATGAAACCATACATGATTTAGGATTTCATTTATTAAACCCTTAATAATTTAGGTTTTTGCTTTCAAAATCCTAATTAATATAAGGTTTCATTTACAAAACCATAATCAATTTAAGGCATCATTTAAGAAACCGTTATCAATTTAGGGTTTCATTTATGAAACCTTGATTAATTTAGGGTTTCAGTAAGAAATCCTAAATCCTAATATAAGGTTTCATAAATGAAACTTTGTAAATAAAGTCATGAAATAAAACTTTAAATCCTAAAGCATCAAACTCTAAATCTCACATTTCCTTCCAGCAGATTATAAATCAAATTAAAGCAAATGCGGCATATACTAGTTTCATCTCAAAAGGCTCTGTTACAGTTGCAACCAAGATAAGATTTCTTAGACATTTTGATGTCAGCCTGCGCCATTCCAAACCAGAGATTATTCTGCCTGTTTTTTGGGTCCCACCAGCCCCAAATCTCATCAAATGTAACACCGATAGAGCTGTTGTTGGAGTGCCTGGTCACGCTTCAATTGGAGGCCTTTATCGAGATAATTTTGGATGTTTCTTGGGTGGATTCACTCAATACATTGGTATCCATTCTGCACTCTTTGCTGACTTTTTGCTGCAATTATGGCAGTCAATAGGTGTATTGATATGGGCTGGAACAACCTTTAGCTTGAGTATGACTCAAGTGCAGCAATTTTGGCCTTCCAAAAGACGGAATTGGTCCCATGGAAACTTAGAAGAAGATGGAATATAATGATGGATAAATGCCTTAAAATAAATTTTAAAGTATCACATGTTTATAGGGAAGGGAATCAATGTACTAATGCACTTGCTAGTTTTGGCCTTAAGCACAAATTAGAGTACACCTGATTTTCTAGGCCTCCTAGGTTCTTATTTAGCTTCTTAGATTCGAATCAAAATGGCCTGCCTAGTTATAGATTTAGCAAATAATGGGGCTGGTAAACATGCAATTTGTACTCATTTTCTTGGGTTTTGGCATGATGTCCCCCCAAGTTGTAAACTTTTCTCTTTATTTTAATAATACTTAGTTGGGTGGGGTTGTGTTTTTAGGAGGTGTCAACATAGTTGGGATGTCCTAATTCCACTCCCTCGCTTAGACTCTATTTCAATTAAAAAAAAACTATAACCCTAAATCATAAATGAATCAATAAATCCTAGTCCATGAAATGCAACCCTAAATCATAATTTAGGATTTTATATATGAAACCCAAAATTATTTAGGGTTTCATTTATGAAACTTCAAATGTTTTAGAGTTTCATTATTTAGGGTTTCATTTACGAAAGTTGAAATGATTTATTATTTCATTTTTAAAATCCTAAATGATTTATGATTTCATTTATGAAACCCTAAATCTTAATTTAGTGTTTTATTTTAGAAACCTTTAATTATTTTGGATTTATTTACAAAACCTTGAATGATTTTGGATTTGTTTACGAAACCCTAAATAATTTAGAGTTTCATTTACAAAAACCTAAATATGAATTTAATTTTATTCATGAAATTCTAAATAATTTAAGGTCGCATGGACAAGACCTTAAATAATTTAGGGTCTTATTTAGAAAACCTAAATTTTAGTATTTCATTTACGAAATCGTTAATCATGAAACCCTAAATCATAATATCATTAATCATAAAATTCTAAATCATAAATCATAGGAACCAACCCCCTAACCATAACAAAAATACTAAATCTTAAAAGCTTAAAATAATAAACCCAAAACACTAAACCTTGAAACCCCAAACATTGGAGCCTTAAAGCTTATAACCTAATTCATGAACCATAAACACTAACCCTTAAACCGCAAAACCAAAAATTATGCACCCTGGATAAAAAACATTGAACCCTAAATCATAAATCCAAAATCTTAAAATACTAAACTATTGACATTGAAAACTAAACCATAAACTCAACTTAGAACCCTAAAACCATAAACACATAACCTTAAATTTTAAAATCATAAAACATAAAACCTTAAACCAAGTAAATTAGACCATAAAATCATAGATCATAAATTATGCACACCTAAAATCATGAACCCCAAACCCTACAACCTAAACAATGAACTTCAAATCATGAACCATAACCTTAAATCATAAAATCATAAATGCTTAAACTTTAAAATTGTGATCCTTAAGTAATAATTAACTTATTTCTACATACATTGTAATCTACCTCTACTAACATCTATTTATATTATATTTATAAATAATTATCAAATATATTAAAAAATAAAATAATATGAAAATTATAGATTATAAATTTAATACTCAGCTAAAATTAACATTTGTATTAACTAATTTGTAAAAACTCTGATATATTTTAGTGAAAGTATATGAAAGGACTTTTAAAAATTAACTAATACAAAAACTTATTTTAGTTTAGAAAAAACTCATTTTACTATATAAACTTAACCAAACAAATTCATGGTTTGTTTTTATTTAAAAACAAACTCTTCTACCTTGAGAAGGAATTATTTGAAACACGGCACCTTTAGAGAGGAGAGCGTTAGTTCACCCACATGAACTACAGATTTAAGCTCATAAAATTTCATATTTCACTTACGTAGTAGTTCTTTTTTTACCTCTCCGAAAATTAACGTAAACGAAAATTTAAACACCAGCCCAAATTATTTTCCCATTGATTACAGACCCAAAAAAAAAAGGCCACACGAGAAGAATAAAAATTAAAAGTTGGAAGTCTTTTTTGTGACCAAAGAAATGAAAGAAGCAGTAGTTCAGGACAAAATCAAAGTTCTAAACTATTCACATGACAAAAATTGCCACCGGATTCCCATGGATGAAGAAAACGGGGCATATCCGGATAACTACTTGAATGTTGAAGCAATAATACATACTGAAAAATTACATTCAACCGTTTATGATTATGCAGCCATTTTACAACTTAGGGTAAAGACATGTCAAGGGTCATTCATGGTTAAAATATCAATCCAGAAGAAAAGGGAAGGAAGAACATAAAAGAATTAAAAAATCAGGATTTTGACCTCAAAGCTAGTCCTGATTCTACCTTCTTTATTTCAAAGATAAGCATCCTCCACATCTTCAGAACGAACATTTCAGCCTCTTCATCCAAAATAATCTGAAGACGCTCAAGCATTTGTGATGCTTTCACATGCTCTTGTGTACTGGAAACAATATAATCTATCAATGTAGTTTCTTCTTCGCCCAAAAACTCTTTGATTTTCTTTGAAATCCATGGTCTCATTCTTTCTTGTAATTGATGCTGAAAAAGTACATAATACAAAACCAAATGTTTAGAACATAAAACAACATTATCCACTTTTCAGACTGCACAAACCCAAATAATTAAAAACAAATACAAACAAAAGTAGTTTAAACATAAAAAGTTATTGTGCAAGAGCTGTTCCACTCAATTGAGCATGAGAATGCAATCTTGTTCAAAATATAAAGGATGATCTTGATGACTAAAATTTCTGAAATAAGTTTATTATGTTCCTAAAAAGATGAAAAGGTTCCTATCTGGCCTCCATTCATTTTCATATTTTTATGTTTCTATAAATCCAAAGGGATTCCCTTTCCAATCATTTGTGTCAAGTTCATTCATAAAATCCTAGACTCCCCAAACTTCCGTTGATTTTCTAGGTTCCCAGAACAGTTCCTTCCACACACATACTACAATGCTTCCACCTGTCTGCCAACAACCTCACACAATTACACTAATGGCCACAAAAAGTGATTAACATATACCAGTCGGGCTCAAGCCAAATGGAATATAAATCAGCCAACTCTTTTTTTTATAAATTCAAAATTAAATACTAACAAATCAAAATCTGCAGATTAGGATTGTGTACCTTATCATACACTGTCCAGTCTATCTCATATGAGAACAACTCCTCCTTGGTCTTTGGTATCATATCAATCAATTGTTTTGCATCCAAAAGCCTCTTATTATCAGAAGTCTTGAGTTTCTCCGACCCATGATCTCGGTCCCTGTCACGGCCAGGAATTCTCTCCTTGTTTTCATCTCGGTGAGTGCCATCTTCATCACTCCTGTCCCGGTGGTTAGACTTCTCATTTGAACGCCTGCTTCTATCCCGTTCTCCATCCAGCTTCTCTTCCTTGAAATTTGTACTGGATATACGCTTTGCAAATTCTGCAGCAGCAGCCAAATTGGGTGGTGTTGGCCCAGAACCCGTAGGTTGAACAGCCTGCAATTCTTCAGTTGAGTAATCAATTGGAACCAATGGCCTCATTTTTTTGTCCTTGTGTGCATCATCATCATCCTCTTCATGGAAAACAGAAGGGACAGATGTTCTTTTTCCTGAACCAACTAGACCAAACCCCAATTTCTTTGTAGGAGCATTGCCACCTGACTGTGCATCAATTGGAGCAACAGATGCTATGGTTGATTCATCATTGAAGACATTTATTGAATTACCGCCACCTGTCATTGTAAAGCCTTACTACATTTAATATTAAGAGAGAGAGAGGAAACCACAAATTGAGAATAGTAATGAAAGTTACCAAAATGATCTTCACGACTATAATCAGCTACAGTATCTTGTTCAGCAACAATGCTTTTAACTTCATTAGTAATCTCTTCAGTATTCATATTTTCATTACCACCATTGATCACATGCTCAGATAATAGCTTTAATGCATCTCTTTGTTGCTTTTGTTCCTCCTCAGCCTTCTTTTTGGCCTCAGCAATTTCTTCTTCTTCTTTTTGTCGGTCAACCAGGTCATCTTCCTTCTCACGCAGCCTCTTCTTTCTCTTCTCCTCTATCGCACTTCTGCGCCACCTCTTCCTAGAATCTTCATCCTCATCCTCATCTTCATAAAGTATCTCCTTTCTCCTTTTACGTTCCCTTTCCTTCTCCTTCTCTTTTTCATACTGGCGCTCTTTCTCTTTTTCTCGTTCTCTATACTCCCAATCCTTCAAATATGTTTCATACTGACGCTCAGCATCCTCAACTCTTCGTCTTTGTTCCCTCTCTTTCCGAACACGTTCCCGCTCTGCTTCTCTTTCATATCTTTCAAGTTCTCTATCCTTATCTCGTTTTAGCTCCCTATCTCGGTCCCTTTCTCTGCTTTTTCTATCATGCCTTCTATCAGGGCTTTCAGTCCTTTCATGTTCACTGGTTGGTTTGTTATCATTGTTTGTCTCTTTCTCATTTTTATTTTCAGCAGATTCTACACAATTTGAAAAGAAAAGTTTATGAATAATAAATTCACAAATAAAAGAGATAAAAGTATCATGATGATAAAATATAGCCCTGTTGTCTCTACACTCAACAGAAAATAGATAAAGGAATTGAAGTGTCTTTTACCCTTACCATTCTTCTCTGTATCCACAGCAGAGTCCCCATCTCTTGTTTTAACAGGTTGTTCTGAAGTTAAATTCACAGAACCATCACCAGTTGGCTGTGCAGGTGGTGGAGGCAAAGGTCTAGTCTTCAATCTTTCCTCTAACATCTTTGTGATCTTTTCTAAAGCTTCACGATCAGCTTCTCTATCTTCATCAGTGACAATCCCAAAGTTTGCCACATCATGGGATTCCTTGTTTGATGATTCACTAGCCTCTTTATTTGAGGGCTCTGTGTCATCATTTGCATCCTCGTTTGCATTAGAAGGTTGTTCACCTTCGTCTTTTTCACCAACTCCTGCCTGAGTTTCTTTGTTCTTCAAGTTCTCAGTTTTTGTCTTAACATAATGCTCCAGATTTTCTTTCATAGCTTGATTCACATTGACCTGTTAAAAAATACATAATAATTAATAAATGGCTGAAAGATCCTTAGATGCACAAGGGGAAAAAATGTATCATGTCAAGATGACTTTCTATATAACAATTGTGTCTTGTTCAAAGAAATTTTATACACTTAACTTGGAAAATGCAGATACAATAGTACATTCAATTATAGAGTTCAACATTCATGGGCATGCACCAAACAGTTACGTTAGAAACATAACCAGTATACCAACTCCCCATAGAATTACAATAGAAAAGCACGAGGCAGCTTTAAAAATTAACTTTAAGCAGTCAAACTGTTTTTCAGAACTCCCATTAATAACTATGGGTAAGAAACATTTCATTCCTCACTCCAAGCTAGGTCCCAAACATTTGAGACAAAATAAACATTGTATTGCACTTCCTTCTTCCGTACCTTTTTATAAGACCATTTCCAACTAATTCACACATCTTGAGAAAAATAGTTTATTTAATTAGGGACATTAAATCTGTCAATAATTTGTAATGTTCTTCCAAAACTACCCTAATTTTTTTTAAAATTAATTATCTCTCTCTCCACCTAATTGCTAATTATCTTCACCAATCCTAATAAGAGAGAGAGAGAGAGAAATAGTTTATCTCATTAGTTCCTATCATTTATTATTCTATGGAAAAAATTAAGGGGACTTTAGGGGGAAAATAATTGATGCAACAAACAATTAGAAAAGGGTCTTACCAAAAGGGACAAACAATTTTCTAAAAAGGGTCTTATAAAAAATGGACAGAGGAAGTATTAGCCAAATGTTTAAGATCCCTATATAACAGAAGAACTCGTGTCTATTTTCACTAAACATTAAAATTTCAGATCAAATGACTATTAGTACAGCCCAAAAGTAAAATATCACGTATTCAAGTTGATACCTTCAAATTTCAATGCCATATTAAAAAGGCAAAGACAAAAATATAGCATAGCTTAAAATACAAAGATGAAGACATACCTTCAGTTCTTGCCCATCAATATTCAGTTTAGTAAGGAGACGTAAGGCACGGAGAACCCCTTCTGCAGACTCAAACTCATAAAACCCAAAACTTGTAGGAGTTCCAGTTGATAAATCCTGAGGACGTTTCCAGGTCTTGATAGTTCCACATAACTTGAAGGAAATAATAGAATCAGCATATTTATAATTATATCCAAATATTTTAAGACACCTAATGTCTTGGGCATATAAAAGAAAGGCTGGAAAGAGAATAATGGAGAAAAAAGTGTTTTTTCAGTTAAAATATGTTTTAAATTTTATAACAACTATGCAAGTTTTTTAAAAGAAAAAGCAAAAACCTCAAAAAATAAGTTAATTTAGTGCTTTTCTCAAAACCAAAAGTAGTAGCTTCTGAAAAAACTCTAAAAACAAGTTGCATCACACAATCACTTGCCCTAAATAACTAAACCCTGCTCCTACCCCAGAAGAAAGAACAAACTTAAAAATTTACTTGAAGAAGAGAGAGCATGAACTCATTTTCCACAGATGGTGCAATCTTGCCAATGTAAACCGTGTTTTGAGGCTTCTCGGCTGGAGTAACACTAGGGGCTACCACAGGTCTGACAATAGGAGGAATAATTGGGCGAACTAAAGGGATCCCTGCAACAGGTGGTCGTGATACTGTAGGTATGTTAATTGCTCCTGGAGGTCGTGGAGGAAATATGGGACGAACCATAGTTCCATAAGGAGGGGGGTAACGAGGGATTCCTGTACAGAGTAGAAAAACATCTATGCGAATATATCAGAGAAGATTATGAGTGAATATGTATGCACCATAAACAAAAATCAGTACAACACTAAAGATATACACCAGAAAAAAAATGCGACAAGAACAATGGAATGCTGTTACCACACATCAAAAGCATAACAGAGATGGCAGCACAGCCAACAATCACCAGCTGAAATGACAACCTGAAGAAAACAATAACAAATGCTATCGAGTTTGAAATTCACGGATGTGTAAAAAGTGCTTACCTTTGTCTGACCACTTCCAACATAGCAGGCTTCTCAAACTATCCCATCCACCAATTGCAAATAGTAACTTGCATAATCTTACGTACGTATGGTTTAATAAGAAGAAAGTCTAGTTGAATTATAAGTTCTTTTTTTATATACAGCAGCAAACTTGTTTGCAGCATAAAAAATTAAATGAAACTGCAATAGAGAGAAAAGATTGCAATACCTCATGACACAAGGCCAACGTGTGCATTCATTCAGTTGCAAACATTGTCGGCTTCTGGAATTCATAAAGCCATTGAAGGGAAAGTACTCTTATAACTAGCAGAAAGTGTGGCCTACTAAAACGAGCATGACACAAACTTATACATTATTTAGATCGACAAAAGAACAATTACTTTGTCATTTTTATTTTGTCAGCATTGCTCGACATAATAGTCATTTCGAATTCCAGTAAAAGACAAGACAAGACAAGCTAGAAACCAGGCAAATATGTGCATACCAAAAAATGAGTTGTTTGTAGAGAGGTGTCTTTAAGCAATATGAAGCCCTCCAACCTTTCTCAATGAATTCAATCAAGACACTGTAGGAGAAAACATCCCGTCATCGATACCCCTTCTCTAACCATTAAGAACTCTCTCAATCTCTCCGAACCCACTCTTCCCACTTAATGACAATCACCGCTATAACTCTCTTCTACAGTCACCACTCACTAAATATCAGTCTTCACAAATTTCACAGCGCAATAAAGAAACACATGGATAATAATAATAATAATAATAACCATAATTCCAAAGTCATAAAACATTGAAGCAACCAACTAAGACGCGTTAAATTAAATGCAAATTCACAGAGAAACAACGAACGAATTAATGACCCACCCGCGGGAGCTGCGGCGTAGCCGTTAGGGATCGGAGCGAAGGGACGCATGGTCGGGTTACCGTGTTGAACCTGATACGACATCATCGGCTGCATCTGCGGCAGCGGAACCGGCCCAGCCACGCCGGGCGGCGGCACGGCGGGGTTTTGGTATACCGGATTCGGCACGGGGACGGGGGAGAATTGAGGCGCGAGCGGGCGGAATGAGGGAGGGAGGACGCCGGGGACCTGCGGCGGAATGCCCGCCGGAAAGAGGAGAGTGGGCGGCGGCGGAGGAGGAGGGAGCAGCGTTGGATTGGGATTAGGGTTTGTGGTGAGAGGCGTGGAAGAGGGCAGTGTTGAGGATTGGGGAAGTGGATCCGGTGCGGCGGATTCGGAGGGTTGGGGATTGGAGGGAGGTAGGGTTGCGGGGGAAGAGGCGGAATCCGCCATTGAAGAAGGAGGAGTTTTGGAATTTGTGAGTGAGAAAGTGAAAATCGATCTCTGTTTGTTGGTGTGCGTGTGGGTGCGTGCCCTAGATATGAATTATGCTGCGTCTCTGTTTCGGTAAAGTTTGAGAGTGATGATGATGTGACCACCTTGCTTCTTAGATCCACGTAAGAAACCTGCCTGAAAACGTATGCTTTACACTTTTACGGGTTTATCCCCACTCTGTGTTTCTTAAATGAAGTGAAATGGAATAGAATGAAATGAAAATATATATATTTTTATTATTATTATTGGATATTTATAATGAAAGATAAAAAAAATAAAATCAGTTATCATTTATAAAAATAAGATGATAATATATTTAGTTAAAGTGGTATATTCAATTAAGATTTGAAATAATTTTAAAAGATTTTTTTAATAAGTTTTTTTTTATGGTGTTTAATAAAAAATTTGAAATGATAAAAAAAAATTGTTGGTCTAAACTATCGGATTTTTTTTTAAAGACCAACCAAATCCAATATATTCAATTGAGATTTTTTATAACTTTAAAAATCATCTTTAATTCAAAAATATACTGGTCTACGGGTCCTCATGTAATAAAAAAATTAAAAAACATACAGATTTTGAAGGATGGGCTTCTAATAGATTCAACGTAGAGTAGTAATATATTACAAATTACAAATGATTATTTATTATTATTATAATTATAATTTCAAAATGAAAGAATCATGTATGTGTATTTATCGTGTGTAGGGAGGGAGGGGGTCAGCACTCAGCATAACAGTGTCTAAGAGAGTTCACTTTTCTATACAAGATTACCCTGTCTTAACAAAAATAATAGAGTAAAACAACTTTGTGCGAATCATTTCCATTTGCGCAGTGTGTATAGGAAAGGATTTGGTCCGAAAAAAATCAAGGACAACATGATAGCTGTTGCTTCCATATATATTCCTTATACACTCTTACTCCCCGTAACATTTTAAGTTGTCCTAAGAGATACAGATGTTATTTTATTTTTTTAATTAGCGATTACGAGAGTTATTTTAAGTTATTTTATTTTAAGTTATCCCTTCTGTATGAATATCATGAGACATCCTTTCACCTATTTGTCCCTTTTCTTTAACCCATCCACTTTTTCTCTTTTCTTCGTATTTTCCTATCTATCATCTTCAATTCTTTATTTACTCTTTTCAAATTTATTTTCATTTCTCCCATAGTCTAAAGTTATTGTCACCATGAACCATGAAACATTCAAACGTAGGACACTTGATGGGAGTGTAAAGGAATTTATTTCTTTAATTTATTTTTTTTTACATTTGTGTTTTTTGAAATAAATTTTCATAATCATTGAAGTAAATGAGTGTGTTTATGGTAAAAATTAGTAATAAATCTTGTATGAAAAGTTAAAAATGTAATTATTGAGACTATTGTTATCCCCTTAAGACCTAGGTATGTAAATTTAGGAATTTTATCTAATATGTAATTTTGTTATTTTTCGTTTAGATTTTGTAACAAATATTAGGGTTGCTCCTTTCGACAACTTTGGAAGTTATTGATTTGATTTGAGTTCTCCTTAATTATGAGTAGCTATTTTATTTAGTAACATTTTGTTGATATTTTCAAGAGAAAAAATAAAATTTAACATAAATTTTCCTTATAATTTTAGTTTCCATTTGAATAAAATAAGTATAATATTTATTTATTTAAAAAAGTAAGTTTTTTGAATTTGTGATTGGTTATCGTTTGCTATAACAAATAAATAATATATATCCTATGAGTTAAATATTTATAAATATATATAATTTCCATTCAGTATTCACTATAAGGAAGAAATAATGTAGTGTTTGCTACAACAAAGATGTAGTATAATTACCATTTACCACATTAGTAAATTGAATATTAATATAAATGTTGGTTATGTTTGTGTATGATATATAATTATATTTTTAATAGGTTTTCAAGTGAGTAAAAAAAATAAATTGTAATTTCTTCTCTTTTTACTTAAAAGTCATTTAAATTTTTTTGGATAAAAAACTTGTGTAATGATTATTGTTTGGATTAGAGAAATATTATTCATGCAATGATTATTCTTTGGATGAAGTCTTACAGTGTCAATTTTTTGGATTTGATAAATATTATTCTAATAAAATAAATTAATTCCAAATTAATCTTTCTGTGATTAAAGATGACACGCTTTGTAAAATTTTAGTATAAGTAATCTGAAAATACAAAACATCTTTTATTTTAAATTAACCTTTCTTCAATGAAAGGAAGTATAGGGTGAGATACGCAAGGTGCAGGTTATATCCAACATGACAAATGTATGTGAATAAATTTCTTGTTGTATAGAAAATATTTATAAGAATCAAACTTTACATGATTGGTTATTGTTTATTTACTTATTTTTTATCAGTAAGAATCAAAGTATATAAAATGTCTCATTTTATAGAACGTCTATTTCCTTTATTTTCGGTTCTAGTCTTTCATTCATGCACAACTTTAGGAAGCCAAAGCAAGAAAGCCTCCTAACTCAGATGCAGATGCTTACACGGAAATATTTATATTTACTTCACACCAAAAGATAAGTGGATTGATTTATTTTACTCACTTAGAAAGATTAGTTACATGAATAAAAAATTAAGGTGTATTAATATTAAAGTGGCTGTTTAATTTCAATTTATTTTACAAAAAAAAATCACTTAATTGCTTTAAATTTTTAAAGATTTTTTTAAAAAATAAAATAGAAACAATAGTTTGTCTAAATTCAAGTAAAATCAAACATGTTATAATTTCTTCCTAAAAAAATGTTATAATCACTAGTCGATAAGACATTGTAAATATCAAGATCATTTTTTTCCTTTGCTTCAGGTTACCATCACGAGCATCATTCATTTCGTATTCTTGCCATCAAATTAATAACTAACAATCTATCTACTGTTCTAGGCCTTTTCTTAATAGAATGAAAATTTGTCTGAGGAGAACCGGCTACACACTTTCGTCAGCACTTCAAGTACAAAAAACACTATTTTGGTATAGGTGGAAAAGTTTCCATGGAAATGAAGGGGCTCTAGACAAGCGGCGTCGAACGCAGATACCAACTAATATTTGCTATTGGGTCAGGACACTAGACCCACATGTGGCGTATGATGAAGATTGTTTGAGTAGTAGATAGATACTTACAAGCTCAAACTTGAGTACTTTGGGCGTTTCTTCCTCTCAGGAGTTTCATGAACTTGTTCTTTCCTTCCGTATGTCTTCACCTGATAATTTCCAAAAGCTTTAGAAACAGCTTCCACCTACAATCAATGTCGAAAAATCAGTTTATGGGCATAAAGTGAATATTGAAAATAATTCCGAATTGTGAAGGTACTATGTTCCTTGTTGCTACTAACCAGCTCAGGCTTCTTACTGTATACTCTCACTATTATGTCCTCGTAAGATGCCGGTAACAGATGACTGATGCGATTGTCTCGGATGGAAATTTTTTCTTTACTATCGTACTCCTGATACAATTATATAAATCTGTTGAGCCCTTTGCCATGTGAACTTTATACAATAAGAAAACTAACAGATCAGGAAAGAAAACAATTTGAACAGATTATAAAATGGTAGTAACAATACAAGATGTTACTTGGAATATGATAACTTGACGATGCTTCTTACAAGGAAGCACTATATTTTCTTCAAAAAGAAATTGTCCAGATACTCTAATTTTTTTTCAATTTTTTACTATTTTTGTTTGCCTTTTATAAAACGTCACTTAATCAAGTACCACAACATTTGCAGTTCGTTGCAACACTATCTTGCAATATTACCTCTCGAAAGTAGTCAATTAAAATAAATTAAATTCTTAGCTAAGAAATATAATAGGCCTTTATCAATCAATAAATTTCCAAAAAAAAAGAAATGAAAGTAAAGATAACAGGAGAATTCAAGTGAAGTAGTACCTTGAAAAATTTTATTCTGGATCAGGAGATGCGCGTGCGTAAAGAAGAAAGACCACTAGTCATAATATGTTGCCAAATAGAAAATGTTTAGGAATACTTAGGTTTCTTCAGCAAGTACCTTTCAAGAGGATTTTCCCTTCCTCGTGTTAAATCAATTTTAACAATGCTCACAGCAACATCCTCTTCTTTCAAATTGACGCCATTAGACTATTTGGAAAAAAAATGGCATTGAGATATAATGAGACGAGTACCACATTTTGCAAGGCACCCAAAAAAAGAAGAATGCATAAAAGCATATAATGCATGTACTGAGTGAAAAGGAAACATTTGGTCCTATTTTATTAGTAAATAACTTTTTTCAACCTGGGAACAAACAATATCTTGGGGTGTGATGGTTCTGAAGTGGTCCAGTTCTCCCTTGGGAACAGAAAATTCATTGCAGTACTACAAAAATGGAGTAAGATATGATTTGTCAACTTGTCAGCATATGCTATGCATGTATGATTGGTATATCTACACAAGAAGTATTAAATTCTGTCTTCCAATCAAAAAACAATCATTGAGAAAAAAGAAGAAAAAAAAAGAGGTTAAGGACCTTTCCTGATAGAGTTATCAGTTAGAATACCTGGTATAGGTCCCTTCTTCGAATGCGTTGGATCAAGTCTCTGGATTCCTTCAACTCTTGCTGAGAAGAAGATTCTATTTTTTTAAGAATTGAATCGTCTAACTGAAATTTAAGAGAGTTCCATAAGACCAAATAAAGAATCCTAACACCAAAAACTTGCAATGTACTAAGACCTTCCAAAAGTCAGATGGTTCATGAATTGAGGATGCAATTTGAAGAAACGAATTTGCTTTCACTAGTGCATCGATGACCATTAATTCTATTGCCTGAAAAAGAAACAATACAAACGTAATGTGTTTTCTTTCTAAAACACAATAAGAATGAGTTCACTTCACTAAATTATGGTAAAATCACTCACTTTTACTTTTGCATGTGTATAGACTGTTCGATGCAGATCAGCCCGGGTTGCAAATAACTTGTGAACTGTTAGATCTGACAAACATATCAAACAAGAATGATGTACTATAACTCTTGGTCTTCCACATTAAAAATGATATCAAAGTTTTAGTACTAACAATCATTAGCACGGTAACAAATTTCATCATCCACAACTTGCATGGTCTCCATCAATCTGCATAATCAATAAAAAAAAATTAATGTTCAGTTACAATTGCCAACTCCGTTTTGAAAAAATGGTCATGAAATGAAGTAATTGCTACATATTCAAGAAGCCAACATCACTGCACTGGTGGTGTAAAATTGTCAAACTCAGAATATTCAGCCCAACAAAGTAATGGCATCTAGCCTAGAATATAAAAATACACACCTCTCAGGCTGAAAGTTGCACCCTAGTCCACAAGCCCGGGAGTCACGAACAATGTAATCAAACCTGCACATTCTTGAATTACTTATAGTTCTACCTTTAACAGATTGGGTATCAATAACAGTTATACAAAGGAGAAAGAAAGGCAGAAAAATATCAAACTCACTTGTCAACATCAATTCCATTGCGACCATTTGCAACAATATCATACAAGAACCGCTTTTCCTTTATATAAGGGATTTTTAAAATAGGAATTTTGTAACAAAAAGTGTTAGGAAGGTGGTATGGCATATATTAAATCATAAAAGAAAAAGAAAACAAATTATCCGACACTTGGATGACCTACACTTTGTGAAGGGTGGTCAGAGCTAGAAGTGACCATTTCCTGAAAAAAAGAAATAAATGCATCAAAGTTCCTTGCCTACAAACTGAAACCACTGACTCAATATTTGCTCTTACTCTTCTTAAAGAAATATAACATCAATTTTTTTTGGCATGCAATACTTTCATTAGGCAATATTAATAAAAGTAGGGGTGAAATAGAAAGGTGTTCATTAAAACATTCCAGCACCAGAAGAGCAGACTGCATCAGTGTTCATCAAGCATTTACTTGCCACATTGCATGGTATAAAAAGAAACATCCATTTCTAATATCTCGTGGAATTTCAGCTTTGGAAAAACATATAAAGAAAAATTCCAGCACTAGAAGAGCAGACTGCATCAGTGTTCTCCAAGCATTTACTTGCCACATTGCATGGTATGAAAAGAAACAGCCATTTCTAATATCTCATGGAATTTCAGCTTTGGGAATACATAAAAAGAAAAATTCCAGCACTAGAATAGCAGACTGCTCAGTGTTTCCCAAGCATTTACTTGCCACATTGCATGGTATGAAAAGAAACAGCCATTTCTAATGTCTCATGGAATTTCAGCTTTGGAAATACATATAAAGAAAAATTGAGGAAAATTCATTTGATTATAGTCTAACCTTCACTTTCTTTAGGAGTTCAGAATCTATGTCAATTTTGTGTTCATCAACAATGTGATCTATCATCTTCACAGACATTTCTTCATGTGACCTGAAAGCCTTAAGATTAACAACTTCTTTAGGAGTATAACTTACAGGAGAGAGAAAAATTGGGCATAGATTCAATATACTTTGTGTATCCCACCGTGAAAGTTATCTTTGTTCAGTTTAATTATTACTGTAGTTATTAAAAAATAATAAAAGAGGCAGAGCCATAACTCAATATCATGATCACCAATGTTACAGTGTTACAGTCTAAGTTGTGAAGTTTTCTATCCACAGTTTGCTATCTAAGTTGTGAGTATATTTTTAGGAAAAATAATTAGAAATAAAATTGTTTCATTGGAAGCTAAAAAATAATAGGCAAGTTATTAAAAGATTATAAGGGGAAAAACCGTATTAAATTGAATTATTCAAAACACCATTAAGTACCAAGAGTGGTCATTAAGAACAATGGGCAGGAAGCCACGCTCAAAAGTGTGGCTGAATGGACCATGACCAACGTCATGTAGTAATCCTGGACACAGACGATTAATTAATAATGCAGTAGTAAAATTAGATAAGTCAAAACAAATAACTAGTTTGGTATATATGCAAATTACCTGCAAGTTTTACTGTCAATACATCAGTGCGTTCAATACCAAGCTCTAGGCCCTAAAAGGATGGCATTATTGGTAAGTAATATAATCTCATAACTTACAAACAGTATCTAGATAAGACAATTGAAGAACTATATTTACTTGGTATTTTTTAATGACATCAATAGCTTTTCCAGCCAGCCAATAAACGCCCAGTGAATGCTCAAAACGAGAATGGACGGCACCAGGGTAAACCATATAACTTAGGCCTGGGTCACATGAGTTGGCAGTAAAGTTAAGTTCATTTAAAATAAGTTTGCTTTTATCATTTTAAAAATACCACAAATATCTCCACTTCCAAATCACCTTGACTTTTTGGTATAAAACTATAAACTAAAAGAATATCACATAAAATCACATTCTATAAACACTGATAATCATTTAATAGATGTTCTTTGAAAAAAAGAAAGAAAAGGAAAACTCCATGATTGACAACTATTCAATTAGAGAAAAGTAATATCTCTTTATCTATCTATCTTTATGGTCCATGACTTGATGCTTATTAGTTATTACTTATTACAGCTACAGCCAATCCAACAGCAACAAGAATTATAAATAGCTTGCACGACAAGACACAAAAAAATGATGCTAGCAGATTTGTCATAGGAACGGATAAAGAAAAGCTAAAAAGTTGAATATAGATTGTGTCTTTGATAAAGCATGCTGATATTTCGTGCAACACACGTTCACTGCAATTCCATGATAAAATTATTCCTATAGATATTCATTAAAACGTATCTAGCTATTTTCTAAACCTACATTCCCCTGTTAGATTTAATTTGTAACCAGTGGTGAATGTTAATTGTTCACTTACCAAGTTGTTTCAAATCACGAAGTCTGCATTAATGAACAAAATCGTAAGAAGTAAAATAAATAAACAAGATTACATTAAGTGTAACTATTTGATTCTATTTTTGGTAACGTATACTTACCTCTGAAATTGTTCCGTATCCATAAACCTCAAGAATATCTGAAACAAATGAGATGTTTCCAAGTTCCACCAAAATCAATCGAATGAACAGTGAAAAAAAAACACACCAATGTACTTTTTTACCAAATAAATTGCATACTTGTTCGACGATTATAAGGTACCATACAAACAAACAGTTACGAGCCAATAATTAATATAATATAGTACTAGTATATGCTACTCTCTTTTTTTGACAGAATAGTATATGCTACTTAACAATTACATCATGTGACGGTAACGTCTTACTTGCGTGTTCCATATGAATAAGCATCCATAGCTATTGCGTGTTCTATATCAGAATATCAAGTGTATATTTATTAACTTTTTTTCAAATCTCTTTCGCTGACTACAGAACAAGATTTACAATGAATTACATTAGCTTAAACAGATTATATTCTCAAATTACTTTCAAGTAAACCGATATTCTACTAATCTATACTTCTAATAGTTCATCAAAATCAATTATAGGAATTCCTCGTTTTCTTTCACTGATAACGGGAACCAAAGCAACTGCAGCTCAAACTCTTAAACAATCTACTAACAATCAACGATCCGAAATTTCATGCAATGACTCTGCATTATAGAACGTATCTTTAGTTTTTCCTCTAATCTCTTTCGCTTGCTACAGTACAATACTTAAAATGCAATACATTAGCCTAAACAGATTATACTTTAAATAACTTTCAAGTAAAACGATAGTCTACTATTCTAGCAGTTCATCAACATCGTTCATCCCGATTAACGGTAACCAAAGCAATTGCAGACTTAAACTCTTAGAGAATCTACTTCAATCAACGATCCGAAATTTCATGCAACGACTCTACATTACAGAATCTACACACGAAACTATGCAGCGTAAAACAGAGAAAGAATCATCAAAGTAGAAACGCATTATTCGAGTAGGAAAGTTTCAACGGAGACACGGAAAAAGCGGTTACCGGCTCAAGCAAAATGTTGCCGTGAACGTTGTCACGAATATGCTTAAGAAATGTCCGTTCCAGATTGGGAGAGTCGAGCGAGGAAACAGGACCAGCCATGGCAGAGTCCGTGATCAAGGAATGAATAACGAGAGCGAAATACAGTGTTTGCTAGGGTTTGTAGCAGAAGAGAGGAAGAGGAACTGAAAAGAAGAAGGTGAAACAGGTAGAGATGAAAAGATGGAAGAGGAGGAATTTAAATAGAGACAGCTATTGGAAATTGGAAATGAAACAGCTAGCGAAAGTTTTTGAAGTGATGGCAAGGAAATAAACGTGAAACGATGCCGCCAAAATGCATTAAATGACACTCATTCGTCACCGGATGGCGCGTGTGCACGCGATTCTTATCTGGTTCCAATGAAAGGTCTTTTTTGGATTATGGAAACAGGGAATTGAAACTGAAAAAGAAAATCATTGCTGATTTTAGTGAATAACATGGAAGAAGATAAGTAGGTATGTCAGGGGTGGGATTAAAGATTTAACCCACTCTTATCCCCGTATCCCACTCTGTATACTCTCAAATTATAAGATAATTTACATGATTATAATGTTATACGTGATATTATAATACATTTCTATTTTTGGTAATAAACTAAATTATTTTATTTATTTTATCAATAAAAATATTATTTAATTTTTTTATATATAAAGTTAGTATAATGAGTTAAAAATATTATTTTATAATAAATATAATTAAATTAATCTTTAATATAAATTTTTAAACTTATGATTTATGTCATAAATAGATAGTTTACTCTAAAGTATTTATATAATTTACTATATTAACAACGACTTTCTTAAGCGAAAAAAATCTAAACTCGCACTCATACTTGATCAATTCGGATTTTTCCTGTCAAAATCGGGATGGGGATTGAGATATCCCCACCCATACAGGTTCAATTGTTATATCTAAAGATAAGTGAATAACATGAGGGGTCAATTGTGCATTTAAATGTGATCATAATTTATATCCATATTTCCCATAATTAATTTATGAACAATAATAAAAATAGTTCATATAGTTTTAATTTATATTATAAATTTTAACTTTAATTTAATAATATTCATAATATTCCATAGATTGGGATACCGTTTGTCCTAGATTATTTTTAACTTATAAGTTATTTTTAAGTAAAAGTTGCACCAAACACTAATTAATAAAAGTTCATTAAAACAAAAGTTACTTATATGCAGAGTTTATTTTCTCTTCCGAATTTCAATAAGGCCAAATTTTGAAATAGTTAGTATTTTTTTTATCAAAAAATATTAGTAATTAGTTTGTTAGTTTTTATTAGCAGAGGAAGTCGAATCCAAAACCTCTTATATTTTAACTTTAAGGAAAAAAATAAATATTAACAAATAATTTTTTACTTATTTTTTTAAGCTTTCATTTTTAACTTTAATTTAAAAATAACTTATATATTAAACATAACCTAACCTGAATCATATTATTTAAAATCAAATCAAATTATCTAGTTTGATTGGTCTTACCTATCTATTATCTCCAACAAATTAGATCATCTTAGGGTTGGTAAGAAACAATTAAACTAGATCAAAATCAGTTTGATTTGGTATTTTTTCAAAATCAATTTTCACTTTTAAAAAATAATTTAAAATATTTAAAAGATAAATAAAAACACATAGCAAGAATTAAATATATAAATTTTATCTATCAATTATATTGTTCTTAAATAACTTTGAATTATGATATATTTGATTTGTATTTTTATATTACACTTTAAATGTTAAAATGATGTTTTATTTTAACTTTTATTGATAAGTTATGATATTATTATTATTATTATTCCTTCCGTCTCTAATTATAATATATTACTAACTAATTTATGCTTATTAATAAAACCAGTTAATTTATTTATTAGTTTTAAATTTGTCTGTAATTATATATTATTATATAATTATCCTTGAATATTTAATGCATGGAAGGACAATAATAGTAGTGGAGTACTAATTTTTAAAATTAAATTCTTTCATCCTCCATAATATTTATAATTTATGATTTAAATTAATTAAGGGTATTTTGATTAAAAAATAATTAATGTAATGGACAAGTAAAAATAGTCTTTTATAAAAAGGAATAAAAAAATTTCAAAGTAAAAAGGGGACGATGAGAATTAGTTAATGCAAGGAAATTTAAAAATTGTATAAGACTGAATGAGTAATAAACTTTTAAAATTAAAGTTGACAATCCATTTATTTTAGAATTGCTTGACTTGAGTGAAGTGGCCCAAGATTCAAACCAAACAGAATCTATTATGTATATAACAAAATAATAATGAATATTACAAGCAATTATCAGCTTTAAAAAACTCAAGTGGCACGTGACAGTAGAAGTGATTTCTACCAAGTCACAAGACATTAAAAACCATTCCAAACACACATCTTGAACCACATTTCACCATTTGAACAGAATTTATCATCAAGGATTTTTCATCTTAATTCTCAACTTTCGAGCAATTTGTGCTGCTTTAGGATGACTAGGCCGCTTGTTATTACTCTGGGACTGTTCTACCTCAACCCAATTCATAACTTTCAGTATGAGAGACTGAGGAACTTTCCTAACATCCCCATCTGATGCATCCTTTGTTTTCTTCAAACCTGTTTCCAAAGCCTTCTCGACGAATTCCATAAACCAGTTTCCAGCTTCAGTTGCAATCTGCTTTCCTAGTTTGATTGTAATGCTCAAGCTGCTGCTGCATGATCCTCCTCCAGGTTTCTTATTCTCATCATTTTCAACAATAGGCTCCAGAGGCATCATTTTTGTAAGTGTAGTAGAACCTTTCTTCTCCAAAATTTGGTTGGTGCCGGATGATCTTAGGAGCCTCCCCATGTTTGTTTTTTGCTCATGCTTTTCAGGAATGGCAGCCATTGACTTGTACAAAACACCCCTTCTTTTGGACGACAAGTTTGATTCACTACTGTTCTCACAATTTTCCATAAGTTCATGCAAAACCTGCGGTTCTTGCGTGTCTGGTTTCTGGGCTAACTCTGAAGCTGAAGTAGCAGCTTGAATGGACACCATTTCATTAACTGCTTGCACAATCTCGTGATGGAATTCAAGAAACCTTTCAAAACAAGCCGCGGGAGCATCTGCTCGAGCTGACTTGCATAGATTTGAGAACATCCTTAAAGAAAACAAACACAAACAAGACAGTTAGGTGCTAGTTTACGGGAAAAACAACAAAGCTCAAATAAAACAGAATGGAAAGAAAGAAAGAAAGAAAAAGAAATATACTTGAGGGATCGAACTACTGTCTCAGTAGCTGAAGCATCTCTTAAAGCTTGAAGGGCAATCTTTTGAGCCACTTCTCTCTGCTGCACAGCTTCCTGTTAAACAAAAAACAAGTAAAGTTCAATCATAGAAGAACTAAAAACTTAAAACATATTCATATTCAAAGTTAACGTGGACAAAACTTAGTTCTTAAGTTGCAACTTTCCAATCAAAATTGGAGTTTTTTTTTTATCTTGTTGATTCGTGTAGTAAAAGTTTGCATTCTTAAATGCCAACATAGATCTATCGAAGTAAAAACTCCAATTTTAACCAGAGAACAACACAAAATGTACTTATCTAAGTTTAGTCCTTCTAAGATTTTACCTTTCCCAGCGAGCTGAGCTTTCCAGGTAAATTCACGGGGAGGCTAAGATTGTTGCAATTGTCAAAAGCTGAATTAGTAGTAGACTGAGATTGGGGTTGAGAAGAGACACTTGTATCCGTGTTGTTGTTGTGACCCTGAGCATCCCCAAAGGGAGAAGAAGAAGAAGAAGTTATCATCACTCTTGCATTCCTCAACCGCGGTGGTGGAGTCCCACTTTTCTTCTCCTGCACGTCAACAATTCACCATATTCACACACACATAAAAACTTACAACTAATAAACACATGTTACAATTCTGATCGAGTCAGATAGATACGATGTACCACTAACATGAAAGTGGAAAAGAAGAATGTACCTACAGCTGACTTGAAGGGACTAGCGGTGATTCTATGTTCTCTGTCAGAAACACTCCTGCTCCTGGTAAATTTCGCGTTAGAAGGCGCAACCACGCAGCTTTTTCTAAGCAACGCAGGGCTTGATTCAACTCTAGCATCACTCATTCTCGCTAGAAGCCCTCCACCAACAGAGCACCTCACGCCAGAGCCCGGAGTAGTCACAACCCTCCCTCTAATCAACGGCGACGACATCGGCACATGATGAAACCCTCCATTCCTCACTTTCACAGGGGTACATTGGTCAAAGTCCAAATTAACCGGCTTAAACCCCCCGTCACCACCACCGGTTCCCCAAGAGCCTCTTCTCGGCACAGAGTTATCGGGCTTCTGTGTTTGGGTTTGGGTTTGGTCTCTGAGGCCCATTAGCGGCTCCGGCGTGCCGACGAAAGGGTGTCTTCCCGGGAGGGGCTTGGCGCCTTTGAGAACGGGAACCGGCGAGCCCGGTTCGAGCCGGTCGACGTAGATGAACTGCCCCAGCTGCATCTTGTTGCTGAGAACGACGTCGTCTTGGTCCGAGGGAAGAGACGCGTAAATAGAGTGTGAGGAATCGGAAACCTTGATGTAAAACCCTTGCTTGGGAATCAAATTCTTCTCGTCAAGATCGGCGGGGACGATGTCGGTGACCTGCAGCAGCGAGCTGCGGTGCTCGCTCGTGGGTTTCACGCCGGTGTTCAATCCGTTGAGGAGCTTCAACAAAATCCCCGGAGCGAGTGTCGCCATAGTAGTGTGATAGATTACTGAGTAAAGAAATTAAAAATAGAATCTTTGGAGGGTGAACAAGAAAGGCTTTGTTTTTTATTTGAGGAAGGAATTGTTACGCATGAGGGTTCAAGAAAGGAATGAAGAAACGTGGTATTGTGATGTTCTTCACTTCTTCGAGTTTTTTTCGGGAAACAACTGGCCGTTGGTAACGGTAAGTAGGGCGAGCACTTTTCGAAATTCGTAAGATTTCGGAACGTTGGGGCTAACGGTCGTATTTGCTGCAGCAAAGAAAAATAATGCAGTTCAATTAACCTAACAAATTGTTTTTTAGTATTGATTTTAATGATAAATAAATAAAAGTGAAAAGATTTTGTGGAGAAATAGAATGTTTGTTAGTATTTTTTTCTTATAATCAGATTGTTTGCTTCACTTTTAATTACTTAAAACTAATCTTAACAAGTACGAAATCTGAAAGGATAATGTTATTTTTACTTAAAATCTTTTCATATAATTCAATTAGCAAGATGTTTTTCCACCCATATATTTCCTAACTATTATTTTCTCATAAGATACACTAATTTCCTTTTTAACTATGCATATGCTTTGTTTTGATAAATGATAAATTATAATGTTCAATAAAAAAACGAAGTGAAAAAATAAATATATTTTTAACACACTTTAAATGTGTCTTTGATGCATCAGAAAAAAAAAAAAAAAAAAAGAAGAAGAAAAAGGTGTCTTTGATGTCGATTCTATTTTTTAGACATTAAAAATTATTTCATAAACAAATTTAAAATTTTAGATGCTAAGATATAAGGATTAGGGAAGAAGATGAGATAATGCAAAATAGAGAAAGTATAAAAATTTGTAGATAAAAAGTATGTATATAAAATATAATATAACATAAATATTTTCTTCCTGCCATTGCTTCACCATTTAACATGCTCCAATTCCTTAAAAAAAATGCTCCAAGCAAAGGAAGGAGAGAAAAAATTCAACTTTTCTGTCGTGAAGTCTTTCTTCCTTTCTAGTTCAATATTTTCCGAACAAACCATAAGGGTAAAAGTTTTTTCATTTTGTTTGCGTTGCCTCCAATCATGCTTGTTGTTGTGTCTTAGAACATGTTTATGAGGATTGTATCTCTATTTTTTTTAATGGAAGGATTGTATCTCTTGTTCCTTAAAAACAATTATTTTATTGTATATAAAGATGCAGTTAATTGTAAATACAACTCTAAGAAAATAAGTCCCACTTATATTGTTATTTGAGGAAGGATCAGATTACACAAAAAATAATCAAGGTTGCTCAATTATTTCCCACGGTTGGTCTTACAAAAAGTTTACAACTATTTCAAAAGTCTAGAACCCTAGATAGATAAGATTTATCTAAATTAAATTTGTCTATAGAACATATTCACCATTATGCGGTGATTACTAGAGAAATTGTAACTGTAAGTTAAAAAAAAAACTTCAATGAAAATAAAAAAACAGTTGCCTTTGTTTGCAATCTTTGTCCAACACATATTCGTACCACTAAGCATTTTCCAATGCAGAATCCTTATTGGATAAATTTAAAATGAATCAAATTTCATAAGTACCGTTCGTACCATGTAGCAAGATTCGGAAATATATGATGGAAAACATTGTAGAACCTTCTGATTTGAATCTGATGATTTTAATTATTTGTCTACTTGATGCCAGCATAATTAACAATTAAACAACCCAACTGGTCCTACACATTGGGCAGTCTACGTATAAGTTGAAGATTGGAAATACACATGAAACCACTTTTAAATTCATCTCTAAAACCAAGTGTTCCATTTATTGGCCTAAGTTTATTGATATTGTGCCAAAAAGTTGCACAGAAGATTTGCATCAAGAAAGTTTTTAAGATAGGGCATCTGGCAAGGAGACTCAAGTGCTCAAGTTATAGGTGCGGACAAATTCCTATTGTAAAGGCTTAATGGTGATCATGGAGTCTAGTAGCACACATTTGTAATTTATGAAATGCAATATAGATATGGAAAGAAATTCATATTTGTCACAGAAAGACTAAAACAGGTCACATGACAAAAAAAAAAAATACAACTGTAGATTCATGCAACATAAAATCACTTGAAAAACTGGCATACATTTTACATGGAAAATTTTCCCAAATTGAAGGGTTAACAATCTGGAATAGACTGATCTTTCTGAAAGCTCAAACAGCAAAAAAACAAAAAACCTTGTAAATGTCAGCAGGACAACATCGCATTTTGACAGTCTCAATGGATAGAGAGAAATTAATCAAGTTACATTATTAATCGCAGAACATACTAGAAACAAGTATTGAAACAAAACCTGCACCTAATGGTATATGGAAGTATCATTTGCATGTTATAGAGGTGTTGCAAAACCTGTCACAATATAAAGTAAATGTCAGGAATACTGCTAACTGTGTAGGAGGAGTTTCAACCACAGGGGAACTAGAGAATTAAATCACCCAACACAAACATGACAAAACAATCTTACCAATGAATAGAGAAACATGCCGATCGACAATTAAACATATTCAAAATGACTTTTATTTTTTTTACACATGACAGTGGAACTGTGGAAGATTTCAAAAAGACAACTACCGATGTTAAACTCTAGAGTTAACAGTTAACTAGTAAATTCTAGCACGAGTTTGCGATAATAGGTAGAAACAAACTCATTGTCAAACTCTTTCCTAGATAAACTCTTTAAACTCATGTGAACTCACATAAACTCCCAAGTCAAGCGAGTTAGTGAGTTTGAAATCAAATGTAAATTTTGCACCCCACAGTGTTAAGTGTTTTATCATGGCTCAAATGATTTGAAGAAATCAACTCCTTTTTGAAATGTTTTCACTTTAGGAGCTTATGCTTTTAATAAAAATACAATTTGACTAAATTATATTGATCAACCTTGTTACTCAATTTGCCCATACCTGTGAGGGACACAACATGAAAATGCAATTTCAAATGTCCCTTGGTTCACCCATGCATAATCATTATATATCCTTAACCCATGCTAAGCAACTTCTACAATTTCTCATTAAGTAGAAGTTGAACATCAAAATGAGCCCACCTAAGTATTTAAAACATGTTTTCATGTCACGTGTGCTCTAATCGAATCAAATTCATGACTTCAAATAAAACTCTTCAAACATTACACAATTGGGAACCATTTCACCAACTGCAGCCGCATTTTGGAATTGGGATTAGTTGTTGTTGTAAAACTGATTACAAACAAACTAAACAGAAACAAATAAATGTAAGTATCATGTCAAAGACCATTGCAACTTCACTAAGCTATCTTATACCTAAAATGCCAAAGCAAACAAAAATGTGGCTTTGAACATTGAAATGAAATGACACAGAGTGGAAGTGAAATCCATGGAAGGATATTATACCTTCTGAAAGACAACCCCAGTTGGTGTTGTGCAGAGAAAGCAGAGAAGTGAATAAAGCAGAGGCAGTAGCACTATGCAATGGCGTCAGAGACACGTGTGCACCAACAAACTGCACCGGAAGCCTAAACAACAGCGATAACAACTGGAAATGTTATTCATTTTGATATTTCGGTAGAGTGAAACGAAAGGGGCAAACCGAATATGAAGGTGCAGTTAAAAATAAGCGATTTTTTTATACCGGGAAAACGAGAGGGGAGAAGAAGAAGAAGAAGATGGAAGTCCATTTAGCTTAGTGGCACATGTAGATCGGCGAGAGAAGAGGGTTCTGGTGGCAGAGGACGCTATTTGGAGGGTTTTTCTTGCTGAATTGGCCGCCACCGCCATCTCTTCTGCTCTGCGATGCACCGCCAACACTTTCGCCACGAGAGAAGGGAGGAAGGAAGGGCGTGCCTTATGGGCTGGGTCTAATCAAATGGGCCTCTCTCTGACCACAACCAAAAAGGCCCTTTCATTGCATATTTTGTTTGGGCCAAGTGCTGAATTTGCACTTTTTCTATGGGGTGGGTATAGTCAAATGGGTCTCTCTGTCTGCAACCTAATGTATTATTTTTTTATTATTATTAAAACTATCACAATTAAATAATATTAAATAATTTTTTTAATGAACGAGAAATTTTATTTTTTATATATTTCAAAGGCTAAAATTTTTTAATTACTTTAAATTCATATTTTTATTTATTTATTTTGAATGACATATTTTAAATTTTTCTTTTTGACTTGATTTTTTATAGGAAAATAATATTTTATCTATTCATAATTTTTTTCATCGTTTTAGCATGTTCACTTTCTACTCCCTTATACATTTTTCTCTTTCCTCCTAGATATTGGGTTTAAATAATAAAATACTCTTGCTAGTTTCTTTCAGAGATCTGAATTTTTTCAATAAGTACTTGATGATTGTAATAACTCAGTTTTGTAAAAAAACTGTTCTCTATTTAGTGGCTTGGGGAGGAGAAGAGGGATGCTCCATGCTTAACTTCAGAATATTGGTGTGGCAGTTTAATAATTTGGCTAATCTAACAATGAAAGGAGTTCACTTTAGAACCAAAGATAAGAGATCTGAAACATTGATAAGTAAACCTTGATAATATAATAAAATAATGCATATAAGCATATTCACATCAAATTATAGATATGTTAGATTCTATCCCCTTTTTTCCACGTTAATAATTAAGATTCCTCACTTTAGAGCAGTCAAATGCAACAAGAATGCATAATTGAATCAAGCACCCCCTCACTTATATTCTGCTTAGATAAACATGCTAAAATAGTTTTTTAACTTTGATCCATGTGCTTTTGCCCTCCCAAACTTTAATTAAAAGTCAAAAGTTGACGTATGATTAGTCTAACATTTTCTTTGATGCCACTATCGAATTGTCAATTGAGGTAAGCTTGGTACTGGTGTAACTCAATCTAGGGAAGGTTTTGTAGTGTTATTATTTCATCATCATATAAACCACAAAAGATTTTACCTTTCTATCTCTCTCTCTGCTTTACCTTGCAGGGTCATAACATGCTCCTTGATGACCTCTATTAGAGTTACAAAACCATTTATATTTTATGTAATTCCTAGTTAGAGAACACTAGTGCTAGTGCTTGAAACTAGAGTGTAAAGACATAACAGCCAAACTAAAACATCAAGAAATTCACAAATCAATCCAAATTGAGAGATGCTACAAAATTGAAAGGTTTATACCCTATGCTTTAACTATATGCTTCTGATTTATACTCTTGTTTATTAAATATTCAAATTCAAATTTAAATACTCTTGTTCATTCCATCATGTCGTCAAGAAAAATGTTATGGGAGCTATCAATAACTTTAGCATTAATTCTCTGCTGTAGGTAAGTCAACTGCTTACATCCTGAGACAAAAATAAATTTGTGCATCATTTATTCCTATCAATAAATTCTCTTACTTTAATGTACTTGTTCCATCTATGGTTTCCTGATATATGATTATACAGAAGAGGATGAGGAGAAAGTGAAATCCTTTTATAAGTAGTACATTCTTATGCCTTTGTTTCTTGATTAAATAGTTCTGTTTCAATTCAACTTCTAATACAAAACTCATGGGGTTTTCAGACCAATTAAGGACTCCAAAACAGAAAACAGCGTCTCTTGCAAGGATTTAATCATTTTTTTTTATCAAGATATTAAAATGACCCCAAAATGTGGTCTAGCTGTATACTATGTTCTATGGTAGTACAAAATAATACTACTATAGAAGCAGTGGTTTTCCAGTTGAACTCTTTTATGACTTCCAATTCCTAGCTACCAAATTTATGATTTGGGTTTCTCCTCATTATTTTGCAGTGGTCCACTGCAGTGATGATAGGTCAAGGTAGATGAGTAACACTAGGTGGTTTGAAAAATCAAACTTTTCTGGCAAGCAACTTAATTAAGGAATAAGGTGAGGTTGAAAACAACAGAAGTAAGGAACGTACACAAATCAAAATTGCTCTTTCCAAAGGGCTCTTTAGCTTGAAAACTAAGAAATTAAGGTGTGAATGTCCAGTGTCTCCCTCTGACATTTTAGCATCACTGTGCCATGCCCACCTTAAAATTGTAGCCTTTGCAGCACGTCAGTGTCTGTAAGTGTGAAGTATCATTACTGTGCCATGCCCTCCTAACTCTTCTTTCATACTCCTTCCATTTTCTTTTCTGTCTAGTTTGAAAAGTAAGAAATACAGTAATTAGTAAACACTTATTGATATTAATTTTGTTTAACTACTCTATAGTTTCTATTATTATTTTTCTTAATGTATAATAATGTCGTGTTCCACTGTGTCTAATAGTCTTGCATCTTTTAAGATTCAAAACTAATAAAAATTTATAAAAAAACCATGATAGTCATTGAGTATCTAAATGATCTTAGAACACAAAATCATAATGATCATCAAACATCTAAACAGATAATGTTTGGATTGACTCTAACTAAGTATGGATCACTCATGTAATTTGCTGTGTCAAAAAAATATTAAACTCAACTCTTATTCATGAAAAATAAGAAGATAAATGCTAACTCTTACTAAAAGAATTAAAAGTAAAAAAAAAAAATACTACTCCAAAGAGATACAAGTGCTTAAATTTATTGTAGGTGTTGCCGTGTGGCAGTCTTCCACAATAGGCAAAAAATCATGCCTGATCCACAGACCACCCATTGATTATGTATGACAAAGTTAGGTTAATGTATTTAATTTGTTCCTTGGGGTTTGCACTAAGTTTTAATGATGTATGTAAATACCAATCCCACCTTGTTCAATTTTAGCATCAAAACCCATAATTTTTTATTCAATTATTCATACTATATACTCTTATTTTTTAATTACATATTCAGCCTGCAGCAGATAAGTTAACAGTTTAATGCTGAATTGCTGATATAACCTAATTAACGGCGGAAGTAGAATAAATATATTGGGCAGGCAATTTATTTTCCAAAAAACAGATAAAATATAGCACCTATGTTATAAAATAAAAATGAAAATATGGTGTATGATTCATTATTTCGTCCCTGGTGCACCTAACCCGCAATACAATATTTAAAAAAAGAAAAAATAGTACAACTTTATGATATATGATTAATTAACACGAATCTATCTTATTTAGTAACTATTAACTAGAACTTGATAATTCAAAAACAACAAGATTAAGCAAGCTCCTTTATTCTACGGCAACATTAGTCCTTTGCTGAATGGAATTATATCCTTTACGGAATGGAATTCTTTAGTCAAAGTGCAAAAGAGCTTCCATTAGCCATATAGTATAGGTTATTTGAGTTATTTTAATTTCTTTATTAAAGTGCGTTGAAACATTGCTTGCTATTTTAATTTTACTTAACGTTCTATAAGTATTAACACGGTCGATTTGAAAGTAAAAGTTGAGATTATTGGTTTCAAATGAGCATAGTATTCTTCTTCTTTTCATTAATCAAACACCCGAATGAGTAATGACTATCTGTCATGCACCGATTATTATCCACTATGTGAAGCAAAAAAATTAATCATGGAACTGTTGTGCTTTCGCTTTCGTCGTTGGCCATGCACATTGCATTGAATTAGTGACCCCAGCTCATAGTTCAAACTTCAAACAACTACACTAGCAAGTCAAGATTTTGGAGAGTGTCACGCTCAAACACATATGCTTAATTTATATACACTGATTGCAAGGAAAAGCTTTCCTTTGTTTCATTGTTTGGAATAATGCTCACATGTTTTTATTTTTATTATTATTAATGATATACATAGAGATAGAGAGAGAAAATGTGCTAAACTGCTAGTTTGGTAATTTAAAAATGTTAGTGTATTACATTAACTGAGCAATAATAAGCCACAAATAAAACCAAATTATGAGAAGAATACCTTCTACCAGCATCGATAAAGAATCGTTGGATAATTGGAAACTATGCAAATAGTGATCATAAACAAAGGCCTCATTAGGAATTATTGCAATAATTATGAGAAGTTCAATCAAATACAAAGCAAAAATATTCAGAGTTGAATCCTTACAAACTTGAGTATGAAATAAATTATATATATTGGATAGGATTATACGCTAAAGTCTCTAATAAAAAATAATCTCTACTTTTAATAAAGGATACTTTGTATCAATATTATAATTAAAAAAAAATTAAGAAAGACCTCAAAATAAAAAACATGAAATAAAAGGAAGCTACCTTTGCTAAATTTATGTATCAAAAGAAAAGAAAAGAAAAAGGGGTTCCACCTTTGGGAGTTATCACATTATAGCCGCTATGCTTGCACTTGAAGTTCATTTTTCACACTGGTTTCTTTTTTTTGGGGGGGGACATAGGGCCCCTGCCCTAAAAAAATTTGTGGACTATTCATGAAGATGTAGTTGAAAAAAGATAAAGGGAGTGAGCTTAGTATACTTGTATCGTTACAAGATACCATGATGATACAGATTAGATGTTCATGTTTGATCATCAAGTACCAAACACATGGGGAAGTTGGGAAATACAAGGAATTCAATAATTCCACAATTTTCGGTATGACATGTACCACTATAATTGTGAACCTTTTTTAGTGATAATATCAACTATCAAGCATTATTATGATCAATAAGAGAAAATAGTATCCTACCAACTCATGTAGTACTAGGAGTTCAATAATTCATTAATTCCACAATTTTCGGTACCACAATGTGAATCGTTTTTTAATTACTAATATCAATCATTAAAATGATAGAAAATAGTATCTTACCAACTGATGTAATTACTTAGTTAATTTCCATGCTTCAATTTCCAAAAGGGGCAAGTGCTCGTTTGTAATATTTCAAACTCCATTGCTACCATAGCATAAGTAAGTGCTCTGTTCTAGCATGTTCGAGGGTGATGCTCAAGTGCTCTGTTCTAGCATCATTTGGGTCTTGCTTCCAAGTTCCTTTTCCGAATGTCGTAAAGAATAATTTTACCAAGCACTTTCCAAATCGGTTTATGCATCACGTTTCATCCAGACCTATTAATATGTTCTTGCCCATAATATTGTAGCATCTTTGTCTAATAAACATCTTGTTGTGTTGTTGTTGCTAAAATTAATTTTGTGTGGAATATAGTAAACATATTTCCGTACTTGTTTATTCTTTAATTATTAGTTCTGGCTTAGTTTGACGAATTAAGCTAATACATTGTCCTAGTGATCAATCAAACCTCATTTATTGGGCCATAAATAGCATCAAGAACCTTAAATATAATACAGATGTTCTGTAAAGCATTGAATCATGTCCAATAATTTGTCAAAAGGTGACCATTATGTTAAGAGTTTTGTCCAATGAGACATTTCTCATGTAATCTAAACATAAAAACGGCAAGCTGACCAAATTAAGAATGGTATAAATAACGTATTAGTCTAAAAACTTTCGTTTGATAAAACTGTAAAAACACATGACAAGAGTGATCACGAGTTCAAATTTAACAGCACACATTATGACACGTACATGCTCGTCCTTGGAAGTATCTAATAGAAACAATTTCATTAAGAATGGTCTATTTTTAAAGGGCAAAAAGAAAAATAAACAGGTGATTAGACGTTTTGTTGAAAGACAACAAAATCACCAATTTCCTCCTCTAGTTTTGAGATCATGCACATTAGAACTTGAAGCCAACAAGGGTGCATGGACTCACTCACACACTCTTATTATTATTATTATTAATATACTTTTAGTCTCTCATTTGGACATTGGCCAAGAATAGCTGTCCCGTGAACTCCTCCCAGACCAATACAAGAGCATGTTTTGGGTGGTTTAAGGACCACCTCATCCTTTAGTTCACATGGCTTTGTATATATGTGGAAATTCCAATTTACGCGTCCCTCTAATTCTTCTCCCCCCCCCCCCCCCCCCCCCCCCCCAAAATTTATCAACATGCACTATCTGGATCATGTCTCTTTTTCTCTTTTTGTCTCCTCATGAATTCTTCCAGTGTTTTCCAAATGATCATGAGTAAATAATAATAGTAATAATCAGCATCATCATCATCATCATATTAATATAAATTAATATACCTTCTTCTTCTTCTTCCAAATGTAGTAAAAAAAACATAACTTAAACTTTTCTATCAATTGAGAAAAGAAAAAAGAAAAACATTACTTAATTTTGAAACTAAAAACATTTAATAATTCTCGGGGCTGCTAAGCTTTCTTAGCAGAACAGAAGTGGTTTTTTTTTTTTTTTGTTTTTATAATTTCCTATAGAGTGAGAGTGAGTGACTCTTCCTTATTTTCGATATTCTCAATTCTCAATCAGTGATGGTCCACGCCATGTCGTTCTCGAAGATCCAGTGACACACCTCGATCCGACCCGGACCCGAGCCGAGCGAGAGGAACGCTCCGTGGGTGGGGCTCCAATCCGAGGTGTCTAAATGACAGATGGCAACTCCGCGGTTAATCTTGGTCTTTGTTTTCGGGTCGAGAAGATCCGTTTCGTAGACCCGAACCTTAGGAACCGCGTGGCAGTAGTAGAGCAGGTAAGGGTACAGGCTCTGGTGGCACGACACGGATTGGGTGACTTTACCACCGTTGATTCCTGTAACGGGCCCCACCATCACGCTCTTCTTGGACCCGTTCACGTTATGGGTGCTCCGAACGGCGACGTTTCGGCCCAGAACGGAGGTTACAAAGTCGATCATGTCCTCGAGCGACCCAACGCAGCGTTTCGTCTCGCCGCGACTGGGCGCACGCTCGCACTCCTCCAACGAATCCCTCATCATCTTCTCCATTGAGCCGTTATCCGAAGCCTTGAAGACTTGCTTCAACTCGTCGATCTTCGAAACAGAAAAGGGTAGTTTGGACAGAATGCTCCGGGGCAAAAACGACCTTTCCGGCATTTTATCTTTTATGTCAGGCATAGGCATCACGATCCCTTCCTTCATCATCTTCTCTCTAAAGAATTTACCCGGCTCCACCCACTTATTTACCAAACTGCCACTAATTGCTGCTTCTGAAGCTGAAGCGCTCAGGGTTGTGCTGATGTTGGTGTACCTGGCGAAGGACACTGTTGTACCCTTTTTCTCGTAGTCCTTGAAGGTGTTGTTCACGCCGTAGGAAGTGAACCCCACTTTTGTTTCGCCGTCGGAGGATTTGGCGTACGAGGTGAAGCTGTCGGTGCCTTCGTTGAAGGACTTGCCGTAGTTGGAGAATCCGATGTCGGCGGCGTTGGCGGATTTGGCGTACGAGGTGAAGGAGTCGGCGCCGACGTTGGCCTTGTCGCGGTAGCTGGAGAATTTCTCCACGGCGCCGTTTCCTCCCGCGGCGTAGTTGGAGAACGTGTTGGTGGGGTTGTTCATGTCCACGCCGTAGCCCTTAAAGGTGTCGTTGGCGGCGTTGGCGGTCTCGGCGTAGTTGGAGAACCCGGACCCGACAACGTTGGACTCTGTTCCGTAGGAGGCGAACACGTTGGTCGGGCCGTTGCCGTTTTTGCCGTACGAGGTGAATGTCTGCTCGCCGGCATTGCCATTTTCTGAGTAGGAAGAGAAAGATTGGGTTCTGCCGTTGGCGCTGTCGGAGTAGGAGGTGAACCCGAGGTTGGGGACGTTGGTTTCGTCGGCGTAGTGCTTGAACTCGCCGGCGCCTCCGGTGGCTCCGGCGGCGTATGTGTGGAAGCTCTGCTGCACAACGTTCCCGTCGGTCCCGTAGCTCAAAAACCCGTCGTTGTGGCCGGCGGAGTCGCGGCTGTATCGCCGGAACTCGTTCACCGGAATATTCTCCCCCTCGGAGTAGTTTTTAAACGAGTCGAACCCACCGGGTCGACCCGTTCCGTAGTTGGTGAAGTTCTTGTCTCTGTACACAGCAAAGTTCGCGTCTTTGTCATGCTTCTCGAGGCTGGGCCCCAGCGCCGGAAAGCATAGGAGCTTCGCGGCGGCGCAGAATTCCGGCAGCTTAGTGGAGAGCGCATTCCCGGCGGCGAGCTTGGCGAACGTCGCCGCCTCCGCCGCGTTCAGCGGCGACGCCTTGGACAGAAGAAACGGCGGCTTCGTCAACCCGCTGCGGATCTCTTTGTCCCAATACCGAATCGCGAAGGCTTTCGGAGTGAACGGGTTTTTCTCCGCCGCGTCTCCGGCGAAACCAACCTGCATTGAATGAACACACATATTTTCAGAATTGGCAATGGCAGAAATAAAATAAAACAATTGGAAGAAAAAAATTGAGACTTGGAACAGTGACAGTGAGGAAAAACTATGCTTACACTGAGAAATGAGGAGAAGAGGATAAAGAGACAGAGCAGCGTGAGTTGTTTGTTCATGTTATTCTCACTCCTTCTTTCTTCCTTTTTTTTTTCCTTTCTATTTTTCCCTTTTTTCTTTAAAATAAAATGTCCCCGAGAGTGAGAAGTGTGAGATGAGAGATTTGAAAATGTTTTGAGTTGTACTCAGAAATTTATATTATGTGGAGTGAGAGTGAGAGGGAGAGGAGTGTGTTAACTGTTATGTGAGTGAAAGTGTAAGAAAGAATGTGACTTTAGCTTGGGCCTTCAATGCTCCATGCTCCTATGTGTGAATGCTGAGAGTGAGTGAGAACTTCCTGCAATGCACATTCACAAAAATTCAAAAAAAAAAAAAACACTACTATAATAATAGTACTATTACTATTACTAATTTGCTGTTGACATTAAATTATTGACTAATTAATTTGATTAGTATAATGCATGAATGAAGTGGGGAGAGAGGGAGAACTAACTAGTGAACAAATAGTGTAAAAACAAAATTAAGTGAACTAACTAGTCAGAGGGGCAATGTAGATACCACATAGCAATAGAAACAAGTACAATAAGTCAATAGCGATAATGGAGTGAGAGTGAGATGAGGGAAAATTTCAGAGTAGCCATTGAATTTTTTTGTTGTGTATTGGAAGATGAAGGAGATGCACCTGGATTGCTGAAACACTTTGCATGAACCATACACTTGGGGGCGTATTTATAGCCCTTGAAAAATGAAAACCCAACAAAGGACGCGCATTCTAATTCTAATGTAGAATACGCGTTTTTAAGAAAAAAAAATATGGATTTGGCTCAACTCTCTTTTTCTAGCCATCACTATAAAATTAAGGAGTAGTATTAAAAAGGAAAGAAGGTTATGTAAAAATAAAATAAAAAGGGGAAAGAAGGTACTGTAGATACTAGTGTGGACACATCACCACATAAGTACAATGTCAACTACTATGAGCCAGCAACACAGGACTTTAATAATGGCCTCTGATCCAATTATATTTCATTCTTAACTGAGAAGTAATTTTCCAGTTATATTTACAGCCAACCAAATTCAGATATATTGCACTTTTCCAATTTTATAAACAAAGGAATATATTCTCGTGTTGCAAAATAAATGTAGTAACAATTATTATTTTCTCTGAATGTTTTTAATAGAAAAAGTTAGCCTAATAAAGTGTTTTTTATTTCTCAGTTTTGATTCAGTTTTAGTTTATTAGGGCCATTTATAATTACAAAAAAGTGTTTATTTTAAGGTATAATATTCTGTGAAAAAAAAAAGGTATAATATTCCGTTGAAAAAAAGAGTAAAATATTGTATTTTCTATTCTTCAAAAAAAAATTTTGTATTTCTTGAAATTGCATTTTAAAAATATTGTGTGTAAGAATATTATCCTCGTCAAAATATTTGATTGGTATTTACTAATTTCAAGAAAACATATTTTTTTCTCAACAATATATATATATATATATATCTTGTTTGCTTATGTATTTTCTTCAGCAATAAAGTATCGATCAATCTGCACTCAGTTTTGATTTTTTAGTTTATAAGGGTCGTTTATAATTACAAAATAAGTGTTTATTTGAAGGTATAATATTCTAGTTGTATTTTCAGTGGAAAAAGGTATAATATTATATTAAAAAAATTATAATATTGTATTTTCTGAAATTTCATTTTCAAAAATATTATGTCTAAGAATATTATTTTCATAAACATATTTGGTTGGTATTTTCTATTTAGGATTTTTTTGTCCAAATTTCCAAATTTTACTTTTTACAAATTAGTTAATAAAAAAATATTTTAATTTATAAAAAAAGAATACTTTTATTTTATTTTAATTTTTTTTTTTACTAACACTAATTTTTACTCATATTTCACAGAGTCATTTCAAATACGGAGGCCATATAAAGTTAACACGATGGATCATAGTTGGTCATTCCATCTCATATTGCAGTCACATCACACTGAATCATTCAGGGTTAGGGTAAAGTGAATTAGAGGATCAATATTCAAGGTCTATTTTTATTTTTAGAATATGAAGGACTTTTTTCTTTCTTTCTTTCTTTCTGAATTCGTGTTTTGGTTAGACACAGAATGCATTAATGAGCTACCCTCAACGTTTATTTTTATGTGAAAAGTTGAGGCAATGTAAAAGGAGAAGGCTTATAAAACACACCTTGGTGATCTCCCCTTGACCCCGAAATTAATAATGACTAGTAGCAACTTTACTTCTTTTTATTCTTGGAGTCATAGCTTATCAAATACAAATGAGATTAATTAATGTACTTTCCCCCTTAAATAGAAATCTATAGGTTTCAAAGTTGCAATTTAATTATAAGGTGACTTTCATTTAAATTATTAGACGATCATAATCTACTTCATCTTGAGTTGAGTATGGCTTAACCAAAAGTAAGAAAATAATAAAGAATACATGAGCATGCAATATCAAAATTGTACCGTTTGATTAGTAATTAACTAATATCTTATATTAAAATTATGAATTTTTGGAAATTAAAGACTTAACAATGTCAAAGATGGAAAGAATGTCAATATAAACCTAGAATTAGGCTCTGTTTGATTTAGTTTATTTTTAACTTATAAGTTACTTTTAAATTGTTTAAAATAAAAACTTAAAAAAATAAGTAATAAGTTGTTTGTTAATATTTATTTATTTTTAACTTAAAAATTCTTTAAAGTTAAAATATAATAAGATAGAATGGTCTTGGATTCAACTTTTCTGCTAACAAAAATTAACAAATTAATCACTAATATTTTTTGATAACAATAAAAAAATAGTAATTATTCAAAAATTTGACTTTATTGGGATTCGAAGAAAGAGTATAAAAATAAACTTTGCATAAATATTTTTGGATAGCTTATTATAAAACTCTTTATTTCTAATTTTTCTTCAATAACTTTTAATTTATAAGTTATAACAAACAAAACTTTGAAACTTAACATAAGAGAGAGATGATATTTACACAGTTAAATATTTATGAGCTAAGTCCGGGGACATGAACAAAAATGTTGATCGATCTTGGGCTCTAGGGCAATACAGAATAGTTTGATTTGAAAAAAAAAATAAAATTTAAGAATATGGCAATTTTTAAAAAAATTGATAGAAGGCCAAAAATAGCACGTTTCTCAATTCTCATTCCCCATTTTGTGAAATGAGGTTGGGATAATAAGACAGAAACAGAATCATAAGTCATGGAGTTGAACGACAGGTATGGTCATGCCCCCAATCTTGGTAACACGTGGCACTGCGTTATTGGTGACACATCATGTTTATTACAAAATCTAACGCGTTTAGCCGCTAATGATTTTTGTTTTGTAATTCCAACCTTTTCGTGATCCATCTTTGGTGTTTGCATCATCGTGAAGGACAGTGACAAAGGCTCGTGAATATGGCACAATTTGCAATTGATGCAACGGGAAAAGGTTAGTTTATGGATTTTACTTGTTTGCATTTGTGGTTAAGGACGTGTTGGGTCAATTACATGAGGATATGTTTTGTTTGAATTATGTCAGTTACGATTGTGACCAAAGTTTCATCCTCATCAAATGTTACAGCAAAAATTCTAATTTATTATGGTGATTTGTTTTTTCCCCTATTGAAACCGTCATTTGAGATTAAAATTATATATACACTTGTTAAATTGTACTAGCAGCCTAAACTCTGAAGTCTAAACATGTTGTTCACTCGGTTTGTGGGCAAGTGGATAGCTTATTATGGAAATTTATAATGGAATATTGAAACATTTTTCCCATCTTCTCTCTATCTATATAAAATGAACTAAATCTTTGTAACTTCTAATTAACCCGTTGATGAAATGGGTAGCTGTTCCTGTGTTATTGTCCCTTCATATATAAAAGATTTAACAATGAAGTATCAAGTATGTAAAAATGTCATGTCTGCGATTGTGTTAACATGTCTCTTACATAGGACCCTGCGTTCTACCAATTTAAAGACATTAATTGTCTGTGTCATCAATCATTATGGTGTTAATCAGCTTTATTAGGCCGTTAACAAGCATTAAAGAATCGATCGGCATTAAGCATGGATTGTAAACTAGACTAACAGTTAGTTCTGTAATCTGCGGTGTTGGGACATCTCTTGTGGTATTTCCAACATCTCTTTTGTATATATCTATATATATCATATTTGCCTGGCAAAAAAAAAATACTAACAGTTTGCCAAATAAGAATTACCCACAGATTCTTGAGAATCTGCCAATAGTAGCTGAAAGGTGGTAATGAAACACACATGTTTGACGACAAAGGAGCAGATGGCACAAAAAGGAAAGATGATCATTGTAAAAGCTTTGTTTGATACGCGGATTTTAGGACACATGTGAAGATGGACCCAATTAAAACTCATTCATAAGTCAATATTATTACTAACAATTAATAACAATATGTGGAAAACAGAAAGGAAAAAGAATAAGGGGGAAAATGACACAATAAAAACCTTCATGTTCAACAATAGGCCAGCTCTTTAAATTTTGTGCAACACAACTTGCCAAATGTTGTTACCTTATTCTCTTGACTTATCCTGCAAATTCATAATGCTCAATAAAAACACTCTTCAATCTTTACCACAATTAAAGGTGTCAAAATACAAAATGGTAGCCGTTTGTATTTCTCAACTGATTAATTTAAAATTCAAATCATGTTTAGTTTGGATATGAAATTAATTATGTTGGAAAAGAATAATCACATTAATCATTACTTTTGACTATGATTATTTGGTATCAATTAAATGGTTTAACCAAAAAGAGGTCAAAGTCTGCGTAACTCTTCTAACAATTTGATGGCACATGGAGATTGCATGAGTGTGAGAAAATGTACTTTCATCGTTTCTGCATGATTGATTATTCCTCTCGGATCGGCTAGTTGTTTAATTTATTTAATCTCTCCTTAAGTTCATAAATTAATTTTAATTTATAGAAAAAAAAATTCATCCTCTCATAAATATATAGTAAAAATAATGTTATTTAGTTCTTTCATCATTGTCCTTGAGGGAAAACCGTAAAAAAGATTACACAAATTTGGTTAGGTAAGCTTTTGAGATTGTTAGTTGGGTTCAATTAATTGCTTGAATAGATTGGCAGAACCGTAGCTAATTAAAGAACAAAACCCTTAGAAAGAAGCAATAGGACAATGGTAAAATTCTCTATGCTTATTATGACAAATGTTAGTTTTATAAAATTTATGCTTTCCCTTTCTCTCCTTTGATGCCTCTCTCTGCTTTAGCTTTAATAGCAGAACATAAAAAATCAGTCTTTAGTTCTGTCCCATTCTTTTTCTGTATATAACTGAGAGGGAGTAACTAAGGACCTCTGTTGAAATCAGAATGGTGACTTTTAATGTGTTTGTTTACAAAGAAAATGAAACCAGAAGCATATCTCTTCTTTTTATAGAAATTTCACCCTTTTTATAATGTTTTATTTTGAGAACTAAGAACTTTGTCAGCTAAACTTTAATTTATTTTATCATTTGTTATTTATTATATGTGCAAGTCAGTCTTAGCTTTAATTTTTCAGCAAAGTTTTCATCATCATTAGTGTAACGCATCCAAAAGCATGCCTCTCTTGGAATTCTGAGCAGACAAATTATGTCACCACACCAGTCTAGGATCTTAATCTTTGTTAACGAAGTGAAATCTACAATTTCTATAAGGCCAAGTCCATGTTTACAAAGAGGTAAATCTTTTCTTTCGATCATATTCAGTATTATGATTATATTGACACATTTTTTTTTTATTCGTAGTAATAGAATACAATATCAAAATTTATAATATTTATACATTTTATTCAATTAATTAATTAATTAATTAGACTCTTTTTTCAGGTAGTGTCGCAAATGAAAAGCTAAATAGATTTTTTGATTTAGACATGGGAAATAAGTGCTGCTGATCTGATGGTGATGGATATGGACTTGAAGGTACATGCATGATGCATGTCTCATAATAGCCTCTTCATTAAATTGGTTCAAACTTTAAACATCTTTGACTTTGATTGAATGGTCTTGAAGATTTAATAAATGGACAAAACTTAGGGACATGCTTCATGGTTTACATAGCACAAAAAAATATATTTATAAATTCCTTTTCAATGAAGTCATTATATCAGGAGTAGAGTTGGAATCGGATTCACATCCTTATGAAATATTCTTACCAACTGGATAAATTTTTATTGGCTTAAATACAGTTAAGTGTTTCTATTGGTATTTTCCAACAAGAATTGAAGTTTTACCTCATTAATTTATATAGTAAAGGTTTGTATTAAATATTAGTACATGTCACTGCAAGAAATGCATGAATTAGGGTCGCAACACCAAAAGTTTTTAAGAAATTGCATCTCTCAGTTTTGTTCTTAACCAAATTTAAAAGCCATCAATGCCTTATGCATGGTACTGGTACCCCCACCATCATATATGTTTTTATATCTTTGGTTTTTAGCTTGATATGTACCAAGCATCCTCATTAATTATGAGCAGGTCCTGATGCATCATAAGTCATTTTGAATAGCTTCAAATGCCTCTCTGGATGTATATATCTATCCTGGTTTATTATTTCTTATATTGTGTATTCTTATCCTTGTTGGGATTTTCCACCTTCTTAAATCAGTTAATAGAATTTAATGCGTATATATTCAGAAAAAGAAAACTATATTAGCACTGATGCCATTTGTCAAACAAAAAGGAACGGATTAAGTGGCCATATTTCATGAGTTTATCCTCTCTTCCTCAAAATATCTTTCAATGCATTATTGTCAAACAAAAGAGACATAATAATACATGCCATTGACTCCAATGTGATCCTTCAAACAAAAGTATTCTTCTCATGTATTAGTACAATATTTTAAATTGTCTCTGGCCAATGTCTGCAATTCTGTGTTACTGATTCCCACGTTTTCCATTATCTTGGTGTTTTCCTACCATTCCTGATGTTCATTTCATTATTAAAGCAAAAGAAGAGTTGTAGAGCATTTATTTTATCTGTGTACCCTACATGCCTAACTTGCTTATCATGCATGTCTCTCTCTCTCTCCATGCTCCAATTTAGAAAATGCAAAACCCCTATGTGTCTAAAGAGAACCTCATTTTTTTACTTTGCCATCACTCTGCATTATTTGGGTCCTTTGTAGGGATTCATCATTATGCAGAAGAAGAAAACATAACTCAAAAGACTAAATCATTATGTAGGAAAATTTCATGGCTTAAACACTACATTAAAGCTATATTTGGCAGAGGAGAAAAATAAAAGGGTGGATGAAAATAGGAAAGACAGAAATGGAGAGAGAGGAGAAATAGAGAAAAAAATAAAAGAAGTGGATTTTTAGGTTATTTGGTTTGAAAGAAATAACTTGTAAGTATCTTTTTTCGTAGTCCAACTTTGAATGAAAATACCAATTGTTCTGACTTAATTACAAGAAAAAAAACCCTAATCCAAAAGACTAATTTATTAACTGAGAAAGTCTCATAACTTGAGTATCACGTTAAACCTTTTTATTTTACTCAACGTGAGACTCATTATTAAATTCACATAAAAAAATGACTGTTGGATGTAGGTGGAGGCTTGTCCTATTTAGCATATTGGACCACATAACGTGCCTGCAAATTAATCATGCTAAGAAAACATAACTGTAGCTGCAACTGATATGATTAGACCTCTAACATTGACAAATTCAGTAAAAAATTGCATGTTCTTAAGTTCAATAAGATAGTAGTACATACTAGCTATTAGCTAATAATCCCAGAATTTCTTACTTGTGCAAAAAGCAGCCACTTATTTGATTCCAGAGGCATCACTGGATTAGTAAGACACTTAAGACCTATCCCACATGCTATGATTGATTTCACAGTGAAATAGAAAATGACCCTTTGCTAGCAGAGTCATCCTAATCCACTAGTCAAAGATGATTTAGTAACAAGTGTCTAAAGATAATAATTGTTTAACTAACTATTGCTTATCATACTTTTTTAAATGCTTACGAGTGTCTAAAAATATACTTGTTGCGTGTGAAGAAGTGATAATGATGTTCAAATCCAAGTTTTCAGAAAGGAACACTTAGCAAAATTCCTGCATAGACCTGAGGAAAATTCACCATGTGGCTCTTCATATTAGCTCATGTGAGGCCACATGCATGCTCTTTTTTTGGTTAAAAGACAAAGCATTAGTAAGTTTCTATCTCTAATTTTTTATAGTGTATGTAAAGAATAAGATTCTGTAACACTCTTAAGAGCTGTGCCTTCCTGATAATATTCTTTTATTCTGCTGCAGAGTATCTCACAACTTCTATTTTACCTATATCATCAGAAGAAGTGTCATACTCTTATAGTATTTTAAGTTGAACTTTTAAGAAATAAAAACTGAAGAAGTCAACATTGCACATGTTGTTCAGTTGGAAAGCAAGAAATGTTCCAATTCCAAGTAACTAGTACTATAATATTGAGAGTTGAAGCAGCATCTTTGTCTTTACATTTAACTAGATATTTTTTGCAATCCAATCAAATGCTTTATGAATAAATCATTTCACTCATTAGAGTTGGTTATGAATTTCAAAGATAATATTGATCAAAGCAAGGGCTGCAGTGTGTGATAACTTTTTTTATGTCTAAAACAATGTTATTAATATTATGCAGGATAGCAAGTCCATCCATCTTTTGCAAATAGATTAAAAATTGTTTGGTTTCACATTCAAATTCACTTTAATGCAAAATCATGTTAAAATCAACACAAAAGTAACTAATAGTAGTTTTGTTGGGGATCTCCAACATCTAACAGTGTTTCCAAACACACTAACATACTGAATTGTCTGTAAGGTAATATATGATAAGTGGATTTGGAACCCTACAAGACAAGGAGTTAGTAAGATATCAAATCAAAGTCCCATATGAAACGAAACTCAATGCCCTGTACTAAATGGCATCTGAAGTACTAAGCTTTTTCATTTGTTTTTGTCACCAAGATAAGCTTCATCAAATTGAAGCCGCAATTGCACATGGTATTTGATAGATATGGACCACAGTAAAGTTTTTGGTTTGATTTCTTTAGTACTATATAAGGACCGATTTGTATATCATTACAAAATGAAGACGCCGGTTAGGTGGTAAATTTATTGCACTAATCTTACTAAGGATCACATCTCACTTTAATTATAATGGCAAGAGTGAGAAAGTTGTGCAATTACAAAAAATCAGACTCAAGATAGTATAATATTAATTATCTAAGAAAGGTTGGTTTGATATAAATGAAGTACATAAAATGTTTTAAATCGAATAATTGACTTAACTGTTAGACATCTTGTATTCACACGTTGTAAAAATGATTTATTTATTTGAAAGTTTTCTCTTGTCTCTCCATGTACAAAATCTCTTTTAAACTAATTACAAAGACGTGATTATTATTTAATTTCGTGAATAAAAAAATATAAAAAAAAAAGTATATAAAAATTTAAAAACTCATGTATGTATGAAATCCATAATAAAGCTTCCATTACTTGTTAGTGAGGAAGAAATTAAGGATTTGAGTGATCATTGACATTGATTGTTTTCAAAAAGGAACAGGTTGGTTGTATGACTATTTTTTAAAATTAGTAAAGATTTCACCGTATCTACATTACTTTAAGTTAGGATACCAGTTTAATTAAACAAATCAATCTAATAATTAAAAAAGTGAAACTAGTGACGCAAGAAAACTACGAATTTATTATTTAAAAAGAGTATATTAGAAGGTTATAATTTTAAATTTATCAATATATTTCAAAAATATACAACTTTTTTTTTCTCTTGTCGTTTTTGGTGCTGCATACAAGTAAATTAAGGGCTAGAAACGGGGAAGGAAGAAGCATGCCATTTGCAAATAACAACAATTTAAAGTGTTATTATATATTATTATCATTGTTAACGATTGACAAAATGTTTTAAACATTAAACGAGTCAAATATATACGCACTTACGCAGTGCAAGATGCTATTTGATTATTTGATTTGGCATGTAATTAAATGGAAGAATTTGCTGTAATTTGACTAATTTCCAACACAGACAATAGTTATATACTTATATATTAATTGCATGTGCTTGTAGAATATTGTTTGGTTAGGTTGTTCAGATTTAATACAACTACACAGTTAATAATACCCTAGGAAAAATCTTCAACAAAAAATCATAATTATTCTGCTTAGTTCTACTCTTGCTTATATACTTATATATTAATTGCATGTGCTTATTTTAATTCTGCTATAACAATTTTTATTTTATAGAAAAAAAATATAAAAATTTTATTAGCAAGTATAACATTTCATATTTTTAATACATTCTATTGTGACTTTTAATAATAAGTTTCATATATCAATTCTTTAACCATTTAATTGGTATTACTAGTTACTACTGCACAGTGCACAACTACCCTAAGGTTCAACCTCCCTCAACCCAACAAACTCAAAGGACAAAGGCCATTATTGGCTAAACAATTAGTAATCTCTAAGGATCGAAATTGGCATTGTCATGTCACATCCATTTGCAACTCTTACCCTTTTTTTTTTGCTGCATATTTGCAACTCTTACCTTGTGCCTCAGACGAGCCACCTCTATTATTAAATAAATATACCACAATCATGATAAACTTTATGTGCCTAAATCTTGTGCAATTCTAAATGCCAGTTAGAAAAAAAAATCAAGTGGAATTGAATCCTAGCTAGTTACCACATTCAATCATGTGCTAGCTCTGGTGTGATTTTTATATCTTTTATTTATTATAAATTGATTAATTTTTATAAAATCATCTTAAATATCATATAAACAATAAATTATATTTTACAGATGGATACATTTTGTGAATATATCACAATTAAACTAATATATTATATAAAGTTAGGGCTATTTGAATTTATCTCAACCTAACGTCGGTATTCATTTGTCCCGAATCAACTATGAAAACTATATATTTTAAGGTGGTATAGTTATGAGTCACTACCTTCCAATTTTTTCACCAACATTACCAATTTGATATATAACTATCATGACGTTGATCGTTCGTCACATTTTGTAGCCTATGAAACCATTTCTTTCACCTTTTGTTTCCATCCATCCCTCTCTTCTTGTCAACGATTTTCTTCTCTTATTATTATTTTTTTCATAATATATAATATCCCTGTGCATTAGCCATGTGAGTGTGAGTGGTCCTTTCACTGGTTAAAAGGGTTATATATGTATGATAACGTATGGAGCTTGATCAGTCCCACGGATACAAAGACAAATTAAGATGGTGTGTGGTATATATGAGTAGGACCTATACTATTCTAGCATGGCCACTTGTTTGTGATTCTTTGTTGTGTTGTGTACAACTAAGCCACTAACTGGTAGAAGGTAGGTATGGTACATGAAGATGGATAAACCATGGTTTAATATTTTATGTGTAGGGTTTTTGTTGTTGTCCTGAAATGTATGAACTTATAACCTAATACTCTATCTCCAAGACACGTCTCTACTTAAATATTGTGTTGATCTCTATTAATATCTTTGTCTCACACATAATGTGTGTGTAGTTTTTAATCTTCTACACTGAACAAAGACTGATTTAGTGTTAATTTGATAAACAGTTGTTCAAGTCAAGTTATTTATAAATTATGCCTTAGACTTGGTCAGTAATATACTAATAGTGAACTAAAATGTTGGGTATTTTGAAGCAAAACTAGTGAAGAATGGGAAATCATAATAAAAAACGAGTTTCTTTTGGTTGTTTTAATTATTTTTATTTTGCTGGGAGGGGATTGCAATTTTTTTTTGTTATCATAATATTGGTACAGAATATTACCAACTTTATCTTTGACTAATTTTTGTCAATGAATCTATCTTACTACTTTTAATGATATTCTTTTCTTTCAATCATATTTTTTTTCATTTATGAAACTCGAACTAGAACGAATGCCTTGTTGGTGAGGAGGTTGCAATTTGGTTAAACTAATACTTACAACATTTAGTAACTCAAGTGGTTGTTCTTGCAATTGATTACTTCTTCGCCTAAGAACATGTTCGCTTAAAGTAGGGCAAGGATTGCTTAGACCACAAGCCCAAGGGCAAGTCCTTTGTTGTGGTGCCTCACCTCACGTTGATATTGTCAACGTATTGAAGAATGTCTCATGACTTATGATGAATTATAAGTTGTGGACAGCCCCAGCAGACAACCGCACACTCTACATTGTTGATGAAAGGCTACTTTATAGACCAGAATATAATAATCATTGCTTGCTAGTAAATTTCTGCCAACTAATGCTTTGGATTCTCATTGCAAGAACCTTGTGAATTTCAAATGAAATTGTAAAATAATTTTAATAATTATAAGTTTAGAAGTATTTTAATGGATCAAAACATATTTAAACCAGAAAATTATAACTAAGATTCTCCTCTATTATGAATGATTTCCTTCCCTTTAGCACTAGCAGTTAAGAATGTTCAAAATGAATTTGATGTTACAATCAATCTAGGATTGGAGTTTCCACATGTACCTTCCAAGATATACTTCTTCCTTAGCACAAAGATTGCGAGGCTAGCAGGTACTAGAACACGATACAGATCGATATTAAACAAAGGGTTATCTCAAATATAAACACCCATCTGCCATATATAATATTCTGACACATGCAATCCATGGTAGATGAAGATACACATAATCTAAAATTGTCAAGAGATAGCATTTAACAAAAAGCATGATTTGGAAGCCAATTCCCATTTTCTTGTTTGCACTTACATCCACCATATCTGTTCAGTGGTTAAGCTACAAAAAAGATTCAGAGTCTGTTGCAACAGTAAAAAGCAACTGTTGGTACTACTAGCTTCTCAAATCTCTATTTCTAAACTCAGGTGAACTGTGATGAGCATGATGAGATGTGTCCCATAGATAAAAAAACAAAAGGGTAGATTTCTTTGCTTGATTTGTTTTTATTCTCACTAGAAATTCCAAGATGTCCCAAAAAGTCATTCTACAACAACATTCACCAGTTCGTACTCGATGAGAGACAAGTTGTTATCTTCCTTCACAGTGATACCAGCAGGTTCTGCGAGTTCCACTCGGCCCCACTTGTCAGCAGCAAGCCTCATTGATCCTTTGAACATGTCAATTTTGGCATTACGCAGGGTCACAGTAGCACCCTCTTTCATCGTATCCACTGAAACACAACCAAAATTGAAACCACAGGAAAATGGTTAACATCTAAATATGTTTATATATATCAGTGTTTTCAGCAATACTGCTGAACATTAGATTAGATGATGTGCCAGGCAAAAAACAAAACTCAACTCATCCACGTGCAACATGACACAATGAGGTCATAAACAACTCATCATTCACAGATCAACATTTTAAATCATAATTGAAATATTTGTTAGCATAGCAATTTACTTCAAAAATTCTGCATAAAAAAAACATTTCTAAATTGTTCTTCAACTTCAAACACAGAACTTCATTTAAACTTTCATGTTGAATACAACTTGACAACTATTACACTATTATTATGAAGGGAGAATTACAATCCAAGACTTCTAGGTGTAAAGGGCATAAGGCATGCACGCACTAGACCACAATAACAGAATAGTAACTATGAAAATAACAGAATTTCCACGAGGCACGGAGGAGTGGGGAACATGTGAATTCTGTTAGAGAAGATAATTAAAAGGAGAAAGAGACAGCAGGGTAGGCATGAATAGGGCAGAAAAGGGAATGTGTTTGGGATAGAGGTTATGTGCATCTACAGAACTCAAGATCTATCTTTTATTTTCTGCATTTATCTGTTCTTTTAAGGAGCTAGTCTCCATTGATTTTAGGTGAAAAAAACAGTTCCTATCAATGAATAACCCATTGATCACTCTTTCAGTATTCCAAACTACTTGTTTGGTTACACTGCTTCTAAGATTAAGCAAATCTTTTTGCTAAATGGGAATTACTTTTTACTATTATTTGCAAATTTAAATTCTCCATGATATATGATTACTGTGATATCATATGAGAAGACTGAACTTTATTTATTAGTAGTTGAAATGGTCCAAAAACACATTTTATACAAGGTTAGGTCTTTTCACTTTTTGTATGTGAAATGACACTTGAATCTTACTGTACAAGCTTCATAGTTCATAAAAACTTCTACTTCACAGTTCATGCTTGCCACTCTTTCTAAACTTCACAACTGTAAACACAGTTACTCTTTTGGTTCTACACTTGTCAGGCATTTCCATATGGAGACATCAACAGTAGGATCAAGGTATTTTCAAATTTCAATGCAGACAATCAAGGAAATCTTGCATATGCATCATCGCTTTCAACCAACTTTTCTTTCTTATTCAGAGTCTAGGTGCATCCAAAAGAAGATACAGAAAGTTATTAGAAACTGGCACACATTCACATTGTTTCCCAGTTACCCCAGACTGTGTAAGCCCAATTCAACCCTAAAAGCAGTTCTTAGTAGTGGTACAACCAGACCATTAGTATCAACTATCTATATGATTAAACTGGCATTACCATTACCAACTACTACTTCAAGTCAGAGTGTCAGACAAAACAATATTCAAATGTCAACCAAGTACATAAAGAATTGGTTATATTAATATATTATTTTCTCGCCAATTCAAACTGGCCAGTTCAGTCCAGTTTTAGTAAGTATGCTAAACACTACAAATTCTTGACAACCACTGTTTAACAAAAAAAAGCTGCCAATGAGGCCTAGACATTTTTTATTTGAAGTTTGAACCAAGAAATTTGTATAATCCAGAATGTAGTAAATTCAGGGTAAAAACGTGAAGAGTAGTTTACACACATACACAAAGAAAAAACAAAAGACAGGTAAAATTAGGAAGCACCTGAATTACATTGTGTCCTTTGCTACCATATTTTTTTTCCCAATAACAACAAAATTTCATTTCCATAAATTCTTCATCTCCTCTAACTCACTTAAAGTCTTTAACTTCTTCTATGAGCTCAAGAAGAAATAGCAATACAACTTCTTAATTGACAATTTGACATTCAAGATTATTTGGCATAAGGAATATTAACAATCCAACAACAGACTTTTTATGATATTCATGTTATTTGTAATTACAACACCTGATTGATTACCAATTTTCCATATACAAATAATAGGATAAAGAATCAAGATGCTTACTAGAACAAAAACCATTAATCACATAGCAAATTGGAGGAGGCCATGAATCACCTAGCTTAAATTAATGATCTGGTGTGATTTGATTCTCACAGGCAAACCACAAGATTTAGACTACTCAGAAAATGCATTTTCCTTTGGCTGTTCGGCGTAGGTCGCAATAGCCTTGAATCTATATGCACAACCCAAATGGGAAAATGTGTAGTTTTGCGAATTTTTTTACCTTTTTTCTTTGAAACCTAGATGTGCACTGTATGTAGAGATCTTTTATAAGGTTACCAAATGCTTCCAAACAGGAACTTTAAGCATTTTTAATCAGGTGAGCACAGACTGGTTCAGATATGCTAATTGCTAAACACAAATAGGAAAGACATTCTCTTTTTTATTTTTCCTTGAGTTTTATAAAACCATGATACAAAGAGTTTATATGGTTGATGATGTTGGTGGTGGAAAATGCTAATGGACACATTCAATAGGATCTTTTGGGTAAAAAAAACCAGAAAATACTTTGGAAGTTATTTAAATCATTTAGTGACAAAATTAACTACGAAACTGTGATTTAAGAAAATGTAAGATGCCCACTAAATGGACCAAACAAAACACTTGACACATGACATGTGAACACTCTATGCAAAATAACCAAAGAACACCCCTTCCCCCAACCAAAGAAAAGAACCATCCAACCAGATGTAAACATATGATGACAATAACAATACCATGATGCAGAAAGGGAAAATTGTATAGGGGCAGCATTGTGAAAGCAATAACACATATACCTTGATCATTTCTGGCAGTGAATATGATCACTCCAGTCTCATCACCAACCAAGCACTCAGCAATTCGCATTTGACGCGATTGAGGACCATCAGAACGACCTCTCTGCATCACCATCTTAGCATTGACCACCTTCACAGTTAAAGTGTGCCCGCTGGTCCCCGGGCGAAGCTGATCAACCTTGGTGAACACTGGTTTCCTCAATCCGGTTTTGGAATCTGCCATTTTTCAAATCCTACAAAACCCACAAGAACCTCCACTAAGACAGCATAAAAACTGCAACAGTACACACTATGCTTATCTTGTATGGCCTTAATACATAGCTCAAAATCAAAGTTTTAAGGAACGGTGTCCTTGAACATAGGCTTTGAATATTAAATGCTTGCTTGTTCAACTTTTTCATCCAAAATTTCCAGCTAACGGAAAAACCTAGTTTAGCGAATTTGAGCTAAAATACAAGCAAGGTCAATTAACATTTAACACAGCTGAGCATGTAATTAACCTAACCTAACCTAACCCCGACTTAAAGGGGTGATAAAGTTTTGATAATAGTATCAGGTTAGTAACAAGTAACATCTAACTAACAAGGATAGAGCATAAGATCCAAACTCATACTAATTTGCCAATTCCATCAAACATACTTAAGAAATTTCAAATAAAACTCATAGGGAGAAAAAGTAGAAAATTTTCGAGAAACCCAAAAGTAAAAGGTGAAGCTTTTTTACATGAAAATCGAGATACGAGAGTGGAAAGGAAACAAATAGATTGAGGGAAAAGGGACACGAAGAAAAAAGAAAGATAAGCGAAAAGGGAATGCGACCTGGAAATGGGTGTGAGGGAAGGGAGAGATCCGAAACTGAAACTGAAACTGAGACGCGAGAGTCGAAACCGGGTTTTAAGATGTGAAAGTGAAAGTGAAGATAGCATTCATCACTAGTACTAGTACTGCATGCTCAAGGATTTTGTTCGCGATTGATACTACGCGTTATAGACAAAATAAATTAACAAATAAGATTTTTTTGACAAGAAATTAACAAATATATTAAGATGATAATAATTTTTTGTTTTATTACAATAATATATAGATGTTTTTTTAAATGTATTAAAAATATTAAATTGATAAAATATTAGTATCAGTTTTCATTTTTTTTAGATCTCATTTTAATTTAATGATTTTCATTCATGATATTATAACTTCTAGTAAATTTTAATCAATAATAGTAAAATATATTCTTAATACTCTTCTTCTTATAGTAGATGTAATTCATTTTTTTTAAATATTAAATGTGATTTTAGAAAGAAATATAAAAGATAACAGATCATAAAAATAATAATTAAGAAAATTCATATATGAATAAAAATAATTTCAATAATCAAGATATTTTTTTATAAAAAAGAAAAATATTCTTAAATTTTGTTTTTGTCTAAGGTTGAAACGGATGCAAAAACCCGTGAACTTGTGTTTCTCTCCTTAAAACCCGACCTCGACCTCGACCTCGTCGTTTGCGTTTGCGTCTCTCAGTCTCACTTTTCAGTTTCAGTATCGGTTTTGGATCTCTCTCTTCTCTCACACCAATCTCCAGGTAGCATACCAATCTCCAATTTTCTTCACCTTTTCGCTTTTTCTCTGTATTTTCGTGCCCCTTTTTCCTCAATCTATATGTTTCCTTTTCACTCTTATATCTGGATTTTCATGTGAAAAATAAAAATCCACTTTTTACTTTTGGGTTTCTCGAAATTTTTTCACTTTTTTTATTTTCTCCTTAGAATTTGATTTGGAATCGGAAAATTGGTGTGAGTTTGGATCTTATTGTTTATCCTTGTTACTAAACTGATATTATTATCAATATTTGACCTTGAGATATTGAAAAGTTCAAAGCTTTCTTACCCCTTTAAGCTGGGGTTAGGTTAGATTGATTACAGGGTCCACTATGTTAATTAAGTTTGCTTGTGTTTAGTTCACATTCGCTAAACTAGGTTTTTCCCTTAGCTGAATTTTTTTTTATGAAAAAATTGAATAAGGGAGCATTTCATATTCAAAGCCTATGTACAAGGAAAAGGTTCATTAAACCTTTGATATTGAGCTATGTATTAAGGTCTTCCAAGATAGTCATAGTGTGCACTGCTACAGTTTTTTGTGTTGTCTTAGTGGATGCTCTTTTGGTTTTTGTAGGATTTGAAATATGGCAGATTCAAAATCAGGATTGAGGAAACCAGTGTTCACCAAGGTTGATCAGCTTCGCCCGGGGACCAGTGGGCACACTTTAACTGTGAAGGTGGTCAATGCTAAGATGGTGATGCAGAGAGGTCGTTCTGATGGTCCTCAATCGCGTCAAATGCGAATTGCTGAGTGCTTGGTTGGTGATGAGACTGGAGTAATCATATTCACTGCCAGAAATGATCAAGGTATATGTGTTATTGCTTTCACAATGCTGCCCCTATACAATTTTCCCTTACTGCATCATGGTATTGTTATTCTCATCATATGTTTACATCTTGTTGGATGGTTCTTTTCTTTGGCTAGGGGAAGGGGTGTTCTTTGGTTATTTTGCATGGAGTGTTCACATGTCATGTGCCAAGTGTTTTGTTTGGTCCATTTTGTTGGCATCTTGCATATCTGTTTAGATGTCCGTTGCTTCTGGTCTTTGTTTTTTTTCCGGGGTCATGCATTGGGTGCTTTATGTTGTCAATTTTATGGGCATTTATAATTACTGTCTGGGGTATTTGTTGTGAGACAGAAGGTATGTTTCGAAGGGGTATGGTGTTGAACATTGGTTAATATTTTTTTTTAATAGCAAATATATGCTAATGTGATTGATGGAAGTACTTGCAGAAACAACTTTAACCTAAACTTAAACATTATTATCACATATTGACTTTAATGTGCTATCAATTATCAAAACCCTTTTAAGTTATAACTAGGAATTTTTACATAAATCATAGTTTCATGGTTGATTCTGTGACTAAATGATCTGAATAACTTCTGAAATATCTATCTAATAGAAGATGAACCTGAGCAACTGATGTTGCATTTTTCTGGTTTTCTGAGTTTTTGATTAGGTTTTCCAGCTCAATAGCACATCTTATAGGGCTGCAAATTGACGAAAAACCCAATCTCCCACAATAATAGTGCAATACTTGTCAAGTTGTATTCAACATGAAAGTTAGAATGAAGTTCCATGTTTGTATTTGAAGAACAATTTTGGAAATATTTATTATGCACATTTTTCTACGTGAACAAATATTTCAAATATGATTTAAGATGTTGATTTGCAAATGATGAGTTGTTTATGACCTCATTGTGTCATGTTGCCTGTGAATGAGTTGAGTTTTTGCTTTTTTACCTGGCACAACATATAATGTTCAGCAATACTACTGCTGAAAACACTGATATATATTTCGATATTTAACATTTTCCCATGGTTCCAATTTTTGGTTGTGTTTCAGTGGATACGATGAAAGAGGGTGCTACTGTGACCCTTCGTAATGCCAAAATTGACATGTTCAAAGGATCAATGAGGCTTGCTGTGGACAAGTGGGGCCGTGTGGAACTCGCAGAACCTGCTAGTATCACTGTGAAGGAAGATAACAACTTGTCTCTCATTGAGTATGAACTGGTTAATGTTGTGGTGGAATGACTTGTTGGGAATCCTGGAACTTCTATTTTGAGAATAAAAACAAATCCAGCGAAGAAATCTTTTGTTTTTTGTCTGTGACATCTCATTATGCCCATCACATTCACCTTAGTTTAGGATTAGGGATTTGAGAAGCCAAAAGTACCAGCAGTTGCTTCTTACTGTTGCAACAGACTCTGGATCTTTTTGTAGCTTCAACCACTGAACAGATATATGGTGGATGCAAGTGCCACAAGAAAATGAGAATTGGCTTCCAGATCATGCTTTTTGTTATGCTATCTTTTGACAATTTTGGATTATGTGTATCAGAATCAGAATATTACATATGGCAGGTGAATGTTTTATTTGATGTAATCTTTTGTTTAGTCTCTATTTTTTTATCGCGTGATCTATACTCTACCTGCTAGCCTCTTATGTCTCAGAAGATATGTGTGGAAGTCAAATCCTTCATTGATTGCAACATCCTCAATTGATTTTGAATTTTTTGTTTTTTCACTGCCTAGTGCAAAAGGGAATGAATTCATTCATAAAAGAAGAATTTTAGTTGCAATTTTTTTAGTCTTAAATGTGTTTCTTTAAGCATGTGAATTTCAATGTATTTTTTTTTAATCTCTTTTTTTAAAGTTTCTAGTCTTTAAAATTGTGTTTTTTGTCTAATGATAAAAAAAAGAATTACATTTTTTTAAATAGCAATTAGAAATATATAGATTTAAATTAATCCTAATTTTTCAAGATTTTTTATCATTTGGTGCACATGTGGACAACCATGATGCATTTGAAAAGAGAACCATTAATATTTAAAGAGATTTTGAGTTGTGCATACGCTTTTCTATGAATGATAGCAACGTAAAAAGAAATGGAAGCTTTGTCATGAATTAAGACACTGGAACTTGTCCTGACATGCTTAAAATGAAGAAGGTATTCACTTTAATGAGAATTTCTTTCCCTTTATTGGACATTACTACTATATTAGAGTTGCTTTGTCTGTGTATGTTACATTCATCTTACATCCTAAATAATTAAAATGTAAAGAGTATCTATGTTGAAATTGAGGGTTGAAAAACACAAATTTTATGTTATGCTTGGTTGAAAAACAAGAAATTTCAGCATCATTTATAGAAATTATTTATTTTATTCTCTAAAATAAAGTGCAGGCTTGGGGTCTAATTTAAAAAATAAAGTAGGAATGCATAACTATGCTAGTTTGGAAGCATCAAACCATCGATATATCAACAAAATGAAAATAAGATAAATAATAATAATAATAAAACACTGGATACATAACAAAGAAATGAGAATGGTACATTTGTAGAAAACAAAACTTGTTTAATAGTACTATATAGCTCACAGACCATTATTTTATTTTTTCTGAATGTCTGCTTCTTTAATCTTTTCAATGGAAACCCTTTTGACTTTACCAAAGTGTACATCAAGTACTGCATGCAGGTTTACTATGATGCTGGAGATTGATCTTAAACGGATACAGTTGGTAAAAGTTTGAAGTTCAAATCCCACAGGTCAAAAGTCCCTTTAACGAAATCATAATGTGCTCCTTTCAGAGCCAGAGTTTTGTTAACAACCCCATCTCTAACAAATGGATAAGTTAATAGGTTCCCAAGTGATACATTCACAGCTTCCTGCAGTGGAGTAAGGAAGCAAAATTAAATAGTTAAAGGGTTATTTATGCTCTTTTTGCTGTATATGCATACATAAGTTGTTTTTCGATGAGTTTCTCTGGAATAACTTTAAAGAGAAAAAAAATATAAGAAAAAAATAAAATTAATTTATTGATTTCTCTAATAATAATTAATTCATATTTAATTAAAATAAGTCAATTTTTTTATAAATTAATTATTAAAAAAATCAATTTTAGTTTATAAAAAAATTATTTTTTTTTCATATTTTATTCCCTTATAAAAGTTTACCCAAACGTCCATGATAGTTTCATTTTTCTTACCTTCTCACAGTTAGTACATTGCTCTGCGAAACTTAAGTCACCTGTTGCTGCTTTAACCTTGGACCTTGCTGGTGTACAAATTTGGACCCATTGCTCTATGAATTCACTGAAAGATCACAGAGGAAGGAAATGATTTTCAAGGTGGATATGTCATATGTGATTCATTTTTCTTATGTCACCAAGATTGAGCACCAAGAACAACAGTTAAGTTTATGAAAATTAATCAATGTAGTATTGTAATATATTCGTCAGGGGAATCTTGCATGCAAGAATCCAATGACACTAGTTAGAGAGGATTTACACTTAAAATTTCCTCAAAAAAGGAATCACTCATATAATAATCTTTTCCCCTTTCCCATGAATATACATTGTGATTTGACATGGAAAGCCAGCAGTAAAATAATAAATGTTATCTCTATGTTAATATGCTGGACAAAAAGGCTATCTTTGTTCTTGGTATATGCCCAAAGCAACATTTCTAAAAGGTTGTTTTTTTCAGGTTTAATAAGCCTTCTGGTTGTCTCCAATAGCAGGGAAAGAATGCTGTACATGACTTTATATTTACTATTATTGATACAGGGATAATGATGAATCTACTAAAGTACTAAATATTTGGAGTAGTGTTATTTATACATAATTTTTTTACAAGAAATTATATGCAAGGTGAATGCATGAAAATTATAGTAAAAATTTATCGCACAATAATTTTATACTCTTTCAAGTATGTGAAAAAGGAATATGTGAATCACCATATATACTTGGAAGTCCTGAAAAGCTATCATGATAGTTTTCATTATATGTACTTCAAGTACTCGCTGGTCCTTTTGACAAAATTGTTTATTCCTTCTAAGAGAACTAATCAACAGTCACATATTGTTCCTTACATCTTTTAAAACCATCACTAATGGCAGATTTATAAGGTTCTTTTTTTATTTACTAAGAATCAATTGATCATACTCAGAATCATCGTAAGAATAGGTTGGCATGACTTTTGATTATAAGAACTGGTTCATATATAAACAATCAATTCTTGTGATTAAAAAACAGTTTATGAGATTATATGTAAAATCCATTTTAAGATAATTATACTGTTGAAATAAAAAAAAAATTATGAAAATTCTTAAATCTGATAATATCACATGGTAAAAGCCATTTAAGATGCTTTGAGAGATATAAGACTTGCCTTGCAGTGGTCCCGTCATCTGGAATAGACATGAGACCCTTTATACCTCCACAGCAACTGTGTCCAATAACTACAATATTCTCCACCTGCAACTTATAATAGCCATTATTAGAATCTAAAAAAAAAAAATGGCACAAAAAATGCTATTCCGGTTTTAGAAAAAGACGTTTCTGTTCATTCCCATATATGCTAACCCCACACTACATGCGTTCTACTTTCATCAAACCAGAAATATAAATGGGTCAATTTTAAAAGAGATGCTAGCTAGCATTCATACATTTGTTTTTAATATACAATGAATTCAATGTTTATATCTACATTAAACTGTTCATTCGACCCCATGTTTATCTATTAAGATTTACATTAATTAAATAACCGAGTGAACATATTTTTTATATTATATTCGTGATAAAACATAGTGGGAAGGTGTGGTGGATGGGGACTAGTTGTTGGGTTATGATTTATGAATTTGACTACCACTATTTGAGTAGATGATATCTGCGTGGTAATTAGTTGAAACTAGAATGTTCGATCATTTTTCGCTTTAGCAATTCAAAGATTCCTTAAGCTGTTCATGTACCATTTTTCGTAATTCAATTCTAGTGATTTGATGAAATAGAATAAGTCATTCATGCAACTTGAGATGCGTGTGGATCCCAACAAATAAATAATGATGCAACGTAACAAATTGCCTCTACGGCTCTACCACCAAACTTTTTCTTCCTTTCCCACATGACCCACCATAATATTATTAGAGCACTATATAAGATAAGCATGGCATAGTTGATAAAAGAAAGAGAGGCACACATGGATGATAAACAATTACTTACGTACCTTTAAATGCAATACTGCATATTCAATGGCTGCCCCTGCTCCTGAATACTTCGTCTACAATAACACAAATTTGACAGAGTTGTTATGTTTATGTTGTACAATTAATCACTTTTATTTTCAAATTGCATGATTGAACAATATGGTGGAACCTTGTCATATGGTGGAACCATGTTGGCAATGTTTCTGACCATAAAGGCTTCACCCGGTTGGAAATCCAGAATATGAGATGGACAAACTCTTGAGTCTGAGCATGCAAATACCATAAACTGCATGTGTTTCCATAACAATGTTATAATTATATAATGAAAAGCATTAAGGTCAAAGCTTAATTACAATAATTAGTAGACCGTAATGGATATTCAAATGATATAAAGTTAATGAATTCTATCAAAAACTAAATAAAATTGCAATGATTTTTTTTATCTATTTATAAATATATGTATCAAAAAAAGTCCTTGATGGATACATTAATATACTATCTAAGAAAGTTATTACGGTCAATTTTTTATAGGCCATGTATAACTAGTATATATAATTGACTGATAGTAGTTAACACATGCCTATGGTGTACAAAAGTAGGAATAGAAGATTTCATTATTAAATCTGAAAACAATTGTTCCTTTCAAATTTAATCTTGTTTGTCTGCTCTCGTGTCGGTGTAGTTGAAAGTACCAAATTCAATTCACCATAAATTAATGTTCCAACAAGGTGCATGTGCATGTGCCTAAACCCAAAGGGCAATGCTGGTGAGTTTATGTTAAATTACGAGTGAGAAGTATTTTTGAGAATCTTTTTATTGAAAATATAGAAAAAAAATTCGTAAAAAAGTTTTAAAAAACACTTTCAACACAAGTTCTATATATGAAAATAATAACATGGCTAACCTTTGGGCTCTGGCCTTTGGCAAGTTCGCCATATAGCTCAGGATTTTTCCTGAAAAATACAAATTAAGCATCACCCAATATAAGAGAAACTGTAATTTCCCCCTTACTAGTTAAATTAAAATGTAAAAATAGAACATGCAATATTGAATCCCAGCCTTAATTATTTACGCAACGACAACGAACAATCAAATTTAACACGAAAAAAGTAAAGTGCCATTTTTACACCAAAAACAAAACATCTTTCGACATTGGCCATCTCATGATTTCCATTTTATGTATGGTTGATTAAACATCTGCTTACGTTGCCACTTAATATTGTAATCATAAAGTGCCCACTTCTATCACGCTTTTCATTTTATTTTATGTGACGGAAAAGGTGAAAAAAAAGAAGAAAGGATCATTTTAATTAGCCTTGTATGAAACTATGAATTGAACATTTTTTTAAAATGTTAAAAATCTAGTTACTGATGAGTTTCATAGAAAATATTTATATTAATTAATTTTTTTATTTTATTTTTTAATAGTATTTTGTATTATAAACTGGAGTAATTTATAAAATCAGAAGCAAACAAATAATTTTTTTTTAAATCTCAATAGTGAATTATAATAATGCTTTCTAAAGTTTAAGTATTAGTTGAAATTTTATTCAATAATTCATTAATTATACAAATTTAGTTACTTTGAGATTGTAAAGTACATTAATTTATGGATATAATTATTACTTAGTAAGTAATTTCTGAAAAAATTAATTATTGATATCAAAAATAAAACTTTTATCAAATGAAGAATATTTTAAAAATAATTTAATTAATTAAGATAAAATTAGTTAAAATTTATTTATATTTAAGATCAAAATTCAAACTTTTTTTTCTTCTTATATTTCATTTATATAAATATTCTACTCTTGGAGTTATACATGTTAAGGAGACCTATCTTGGTCTACTAACTAACTCCTTAAAGTTGTATAGATGCAAATATAGATAATAGATGTGTTAAAATGACGATTGATAATTTTCTTATCAAGATTCTTATTTTATTGTTATTTACTTTAAAGGAGCAAAATCCAAAAAAAAAAAAAATACTATTAATCATAAATTATTAAATGCTACCAGCTGCTACTCATGAACTGTATTCATAATATAGCAAATTCCAACCGAGAAGGTTCCTAACTCTATTATAGGAAGAGCATGATAACTGAAGGAAAAAAGACAAAGGAGAGATTAAAGACATATACGTACTCAAATTTCTCAGTCTTAAATTGAACAAAACCGGTTTTGATCCTCTCCTCCGGGTTAAACGGCTTTGCAGCGGCGGCATCAAGCTCCGCCGTCAGCTCCTTGATCTTCGCGGCGGCGACGTGACCGAGGTCAGCTTTCTCACTACCAAATTAAAAAAAATAGAAACTCAATAACGGAAACCGTTACATTGCGCAGAAACCAAAGCGCGTACGAGGTGGCGTGGGCCCCGCACGAGAAGCACCGAACAACACCACCTACTACCTCCTTCCTTCTGAAACGCTTATGACCTATCTCTACGTGGTCGTGTTAGAAAAAAAACGGTGCGAAATGACGAAAAAGGACAGTAATGTTGGTCTGAAATGAAGAATTACCTAAGCAGCTTGTTCAGACTCGCGATGGCTTCATCATAAGATTCTCCTGCCATCTCTTCCTTCTGTTAATTTAATGGATATATATATCATTCAGTTAATTAATTCAAATCCAAACGCCAAAGCGATCATCAATCTCTTCATATAGTATATATATAATGGAAATCATAATCATTTAATCGACCAATAACTAGTATATACATGAATTGATCAATATCAAACAAAGAAATTAGCCGAAAATAATTATTAATTAATCGCAGTAGACGTGAATTTGTGGATTGTGTGATATGAATATGAAAAGAAGACAATATTGGATATGTGTATGTACCTTTGTTCTGTGCGCGTAGGTACTAGTGAGATTTGGAAGAAAATAAGGAAGTGTGTGTTGTGTTTGTGATATGATATGCAGATATGACTATGACTGTGTGAGTTTTTATTGGCTGTGTAGAGAGGCCAGAGAGAAATTAGGACTCACCTTTGGTCTGCCACTCAACACGGGTCTAATTAATTGCCAACAACACAAACATCATTTTAATTATACTATACTATTTCACTTCAAAAACAACTTAAAATGGAGATAAATATGAATACAAAGAAAAAAAAAGAATAATTATATATTAGAGAAATACCAAAAAAGTAAAAATAAAAAAAGTGAAGTTCTTTTTTTACTTATTTTATTTAGAAAGAAAAATGATATCTTCTTAAATAATTAAATAACTATGTCATTTTCTTACTTTTTTTTCAGTATAATTAATATCCTTTCTCTGTTGTTCCCACTCTCTCACGTTGACATGAACTATGCTTTTGCTCTCATGAGAACTTTGAAAGTGGTCCAAAAGTGGCATAAGTGGAAAGTAAGAAAAAAACAGCTCTCCTACCCGACTTTCTTGGCATATAAGTAGAAAGTGGAAAATTTATGGGCACCATTTTTTTTCACTTTTCAATTTCTTTTTTGCTAAATCAAACTCATTTCATTATATATATTACTTTTACTTTATAACATTTACAAAATAAAATAACTTTTAACTATTTTTTTTTAAATTTTACTTAAGAAAATAAATATTATACTATAATATTTTATATAAAAAATATACAATTTATATATTAATTTAATTTGACCATACATAAAGCATATTACTAATCTAAAAATGAAGCAACTACAAGCTGTATTTTTTTCGTTACAAAAATGGTGAAGGCTGTATTTTTAAAAAGATAAATCTAGAAAGAGTACTCTTCAAATACTTTTAGTATTAATCTATAATTAAAATTAGAATTTAAAAAAAAACACAAAAAACTGCATATAAATTTTGCCATTTTAGATGCGTTTGGAAAGGTTGGAATATTAAATTACTATTAGTAATTCTAGTAATTACTCAAAACGAGGGAATTGGAATGGAGTTTGGTGTGGTTACGGAATCACCCAAAATATAAGTTTTTTGATGAATGCACTCCCTCGAGTAGTTTTTTTAGCGAAAGTTGACTTAATTGAAATGGAAACATCAGAACTCAGAAGAGAAAGTGATGGGACAATTTAATTGCAATTAATTAGCTATTATTATGATCGACTACGTTTGTGTGAAGTCTCAATTTCAATGTAACGATCGAATGGCAATTGATCGAAGAAGTTGAACATAGGTGTTGAATATTGAAGCGTATCCAATGTCAGTAATGTGTAAATTCTAATGAACGAAAATAATATAGAGATGATGATTAGAGTTGAATTTATATAATACATCAAAAAAATTATAGGTAATAGATTAAAATTTTACCAAATTGTCATTGGTTTAAGTAGTACTATACTTAGATCTCTTAATAAAGTTAGATCCCGATCTTATCATTAAAAAAATGTGATTACAAAGGAATATAAAAATAGTTAAATAGATTTTTTTTATTAAAAATTAATCATCTATAAAATTAATGATGAAACTTCTATATCACTTGAGATTTTAAAGTTTTGAAGTATTTATTTAGTGCTTGAAATTAAATATAGGATTGACTTAAAATTAGAATTGAACTTTTGATTTTTTTAATTATGATATTTGATTTTTTTAAAATAATACTCATTCGAGAGATTTACATATTTTAAAATTTGTACATTGAACCAAAATTTAGTTTTAAACCAAACTAATCAGTTCTCATTTCCTCATTGCATTTCTTTCTCAAAACAATTTTATTTTCCTTTTTCGTCCTTTCCCTAATTAGTCAACTTATTATAGTGAAGGGGGACAGCAATATAGTAATAGTAGACTGGTAGTACCAATAACAATGACAATAATGATGAAAATTAAAGAAAACAAACAATGACAATCTTATAATACCCATGGTGATTATATTGATAATGATGAATTTAATAAATAGAAAGAAAATAATCAAGTTATTAATGAGTTAAATTAGTCAAAATTAAGCTTTACATTATTCTAGTCGTCCAAACCCAAACTTTAAATTTGGTTTGATCAAATAAATTATTCATACTTAAACGTAAGTTTTTTACAAGATAAGTTTGAATTTCAAGAACTCTACCAGATCTAAATTTTTATACTACTAAATCTCATATGAACTATAGATTTATATACGTATAATAAGTTTTGGTATTAACAACTAGACAAACTATAATTAATTAAATTTAATCAATAATATTTGTAAAGGAAATGACAACATGTGAGATTCTGACTTTTAATAAAAATACGTGGTATATTGAGAGAGAAAACAAAATTAAAAGAAACCCATACTCTCAAAAATGAAAACCTAAGTTTAATATAATATAAATAGATTGATAATTAAATGAATGAATTATAATCTCTATATTTTTACATAAAAATTTAAAGTTATTTATATACTTTTAAAATTTCATTAGCTGTATTTTTTTTTATATGAAGAAAAAAGCTTACATGATTTGAGTCTTAGAAACTCATTAAGACTAATTAAAGCATTCTTTAAAACTGAATTTAAGTATAATTATGAAGATAATATGTCACTCATGACTCACCAAGAAGGTCCCTACATCAATTTTGGGAGTCAAACGGTCCAATGCTAAACTGACCACTTTAAACTCTCAAAAACTATTTTTACTTATTATTTTATTTAATAAAAATTAATAATTACCTAATAAAAATATTAACCTAGCTACCAAAACTAATTAATTTTTTTTTTTTAAATGTTTCTCCTCCAAGCATTTAAATCATTTTTGTTTAGCTTCTTGGCAAAAGGATAATTTAAAAAAAAAAAAAAATATATATATATATATATATATATATATATATATATATAATCGCATTCAAATTTGAACTATAACCTAATGTATTCTATTCATCCACCTTGTAGTGGGTTATTAAAATTTAAAACAGTAAATTGTGTCAAATACAATTGGGTCGATTCTAGCTTCTAGGATACCCTCAGCTCCCCCTTCTATCTATCCACTTAACATCAAAAGAAAATTTCCTCACCTACACGTCATGGGAAAAAGAAAAAAGCAAGATAGACATGAAAATTGAAGCATGATTTAATAAATGGATAACGTACCGAGACAATCTTGCTCGTGCAACACAGCATCATGCACTTTTTTAATGCTCCAGCCATGCTCTCTTTGCACCCTGCCATGCCATGCACACACTAATCAATATACTATAATCTCAATTTATTATTAATTACTCCCACAAGTAGCCAAATTGCTATTGAAAAATTCTAGGTTCTAACCTTAAGGTTATGAAAATTTTGACAAATTAATTAGAGATGGAGGAGGAAATTGAAGAGAGTACCAAAAGGGTAGTTAATTTGACTAAGTTGGTTGAAAAATTGTTGATACACTGAATAAAATGAGAGAAAGAAAAGAATGGCTAAAGTGTTAGGTGTTTATGCTGCATTGGACCAGAAGGTGAAGTAGTTCAAAAGGCCATGGCCAACCACAAAGAAGGAAGAAGGAGAATGAAAACAAATTTGAAGGGAAGCATAAATTTACCAAAAGGATAAAGAAAGCGAAAGGTAAGTTAATATTAGCTTTCGGGTTGTAATGGACACTACTTCCTTATCTCAAATTCTTAAGCCACAAAAAATGGTGACTATGAAACTATATATCCTATCATATTCATATTGTTGCATAAAATGTTTTATCGGAAAAAGAATATTTTGTGAATTTGATTTGACGACGTTGCCAATTTATCATGTAATGCATTTTGAATGGATGGTTTTTGTATTGTATGCCTTTTATTCGTTTGGGCAAAAATCTTATTGTCTTAGGCTCTCGGCTTCGCAGATTTAGCAATTCAAGATTATCACGTCACCATGACGATTATATCTATAGGCAAAAATTAACACTTTTTTTACACTATTCTCTGCATTTAAAAATTTGTGAGTTATGTGTTTTTTTTTTTATATATATAAAATTATAGATTATAGATATTACTTAACTTAATTTACACTAAACTGCATGTTGGAGTTCCACGTGGCTTTTGGTGAGACAGATATGTCTTATTTTGTTCAAGTGGAAAGTGGAACCATATGCTGCACAGTTTTCTATTCAATAAATAGTTCAGATTTATTTAATACACTTTTTCAGGATTGAGATTATGTACGGTCTTCTGAAAATTGTTGATGAACTTTTTCTAAAAGGAATACAGGTTGATCTTCTTCTTTTCAGTTGATTCAGTAGCAGATTCACTCAAAGCTGCACGTGCAACTCAGCAAACTGAATCATTCATTCATCTCCTTTGATTGAAGGTAACAAATATGGATTATTTTCCTTAGTTTCATCTAATATACAAGAAAGAGGAGGAATCTATATGAAACAAAATATGGAAATCGATCATTTTAGCTTGTGAGAGCTTTGCAAACTGAATAATTTTGCATATAGAGGGTTTCCAATTTCCACAATTCATTTATACTTGAAAATGTGCAGAACAACCGTTTTTCCAGTTACTCTTTCTGGTTGTGTTGCATGAGTTTATTTTATTTGTTAAAGGGTGATTTAATTTGGTTCCTTCTATAGGTTTGATTGATGTTAAAAAAGAGGATACGGTATATTTAGTATATGATTGTCTATTATTTAGGTGTTTTGATTTGAGTCTTTGAAATGTACAATTGATTGTTCAACTATTGATCTCTCAGATGTATAAACGTTCTAATGAAGAAAAAGATGCAAGTAATAAGAAGGTAAAGCTGCACATCCCCCAACCGTTTTTTTCTCATTTTAAATTACCTTTGGTGGTCTTTGTTATTTATAGTAGTTTCTATGGCAGGTTAGAAATTGTGATACAGCAGCAGAAAGCAGTTTTCAAAGGTATAAATATAATATTCAACATATTCTATTTCTTTCTTCATCTTTTTAGGGGTTGAGGAGCAATGATTTTCCTAAGTTTCCTAGAACAGCCCACAGATTGTAGTGGTTATTAGAATATGATATAGGGTATGTTTGGATAAACTTCTCTAGAAGTCCTTTTATGATAAGAAAATACAAAGAAGAAGTTTGCCCAAACAGGTCCATAACATAATATTGCAACATACAATAGTAATTTGTTTTGTTTGAATGCTAGTTGTTGCTCACTGATTTGTAAACCAGCTGCTATGAAGACAGCCAACAGATGCTTATTGCTTCATAAAGTAACTCAGTCCTGGCCTTCCCCTGCCTTGTGTTTTGTGGAGACAGTGCCTCAAGATGCACAAAGTTCTCATGTTACAGCTTTTAATTCAGGTGATGGATCCTCAAACTCGGACAATGAGTCAACCTCGTCTAAGACTGTACGGGATGTTCATATTGTAAGAACAAGTACTGCATGTCTGAACCTATCTCACACACACTGAACATCAAAATTGTGTATTTTCAAATTCGTGGCACTGCTGGACTAATGTTTAACATCAAAATTGTATTCATTTCATGTTTTCCAGTCAATACGGTTAATGGAGGACTTTCTTGATCTTGCTAAAGAAAATACAGAAAAGGATTTGGAAACTTGTGGTATACTTGGTGCCTATCTTGTAAGAATCATCATTATGAGAGTCTGTTTGTATAAATTTCTCAAAAACACTTTAGGAGAAGAAAAGAATGAAATGAGCTTCTCCTTAAGCTATTAGCTAATTTGTAGAATCTCTCTCGTATAGTTTCTCTAAAAAATTATTTTTAACTTATGTATAAGCTAATTTTAGCTTATAAAAAAGCTCATTTCATTTTTTTGTTCTTATTTTCCTTTTCCAGAAGTGCTTTAGGATAAGCTTATCCTAACAGGTCCTAAACCTGTAACTCATCGCCTTAGGCTGTCTTGTAAGGTTTTGCTTTGTGGAAAAAAAAAATGAAGAACCTGATCTGATCATATGCATTACAAAATTTGAAACTGAAATATGATTATATCCTTCAATTATTCAGGAGAAGGGAACCCTCTATATGACTACCCTGATCATACCAAAGCAGGAATCAGCTTCCAATTCTGTTAGTATCCAGTTTTACAATATTTTAGCACATGTTTTCAAGAGGGCATGATTTTATTGCTATTGTTGCTAACTTGCTGCACTGAATCACAGTGTCAAGCTACAAATGAGGAGGAAGTTTTCAAAATTCTAAATGAAAGATCCCTTTATCCTGTGGGATGGATCCATGTATGTCTTCCTACCTTTTTATTACTGATGCTAATTAAGAGTTGAGTGGGTTCAGGGAACTTTACAAATCAATTTCTAGTGATCCCAAAATTACTAGGAGTTTTTATCCATCTATGAAATGTTTTTCCCTTCTTTGAGATCATTCACTTTGATTAAGATATACATCATTGGTACTATCTTGGGTATCCAAACTAGTTTCAAATCATAAATCCTTATAGAAGAGAATATCCTCCTGGTTTGACTTCTCTAACCCTTTTCTTCTAAACCTTTTCAGACACATCCTTCTCAAAGTTGTTTCATGTCATCTGTGGATCTGCACACTCAATATTCCTACCAGGTCATTGATTCAAGTATTTCTGTTATTACCCATTTTTCTTGTAAAAGCATTTCTTTGTTCAACTATTGTCAACTTTTATCAGCATTTAAAGTATTATCTCTTTTAAACATACACGTTGCATTACATTTCATTTGATGAATTTAATCAAAATTTTCATTTGCACCACTGTTGCATTGAGTAGTTGATATCTTGTAAATATATTTTGTAGCACCAACTTTATGATTTTGGTGCCAAACAAGTGTTAGGGCCATTATGGTTAGGGATAAGAAGACCACTGCGATAACTTAAAATGGACGGCAGGTGATAATTATAGTCAACCTATATAACCATGAAAACTTGCATGGATATTTACTTGAAATATATTATCATTCTATTTTCCCATTGTAGACCAAGTTTGGATTCACAGTTTGGTGTTATCTTATGATCAGATGATGATTCCTGAGGCATTTGCCATTGTCTTGGCACCAAATGATACCTCAAGGTTTACCTACTGTATCTTGTTCTACGATATGGATAAATTCTCACCAATTCTTGTAGTCATTTTTGTCTTCTATTTTTCTTCCTATCTTTTTTAAAGTAATTCCTTACACTTATACTTGGATCCAATTTTCATATTTGAGATAACAAGGGGATGAGTCAATGTACAATATTTTGGACAAAACCAGCTTACATGTTGCTCTGAATCTGATTTGGACTATTATAAGCTGCTATGCTAAAGTACTTGTGCTAGTTTCTCTATGTTAAGAAAGGGTTGAAGTCTACGGATGCAATAAGTTTATTAGTAGTGTAATGATTTTGTTATTTTTTAGTTGTTTATTAGGGAATGCAAAGAAAATATATATAACAAGAATTGTGTGTGAATTATTTTAACACATGATGATAAAAGCATGTGGGAACTCAAATTTAGTGATTTTTGTTCCAGGAGCTGCGGATTATTTCGCCTAACCGAACCTGAAGGAATGAATATTCTGAAAAATTGCCAGGAAACAGGATTTCATCCACACAAAGAACCAGATAATGGCAACCCCGTGTATGAGCACTGCTCCAATGTGTACAAAAACTCCAATCTAAGGTTTGAAATCTTTGATTTACGCTGAAAATGACTTTGATGACAACATTGTCATTGCATCATATGACAACAGATACAAGTATAGCTACAAAAGGCATGTCCTAGTTACACCTGACACAAAAAAAAACAGAAGTAAATACTGAATACAGTTGTAATGTTTGGTTTAATGTAATAAGATGGTTTAACTATCCACGCAAAATTCAAAGATTAGGAAATAAATTTAATGAGGATTACTTTATGCCTCAAAATTTATTCATTTAAGTTCACTTTAAATTCCAGAATGTTGAAGTTGCTGTAACAAGTCATCACAAGTTTGAAACTTAGAAATTGACGTACACAACAAACTATTTAATTATTCACGTGTATAATGTTTTGGCTACATGAATCTTGTATATTTGAATTAATGGAATGGAATCGAATGATGTTACTTGTTAGGTTTCATTTTTTTAGATTGTTTTAAAAAAAGACAAAATGAAATAAAACATGGTCAATATTCTTCTTGACTGAAAGATCGGTCTGTTTAATTCAAATTTTACTGTCCAAAAGTAAGCACATGCATATTTGTTGTTTGTTAGGTTCCTCCAATAGCACTAATTAAGTTTAAACCTAAGATTCCATGCAAACTATATATCTAAATTCTCCACCATTAAGTAAATTCTATTGGTTTTAAATCTATGCATCAACTAGATACCATTAACTTGTTCTTCCAAATTAATGTTCTAAAAAAAACTTCTAACACAAATGAAAAGGTAAGACAATAAAGCATATTCCTGATGAAGGCCCCTCTCAGGTGAAAACCAGTTTCTAGGCTGATCAATTATAATAATTATGCATTCATCATAACAACTCCTCTTTCCTTTTTTTGCTTTTCTTCTTCTTTCCTCAAAATAAACAATCTCAAAACTAATTAGAGATAGAATTATCTGTAATAAGCCTCATAGAACAAAAGCACTCTGCGTGACTTCCATAATATGTTTGATAATATTAATTTTAGCCTATTTGATATACATTTGGCAACTGTTTAATTGTAGCATTTATTTTCTCCTACCAATATGCTCCACATCTTTTCCATTCATTTATCAACATCTCCCAAAACGAAACACTGCATCTATCAGTGAAACACTAGATATTGATAGTATCGATATTTATATAACAACTCATTAAGCACCCTGGTCGGATCAGAGATACTATGACATGCTCTGCTTACGAGATATCTAGACTGATTCTTATAAAAATATAAGCAAAACCTCTATAGATTGTTTCTTATAAAAGTAATCAGAAAGAGTTATTTAATAAAAAGTAAGACCCATATAAAGATCTGTCAAAAAAAAAAAAAAACCATATAAAAAGTATTAAATAAAAGATCATATTCAAAAGACTATGTTGATAAAAAAAAAATGTTAGATAACGAGAAAAAAAAGTTGTGTTAGATAACATTTCTTTTAAATATCTTCACTCCAAAACCAAATAATACCGATGTATGTGCATCCAAAGTTATACACGTGTGTTAGAAAAAAATGTAAGTTCGACAGATAATATAAATGACATAATAAAAAAATAAAAAGAAATTATAAGTGATAATATAGTGTTAATTAGAGTAAAAGAATGTTCATGCATATGAACGTGAATCAAGTTATACATAGAACCATCAACCAATCAAGTTTGAACGCAGATAAAATAATTCAAGCCACGTAACAAACCATGCCCTAAGTGGTTTGTGGACACATTTCACTTGGGAAGTTTCGGAAGGGCCCGCATGAAATTGATTGATTTCTTCCAACAAACTTTGCACGTAAAAAGGTTGTTATTTCTGAGTGATTACTTGTGAAATGAAGATTGAAATTGGAATCTTCTTCTTTTCTCAATTTGAAGGAAGGAAGACAGAAGAAGAAGAATCAAATGTGATGTACTGTGTTCATATCCGCGTAACGTATATCTCAGTACTGCTTCGATGATCTGTTGCAGCTTCCAGGATCCTAGTGCCATATAATACAAATCAATTTATTATTGCATAATTATTATTTTTTTTGTTTTTTATATATGTACTTGTGTGAAAACATTTTTTTTATTTATTTGTCCGGCTAATATTATTTATTATTTTTAATTATTAAACATTTTACATATTTGTCATAAACTAGGGGGGGAATAATAGTAGATGTTATATATTTTTAGAAGTTAAAAGATTTTTTTTACTATGAATCAAAATATTAATTATATTACTTACTTAATTTATGTATTTTCTTTTAAAGTAGACAAATAAAAGGAAACTAAAGAAAGTACTATATAATATAGCTATTTTTATTCAATTTTTTTTGTTTAAAAATGGTCACATTTTTTCTAACAACTATTTTCTAACAGTCGTTTCCTTAACTTGTAATTCATGCAATATAAAAAAAATAACAAATAATTTTTCACACTTTTTTAATCGTCACACTCATATATTGGACTAATAACTGCTATATAATGAGTACTGTAACCGTTAAAAATCTTTTTATATTATAGTTTCTATTTTAGATATTTTTTATTAGTTGAAATTTGTTAAAGAATAATATAATTTATAATTTTCAATTAATAATAAAAATATATTTAAAAAATATACAACACTAATTAAGTGAAATCAATTATATATATTACACAAAATCATTAACTTGAAAAAGTCAAAACATCAAAATTGATAGAACATCTTTAACAGGGAATCTTGATAGAAAGATCTTAACTATCATGATCTCTCTTATTAATCATTTTCAAAAGTTTTATGGTTTTTCTCTCCTTTTTATTTTTATAAAATTAGAAATCTTTGGTTTATCACTTATGCCCAAAACCAAAACCAACTTAACTAAGAGATGTGTCTGAAACTTCTGTCGCAATCTGTTATTTGCTATCTTGCTCTATAAGAAATAAACGGTATAGAAATAACACAACCTCTCAACCACAGAATACATCGTTTTGTGCCTATTTATATACACATCGAAATAGCAATTAGTACTAGATTGTAAATAAATATTTACATATTTAATTTCTGAAAACTTTGTTCTATTTTTGAGTTGAAATAATTATTATAATTTTTGTATTAGACAAAAAAAAAATCGTATTAACTTAATTTTAAAATAAAAATATTTAAGCACAATTCACATTCGTGTTTTACATACACATTAGTAATTAATTTACGCGCATTGAACCGACCCTACTCAAAATAGCTTTTGCATCATCTCTATGGATTGGAGGTCCTGGTGAGCTTTGGGAATCGGGACCATAAAAAGATGTTATATGAATTGAAGTACTTATAAATGACACACATCATTCAACTGATTAATTAAAATTATGCTTTAAATTCAAGTTAAAAGTGTAATTTGATTATTTTTAAAATCCAATTACAACTATTTATGTATTAATTGTTTTTTATATTAATTTAATAACTAATATTTTTTTTTAATCTATAAGATATATGAACGAGTATTCAGGGAAAAAAAAAAATGAACGAGTGCTAATTTTACATGCAATAACCAGAAACTAAAAGTCAAACTTTCTCTGTTTGTCATTCTGACTGTCACTGCTGGTGTGTTTCTGTTTACATTTATGCCGCATGCAGAGGTGGATCCACCGACGTTTCCCACAGATCATTCATATTAATTCTGTCTCTGGTTAGGTCGTTGAGACAGCAAAATTCTCAAATAAATGTCTCATAAACACATTCAAATAATGTTAATTGCAATAATAATCAATTAAGTTAATTTCATTCTAATACAATGATGTCGTCGGCAGGTACACATATGGTGATCGAATAATATCTACCAAAAAAATATGCATCCGAATAGAAAATTAGGAGGAAGAGATAATAATACCCTAGTTAATTAGTTTGGCAAATTTCAAACATTAATTTACATCAAATGAATAAATTTTTTGAATCAAATTAACAGATTCTCTCAATAAGGATGAACATTTCTGCTCAATCCATTGGCATTGGCGAAGAACCCGAACAGATCTTGCCTATACGGCAAATACGACTTGCGTTTATCGCTCTCTTTCCTCGCTCTGTTCATAACGTAATGTTTCTCGTGCGCAGATGATGCCGCCGTCGTCGTTTTCCCCTTCTTCACCACCTCAACCTTCTTCACGACGGCGTTTCTCGCCTTCTCCGCCGGCTTCGCTGCCGGCGCGTGGTTTAAGAACACGAACGCGTCCTTCCCGTCGCTGTTGCTCCGAAGCTTATCGTCGCGGAACCTCCACAGCTTCGAGAATCCCGTCGAGTTGCTCTTCACCGTCGCTTTTGGATTCCACTCGCAGTACGTTCCTTCCGCCGGCGCCGCCTCCGTCGCAGACGGAGAATGGTTCGTATGTTCGACGAAGACCTTTATCGGCTGCCGGAGACCGTCTCCGCCGTCGTAATTGTCGGAGAACAGAAGATCCTGGTTGAAAATCGGAAAACTCGGACGAATCTGGCCGTTGTCGAACGCGTCGTCGGCGGAAATCGGCGATCCGTCGGGATTCGCGAGAACGAAGCTAAACTCTTCCTCTTCCTCTTCTTCATCTTCCTCTACCTCATCTTCGTTATGCTTCTCTTCATTTTCGTTTTCGTTTTGAACTTTCTCTTCAATGATTTTGAGCTTAGCCATGAAATCGTGTTCAAACTTTCCAGCGAACTCATCAGAAGAATCCCTAAACGACAAAGGCGAAATCGAAACGGCTTGCATTTTTAGTAGTGAGTGTGCTGAGTTTGCGTTTTGAGGCAACAAATCCAAACGACGTCGGTTATGTATTGAGAAGGTGGTTGGTTGGAGTTGCAGATGCTGAATGAATTTTGAATTGAAAAGGAAAATGGTAAATGGTTCGGGTTTTATAGGCTCTTCGAATATGCGTTGCCTTTGATTTTTTTATTCGGTCTTTTGAATTTCAACTTTCAACTTTCTAGTAATTTGGCATTTTCACGCGCTACACGTGTTCGTTACCTTCGTTCAAAAATGAACATACGTAAGACTCACCTCGCCTTCGTGGCTCCTTCCAGAAGTTTAATAAGAAAAGAAGCGTTGAAGTCTAAATTCGAAATTTAAGTAATATTAAATGTATGGTGCTTCTAGTATATGGGGATGTTGTGGATTGAATATTTAATATTTAATAAACTTGTGCATGACTATTCATGGTGGTGCAGAGGTCACGGGTTATGTAATGTAATAAATACTAATTAATGGAACTTGCAGTAGCTGATCTCAGTGATGACTTTAGTTCACTAGGTGTTGTGTTGTTGCGTAATTGCTTTGTTTGTTTTCTTGGTGGTGAAGGCTACGAAATTTAACTATTTGTTTAATGAGAACATGCACAAAATGATATTAATAATTAATGTCTAATGGATAAATGTTGATTTTTACATCACATCAAATAGAACAATATATGAGACACAAATTATACAATAGTTTATTCAGAGACATCGTCCAAGGTGGATTTATTGAATTAAAATCACCAAGGAAAAATTTATTTAAAATTATAATACTTATTTATAAAATAAGTTATTATTAAATAATTAATTATTTCATAAATAAATAAATAAATCTTTAAATAATTACAAAATAACTTATTTTAAATTAAAACAGTTTAGATAAACATACTAAAATATAAATAATTATTTTACTAAATAAATTTAACAAATCAGCTAAATTTTTGTTCAAAAAATCTTACACTTCATTTAAGTATAATATTAAGAATATAAAAATAAAAAAAATTATTTTTAATAACATGTGAAATTCTTGTTTGATGTGACATAAAATCAAATATAAAAAATGAGATAGATTATTTTTCATTCCAGTTTTACTAAACACATTAGATGATTAACGTTGCACTTTTGTTGGGTGCTTCAAGACAAACAATATTATACAACTTCTTAGATAGTTAATACAGTAATTAATAAAAAATTTAATAATATATATTCAAAATTTAAAAAGTAACGGTTAATTTTTATAAAAATGAACGGTTACTTCCTGGTTATTTTTTTTATTTATAAATAGAGACACTTAAAAAAGAATTATACAACTTCAATTTCTCAATTTTATTATGTTATGCTATTTTTATGTATTTTATTAACAAAAATGTAATTTAATTATATTTCTATTTATATTCTTCTATTGTCCATTTTTTTAACATAATATTAGTCTAATATATATTTTTTTAATTTTTAAACTTTAGTTTATTTATAAAAAAAGTTATTAATAAAATATAATAAGTTAATTTTTTTTTTAGTTCCCATTAAAAGTAATCAAAACTAAAACAAAATCATCGTACGAGTATACGAATACTATGCAATATGCAACTACAAAGATTTATGTACGAGTATGTCAATGTTAAAAGCCATCGTATGAATAGTCTCGTTCAATTCTTAGTATGAGTTTAGGGATGCAATAAAAAAAAGTATGAGTTTATGGAGGTCAATCACTAGGAGACAATGACGCGTTGATTAATAATTATTTATTTTTATTATTAAATTTGTTAAAAATATCAATGAAAATGCTTACTCAGCTAGCTAGTAAGCATTTAGTTTCTCCTAACAATCTACTCCATAGTATCTTTTCCATGCATTCTCCACTCATTCTAAATATCCGCTCTCATTTATCAACATCTCTCAGAACGAAACACTCGTTTCTTGCGTGTACCTCTGCCATCCATATAGTGCTATATATCTTGTACTAGTATTTGGTTTGGATTAGTTAAATGTGTTTTCTAAATTCCAAACAAATCGAATCGATTGATTTTGATTGGTTTTAAATTTGAAGGATACAAGGTTCCTAACATGCTCTGCATACGAGATATTCTTATAAAAATATCAGCAAAACCTCCAGATTGTTTCTTATGAAAATAATTAGAAAGAGTATTTAATATAGACAACTATTAAAATGTGTTATTGGGAAACTTAAGAGTTAAGACTCATATCAAGAGTATTAAATAAATATCATCATATTCATGAAAAGAGTATGTTAATAAAATCTTAGATAATGAGCCAAAAAAATGAAATAAAATTAGATAACATTTCTCTTAAGTATCTTCACTCCAAAACCAAATTAAACCGATGCATGTGTTATATACACGAACCTCACTCTCTCTGTATATATTAAAAAAAATATCAAAATTTTAATCATTGATTTTTGTAGTCAACAATCCTTATTACGTAGTATGTAACCTAAAAGTGTAGACTGCTTTTAATTACTTGCAAACTACGTTTTTTGGTTTGCCAAAAACCAAACTCAAGCCAAGTAGCAGTTTCTCTGCGTGTATTTGAAGTGACTCTTAAATTCTTAATATAAAAAAAAAAAAAGAAAAAGAGATGTAAGTTCGATTGATAATTACATAATAATAATAATAATAATGATAATAAATTAATAAGTGATAATATATTTGTTCTGATTTAAAAATTTTGAAACAATAAAAGGATTGATCAAAATATGCAAAAATGGAATATGAGAGTTCAAATCTATTATTTAACTTCAAGATTAAGCTTCGTTTATATAGAAAACAATCATATCTTTATCATTTATCTTAGAGATAAAAATATGATATTTATCATATATAAAATAACAAATTAACCTATCATATTTATTTTATAGGATTATTCTTTCACTTTTTAAGTTAAAAATAACATCTTTATTTTTTCACATATTCATATTATTCAATATTTAATAAAATATTTTTAAATTATTCAGCATTTGATAAATTGTCAATCATTTAATTGTCTAAAATATCTTACGGTAAAATATTGTTAATTAATTAGAGTAAAAGAATGTTCATGAACATAAATCTAAGTTATACCAACCAGACATTGAAATTAAGTATCCATGAGCGTTGATCAAATAATTTGAGTCACGGAACCATTAGGGCCGGCCTAATGGTGAGAGTTTGGGATAATTTTAGTGTAATTATCTAAGTCATAAATTCAAATATCAGTGTATTAAATAATTATTGTAAAAAAATAGTAATACTAATAATTTGAGCCATGTCATACGTGTAATCAATGATGTCCTAATTAGTGGATTTATTCCGAAACATCGTCCAAGGATTTATTATGAGCGCGCGTTATTAGAAAACTCTATGAGGACTGCGCAGTATGCACCTACAAAAGATTGTGTACGAGAATATCAATGTTTTTGGTTTGTGAGCTAAAAAAAAGAAAATATAATATGAATAGACTCCTTCAATTCTTAGTATGAGTTTCTGGAAGTCAAACACAAGGTGACGCGTAGACTAATCAAGTTCTTGGGATAGAAGCAAATAGAAAGTGGTTGTTACGCGTATTATAGAACACACTATTTCATATGTTTAGAGATGTGACTAAACTATCATATAAAAAAGAAAAAGAAAAATTCTTATAGCAAAACCTTTGTGAGAATTAAAATTATAAATAATTAAATATAGACCATTAGATCTTATTTAGATGGTCAATATTAAGAAAAATTGCATAAGATGGTCATGTTATAATTAAATACTAACTTTTAATTTTGATCGTCCTCGTAGTTATATGACTTAATTTTAAAGTTATCAAGCATATTTGTTTGGATTTGAATTTTTTAGTGTAAAAATATATTATTCTCTATTATGTTATAAATTTTTTCTCAATCAATTATATAGTCACATGTGATTTATTTTACCACGTCACATATTAAATATTAATTTTATTCTTTTTGCTATTAAAGTCTAAGTATCTTTATGCAAATTTGTTTACTTTTATTTTATTTTAAAAAAAAATTAATCCTACTAAATTTTTATTTTTTATTTTTTTTCAAAAGATTCTTTAATCCCTGTTGTTCATAATTTTAAATCTTAATTTTTATTTTTAATCTCAAATCTTGTTCGATGTGTTCTCTTTATTGTCTGCCACCATGACCACCCACATCTTTGTGCCGTGCCTCCTCCTTGTGCCATTGTATTGCGCTCATCATTGTGTCGTTGTGTTGCATCTCTTTATTGCACTGTTGTGTTGTGCCGTGTCATGCCTTTTCACTGCGTTACCCTTCTTTTCTGCAACCCTTCCTTGCATTGTGAATCTTCTCCACAACGTTTCCCTACACTACGCCATTTCACTGTGTGATTGTCTTGTCCTATCTTGGGTCTTCGTCTCCTATATAGGAATTTATTGAATTATGATAGATTTGATTTGATTGACTTAATTTATAACACAATATGATTTGATTAGATTAAATAAATATAAAATTGATTATATAACATCTTATTAAATATAATTGATTCAAATTTCAAATATGATTAGATAATAGTAGTATTTGAGAAAAAAAATTCTAAAATTTGATGAATTTTTAATTGTTATGGAGTACCATCAAATAAGATATTATTTAATCAATATTAAAATTAAAAAATCATCAAATTTTAGATTTTTTTCTTAAATCTACTAAGGTACTGTTATTATCTAATCATATTTAGTAGGATGTTATATAATCAATTTTGTACTTATTTAATTTAATCAAATCATATTGTGTTATAAAGTAAGTCAATCAAATCAAATCTATCCTAATTCAATAAATGTATGTTGAGGAGACGAAGGCCCAACATAGGACAAGACAGTAGCACAATGAAACGATGCAAGCATCATGGAGAAGAGGGGTGGTGCAATAAAAAAGCACGACACGGCATGACTGATAGTGCAACAAAGAGGCGCGGCACGACGACACAACAATGAGGCACAGCAGGGAGGTGCAGGTGGTCATAGTAGAAGGCAATGAGGAGAGCTGAGGGCACCAAGCAAGATTTGAAATTAGGAATGAAAATTAAGGTTTAAAATTAGGAACGACATGGATTAAATGATCTTTTGAAAAAAATAAAAATTAAAAAACAAGTAGGATTAAATTATCCTTTTAAAAATATAAAATAAAAAAACAAATTTGTAAAAAAGTCCTTAGACTTTAATAGCAAAAAAAGAAAATTAATATTGAATGTTTGACGTGGCAAAGTAGACCAAGTGTCACTATACATTGGAAGAAAATTAGTATACACATTGTATATTAATATACACCAAAGTTAAAATCTATTATAAATAGTATACACTGGTGTATATTATTCATCATTCAATCAATTAATGATACGTGACAATATCTTGCCATGTCACATATTTAATATTAATTTTATTATTTTTTTATTAGAGTCTAGAGAACTTTCTATAAATTTTATTTATGTATTTATTTAATTTTATATTTAAAAAAATACAATTTAATTATATTGGTTTTTAATTTTGATTTTTATTGAAAAGATCCTTTAATCCCTAATTTTAAATCTTAATTTTAATTCCTAATTTTAAATTTTGTTCAGTGCCTCAGTTCTCCTCATTGCCTCCACCGTGCTCACCGTATTGGTGTCGTGTGTCATTGTTGTGCCGTCGTGTCACTCAACTTTACGTCATGATGCCCTCACGAACCACCGAGTTTAGGTTTATTTTCAATGTACCCTCGTACGAAAAATAAAAAAAGTTAAAACACAATGTTTATTTTCAATTGAAAGCAAAAAATTTGAAATTAGAATTTAGAATTAAGGGTTAAAGGGTCTTTTCAATAAAAATCAAAATTAAAAATCAATAGAATTAAAATGTATTTTTTAAAATATAAAATTTTAAAAAAATAATAAATAAATAATTTTTAAAAAAAATCTATAAATTTTAATAACAAAAATAATAAAATTAATATTAAATATATTATCATGTATCGTTAATTGATTGATTTAATGATAAATAATATATATTAATACCGCCGATTATTTAACATCCGCAAGAGTAAGAGAAGACCAAACTTTACATCTTTCTTTTAAAGGAGGAAAACTTGCTCATAGAATATTAAAAAAAAAAAAAATTCTCGTCCAGGTGGCACGTCCTTTAGCTGCTGCAGCCCGGAAGCTTCTTGCCTGAAGAATAGGCGTCTTTCATACCTTTTTTTTGAATTCTATGCTAATATTTCTAAAAAAAAATCTTTTTTTTTATCGCGAAGACATTATTTTGCCAAATCCAACTAAGACGAACCGAATCTGACAAACACATCTTTTTGGGGAGGATACTTCAAATAGTGGGTACCTCGTAGGACCTCGATCCGCCTACTTCACTGACAGAATATGCATGCTTAAGTAGGATTAGGCAGAATCGTTATTGCTTGATGGGAATCCGTAACTGCAGCTATTGAGTCTGCTGTGGGAATAAGCGCCTAGAAGAGAGCTTTTTCAATAGGAGCCCTACTTCCCTCTTTGCGACCTCATCACTTCAAAGCGTTCTCAATACGAGCTCGAAGTTTTCTTCGTAATTCGTAAAACTTTTCGAGACGGGAGGGGGGCGAAGAGAGACCACAGGAATGATTTGGTAGCTACTGATTCCATTGACTGAAGGATTGCTGACATCTTATGTGATGGTAGCCAAGGGAAAATGCCACCAAGATGCAGCCGAGCAGCACCAGTTAGAACTCAGCACCAAGCCGAGCATTCCCCTCAGGTCCAACGGGTGTACCTGACTCTGTCCCAGTTCAGTTGGAACAGAAATCACCAACATTCATAGGTGGGGAGCTGTTAAAACCATTTCTTTTTTCATAGAAAAGATAGATTGTTAATATTGCTTTTAGTTTTAATTAGTATACATTAATTAATGAATGATAAAGGTACTTGACATCAAACCATAGATGAAAAGAAAGAAAGATAAGTACTAGTATTATTGGGACGTAGTAGTTATGCAACGATCAATCGACTAAAGCAACGAACTAATTAATTTGGATAACGTCACCTTCCCCGAGTTGTAGGGTTCGGATGATATCACCTTCCTTGACATGTTGCTTCTGAAAGGACTCATTTTCAATCAGACGCTTGAGATTGTGAAGGAAGTAATAAGCATCATTTGCGGGAAGACGAAAGCTATGCGTCAATTGCAACTTCTCCAGCTCCTTCCTCAGCACCGACACCAAGTCATTACGATTGACCTCTATCTCTATCGCCTCTGTGCACTGCACCGGCAACACCTTCACCTTCAGCTTCCTCGCCACTGCAAGATCAGGCGGTTCCTTGAGGGACACTTTGATATCAGGATCAATCTTTGAAATAAGTTCCGCACATTCTCGAATTACTCGGTCGTCAAGAAGTTCCTCGTGCGATGCATGCCTGTGCACCATTATCCTCTCCATTGGCACACCTTGCCTCTTGAAGCCTGGAAGAATTCTTGTATGAATCTTGGACTTTAGCTTCAGAACGTTGTTCTCCAACTCCGCTTCGTAAACGATACGCTCTTTCCAGTTCTTTGGCACTTGCAGCTCCTCTGACTCTTCCTCCAACATCAGTTTAAACTGCGACGATTTCGAAGTGCCGGCCGACGGATCGTATTCTTTTCTGCTGCTCGGAAGAGTTGGCTGCGGTTTCGGTTGCTGCGAGGGCGTCAAGTTTAAGTCAAACCCCGGCGGAGGCAAGTTTAAGTCACGCACCGGTGGTGGCGCATGAGTGGCGCTAAGTCGGAGGACAATGCACGCTCCGTGATTGATATGGCATTCCGAAACGATGAAACTGTCCTCGAGATATTCGCCATGGAAGATGATGATTTGGCGCTCAACTGGAATCTTCTGTGAGCTTTCCACCTTCTTTTTGAGATCGAAGATTGTTTCGGATGGATCAATTGCAAGAGAGAACATGTGCCCTCCCTCCACCTGAATATTAATCTGCATGTTGTTCACTTAGTGACTGAGTATTAGTTTTGGAAAACCAGCGTTCATGCGTGCTGTGATTTATATACTTTCTTTGGCACTGCACTGGGTCCCCAAATTGCCCAGAGTAAGGCACACGGTCCAACGGGATTCGTCAATATTAAAATCATAATTTCTTTTTAAACGTAATGAAATAGTTTTTTTCTTTAATTATCAACTAATATTTTTTTTGAATTCAAAAAAATATAATGATGTAATTTAAATTTTAATATGGATAAAAAAATATTAAAATCATAATTTTTTTTTGAATTTAAACTAATATTTATTTTAAAAAAAACAAAATCTAATTTAAAAAAATAAATTAATATCAAATAATTGATTTAAATTAAATGATCAAATTTATTAAAAGTAATATGAAATAAAAATTATAACTCTAAACAAAATCAAACTAACAAAAAAAAATTATAATTTTAAAACAATTACAATAATCAAAATATAATAACAAATATTATAATTTAAAATAATTACATTAATCAATTTAAATTACTCATTACATTTTTTTTAATTTTTTTAATTATCAACTATTAATTAAAAGCATAATTTATTTTTGAATTTTAAGATCTCAGATTAATATTTATTTTTAAAAAAATGTAGTTAAAAAATAAAATTAATATCAAATAATTGATTTAAATTTAAATTGATATTTATTTAAATTTAAATCTATTTAAAGTTGTTATATTTAATATTTAAATTTTTTATATTCATATGATAATGATAATAATAACGTCATAAAATAATAATAACAGGATAAATTTGAAAATCGTTTTTTATTTAAATTAGATGATAAAGTTTATTAAAAATAATATAAAATAAAAATATAACTTTAAATGAAATCAAACTAACAAACATATCATTTTAAGATAATTACATCAATCAATTTAAACTACATAATTACATTTTTTTTTTAAAGTTTTGAATTTAAACTTGAATTTTAAGAAATTATTGTTAAAAAAATATTAAAATTATAATTTCTTTTTGAATTTTAAGATCTCAAACTAATATTTTTTTTAAATGTAGTTAAAAAAATAATATTAATATTAATTTAATTGATTATAGTACAATATTAATTTGTTTATTGTAAGGTTTAAACATGAGTGTTTAGATCTATGCACATTCTTTTTTTTTATACTTCATCTATGCATATGCACACTCTGACTATTGAACATGTTAATAAAGACTTATATATTTATTTATAGCATTTAAAATAGATGATAAGAAAAAAATACTATTAAAAATAAATTATATTCAAATATTTTATCTGAAAAAAAATAATAATTATCTTCATAGTAAATACAATAAGAAAAATAAAATATTTATTTAAAGAAAAAATATATTATTATTTTTACAATAAATATTATAAAAGGAGATAGAATATATTATAAATGAAGAAAAAAATAACATCTAAATATATTTAATTTATTCTAAATTAAAAAAGTTATTTAAATATTAAAATATTATATATATATATATATATATATATATTATAAAAAAAATTGAAAAATCTAGGGACTTAGCTCTCCTTATTGCCTCCCACCATGACCATTATGCCTTTGTGTCGTGTCTCTTCCCTACATTGCTGTGTCACACTCATCACTTTGTTGTTGTGCTACGTCTCTTCATTGCAGTATTATGCTTTTTCACTACACTCGTGCTATGTCTTTTCATTGCAGTATTGTGCCTTTTCACTACATTGCTCCTCTTTTCTGCGACCCTTCCTTGTACTGTGAATCTTCTTCATGACGCTTTCTTGCATTACACCATTTCACTGTGTGATTGTCTTGCCTTGTTCTAGGCCTTCAATTACAAAATATGATTTGATTAGATTAAATAAATACAAAATTGATTATATAACATCTTATTAAATATAATTGATTCAATTTTCAAATATGATTAGATAATAGTAGTGTTTGAGTAGATTTGAGAAAAAAAAATCCAAAATTTGATGAATTTTTAATAGTTATTAAGTACCATCAAATAAGATATTATTTAATCAATATTAAAATTAAAAATTCATTCAATTTTTTTTTCTTAAATCTACTGAAATATTATTATTATCTAATCATATTTAATAGGATGTTATATAATCAATTTTGTATTTATTTAATTTAATCAAATAATATTGTGTTATAAATCAAGTCAATCAAATCAAATCTATCCTAATTCAATAAATGTTTGTGGAGGAGACGAAGGCCCAATACAGGGACTATAATGAAATGACACATTGTATGGAAGCACCATGGAGAAGAGGGGTGGTGCAATGAAAAAAGCACAACACTGCACAATTGGTAGTGTAACAAAGAGGCATGGCATGACAATGCAACAATGAGGCACGACCCGAAGGTGCAGGTGGTCATAATAGGAAGCAATGAGGAGAATTGAGTGCATCAAGCAAGATTTGAGATTAGGGATGAAAATTAATATTTAAAATTAAGAACGACATGAATTAAATGATCTTTTGAAAAAAATAAAATAAAAATAAATAAATTTATAGAAAGGTTTTTAGACTTTAATAACAAAAACAAAAAATATTAAATGTGTGATGTGATAAAGTAGATCATGTGTTACTATACAATTTGAAAAAAAATAATATACACAATATAATATATTATTCACAGTATATGAGAGTTAAAACATTCCTTTAATAAAAAAAAATCACTAATTTTTCCCTACTTGTTCAACTATAGTTTTTAAACATTAATATATTATTCACGATAGTTAAAATCATGCAATAAAAAAAAATCACTTATTTTTCTCACTTTTTCTACTATAGTTTCTAAGCATTAATTGAGACAATGATAGAACTAAGGGGATACTTTATTTGCTTTGTCGAAGTTGTCAACAGAAAAAAGTATCCACTTGTAAAGATTTTAACGCTTAAGTCAACAAATCAATAGAGTAATTAGTAATGAAGGACAAAAATAAAAGGTACATGACGGAGTGTCAATCTGATGGGTTTGGGGAAGTTAGTTACTTTCTACAAGTAAATGTTGACTTCTTACCATTTTCTTTTTATTCTCTCGTGAGTTTAAGTTTACATTGTTATTAGTAGTTTTGGTTGGGGTGGTGTGGGTAGCCAGAGTATTATTTGCGTTATTTGTTTAATTGGTAGCCGGATGGATATGTAGTTTTAAGCTTATTTTGCTCTAGATAGGGTGTCTTTGTTTTTGGTTGTTGAATTGTATTGTATTTTGTGGTTGCTTTTCTGTCTCACTTCTTGTGGACAGGGGGTTTTAGTTATTGAATTGCCTAGTCTTATAAAAAAAAAAAAACTCTCAAATCTTTTCTAGCATTTCATGAATGTCTTTGATTCACTAAAATCAAATATAGCTTCGTATAGTCTTTTGGTTATTAACGAATTGAAAATTACAAGGTCTAGTTAAGCTAAGGAATAATAAATATGGTAGAGTAGACTTTACATAGGATTTTTCTATTTTATTGATGTTATTTTTTTTATTACTTTAAATATAATAAATATTGTTTTTAGTTTGATTGTAAAATTTTTTTAAATAAAATATATAAATTTTATAATTTGTAATATTTTTTATCATTAAAATCAAATTGTTACAGTAAAGAACTTGTACAAATTATAAAATTTATATATTTTATTTAATAATTTTGACAAAAGGAATTAAAAATAATATTTATTATATTTAAAGAATTAAAAAAAATAACCTTAATTTCAACGACTAAAATAAAAATAAACCAATTTGATTGAAAAAAAAACATATTTAAATCTAAAAAAAAAAAGAAAAAAAAAGAGTACTCTTAACCTCCAAATCCGCACGAAGTTTTCACTTTGTGTTGTTATTGAGTTATGAGTAACTTTTTTTCCATATGGTATGGTCAAGTTAAGGAAACTAAACCTCCAAATCAGAAATTGATGATTTTTCACTTTGAGTTGTCTATTGTATTAAGTACCCTGTGAGCCAAGGACAGATACAAATGATGTATTGGAGGAGAAGTCTTGCTACTTTGGAAGGTTTAAATTACTTTTGAGTTTTTTTTTATTAATTTGTTATTTAGATTCATGGCTAGTATACCTAATTAGAGAAGGACATATGAACAGTTTTCTTATAAATTTGTGGCCAGTCATATTTCGTAATTCTCTTCAAAGAAAAAAAATCATCTTATAATGTATAGTATTTATTGTTTATTAATTAAAAGGTACAAATAATTGATAAACAATAATTAACACAAAAGAAAATCTGAAAAGAATCTTTTATAAAATAAATAAACAAATTTATCAAAAAGATTCTTATATAAAAGAACTTGGGTATAGTATACTAATATCCTTGATAGCCAAGAACTACGCTGACATGCATATTAAACTTAATTTAATGCCTCATTGGTCCTAACCCAAGTTTGACTCGTAGATTTCCACATTTAGCAACATTGGGCGTACATTGACTTTCAAATTTATACGAGGTGGATAAGCTTCTACCTCTATTCTATAATTGTAGGCGTGCAATAAATTGACCCAAAGAAATGTATATTACATTTTACTTCGTCATAGGAAATTTTCATTATAGTATTAAAAATTGTACAAAATGTTTATTACCAACATGTTCACGAGAAAGGTTGTTGGACTTTATTACTACTATTGAGTACTGATAAATGGCAGTAGTTTGAACGTTGAAAGTAATCGATTGGGTAGAAAAAGGAGAAAATTAACTGACAATTGATTCGTATAAACTTTTAATCAAGTCAATTACTTTAGCATTTTCTTTTTAATCCATACTAATCCACTTTCAATTTTAAAAAGGAGACTTTACTCTTTTTTTTTTTTTTAAAGCAACAATAAAAAATTTAGAAGACTGATTAAAGGAAAAACCAAATAAGAGATAGAAACGTAGACAGATAAATTTGAGATAAAAATATATATTTTTTTGGATAAAAGTGTTAAGGATAAGGTGACCTAATTAAGAAACACCAAGCATGTAAGTGTATTATCTCTTGCATAAACTTCTATTTTATGTAGGTGTGTGTTATTGAAGAGTTATTGGACATTTAATATCGTTGGGTCGCTTTTTTATAATTGTCAAAACTGTTGTTGATCCTTTAAGAGTGAAGTGCACGTGGACGGTCACGGTAAAGAAGTGTTGGTTCAGCGTGTAACGAGACAATAATCCTAAGCAAGAGAGGCTGGACGACAGGGATTTGAGGATACATAGTATAAAGGATTAGTCAGATCATTAACATACAGATACTCTTGATTTCAAGTGTAAAAATACAAAAGAGACTCTAAGAAAAAATATAAATTGATCGACAAATGACCTCATAGGATATATAAAGGGTATGCAGTATAAGTAGTAGGTCAACTTATCGATACAATGTAAACCAAGACATTTATCTAAATAATTTTTCAGGAAATTTGATTTTGAATATAATATAATAAAATCCTTTAAAAAAAATATAATACAATAATTCATGTAAAAAAAAAAATACAATGATTCAAAAAATAACCGGTAGCAATTAAAGGCATGTATGGCTATTGGCTAGATTATTGTTGCAAATTGTTACTTTATCTGTTTGTATTTTAGTAAGAGGTTTTTTTTTTTTTACACCAATTTCTTTCTGAAGTTAAACTTTTCCTAAAATCTTCAACAAATTCCAATTCACTCAACATATTTTGCTAAGAAAAAAATAAGTTGTCTTAGTATCTTTGTCTTGGACTCAACAAAGCCCAATCCAATAGGACAAACCCATAGGGTTAGGTCCGAGTCCCATAATGGTCTCAAGGTCAAATATGAGGACCCATGGCTTTTGTACTAAATAGGGTAATTTTTTTTCAAAATTAAGAAATGGACAGATTTCTTTTTTTTTTTTTTTTATGAAAATGGATAAGTCATGGATATAACTCCTTATTAAGAAGTCGTATATCCGAACACGATTTCACTATTTCAAAAAAAAAAATTATCCTATTTACATTTAAAATATGAGGATTCATAAAAAAATTTGATCGTTAGTTAATTAGGTTTTGACTTTGGACATTGAAACTCGTTTAATTATAAAGCCCCCAACAGTTATGTTATGTGATAACCCAAATTTCAAGGAAAGAAGCTAGACATGAAAAAAAACAAAACACGAATCTAATTTGTATTATGCAACTATTGGATTTTGTATGTAAATAGGGTAATTTTTTTTCTAAAATGATCAAAATGGATAAATTTCAATTTTTTTTTTTTTACATATACATAGGTAGGTTGTGTTTTAGAATATGACTTCATATATTACATTTTTTGTTTTTTAAAAAATTGTAAAAATCATATATGTAAACATGATTTTAGATTTTTTTTTTAAATATTGAAGTTGTGCTTTTACTTTTGTAGAAATTTTATTTTTAAGTGGTGCATATTTGACGATTTCATGTTTTTTTTTATTTTAAATATTTGTTTGTTTAGAAGCATGATTTTTTTATTTCATTTTAAAAAATAAATATAGTTTTGGATTCATTTATATTTTAAAATAAAATAAAAAAATTATTTTAAAAGGGTTTAAAATGAAAATATTAAAACACTTAAATTTGATAATCTAAATATAAATAAAATTACAATATTTTACAAATATTTATGTTAAAAAATAATTATTTGTGAAAAGTAGGTCTTCTTGCATGTAGTGGTCTTTTTTGTAATTATTGAGTTGATTCTTTTATTTTTCTCTTAGATCTACGAGTAGTCTAACCAAATATAATTGTAAATATGTAACTTAAATAAAAAAAAACATGAAATTATATGTAAAACATGACTTTCATATTTTTTTTAAATAAAAAAAGTTAAAATTTAATTTAAAAGAACGACTTCAATTAATTTTTTTTTTAATTATATTTTAATCATAACTTTTACAATTTAAAAATAAAAATAGCTGATTCGTGTTTGAAAATATGACTACTCCAGTGATACCACTCGTCTATTTCCGTAAAAAATTTAAAATATGCCGATTTCGGTAATTTTAAATATTTTTTATCCTATTTACGTACAAAAGCCTGCAACCATCAGAAACTAACTACCTAAAAATAATAATGCTAACAGAGCGAACGAATGAATGTTCAGGGCTGGTGAATCTGATTGTTTTGCATTTTGCACTGGCCAACGATTTTCAAAATTCTTGTTTTTTTTTTCCCTCTTCAATTTCAAGCGCGAACATAAACGAACACGACACAACACTCTTTCTCTCTCAACGCGTCGTCGCTGCGACGTGCTGGCATTTTGGTTTCGTTTCCCATTTTCAACGATTCTTCGCTGGCCAATTGAGAAGACTTCATCATCATCACCACCACGCCAATTCAATTTCGTGTTTTTTTTTTTTTTTATAAAAAAAACATGAACCCCGTGCTGTTGTTTTTGCTGCTATTTCGACGTTGATCCTCCCTCAACATGCAACTTCCGCTCTGAGAAGCTGTTTCGAAGAATTCTAATATCAGTTATTTGGTCCCCATTGGCGTTGTTGTTTTAAAATTTTCTTGCCATTTCTGATAAGCAAGTTGAGATTTTTATAGAGAATCAGAAATGGCTAAGAATACCTCGTCAAATGAGTCTTCATCGGATTCCAACAAGGCTTCGGCTCCGCCGCCGTCATTCTTGTCGTCGGATGACGCAGAGACTCCTAAAATTATACCATCAAAGTCTCCACCGCCGTCGCCGCCAGCCTCACCATCGCCACAGTCACCGCCACCGCCGAAAAAATCTTCTCCTGCACCAAAAGAATCTCCGGTGGCACCGACGCAAACTCCACGACCAACTCCAACTCATTCTCCACCGCCAACCCCGCCGCAATTACCGCCATCAACTCCGTCTCGTTCTCCACCACCTTCCCCTTCTCCGGCAACTCCACCACCAGTCAAATCTCCACCGCCTCCGTCTCCTTCTCCGCCGCCGTCATCTCACCCACCGTCAAAAGACTCATCTCCTCCACCCTCTCCTTCATCGCCACGACCGTCGACATCACCGCCACCCCTTCAAAATTCGCCTCCAACTCCACCTACTTCCCGTGTTACTCCGCCGCCGTTGCCGGCTGGTACAGGGACAAGAGTCCCTTCACCGCCACGAGCACCGCCGCCAGTTTCCCAACAAAAACCAAGCAGTTCTCCCCGGAAAAGCGACCCCCAGTCTACGTCACCTAGCTCCTCCTCCTCCGGTAGTAATACAGAAGAAGTTGTTGGTCTTGCAATCGCCGGGGTTTTCATCATTGCGTTTCTTGCTCTAGTTATTGTCTTCATATTCAGGAGGAAGCAACAGCGTGACAATATCTACGCCTTGCCACCCCATAGAAAATCTCACATGAGAGGAGCAGGTAAACCATACATGATGTATGTTAACTTTTACAATTATTCCTTAAAAGTGATATCAAATTACAAACTAACATGTATGATTAGTTTGCTAACTTTTAGTGTTACTATGTACCCGATAGTGCATGAAATTCGTAGAAGGCATGCATGATTAGTTTGCTAACATGCATGAAGCTCACGTCTTTTAGAAAAAGTTATATGAGAGAATCTGTATTAATTAACTAACGAAGAAGAAGACAATTTTACTTTAGTTGTGTTGCTGTGTTCTTACTTCTTACACCCTATTATCCCTTTGTGCATCTTGCAATTTCATGTAAAACTAACGATTTTGGTATGGCCATCATCAAGTGCAGACATGAATTACTACGTAGAGGACCCTGGTTTCGGAAGTAGTGCAGTAGGTGCGATGAATTTGAGGTCTCCCTCAGAGCCGACTCAGCACATGAACACCGGCCAGTTAGTATTTACATACGAAAAGGTGGCAGAGATCACGAACGGGTTCGCGAGTGAGAACATAATAGGAGAGGGGGGATTCGGGTATGTGTACAAGGCTTCCATGCCTGATGGTAGAGTAGGAGCTCTTAAGATGTTGAAGGCTGGTAGTGGCCAGGGAGAGAGGGAGTTCAGTGCTGAGGTAGACATTATCAGCAGAATCCATCATCGGCATTTGGTGTCATTGATTGGCTATTGCATATCTGAACAGCAAAGAGTGCTTATCTATGAGTTCGTTCCTAATGGGAATCTCAATCAGCACTTGCATGGTAACGTGAGTTTCTTTTTGAGTTTGTGTTTTCTATATGTATGAAGTGATTCTCATCTGTTTATCGTATTCTGCTCTCACAGGAAGTGAATGGCCGATTTTGGATTGGCCAAGGAGGATGAAGATTGCAATTGGCTCTGCAAGGGGTCTGGCATATCTCCATGATGGGTGTAAGTATATCTTGCAGTTTAATGATGATTTAATAGTATAAAACAGTTTTACATTGTTCCTCAATACAATCACAATCACCATTTATATAATTTTTAAGATAATTTTTAAAAATGGATTGTGATTGAAATTTTATACTGTTAGAACATAATCTATTTTCTCATATATTAAACAATTGATAGGGAAAAAACTTTTCGCCATGGTGTGAAGAAAAATGTGACCTAGAACAGTTTTAAGTGGTTCCAATTAATCTTAAATTTTAATGTGCATGGTGCTCAAAAGGTGGTGCAAATATAAATTTCTTTTAAATCTGTACACTATATTATGAAGTTTGAGTCACAAACTTTATGGGATGTTGACTGTCAGATTTTGTGTACATTTCATCAAACACAATGATAATTTTGTATAATTTTGAAAAGCTAATTACTAAAGTATTTTATTTGTTTCTAGGCAACCCAAAGATTATTCATAGAGATATTAAATCGGCAAACATACTTTTGGATAATGCTTATGAGGCGCAGGTCTGCATATACTCTTCTTTTCTTTCTTTAATTTAATTACTTATGTTTTGCTCACTGATTGAAGTCCTGGATCCTAATTTAGCCTTGTTTTAACCCAGGTTGCAGATTTTGGACTTGCCAGGCTAACCGATGATACTAATACCCACGTATCGACAAGGGTGATGGGAACCTTTGGGTAGGTTTCCTCTGTTTAAAGCATAAAGCACAACATTCTAATGTATATGGACTTTCATGAAGGTTATCACTTGCTATAAGAGGGAAACAAACAACAACTCTTTAGTTGGAAAAACAAAAGGGAGCAAAAGTTTATAGTTTATAATGGAAACCTTATCAAAGAAAACCTTCAATATTTTTAATAAATTTTAATCAATCACAGGAGAGAGTGTCACTAGTATATCCTAAATTAAACTACCACACTAACTCATTCCAGCTTCATTTTGCAGGTACATGGCTCCAGAGTATGCAACAAGTGGAAAATTAACAGATAGATCAGATGTTTTCTCTTTTGGAGTTGTCCTCCTTGAGCTTATAACCGGAAGGAAACCTGTTGATCCAATGCAGCCCTTAGGAGAGGAGAGTTTGGTTGAGTGGGTGCGTGCGTCTGAACATATTTCTTAGTTTTTGAAGTGAAAATACACTTAGTATTAAATTTGGTTAAATCATTCACTTAGTCCCTACACATGCATAAAAGTTTAAGTCTTAGTCCCAATTGCTAAAAGAGTTTGGTTGTAATTGATTGAAAGTGTCATTGCTAACACCATATAAAACTTTCTAGTGATAAAACTGCTACAAAAATTTTCTGGCGATGATAAACCGCCACAAAAGAATGTGTAGGGAATAACTTAAGAGTTTTGTAAAACTTAAAATGAAGACAACTACAGGACAAAGTAAACCATTTTTAACACGATCAACTGCATTTCAAATGATGTTTAATTTGCTCTCTCCACACTCCACAGGCTCGTCCACTTCTCCTTCGTGCAGTTGAGACAGGTGAATTTGGTGAACTAGTAGACTCCAGGCTTTTTCAGCAATACGGGGAGAGTGAAATGTTCAGAATGATTGAGACAGCCGCAGCATGTGTTCGCCATTCTGCTCCAAAACGACCTCGTATGGTTCAGGTGATAACATCAACAATAACAAGAAGACATTTATGTTGTGTTCATCAAAACCTCCATCTATTATAAGACATAGTTCTGAAGGAATCGATGGTCCTTTTTATAAGGCATTTTAGATCAAACCACGTGCATTTGTAACATTTCTATCTTAGTTCTTAACCGGTTCAAATAATTTGCTAATCTGTTGTCCCTTGGTTTTGATCAGGTGGCAAGAGCCTTAGATAGTGGAGATCAAATGTATGATCTATCTAACGGGGTGAAGTATGGTCAGAGCACTGTTTATGATTCTGGCATGTACAATGAAGACATTACGAGATTCAGAAGAATGGTTAATGGCAGCTTTGACAATTCTGAGTCTGATATGAACAGCGGTACGGATTACCGTTCAACCGTTTCGAGAGAATTGTCTTCCAGACATACAAGGATGCCATATAGGACAGGTAGTGATTCAGATTTTAGAGTTTTCCACAGCCAAAGCAGCAATGTGCTGAACATTTCTTGAGGGAACACAACACTTACACAGTTACACATACAAGAAAGTGTATATTGGAGTTTAAAAGCTGATTGATGGTTTTGACCAAACTGATTTTGCTTAACTCTTTCTCCAGAAACCAAATCTAAATTCGCCAAACTCCGCCTCAGGCCGTTGCATCATTTTACATATTGCAATAGCACCATGGTTAACAGAGATGGGAACTTTTGAAAGTTGAGAAATATATTGAGATTGTCTTTGTTTGACTTGTTGTGCCAATCAAAAAACATTATTTCTTTTGTATTCATGTCTTCAATTTTTGTTTTGTTTTGTCTTCTATTCCTCATTCTTCTTCTTTTTTTTATAGCGGGGGAGCTTGAAAGCTTGTAAAGTGTAAGTTTGTTTAGTTTACTTTTTAACATTGTAGATATCTCTTATTGACGCGGAATTAGAAAGATTGAGATTCTTACTCCATATTTGCAACGATTCATTGAATTTATATTAAACAGTCAGGGTATACTATTTATGCTGATAGTCTTTTCTCTCAAGCTGTGCAATGCATCTGCCATTTGTAGATAACACAAATTATGATCTTTCAATTTATCAGAATGATGACTTAGCTGATAACTGATAAGCAAAAGAAATAGGCAAACCGAATCCAAAGTGTAGTTTTTGGCTCTAAATACTCGTTTCTTTTGCTTTATTAATCTAAATCCAGTTCAAATCAAGTTTCTTAAATTAAAAATCTAAACCAATTTAATTGCATATAAAATAATTCAAAGCCATAATTATTTTTTATCCAATCAATCCATCAAGCTTTAATTTTGTTGTCAAATATCAAAACAAGGGCATAAAAAGAGTAGAGGAGACAATTATACATTTCATCTTGCAGTTGCAAATCTAATAAGAGACTGAAAAACAGAGAAGACAAATAGAAACACAATGGTATAGAGGTGGAAGAACAGTTGCCAACAAGAAGATGGACATGTCTACATAATAATACTATAACAATGTTTTCTCTAATAACTCCCTTCATGGACCTGGTCTTATTTTTCCTTGGTGGCCAAGCTTCATTTCAAAACTTTTCATGTCACCATGATGAGGAAGTGGCTTCATTCCTCTGCCTGCTCCATGTCCATTAGGCTTTGAAGCCGCGATTCTCTTGTCGAACCCGAATTCGATGTCTACTTCCTTTGGACGGAAGTTGTGGTGATTCTGCTGCTGCTGCTTTTGTGGCTTACCATGTTTCTGGCTGTGGCTGCGGCCGCGGCGGTTGCAAAGCCTTCCAAGGCAGCAAGCAACAGCAGAAATGACTATTATTATAGCCAAAACAACAAACACTGATCCAAAAGAGCCATTTGAATGGTGGGGTGGTGACTCATACGTTACACTGGTAGGGTAGACTTGAACTGGTTGCTGTTGCTGCTGCATCAGTGGCTGCTGCTGCTGCTGCATAAGTGGTTGTGGCTGAACTTGTAAAGACATCTTCTTCAATGAGAATATTGAGAAGAAGAGAGAATAGTTTTGTTGAGGGGTGTGAGAATTGTGGGGGAATAGGTGAATTTGGTATTAAAGCTGCAGCTCTTGTTCCTTGAGTGCAGGCCAAGGTAGATTTGGTTTAAGTTTAACTCCACAAGCACTCTTCAAGGGGATTTTAGGTGTGAGAACTGAGAAGTGGTTATGTAAATTGGCTCTCTCTAATAAGTAGGAAAATTTTGAATTTAGAAAAAAGGGGGAGGAGGGGAACTTTCTTTAATAAAGAAGGCTACTAAAGATATTCTTTGTGTTCTTTAAAATTATATTGGCTCGTATGATTGCTTTGTAAGGAGAGAAAGCAAGATCCTGCGGCATGAGGACACACTACACTCTCAAGGCCCCATGAAAGTGCAGCTTTTGTTTACTAGGGTGTTCCCACTCATAATCATTGATTGAGATAGTCTATGACTCGATGTAGCCATTACATGCCAAATAGTCATCAAATTTTGTTGATAAGTGCTACTTTTCTTGCAACAAATTATAAAGGGATGTAGTGGAGAATTTATTTCTAATTTTCTATAATTTGAGGTTTTTATAGTTTCAATTAATCTTCTTTTTTTGCAAATTATGTGATGACATAACAAAGATCATAGATTCATGAACTATATGATAACTTATTGATGAAAGACATTTTTTGTATAGCTTAAAGACTTATTTATTATGCACTAGTTTCTAGGCCATGGACAATTCTGTTCTATTAGACAGTACTATAGTATAGGGTCAGTCTTTCATACGAAATAGTACAGTACATACCTAGAGTCTAAACAAAGTAATTGTCTTTAGGAGCAGGATAATGTTCCAAATGTAATGCATAAAGGAATAATCTAGTCAAGGATTTCTCCGAAATCTGTGAAAGGGGGGAAACACAAAGTGAGACTAGCCTTGTTTTATTAATATAGGGATCTGTGCAAAAGTATCATGCACTAACCATTCCAATAAGCTTAATGGGGTCACCCTGCCCCTGATTGTCCTCCCTTTATTCCTTTTGTAAGAGGGGAATCTGTTTGTGAGTGTTGTTGAGTTGGTGGAGATATTAATTTCATATATGTTAACTTTGTTATCATTGTATCATACACTTCACTTCAGTTAGTTAAATCAAGTGTGCTGATGATTATTTTTTTTTTTAAGCTAGGCATTTCAAATGAGAATAATTCTTAAATGAGAACAAATAATAATATTAAAAATAATAAAAATTTTAATTTTAAGTGCTTATGAGATTCTATGCCTTCCTCTCTCTCAATTAATTTTTTTCTCTGTATTTTTTTTCAACAGCATAAGCATAGACAAAACACTACCCTCATCATCATGACCACCGCCTCGTCACCACCACCACTACCACCACCACCAACATGATTACTATTGTAGTTCTTGCAATCGTCAGGGTCACCATCGCCGCCAGCATTATGGTCGTCGTCCTCGTTGTTGCCGTCACCATCACCGTCAAGGTGGTGGTGATGGTGGCAATAACGGAGATGATGACTATGATGGTGGTGGCGGCGACGGTGCTTTGACGGTGATGACCATGTTGATAATGATAGCGGTGGTCATAATGATGGTAACAACTCTTGATAGCCATTGTGGTCATCACTGTCAGGGCCACCGTCACCACCACCATCATGGTCGTCGTCTCCGTTATTGTCGCCACCACCGCCGTCGATGGTGGTAGTAGTGACAATAACGGGGACGACGATCATGATGGTGGCGACGACGGTGGCCCTGATGGTGGCAAGAATGACAGTAATAACCATATTATTGTTGGTGGTGATGGCGGCGGCGACAAGGCGGTGGTCATGGTGATGAGGGTGCTGTTTACTTATGTGCTTGTGCTATTGAAAAAAAAATGAATATAGATGATACATTTAAAATTAAGATTTTTTATTATTTTTAATTTGGATTATTATTATGGTAATATATATATATATATATATATATTTTTTTTTTTAATGAGTAAGATCATTTACTTCAATCTTATCATATATTATAGAAAGAATAAATAAAACAAACAGTCCAATCGAAACGATCGAGTAAAAAAAAACTCACCATATCAAGAAAATTTAAAATTGGAAAGACCAACTCTATTTCTAAATTTTATATTTGAGTGTTATAAAAAAAAAAAAAAAAGTAAAAATGATCTTTAGACATGCCTTCCTTAATAATTCCAACATGCTATTGACACTTTTCCTAATAGTATAAGATGTTCCTTCTCATTTTACTACTTTTTTTTACACCAAAAAAGAAAAATAAAAAAATCAAGTGTTTAGTTCTACTTCTATACAAAACTAAAATCACATTATAAACTCATTAGGATTGACCTAGTGGTAGAAGTTGGGTTAATTTAAATACTCGACCTGTTAGGATATTTTCATTACAAGTCATCTTAGTAAAAATAAAATCATGATATTTTTATTGAATATAAGGAATAATTTTTTATTTTGAAAAAAAAAAAGTGGATTGGAATGCCATTCTTTACTTAGCCATAGCACATATAGCCATATAGGAGATAAATATGAACCAGCAAAGGATGAATGGGTCATGAAACCCTGACATCTTTTGAATGTAGAAAGTAACCATAGAGTAAAGGGAAAAGTGGGAAAACAGTATATATGAAGCAACAACCACTTTGAATTTTCTTAGATAAATGCATTAAGCAAGCCAGCAAGGGTTGAACAAAAGGAGAATAATTCCACTTCCCCTCTTCCATGAATGAAGAATATAATTACCCGTGCAAAGTTTTGGTTCTGTTTCTTCCAGCGATGCCTCTGGTTGGCATCATGTGAGTTCTTACAACTAGAACCTTAACAGGCCTGCGTTATAATAACTTTTTTGTAAAAAGTGAATCACTTCAGGAAATGATTCTCTTAAAACTTTCACTACAATTTCATTTTTTTTTCATTGCATATAATATAAGTAGACCAATGCCAATTACCTGAATGGGTGTTTATTTTTTTCTACAATAATAATGAAGTTTAAATTTATAAATTTGTGTAAACGATTATAGTGGGTTACCCACAGACTGAATATTTTGATCATACATTGTTCCATTTATTAAGGTTACCTTACAGAATCTTAGGTTGTGTTTGTATTGAATTTCATTCGTCAATCAACTTTCAATTCAAAACTTCATTCACATAACTTTACTTATAAAGTTGTGAACCTCCATTAGAATGTTTAATCAAACAGGCACTTACTTAGCATATGTTGTCCCGTATAATTAACTTAGTTTATTGTCGGATTTGAAGCAACGCCGCGTTATGAGACACATTCAAAGACAGTTTGAAGAAGCAAGAGGGGATGCAAATGTCCGTTCGCAAGCTTCCAATGAATTTCCAAACATGCATAAGTATATGTTTGTTTTAGGGTGTTGTTTCATTGTGTTTTTCACCGTTTATACTTTATAGAAACGCACTTTGTTTTTTTTTAAACACACCTTAAGTTTCTTTTTGTGTTGCTAATCAATTATTGTGACACCAACAAATTGTACATCCATTAAATTTTGTCAGAAAACAAGTTTAATTCTTAATGACCCACTATAATTTGCATGATAGAATAATTTTTCTAAGTAAGACAAATGATAAAGCCAAACATAAAATTACATGGCAGAGATTCAGTCAAAACAAGCAGGATCGTCATCAACAGCATTTGTCAGCAATAGCATATATTTGTCTGCAAAAGGATTTCATACTTGCTTGTCTTTGTGAGTGCAAGAAGTCAGAAATTTCAGTGTAACGTCCGAGTATAAAGTACTTTTTTTGGGGACCCAAATGCTTCTTCTATCTCATCTTTTACAACGAGAGAAAGAGAATGTGTAATGCACATTTATTTATTTTAGAGTTTTAAAAAGTAAAATTTAGATTCTAAATTTTAAATTTTAAAAATAGTCTTTGTTTTTTGGTGAATTAAAAATACTAAAATAGTCTTTATCAACTTTCCTTTTATGACTTGACTATGGATCAGTGAGGCCCATCCACATGTTAATGGGCTTGGCTATCGAGTCGCACCATGGGTCCACCGCGTTCAGTATGATATATAAATTTGATTTTCGAAAACCGTTGCTCATTTCTGCGCGCGAATTCCAGAGAGAGTTTGAATTCTGAATGGAGTTTTCTTCGGATCAGAAATTGTGCTTACATGTGAGCTTCTTCTTCTTCTACTGCGCAATGTTCTTAGATTTTTCTTTTCCTATGATTTTCTCATTCGTTCGTTTTTGTAAATCTGTGCTTACTTACCTTGCATGCGAGTTTCGTGATTTGTTCTGTTATGAGTGTGACGTGAATCTGCCATTACAGTTAATATCTTCAGCGTATCATAGATGCCGATTATCGGAGCAGATTTGCAGACTCGCAGTCATTCTCACTCGCTCTTCATCTTCGCAGCCTTCGCTTCGAATTTCAAGTATGAAAATGTTTGCAAGTATTTCAACACGCTCTCTCTACTGCGCATTTTGTCATTAGATAAATTTTATTCGAAACAATTTATTCAATCTTCAGGCACTGTTTTAAAATTTTAATTAATCGTAAACGATGAATTAGAACTGTGTCGCTTGCCCACTCGAGTGATTAGAATTATAAGAAGAATGATTCTAAATAAATGATAAATCATGTTCTGCTTCACCAAATTAATAGATCCTGTTCGGTTAAAGAGTGGTGAATTTTTTCTTTTGTAATAATATTTGAATTTCTTCTGAGCAGTTTCTGATACTGGCATTGGGAGCTGCTTAGAAGAGTTTCAGGACTTGAGGTTTTCTTCCACGGATGTCGCTAGCAATTGTGGTAACTGAACAATTCATTTTTACAATCTGAGTTAAATTTGTTTTCCTATCTTTTTGGTTACTGTTTATTGATGGCTTGTTTTGATTTTTTTATCTTATTTATTTTGCTCATCATAAAACAGATGGAATGCTCTCTCTTAAAACCACCAGTAAGTGTAATATTCTCATGTTAATTGCGCTTTATCGTGTTTAGTTTAGTTATTATCATTCATGATCATGATTCTTATTGTAGTCTACTGAAATTGTAGGCATGAGGGATACCGAGATACATAATTATCAGATAAACCTGAAAGGAAGTGGTTCTTCCAGGATAACTCGACTATCTTCAAACACAAAAAATGGGGCAAAATTCAGGTATGCAAGTTATTTGAACTACATTAAATTAAGATAAATTTGTTGGTTGAGATTCTTTCTAATAATTGTGTGATTGTCTTATTTTGCAGTGGTAGTGAAGTTTGTATGTCTTCTATTGTTAGCCTTGATCTCTTGTTGGCTGATATTCACACTGTTTTACAGAAGGCACGTTGACTTTCTAGTGTTAATTTGTCAAATCTCTTTTGTTGCAAAAAATAAATTACTTGAGATATATGAAACTTTTACTAAGCTGATATTTTCAATATAAATGTGTTTGATCAAATAGTTTAAGCATTTGTCATTATAAAAAAATTTAAGCATGAACCAATATGAAAACTATTAGGCCACATTTTTTAGTTGGAACTTGAAAGTATACTGAGCAAGTTAAATGTTACTGAATAAAGAAATTTAAGTTTATTGCTTTAAAAGCAAGTTAAATGCTATTGAATAAAGTAATTTAATTCTATTGCTTTAAAATAATATTGGTCTGTGTATAACAAATGTTTCAATTATTAGAAAGCTCGGACAACTGTAGATAGTTACTAAGACTATACATTAGAAATTTGTGTGATTTTTCACTTCTCCACTAGGTTGGTGTCTAAAGCTTGGTTTATCAAAATTTGCTATATTGAGAAATCAATTGTGTGAGTGCTCCTAGTTTCTAAATCCCCACACCAAGAACAGGAAAAATCTTCACCTGACAAAAAAAATAAAAGAACAAAAAAGAGAAAACATTAGCAAGCAAAAATATGAATGTTGCTGGTAGCTTTAATGTGCTAAGTTTGCTGCGGCTTTGTTCTTCAATGCATATCAAAATTGAGGCCATATTATTTGAATGATTTTTGAAGTTGTAATATCACTCTGTTTATCTGCAAAACAATCTTCTGTTTATACTCATATATCAAATTTCTTATTCCTTCTATTATTCTTATGTTGATTTTGCAGATGCTAATTTTAAGGATTCCAGTAAGTTAAACTGACACAAGTGAAGAATTCTCAAATGCATTCACTTTTTTTTAAAGCAACTATAGCTTGAAGTGTGTCAATGATGTTGTTGGAGAGCTTTTTCCTTCTATCTCATGCCATCAAAAGTTAATAATTCCACCAAATCATATTGCTGATTTGCACTTCCAGTTCCATATCATTGACATTATTCAAAGCAAACTTACAAATTTAATGCAGAACCCTTGACTTTGGCACAGTTTTAGTGATTCATTCAATTTTTTTTGTCCAGAATGTTGCAATTCAATTAGTAGCTGAAGATTGCGATGTTCCTGAATCACGATATGAAAAGGTTTTTCTTACAAATGAGTGCAAGCAGTTACCAATGTGGGCATCAAATCTAGAACTTCTCAAGTCAGGCATTGAAGACTATGTACTTAAGCATGGAAATAATTTAAGTAACAAGTGTAACTCTTGCTTCCCAAGTTGGTACATTCACAATCTCAAGACAACTCTCATTTAGAATCATAACCTTTTTTCTATTCTAGACTTGGTAGACTGATTACTTTCCTGCGGTTAAGTCTCTCAGGAAGAGACTTTTTCTAGTTTTGCATACTCTGATCATTCGTAGGTATCATCCTAAAGTTTATGAGATATGTTGATTATCACTTGAACATTAAATTCCCTATTTACCACTCTTTGTACTTAAGGAAAGAAATGCATAGTAGTTTTCAGTTCTTTATATGTTGTCATAGTTGTTACATAGAAGAACCCCAAATCTATGATAGAACTTAGATATTTTTCAGTGTCTAACATTGATGTCGGTCAGCTACTCAGCTTATTTTGCATGTGAATTGTTACAGGTTATTATTAATTGGAATATTGGGTCCATTTAAAATGTTGGTCTGTAACATTTTATACTAATTGTGGAGGAAAAATGCACATCTAGAAGTAAACGCGAGAACTTGGTTTTCTAAGCTTTCTCAAATTATTGACTTTCTTGGTGGATATGTGGCATGCTCAATAAAAATAAAAAGGGCCTCTATATTCTTAAATCATAGCACTAAGAGATTTGAAAGACTCTACTTTTTGAACCTTTGTTAGGGAGCAGCTCAAAGTTGGGAGTGGGGAAGCTTGCTGCACTGATAATCGTCTACACAAAGAACTGGTGATGGAGGCAGTCATGGTAATAAGTAATGTATCGATGCAGAACACAACATGCTTCAGGGAATATGGTAATAAAACAGAGGTCCGTCAACAATTCCCTTGAATTATATGCTTTAGTTGTTTTGTTATATTTTAGATTTTATTTATCTGCTACTTAATTTTTTGGATGATAACAATGTTTAATATCAGGTTCTGTATTTCAAGGACTTTTCACTTTGTACAATCTCCCAATCATATGTGAAGGCATTGCAAAGCATTGACTGGAAAACATATGGTTTGAATTTAGGAGGCATAGTGGAGCAAGATGGCGTTACATTACTGGAATGGGAAAACTTGCCTACAGATACTCACATTGATATTGTGCTCCACTCATATCATAAACAATATCCAGCACTGGACATATCCTTTTTATCTTCATCAGAAACAGTTATTTTCTGAGACAATTTTTCTATGTTTCTTTGGGTTTTTTTTTTTTATATTATATATTCATTGAATAAGTAACGATTGTGTATGGTAATGTATATCTTCTAAATTTTCTTTACTTGTATGAAGTTTATACTTCCTTGACATATTGGTAAGACCATGATACCAGCTCCAAGGAAAATGTCTGCACTTGTCAGAAACCTTGTTAAGAGAGCAGTTAAACTTTCACTAGATGACTTGAAGGAGAATCATTCCCAGGCTTTTTTAAGTTCACGTGCCCTTCAGGTAAATTCATCTCGATCATTCGCTTTCCCTCTCTCTCTAACACACATGTGATCTACGTGAAGCCCTCAGTATTTTTGTTGTTGATAGTTTATCCTCAAATACAGATTTGTGATGATGTCTTTACCTCTTAATTCAACATCTTGAATTAATTTCCCATTAAATTACTTTCAGATTCGCAGTTATGCCCCTGATCTCGCAAAGACAATGGCTGGGTTGATATTGTCTTCCAGTGACTTGGATTTCCAGGGAGAATGCTTTTCTCTTCTTGGATTACAGTCCCAAGAAGTTGGAACTGAAATTGTGGAAAACTGTATTGAGGAAAGGATTGTTTCAGTTATAGAGATGAACGACAGGAAGCCCCACAATTCTCAAGAACCCGCACCTTTCCTTTTCGACGAAGAAGACCCTGCCGAGGAATTAGAGTTTCAAGAAATCGATGTCAGCCCATTGGACTTTTAAAGCTTTTCTTGCGCGCCTAGTTCAAGAATGCACTTCTAAGAATGAAAAGGGGGCAGCAATAGTATATTTGGTCAAATTAAAGACTATTTTTCACAATTTTATTTTCTTAACTAAATTTTTAGTTTCTAAACTTTATTGAATCTTTGGTTTTAGTTCCTAAATATCCGGTAGAGATTCCTCAACATTTTCTTGTAAAATTTTTAGTCTTTAAATTTTTTTCGATAAGGTTATTAATTCCTTTTTTAAAAGAATTAATTTTTAGTTCTTAAAAATCCATTAAATAAAAAGAGTCTTGACCAATCAAACTTTTGTTAAGAGAAACTAAAAATTCAAAAAAGTTTCGAAACTAAAAACTTAACTAACCCTTCTAAAATTGTTTTAGTTTGTATACATGTTTTAATTGAAAATAGTTATGGATTTTTGTGAATGAGAAAATTGAAATGCCAAAAACTGAAATAATTGTAGAATTTTCATAAATGGACCAATATGTTGTTACATTTTGAATTGAAAATAAACAAGAAACATCAGCATCACTAAGATCAGACTATGACTACCAAGTTAAGGGGGAATCTCATAAAGATGGCCATGCAAATCTTTAAAAGTATGAAGTGAATATAGGTTTTTTTTCGGGTATCTTACAAACAATAAACAAAATCTCCATACACCAAAATAAAACTATAAATCAGAACTTGGTGGCGCATTGAATTAGTATCTCCATTACAGTTATGGATTGCATCCAAACCCAATAGAAAGTATTACACATCTCAAGAAATAAAATCCTACTATAATTTTGTCCTAAACCACATTACATGAACACAAATTCCAGTTGTCTTGGAAGAGGACCAAGAAACAAAAGCTAGATAATGTTCACCCCTGCATCCAGAATTTACCAATCCGCAAGACTCCCAAAGGCATTAAGCCTGTGAAGGAAAAAAAAAAAGAATAATCACCTCAGTAAAATTCAAGAAGAGGGGCCTGTTCGAAAAACTTTTTAGTTTTATTTTTTAGAAACTGATTTTAAGAACAATTTTTAAAAAGAAAAGATTTGTTTGATATTTAAAAACTACTTTCTAATATGTATGAGAAAGATAGAATAGAAGATGACTTGTGCGTAAAATATTATAAACATCTTGCATCTTATAATTGATAATGATATAAAAGTAAAGCTCAGAGAAAATAAAAAACCAAAACACCTAAAAACTGTTTTAGTTTTTTAGTTTTAAAAACCAAAATAGAAAATAGTTTTTTAAAAACTGTTTTTAAAAATTGATTAACTAAACAAATTTGTTAGTTTTATAATTTTTAAAAACTAAAAACTGTTTTCAAAAACTAAAAACAAACAGGCTCTACATCTTTTCATTCACTTTTTTTTTAATGAACTAGAAGGGCAATAAACAAACAAATAATTTCAATGATGCTTTGTCTTTTTTTAAAAATAAAATATATTCTAAACACCAGAGGCACACTTTTGCTACCACTTCTAATGAACTAAACACAAACAATTTTTTCATATACTATGCATTTTCTTAAAATCTTTTTTTTTTTTTTACAATAGAGGAGGAAAGAAAGCAATAGCTACCTTATTGGCAATGTTGTTGGAAAGCCAGTCCAGACCTTCATAAAGACCCTCCCCAGAGGTTGCACAGGTGCTCTGAATGTACCTGGAAAACCCAGAAGTGTGTTCAATCACAGCTACCAATACATGACAAGAAGGGCTTTGTTATTAAGAATTTTTTTTTTACCAATGGCGCTGTCTGAGAGAGTGGAGACCCAACTTGTCGGTAATCTCAGCAGCATTCATTGCATTAGGAAGATCTTGTTTGTTAGCAAACACAAGCAATACTGCGTCTCTCAGTTCATCCTGAAAAGACAATGAAAATAAACATGTTAAACATTGTTATTTCATCACAAGAATTCATAAAACAGAAAGCAATAGAACAAGGAGACTAATAAAGTTGACACAGAAGCACTAAATTTCCCAAAATATTGTCTGAGACATTTCATATACAAGAGTTATCAGAAATTATGGTCCAGCCAAAAACATAGGGTATACGAACAAACAACCATGTGCTACACTAACATCACTAGAAAAATAAGAGTACAGTAAATATAGCAAAATAATTACATTTTCTGCTCAAAACAAACATTCATTTCCTTCCTCAAAACCCTAGAAGAAGTCTTTTGAATATTTGGAGACTACATAAAACAGAATCATCTTCATAGATCAATACAATTCTAAAAGCTTTCAATCTCAACTAATTTACAGGTCCTTTCTCTAGGCCCCTATATGATCCTAACCTTAACTGTAAGAATGAATTCCCTCTGAATGTCAGGTTATCATCTAACATGAATAAATTTGAATATGAAGACATGGCATAAAAGTCCATACTAATTTAACTAGAGTACCTCATTCAACATCCTATGTAACTCATCTCTGGCCTCAACAACTCTGTCCCTATCATTGCTGTCCACAACAAAAATAAGACCCTGAGTGTTCTGGAAGTAGTGCCTCCACAAGGGACGAATCTGCAAAGAAAACACAAGTATTCAGCTACTGACTGCCAACAAATATCTTGTATTTTCAGGGATGCATAAGAGTCAAAAATTTCACCTTGTCCTGGCCACCAACATCCCAAACAGTGAAGCTAATGTTCTTGTATTCCACAGTTTCAACATTGAACCCTGAAACCAAATAAATTATAAATAAATATACCAATGTGAATCTCTCTCTCTATATATATATATAGAGAGAGAGAGAGAGTACGTAATCACAAGATTCCAGCAGTCTGACACAGCAAATAGTATAAAAAGATAAGGTTTAAGCTATTTTGTTTTTCGTCTTTGCAAATTATGCTTGTGTTGTTTTTCACTCTTAATGCAGTTTAGATATTTATTTATTTTCACTGTTCAAAGTGTTGTCTAAATCATTTTAAGGACGAAAAAACAAAACAAGCATAATTTGCTAAGGACGAAAAAAAAAAAACAAAATAGCACTAAACTACAAGACTAAAAATACATTTAAGCCAAATGATACAAGGCTTATTAAAAGTAATATTTCAGTTGTCGTACATTATTTTATGTATACAGCGTTTAGACCAACTTAAATCCAGGATCTCGCATCAACATAATTAGAGAGATCTCAGTAATCAATTTTTGAAGGTTTCTTTTCTTCACAGATTTAGAAACATGTTAATCACACTTCATCTAAAAAGATCATCGAAGCAACTGACCTAGCGGCCTTGAAGTCCTAAAAAGAATCTAACCGCCGATAAAACTAAATTCCTACAGGTAAATTACAATTGCAATACATCTATCAAGCTAGGAGAAAAGAGAAGCGTAGTTTAGAAACTCACCAATGGTAGGAATTGTGGTAACGATCTCTCCGAGCTTGAGCTTGTAGAGGATAGTGGTCTTACCAGCAGCGTCAAGACCAACCATCAGAATTCGCATTTCCTTCTTCGCGAAAAGCCGACTGAAAAGCTTCGTGAATGTCAGCCCCATTTCTCCTTCACCGTCTCGATCCCTAATTTCACAATTCAAATCAAATCTCCAAAACGAAAGAGAACAACAATAACAACGACAACAACATCCTATCAAACAGCACAGTTTCTTCTCTTCCGGAAATCATAAATCATAATACAGTCACGTCAACATCGCCAGATCTCAAAACCGTTCCGAGAAATAACAGCAGCATGCAAATCGAAACGGATCGCGACAAATAAACAATAACGATGATAACAGGTTGGAAAAATAGAAGGATCTGAAGAGATTGATACGGATACACTCAGATCAAAGCATGGAGGTGAAAGCGTGAAGAAAAACAGTGATTGAATCGAAAAGTGAAGTGCGAAGTGCAAATCTGGAATCCGTTTGCATGAAGAGATAGAGAAAATGGAAAGAAGAGGATCTGAGGCTTGTGATTACTGTTCTATTATTATATTATTATAATTGTTACCTTTGGAGATGAAAGCTTCGGTTGCAGAAAACGCTGAGAGAGAGAACTGAGAAGCGAAGGATGCTTTGCACCAACGCGAGATGGGGTGTGAGAGGCGTCAACGAGAATAGATTTTATAAGAGCAACTAAGGTACGGCAATTATTTATTACTTAAATAAAATAATAAAATAACAAGAAGCACCGTCTATGCCTCTCTCTATGGATTCTTAATTCTTTCGAAACTTCCATACCCATGCCATACCCATATATTCTCAATAAATGATGATTATTAAGTAACATATTTTACTTGCTTAAACAGATGTGTAAATTATTATAAACTCCTATCTATAGTGAATTTCTGCACATCAAACAAAAGATGATGATTGTCGAATATTTTTGGCATACAAGTGGTTTCATAAGTTACTTCAACATGATCATTCCCGAAACAGAATATTAAATAATGAATCTTTATATAAAAATGTAAAAATATATTTTATAAAAAAAAAAGGCATGTAATTTTATTAAAAGTGAATAACATAGTTTTAAATTTTAACAAATTAAAAAAAAATGTAAAATAACTTTCATGTATTACATTTTCATTTAATTGACTCATGTTATTGTTTATCATTTAGACTTAATCTCATTTTTAATTTATGAAGTTTCACAGTTTTACGATTTTATGTTTTGATATATAATATTTTAAAAATATTATTTTGATAATTTAAATTATATTTTATTAATATTTTAGAACATTTTAATGTTATTTGTTAAAATGTTTAACATTAGTATTTTAAATTTTAAAATAATTAAATTAAAACAATGACAGTCATTATCTTTAATTTATTTTAAAAAATAAAAATATTCTAGTAGAGGAGCAGCGCAAGGGAGAGATGGAGATCAAGGCCGAAAGATTAACGAGCACGGGACACTGGTGGTGCCAAGGAATGCGCGGGTCCTCTGAAGCCTGGTGTTGACACTGTGGAGGAGGCCATCAAGACCGCCGTGACTCCGGTGTACAACACAGGTTTGGCCTCGTCCCTCAAATACGCCGATAGCAAAAAGTACCATTTTTTACCCCCAAAAAGTACACCCACACAAATTTACAATATCTTTTTCATAAACGTCTTGAGTTTATCCGTGCTCTTACAATTTCACTCTCTCATTCATTTTCATTTGAATCATAGAATTTTAAAACAAATTTGAACCAACTTATTGGACCGGAACTGGTCTAGTGACTACTGACCAGTGCATTCAATCAAAAAACCAAACCATTCCAAAATTAGTGAGAACCAGTCAAACCATTGCAGAAAACCGGTTGTACCAATACTTTCAAAAAATATTTATTATTATTATTTTTCCTTTTATATGTACTTTCCCAGTTTGATTAAAAATAGATACTTCACCTCAACAATATCAACACATTATATCCCACTTTTGTTAATTTATTCTATAGAATCAAGTGAATCATGCAGTGACGATCTTAAGAGGGGAAAATAAGCAAAATTTTACACATCTCATCTCAGTGAAGACCTATCAAAAAGGTGGTGCCTTTACTCCAAATAGATGCCAAACTTCTATTCTTATCACAATAATCATGTGACTTGCAAAGAAGAAAATCCTCAATTATGAGTTCCACTCCAGTAAAAATTTTAGTGTTAATACAACATAAACTAAAAATGCAAAATCTCAATTCATAAAATCCTTCCATAATTTAGGTGAAAAAAACTAAAAGCTAACTTCGAGGAACAACACCTGATGTTAACCACAGACAAATCATCCTGCACTATATTTTGATGTTGAAATAATCTGGGTCGAAGTGGTGCAACCGTACATAACCATCTTCACCTCCACTTGAAAAACTACAAACGAAGAATAATATGAAAGATCAGCAAAGAAGTAAAAGAAACAACCTGACAGTTATTCAGAAAGTTGTATCACTAAAATATTGAGACATATAATTGAGGGAAAAAATATCAACCAAATGCCACACAAATCAAATGGAGGGCTACATTTGTAACATAAGATTTGAAATTACAACACAGTCACAATAAATGTGTCAATTACTACATTGATCAACCTCTAGAAAGCTAATGATGGAATGTCAGGAATTGACTCTTCGAACACATTTTACGGCAATTACAGTAACAAAGAACAAGTACATCTTGTATAAATTTAAAAGTTCCTTCTAATTTGAAGGGCAAATGATGATATTATTAGGCAATAGAAAAGTGAATATTATTAATTTCACATTTTCATGATCAAAGATAAAATCAGAACCAGTTCATATCATATTATTATGCATTCTTCCTACATCAAATGACATCACACCACTATAACTACTATATTAACTATAGGGTACATCTTTCAAGGTTAAATTTCATGTAAATATTGACCTGCATAACCAAATGTTGAAATTTATACACTATGCATATTAACAATTATAAAAATATCTGGGTTTTGACTGATCAATGTAGTGGATGCCACCTAGTATAACAGAGAGTTGCTTATATTTATGCCATACATATTGGACAACTATGCATAGTAAAAACCAGATATGGAGATTTTAAAAGTTATGTGAAAGAAAGGGTGCATGTTCATAATCATGGTTGTCAATTTCTCCAACGAATCAATGAAAAGAAGGTTTCAAAGAACAAAAGTACGTCATGATGCAACACAAAAGGGAGTTAAGGAACATAGAACATACCTTTTTCCATCAGGGTTAAAAGCCAGTGCATTAATTGGTCCAAAATGCCCCTTCACACCCCCAATTTCTTCTTGAAGAATCTAATATGGAATGAAAAAGCAAAATAAGTAGACATTCCATACATTAGAGAACTAAACATAGTTTAGGAAGGAGGGGGGGAACTTACCTTATCATAGAATTTGGCTTCAAATTTGCCAGCACGATGATCAGTAGTTGTAACAGCTGATGCATCCTGACCACCTCCAAGTACCACCTACACACGGCACAGAATTCAGAAAATCATACAAGGACCATATAACCAAATAAAAATAGAAGGAAACTAAAGCAGATAGAAGGTGTTCATGGGGTGCTAGCAATGATGAAATATTTTTTGGATTTCCTTTTATTTTATAAATTAGAGAGCAATGTCAATGTGCAAGAATTGTGCTTGTGATTTATGTGGAATAAATCTCTACCCACAAAAAAAGGTGTTGAAAATATATTTAACTAGGTTCCCATATTATAGGACAGTGATTTCCAGGATAAAGACCTCAATCAAATAAAGCATAAGCAAAATTACTTGTATTGATAAATGATAAGAATATCACAAGTTCACAACACAAGGTTAACTAATTTACAATGCACAGTATATACATGATCAAGAAGAGGCGACATTGCAACTGCATTGACTGGTCGTTCGGTGACATACGTCTTGATAAGAGTCAATGTTCTAGTATCCCAAAGCTAGTTGACAATTTAAACGAAAAAAATGATTAGGTGAAAATTAAATCAAGTCACGAAGAAAACTAAAAAATACAAATGAGAATTAACAGAAAAAAGAAAACAGGGAAACAAAAAGCTAATACCCTAGCAGACTTGTCAAGGGAGCCAGTAAGGAAATGCGAACCATCAGCAGACTTAGCCAGTGATGTTACGGTCTTTTTATGGCCAGATTCCTTGTCTGACTCATTAAGCAGTTTTCCTGTCTGCAAACAAATGAGAGAAAATGAAGTAACAATGTTAGCAATCTGGAAAGGAAAGAAAGAAGAGAGTAGTATCATAATGGTTTTGTTTTGGTTTTTCAAACACTTCGTTTTGGAAATAATTTTCAAAACTTCATAGATTTTGGATGAGAGATTGATCATTGAGTAGTGTGGATTTTGGAAAACAGTTTTCAAAACCAAAAAGTAAGAAAGAAATCAAACAGGCCATAAATCACCTCAGAATCCCAAATCCGAATGACAGCATCTTCTCCAGCACTAATAATGGTTCTGTTGAGAGGTCCCCAAATAGCTCTATTTATTCTTCCCTGAGGACCCTTAATGAGAAGCACAGATTCCCCAGTCTCTGAGAAACCAAAGAAAGCGTCAGCATTAACATTAGCAATAGCTAGTAGTCATAACCAAAGAAACTAATGTCTTATTTATTTGGATAAACTTCTCAATAAGCACATCCAAGAGAGCAAAAATAAACTAAATTTCTCTCATAAGCTAATCTATAGAAACTCTCTCACTTAAACTTCTCGCAAAAATGAGTTTAACTTGTGCATAAGCTATTTTTGAGCCTCTATGGGTAAACTTTTCTAGAAGGACTTCTAGGGGAAAAAAAAAAAACATGAAGAAAAAAAGAAATTAACTTCTCCATAAATTAAAACTAGCTTCTCCATAGCTAATTGGTTGAAGCTAAGAGAGCTTCTACAAAATAGCTATTGGAGAAGCTAATTTCATTTTTTCTTTAACAAGAAGTCCTTCTAGAGACATTTGCCCAAACAGGCCCTTACTCTACTTGTTTTCTTCTTCTACATGTGCTTAATGAGAAATTAATCCAAACATAACCTAAATACAAAAAAGAGCTTACGGTCAGCAGGATCATCAGCAATGCGTTTGACATGGATTGCAGAGGGCAATTCCATAAAGGGATCAGTGGTCATAACCGCAAGCTTATCGCCGACGGCGAAATCAACGGACCGCGCCGGAGAATCGAAATTGAAGGTGAACAACTGCTGACCGGTCTGCACATTCCATAGCTTCGCAGTCTGATCCGCACTCCCCGTAATGAGCCGGCCCGAATCTCCTGCACCATCACAAACCACAAACCATCACTCCATCGGTAACAATAATGTTATTTATATTGAAAAGCTTAATTGAAATTGGAATAATAATAATAATAATTGAAGATAGTGAGGAACTTGCTTGAGACGTCGCAGCACCAAACGGCGCCGTTGTGGCCGCGGTAAGTGCCGAGGCGTTCGCCGTTGTCGGCGAACCACACGGTGGGGTTGTGGTCCTTGGCGCAGGAGAAGAGGAGATCGCCGTCCCTGTTGTACTTGAGGAACGTCAGTGGCCTCTCGTGGCCTTTCATCAAAATCGGCCTCATGGTGAATTAGGGTTCGGAAAATCGACGTTAGAGAAAAAATAGGTGTTTGGGAAAAAGAAAACTGTTGATATTTGAGAAAATAGATAATTTGTAGACTTTGAACTGTGAATGAGAAACGCGATAGATAGAGAAAGACAGAAACGCAGCACAAGGTAGTAAAGGGCCTGCACTTGTGGCGGTGTATTCTGATCTCTGAGGTTCGCAGTTCACTCACAACACAAGGTAAAAGTGTAAGACGAATGAAACTAGTGTGAAACGCTTACGACGTGTTCGGACATTTTTTTCTTCTTTTTGGAAAATTAACATAATAGAAAATAATGATAGATATAAGATATTTTTTTAAAAAAAAAAAAAAATATATATATATATATATATATTATTTATTTTTTTATTTGTTGTCTCATAACATGTTATTTTATAAATCTTTTATTTTGTAAACTTATTGTAGAAAATAATTTATCCAGGAAAAAAACAATGTACTACTAATTTTGATCATATCCACCACATGGCTTAAAAAATACTAATTGCGCTGTGCTCAGCAAAAGAAATTACCTTCTTTTTTTTAATGGAAAATAAATTACCTTATAATTTTATTTTATTTTACTTTTTATAATAAACTTATAATCTATTTTTATAATATCTATATCTATATAAAAATCCTCATCATCAGCTTGAAATATAGACCTAACATATTTTTTTAAGGTGGCATGAAAAATAAGTAAATTAATTATTTATATATATAATTAAAGATTGAATCAAAATTATAGATTCGATTAAAATATCAGATCAAAATCCCAAAAAAAAAAAAAACAAAACAATAAGACTAAAACTACAAATTTTAAATTATAAGGAGCAAAAATTATAATTTAGTTTAAATTTTAATGAATATGGAAGATGCGGTGGCAGCAGTAGTACTTCTCATCAACATGAATAATAGTAATAAACGTGAGAAAGGAGAGTATATGCACCAAAATCCTAAGAGTATTAGAAAGAATATTCTAAAAACTGTTTTTAATATATTTTTCATATTTTTGTCCATATTTGTAACATTCCTTACTTAACAGACATGGACAATGGACATGGTGATTACTAAAATCAAACTTTCTTTTTACTAAAGCCTAAATATTTGGTAATAAATGTGAAAACTAATCTTGTGTTTTCTACGTGTTGTAAGAGAGCGTGTTAGCCCTTAAGGGATTTTCTACGTGTTTCTTAAGGTGGTCATTTTTGGAGTGACTCTTCGTTACTCTATCTCTGTTCCTTAAAAGCAAACTCATCATACTTCACGTTCTTCTGTTCCAAGTTCCAACTCTCAAATCAACAAACCCAAGAAATGATCCTGCAACTCCACAACTACGTGGTTAGCAACATTTGTTTATTTATTTAGTTTATTCTTCTTCTCTTAATGGAACAGTGTACGTAGTTTCCGTAACCTCGTAGTAGTTTTTAAGGCATGTTCCGTTCATGCTCTTCTTCTACTTAGATTCTTTAGTTTCAATCCCAATGGAGCAGTGTACGTAGTTCTCGATCGTAACCTAGTATCTTTGTCTGCCTCAAAGTTTCTACACTTTTACTACTGATTAATGGTTCATGACGATGGAGCACAAAAATGAAGTTCCTTAATTTTGATTATACTTCAACATTTCGTACTTCGTAGTATAAACTTTACGTAATTCGTTTGTTTATTTATTTGTTCTCTCTCTCTCCCTCGATCTGATACACTGATAATGCAACGGACTTAGGAAACTGGTTGGTCAATCTCACTTCTTACGTAGCTTCTAAGTCATGGTATGTTCATGTTCCTTCTCGAAGTTTGCCATTACGTATACTCATTATTCTAGCTCAAGGCTAAAGCTTCCAATGATTATTTTGTTTCATCGGCGTTAAGCTTTGATTTTTGAACACTTTCTGATTAAGTTTGTTAATTTGGTATTAGAAATTTAATATTGATTATTTTTTTAAAACTCATTCCTTTGTTATGTAGGGTTCAGAAGCTGATAGCTCTCCCTATGACTATGATTGGGACACTGACGACGAATTTGAGGTGTTTGGTATACCTCCCTCGGATCCAATTACCATTTCTAGTCAACAAAGTGAAGAGAGCTTTGAAAATAGTGTGGAGGTAAATCCTGCATTCTGTTATTTCACTATGATTTTGCTTAGTTTCAGGTTTTCATCGCTCTGAAGTTCTGAACGTGTATTCATCTTGGTTTTTTTGGTCTAATTTCACGTCCGGTGGTTAACTCCACACTTCATGTGTCTAACCTTTGTTTGCAAATATGATTCATGGACACCAAGTATTAAAAGTATAGGATATTAGTATTACTAGGATTGACTATACAAGTCACATTTCTACTCATGTAATCTGATTTTCTCATGTGAGTAAAATCCACTTTTCAACTTTATCATTTTTTTTTCTATTTTTTCTCCTTGAAATCATGATTTCTAACACGGTATCAAAGACATGATATCCATGATAAATAATTTCTTGGGCCTTTTTTTTTTTTTATATGTATGATAGATGATATGTTATCATAAAAAGAGAAAAATAGGAAAAAATATAATGATGGGAATATAAATGTTTCTACTATGAAAAGAGAAAACTTTCAATTTTGAATTGAAGAAAAAATTGAATAAAATAGATTGAAGAAAAAATTGAATAAAATAGAAGGTGTTTTTAAATAGTTAACTTTTATCTTATTTTTATTTCTATTTCTCTTCGATCAAATAAAAAAAAATGCATAGTTATCTGTGTCAGAGAAAGTTTGACTTTTCTGTTGCTTTTATAATGCTGAAGTATTTTGTGTTCTGTTTAGGAGAGTAGCTCAAGTTGCTCGAGTGCTAAATGTGCCAAGCAGATCCGTCTCTTTATGGCAATGGGATTTTCCAGAGAGACAGTGATCAAAGCAATTGATGAAAATGGTTGTTTTTCTCGTTTAATATATTCAATAACTATTACTATTTTACTACTACTAGTACGTAGTACTAGTCTTGAAATTATAACATTTTGTTTTTTGTCCATGGTAGGAGGAGATAATGAGGAAGACATTATGGAAACTCTGCTAACACTTACTGCTGTGAGTATACTTTAAGTCAACCAGTGGGTTTTCAATTTTTTAAGTTATTAGTTTTCACTTCCAGTATTCAGTGTTGTTGATCCTGTTGAAGTAGAGCAAATGAATTACAAGGAATAACGAATTGCCATTACAAGCATGAATGTGAAGTTCTAGAGTGTATCATGGTAGAAAAATGATAAGAGTAGGAATGTAGCTCATGTCATTGGATTTCCAACTTATCACTATTGCATTACCAGATGATGTCTAAATTTAATATAAGGTTCTCCATCACCTGTATATGATCTTTAATTTTTTGATACAAGGTTGATAAATCAGTTTTGGTATATCTAACAGTAAGTCCGCATGTCATTTTTCTTAGTTAGTGAGTAACATATAGGTTCAATTTAACTGGTTTCTTTTATGCAGGAAAAACCCTTAACAGTAGAGAAAGATGAGATATTGTCCATGCTTGTCAATATGGGATACCCTTTTGAGGAGGCATTGAAAGCTATAGACAAATGTGGTGCGTTTACTGTGTAATTATTACTCTTATATATGTTATTGTTAGTTTTTTAGTCTGAAACCAAATGAGTTTTACAAACATAACTTGCAATGCAAGGATACAAGACTCATATTTTCCATGTAGCATGTAGAATAGAAATTTGTCTAGTAGTGGTTCTTTAATATTTTGGTTTCTCATTATAACATTTGGCAGGTCCTAAAGCCCATGTCAGTGAGCTAGCGGATTTCATTAGTGCTTCTCAGATAGAAAAGGAAAACGATAACTCCCCTCAAGAGTCACCTAACAATAAACATGATGCATCTGTTTATACACATACAAAGGTGTGGCTTTCAATCCTATCAAATTAGTTCTAACTTATAAGGCTTCTAATAAAAATGTCAGGTGAACAAGCAGTTTTCTCAATTTATGTTATATCTTCAGCCCTGCCAGCCAAGTGATGATGAATATTTTCTTCATAAAAGTAAGAAAGTAAAACTCCTCAATAATAAATGGGAAGACAGAATCTGCTGGCGAAGAGAGAAGAAGATGACATCAGTAGTTGATATGGAGATGATATATCCCTCTGGTTCAATGACAGGATTTGGTATACCCAATGAAGTCAATCCAGTGATTTCAAGAAACCTCCCAAGAGAAGTAGCAAATAAACCATACTTCTATTTTGAAAACGTGGCTCTTGCTCCTAAAGGTGTTTGGAAAAATATATCACGTTTTCTATATGAGATTGAGCCAGAATTTGTTGATTCCAAATACTTTTGTGCTGCAGCAAGGAAAAGAGGATATATCCATAATCTTCCCATCCACAACCGCTCCCCCTTGCTTCCTATCCCACCACAAACTATCCAAGAGGCTTTTCCTACAACTACCAAGTGGTGGCCTTCATGGGACAGAAGAACAAAGCTTAATTGCCTTCTAACTGGTGTAGCTTCTGCCACACTTACAGATAAAATAAGGAAACTCCTTGAATATTTTGGTGATGAACCTCCTCCACATGTCCAACAAAATATACTTCAAGACATTAGAAAGTGGAACTTGGTGTGGGTTGGAAAAAACAAATTGGCACCTCTTGAACCTGATGAATATGAGATGTTGCTGGGATTCCCAAGGGATCACACCAGAGGTGGTGGAGTCACCCGGACAGAGAGATACAGGTCACTTGGCAATGCATTTCAGGTTGTTATGCTATTGAGTCTTACACTATATGTACTTTTAAGTGTTTGTGGTACCATTAGAAGAGTTTTACAGTGATGATATGATAACTAAATGAAGAAATTAAACCTTTTTTCTTTTATAGAACAAGTGGACAACGCGTAGTTAAATGATAATTTTAAAAGTGTTTGTGGTATCATTAGGTTGCTTTTTTATATTTTAACTCTTAAGATGTATTTGGGTAAACAACTTATTTATTAAGCTCTTATCATATGAGTACTTATGTCATAAATTTGACCATCATATGCTAAAAATAACTTATTTTGATAAATTAGGCTAAGAAGGGTCTTGAAATAAGTTAAAAAGCTTGAGTTGTGATACACGTGCAATAGTTCATACAACATTTTATAGAACATTTTTTGTCTATCTCTCTCTATGACATCATTTATTACATTTCATAATTCTTTCTCTTTCTTTGTTGTATCATTTATTGTATAAGTTCTTTCCAACACCTTCTTAGTTTCCTTTGAAAAAGCTCTTTGACTAAATGTAAATGGAATTGATTTCAGGTTAATACAGTTGCCTACCACCTTTCAGTGTTGAGGGGTCGTTTTCCAAATGGCATTAATGTCCTGTCTCTCTTTACTGGCATTGGAGGTGCCGAGGTTGCTCTAGATCGACTTGGAATAATGCTTAAAAATGTGGTATCTGTGGAAATAGCTGAGGTAAACAGAAACATCATTCGCAGTTGGTGGGAACAGACCTTCCAAAGGGGAAACCTAATTGAGGTTGAAGATGTTCAGAAAGTCTCTTCAAATGAGCTGAGACAATGGATAACCAAGTTTGGTGGATTTGACCTCATAATTGGTGGAAGCCCCTGCAACAACCTTTCTGGCAGTAATAGAGTTAGTAGACATGGATTAGAGGGAGAGCAATCTTCACTTTTTTACGAATATTTTAGGATTGTTGAGGGGGTAATGGAAATACAGAGAGATGAGCTTCTGTGAAATAAATAAGTACAACAGTGGATATTGTTAATTCCCATTTTTATAAGTAGACCATTTTTTTAAGGAACAACTGAAAATTAAGTACACATAATAGGAGTAGGAGGAGAATCCAATAGATCCAAGAAATATAACAAAATAACATTTGTTATTTTGATGTTATCTATGCTTGGTAATAGACTCCTTGATTATCAAAAATAATATTCATTATACCCTTTTGTAGCACTTTATTCGATTGCAAAAAAGTGTAGTTGGAGCCATGGAATATGTACTTTTTGTTTTAGCCGCAAGGAATGCAATGGCGTACGTGAGGGTAACATATAAGTTGGTGAAAATCAGGTCAATGGTCATACAATTAGGTAGGAGATAGTTCATACAAATAATTAAGAAACAAAGCTAATCCTATTTTGTCAATATGAAATAAAAATCTGTCCTTAAAATGCAAATTCCTTTTCATTATGTCAAGGCATCATTATATTCCCCAATTTCTCTATGTCAAGGCATCATTCAGGTAAAGTTCACTGAGAAAATAGACAAATAATATCCTTAGATATATTCGACTTTTATTATAGAGACAAATTACTTTGAATTGAACATTAAGAACTTTGGCAGATAAATCACACAAAGAAAACAGTGACTTATATCCCGTTCTTCTTGTTTTTAAATACTCACACTTATTAAGTTAAGACAGATACACCTCAACACTAGCAGTTTTTATCAACTGGCACACAGGACAAACATTGATAAATCCCTCACAATCCTTACACAAGCACAGGTGCCTACAAGGCATCAACAACATGGAAACTGTCTTTGCCTTGCATGCTCTGCAAGTCAGATTCTCCATATCTTGGTAGCTCTTGTGAGCGGCGTTTATAGGCGTGGCTGGAATGTTCAGGAAGTTGTTAGGATCTATATATGAGGCATCATCATCAACTTCACTATCTCCAAACCCTTCCTTCCCTTGCTCAGCTCCTTGTGAGATTACTTGCTGAAGATTGTTCCTTAATGTATTGACAACTGACTCATTATACATTGCTCTGTAATGCCAGCTTTGTGCTTCAACAGCCACCTGCTTTATTCTTTCTGCCAGCTCCCTATTTTTCCGGTTCTTGTTTTCTATCTCCATATCTTTTTCCTTTAGCTTCGTACTAATACCTTTCTCAATGGAGGTAAGGAGAGAAGCCGTGTGCTTTTGCTTCATGTCTCTCACTCCCTTTGACAGTTGTTCCTTCTGTGTAAAAAATAATTTGATTAACATTTCAGAGAAGTGCGAACCATGAATTACAAAATTGATAACTCTGTAATTAAAGTATAACTTCCAGCTCTTATATCTTTGTGCAATAGAAAAAAAATCATTTAAAAACTTTTTCCATTACAATACCATCACCCTTACTCAAAGATTTAAACATTTCCAATGAAGTGTTCAAAAAGCAACAATTCTTCGAAAGAGTAACTCCTAGTAATTAGGCAATGACAGGCAAACAAAACCAGAAAATTCTACCCAAAATGACTGTAATGATATATTTTGAAAAGGCAAGATACTGGGAGCAAATTGATAAAGCAAAACCTAAAACATCTTATTGTAAAAGGAAAAAAATGTTAGTATTTTCCTTCTTCTCCTATTGGATTAAACCACAGGCCAGTCCTTCATACCTTCCCAATGAACAGAAATATTTTGAGCATAAATCATTTGTCCCACAAACATCACACAGAATGAAAAAACAAACAGTTATCTTCATATATTACCTGAAGTTTAACATAGTGGTCCAACTCTTCTTGCTGCCTATCAAGCTCAGTTCTTATGTTGTCACCAAGAGACAACATGATAGACGGTGTGGCAGTCATGCTGCCACTCGCAGAAGTAACAGATGAGTGACGCTCATCATCATCATATGAAAGCCTCAATCCTGTTGACACAGGGTTGGGGTTTGGAATACTTGCTAATCGATCAGCATCATCTTGGTGGACATTGTAATTTAAGGAAATCTGAAGCCTTTGTTTTGATATATCTTCCATTTCCTTGCTTCGTTTATTAGGCTGAATCATGGAGCTGATATGCTCATTTCCAAAGTAATTCACTGGATCAACACTACATCCAGCTTGTACTGCAAGAGATATTGCATGTTTATCATTCAGTGATAAGGTAAAACTATGGATAAAAAATACTAGAACTATTAAAGGACATACAAAATAATTTAAATGGTTATTTAAGGAACTGCATAAAATGATAATGTGAAACAAATAAGTAATAATTTCTAAATTTACAACAGAAACAAAGAATTTCAGCGCTAGCAACAGCAAGTATACACAATCAGTAGTTTGTTGGTCAGACACGGTACAAGATACAAGTAAAGAAAAGCACCCCTAGTTACAAGCAAAACAAACGCCATGCCAAGAACCATTACCATTCTTGTGTTTCAAAATCCAAACATATGAGAAAGGATGCATGATAAAACAGGTACATAACATGCTACACACTATACAAAATTAGGTGTTAAATACAAGTAATGCACACAAACAAAACAACCAAGACAAGTTCATAAATCATTACCATCCCTGGTCAAAAAAGAGGAGATGGCATAATCATTCATGCCTTTAACAAGAGGGACTAGATGATAGAATTGTTGAAAGTACAAGATGAAAAGTAGCGCTTGAGTAAAAATCTCAAACCAGAAAAATATACTCCAGTCAAAAGCATAAGTTCAACAAAACAGAGATACCCTATTTAACAACCACATTCAAATGATTCAGTGAAAAAAATTATTGTTACATGAGAAAGGGAAGGAAAACTCACAATTTCCAAACAACTGCAATTGATTTGATGGATTAGTTTGATGCCGAAATTGAGTCTCGTCCAAGAAAACAGGAAGCAAGCGATTTCCATTGTTGCCTCCTAACATTATCCTGGGGAATGTGATTGCCTAGCTTAAGTATGTAGCCTTAAAAGAATATTACTGAAGCTGCTGATGATTATCTACAGGAAGGAAGAAAAAGGAAGAACTCAGCATCAAGTTTGAAAAAGCTAACATAAATTATTACAGCACCAAAAATTACATCAATACAATACTTTAAACTGTTTGGCTTCTAAGGGTAGGGGAGTTGATGGTCTAATGAAGTATACTTATAAGTTAGTTTTGGAAGCATGTGATGATTCTAGGTACATATTTTCTTGTCTCCTAGTTGTCAAGTAATTTAGTGGGAAAAAATCAATATACCAATGTTAAAATAAAAAGATGAAAATAGACAAATTCCATCTGAAGGTTGAGTTGCAAATATTTATAAACTAATGTTAGGGCAGAAACAGAGGCTAATTGTACAACATTTGGGGAAAATGTGATAAAATCAAATATTTGAAGATAACAAAATGAATATTAACTTTCAGTAACATCTCGATAAAATATTGTTATAAATACAAAGAAAAATCAGGTAGAACACAAGGGAGGAATCAGTTTATAAAATTAGCCATATGTCTTCTAAAGATTAGAAACTAAAGTCCCAAAGCAGTTAGAAAAGCTACACAAAAGAGCTTCTGCTTTTAGGTAGTTAAAAAAAGCAAGGGTAAACACTCCCCAAATGAAATTATGAGAAGAACTATTGAGGTTAGAATTAGATGCTGATTATATATATATCTTTGCTTTTATATATATTTAGTATACATGTTCTCATATGAATGCAAACAATCCATGCAAGCAAATGCTGACTTTCAAACAATAACAAGGTTTAGAGTTTTAAACAATATGATATATTGACTATCAACAACATTAGCCTTATTCCACTAAGTGAGACTGGTTACATGGATCACACAATATCGTTGGGCTCAGATAAAAATCAAATTCTCAAGTATATTAATCACCATGATATCCTTTTAATAATTTTGTACAATGTCCTTTTTGCCTCTCTTTACCCCTTCTTAGTGGGCTAAAAAGTTAATCAAATTTCTATCTTCTTTTCCTCAATAACTGTCATGTCAATATCTCGTTGATACTATCATTTCGTATCTTGTCCTTCCTTCTGTGGACACAGATCCATCTTCCTTTAGTGGACACACATAGATAGTCCCAAACCCAAGTATGTTAACTGTTAAGCCCTCCACAGCCAACATAAAATTTGTTGAAACCCCAAACATATCATTCACAGCAGATACATTACAACCAGTCATCGATGTCTGAGCTCCAACAACAATATCTATGAACTGTTTCCTAATATTCACTTGAACAATAACAAATTACTAGGAAAGTCATTCCTATGCAGCACCATATTTGGGAAGATTTTTCTAGTATATTACCAATTTTAATATGTAATACAATGGTATAACGAATTCTCAAAAGAAAATGATTGAATTTTGCCTAAATTGGTTGAATAATTTGAAAAGTTGTAAAGAAAAAATATATCATCCCCACAAGGCAAATATATATATATTTTTTCATTTTTTATCTTTTTTTTTTTTTTTGGTAAATAGTAAAGCATGGAATATAAAAAATTGTCCTTGCTTGCTTCCATTTCAAAACAGGACCAGCCAAGAGTTGAAATGAAAATGGAAGCCATAGACATCCCATATAAATCTCTTTGATGTTCATTAAAATTTGATCGTATCTGATGAATTACCAACACAGACCACAGTAATCAAAACTGAATATTTAGTCAGCAGGATGAAAAAAAAAAAAAAAAACAAGATAAAGATCTTAATTCTCCAATGATCTATAAATTTATGAACATGAAAGCAGAAAAAAAAAATCACACACACAGATTAACAATAAAATAAGCTTGAATGAAAAAAAAAAAACTAATTAAATGCTGGGATATATAACAGAACATGACAACAAAAGGCTATCTTGATGTTCAGGGACATCTGTTTTGTTGGTCACAAGAGGAGGAAATGCAAAACTGCAACGCAATCCACCATCAACATAGCAAATCAGACACAACAATCTAAAAAGTCAAAAACTTTAAACTTTGGGACATCAAAAGATGGAAAACAAGCGCCCAGTACATACCTTTGAGATTGAAATGTTTTACAACAAGGAAAAAACAAAAAGATGAAGCTGATACAGACACAAAAAAAACAAGCAAAAGTGGAAGAAGAAGGTGAGAGATCTGGAATGGAAGATTGAAGAAAGTGGATGAATGGAATGGAAGATGATCGATGAATGATGAGAGTTATGAATGAATAGAATATTATTATAGGAAGAAGGAGTGGGTGTTGCATAAGAAATGGAGATTGGAGAGACAACTATTATTAATTTGTGGGATTTTGAGATTTTCTATGGTGGTGAGAACAACATTAAAAATATAACTTTTTAATTAAAAATAATCTATTTGACTGGTTTATTTAAAATGCTTATTATTTGAAAAAAAATGTATATAAAAAGCATTCAGTGCTGGTATTTCAAAATAATTTAAAATGTTTATATTTAATCAAGTACATTTAATGTTTTTATGGTCTACTTATGAACATACAATTAAAAGAAATCTTTAATGTATTTTTCTTTGGAGAGAAAATCTTTAATGTATTACTTCTTATGTTTTTGTATGATATATTTATTTAGAAGTAACATCCATATGTCAAAGAATATAATTAATATTTTTATTTTAAAAATAATTTTCCAGTCAACAAAAAAAAAATCTTCAAATTAATTTTAAACTTCCTAATTTTTATTTCTTGAATTTATAGTTACTTTTGGTTTCTTTCAAAAATAAAAAGTTACTTTGGTTCAAAACAATTTTTTTTTTGGCGTTTTTCTTTGTTAATAATTTTATTTTCTGTTTCCCGTAAAAAAAAAATTATGTTCTGTTACTGAGTAACAACGTTGTTATGAAATAAATCACTTTAATAAGTTATCTTTTTTTTATTCTTAAAAAAATGCTACTCTTTTTTTTTATTCTTCAAAAAAATGCTACTCAAATAGTACAAATAGTCAAATACAATACTTATGAATCTTTTTTTTTTCTTCTATCATGCTAATTGCTAAGCTTTCCACTACCAATGTAAAAATGGTTGAAACACCAAACAAAGAGTTACACTCACAACAAATATATTAACTATCAATCACAAATAAAAGCAATCCAGTATGGAGACAATTTGTTTAAAAAAACATATTTATAAAAAAAATGAAATGAAATTGTTTTATAAGTAAATAAGATTTTTTTTTAAATAAAATAAAAATTATTTATTTTAAATCAAAACAATTTAGATAAATACAATAAAAAAACATATATATATATATATATATATATATATAACTATTTATTTTATTAAAATAAACATTTATTTCATCATATAAATTTAAATAAACGACCTAATTAGGTGTCCAATGCCTAACTGCATAATCAAGTATCCAAAGAAATGATTCTTGTGTACAACTATATATATTTTACCGTGCAATAATAGGTATATAACTAATTTTAATAAATAAAAAAGAGGATAAAAGTAATATATGGGTAAAACTTAAAAATGATTGAAATTCACCTAAATCATACTAACAGCTTGAAAAAGTGGCAAAAAAAAAGAAAAAAAAAAGGAGTGTTGTAGTTTGGATTATATTTGGATCCAAAATCATTCAATCTAATGGAATTATAAGGTTGATTTTGTAATAAGAAGGTAAAAAATAAAGATAAGTTATGAATTTGAGTCTAAATAATTACTTGGTTTTGGCTCACACACATAACAAGTCAACAAGAGTGGTCAAAATTGTTGTCCATTTTGGCTAGAAATAGTTGTGCGTTTGCCTTTACCTGAGGCGTGCATGATTGGTATGAGTTTGACCCACCTAATTTGGATTTGGGAGACTTATTAAACTTGATTTTGATTCATACAAGTTTGTTTTATGCTTGCTTAAAACATGAAAGAATGACTCTTTTTTTTTTATGAGTAGTTTCGTTAGAAATGTTATTAGAAGATTTGAATCCACAAATCTTTCATCTTTCTTTTCCTTTTATTCTTAAGTCTTTTTTATAACCACCGGATTAAATCTTATATCTTTTGAATGATTCAAACTTAATTTAACGAAAAAAATAAATAAATTGGATGAAGTACTAATATAAGATACAACATGAAAGCAATTTGTTGCCAAACTCAAAATCATATTTTCCTCTGAATGTAAGGCGATCATGTTTTAAAAATTTATAACGCTGATATTTTATAAGTCAGGGAAGGAAAGTAACTATTTTTAAATTTGGAGAGAAATAAAACAAAAAACTAAACCCATATTTAGGAATTAAATATATATATATATATATATAAATAAAAGTTTGTTAATACACACTAACTTATTTTTCTTTTGAAATACATTATAGTTGAAAAAGAAGAAAAAAAAAAAAGATAAAATTTAGCCAGTTTAATTCAAAACATTCATTTATGTATTGCTCAAGTTCAAAGAATACTCGTATTATTATAAATTACTGATAACAACATGTTTATATATTCCAAATGAAAACAAATAGCTGTTTTGTTCGTCTATTTCCCATTTTACCAAAATAAAAATAATACAATGAGTAATGATGATGACTTAATCCAACTTAATGAATATACCAAGTTGATGATGAAAAGTCATATTATATATCAAGATGTGGCTATTGCTTATCCAACATTTTCCTCAAAGATGGATTATTTTTTGAGAATTGGGCTCAAGATTCCTTTCTTGACCTTCTTCGAGCATAAGCATCTTCAATTGCGGAAGTGGTTGTACCACTAACAATTGACTTCTAGGGTGATGTAGTAACAATTAATTAAGGTAGAATTTTGGTAACTTTTTTTTTCTTTTCACAAAAAAGGGGAGGTGACTAGGTGAGTAAAGAGGAGTTGAGAGAAGAAATCCTAACATTCACACCTCCAAACTCAAGGACCAAAACTAATGTCTGTACTTATAAAGTTCACCAGAAATGAAATTTGATAGAGAAATCCACTACATATTGCATATATTGTTAGCACAAAAAGAAGCAAGCTCGTCCTTATAACCATTCACTTTTCTATCAATGTGACTAATTCTAAAATTAAACGATTTTGTGAGATTAATACCATTCTTTGGATGATTAAAAATCTTTTGACGATTTTATGAGACTAATAAAATTTTGGTAATTTAATTTGATAATTTTCTCTTAAAAAATTAAGATCAGAATAAAATCATTCAGAATAAGTTGTGCATGCAAAATCTCATACTCTTTGATTTTGTTTTTCTTCAACAAAGAAAAAAAAACACTTATCTTAACACTTGTTAAAAGCATACAAATAAAGTTATAACTTAGATTTTTTTAAGAAATAATTTAATTAGTTTAGTGAGGAATTATACGCACATGACAATAGATAATTTAATTTAAGATTTTTTTTTCATTTTAACATACAACCATTTGTAAAAAAATTGTACAAAATATACTTTAGCCTACAAATCTACCTAATTAAGTAGAAGCTATTACGTCAATAAGATACCTATTATTCAAAGGAATGAAAAGATACCTATAATTGCCATTTTAAATATATTCTCCCCGTGAATAAATAAAATTAAAAAAGTGAGTAACACTTCACATAATAAAAAATTAATTGAGAAATAAGTATAACTATATATTTTATGCTATTGTATATATTTTATTTGTTTTTTTTTTTTTCATAATAAAGCTTTACCATAATCATGTGAATATTTGGAAGAAAATTATATTGAACTTATTTGGATATATCTTCTGTATAATTTTCTTTCAATTTACCTTAATTAGTTAAATTGGAACATGAGAGTTTATAAAATCAAATTAAATAAATATTAAATTAAATTATTTTTTTCAATAGGTCTTATTGGAACATGAGAGTAAATATAACTTATAATATAATTAAAAGTTTAGATGGTAGTATATAATTTTACCATCCTAACTAAAGTGTAAATAACATGATTGAATTATCTTTTTAGTAAAATTTACAACGAAATATATAATAGGAGTGATTTTTAATGAAAAATATATAAAATCTTATGGGATGAAATTACTTTGAGTATTTTGAAAGAAGAATGAAAAAATAAATAAATTGAATTTTATTTTAAGGGAAATATTCACCTAAAACCTTTTTCTTTTTTCTTTTCCTTTTATCGCTTATATTTTCTTTCATGTTAAAAGTTAAACCCAATATATAAATATAGCGGCGAAGAAGGGTTTAAGCGTGGTTTCAAGTTTAACACTTAGCTGAGAAGACTCGAGAGAACGCAGAGGCAGAGAGCAAAGAAGATGATCATCCCCGTTCGTTGTTTCACCTGCGGAAAGGTCTCTTCTCAATTCCAATACTCTCTTTCTTCTTCTTTTCTCTCTATTTTGTGAATTAAAAACAAAAAAGTTTTGGCCTTTATGTGTGATTAGGGTTTAGGGTTTTGGCTAACTGATGATCAATTTGTCTCTTTTTCTCCGATTTAGGTCATTGGAAACAAATGGGACACATATTTGGACCTTCTGCAGTCGGATTACACTGAAGGGTCGGTACCCTAATTCCTCTCCTTTTCTTCTTCTTCAATTTTTAAAGATTAATTGAAGGTTTTATTGTTTCTACTTGTTTTTTATCCGAATATGGAGTTGCAGAGACATAACAATTGAACTTTTTTTACTTGTTTATCTATATGAAATCATGAATAGCTTTTTATTTGTATGGATTGTTATGTGACTTGGAAATTTGTTCTGTCTAGGGTTTTGTTGGAGGGAGAGTGGGGGTGCAAAGACCATGTGCTTACTTGTGAAGTTGTTGTTGCTAAATGTGTTGTTTTTTCAAAATCTGTGTTTGTGTCTGATCTATTCAAATTTGCTAGCACTTTTTACACATTCTGGACTAAATCATAATTTCCCTTATTTTAAGGACTAAATTGTCACTGATTTACACATTCAGGGATCAAAATGGTCATTTATGCATTTGCATTTGGCATAACTCGTCAAAAAGTATTAGTATATCATATAATATTTCTCTTCCCCCAATTGCATCCTTTTAGGGATATAGGGTACCATTATGTATATTTTGGAGTTGTAGTACTTGATTCCTTAAGGGAATTTTAGTGTCTACCTCATTTAAAAGATTAGTTTTATTATTAACATTGTGATGGATTTCAGAGATGCACTTGATGCTTTGGGACTGGTTCGATATTGTTGTAGGCGCATGCTTATGACCCATGTTGATCTCATTGAGAAGTTACTCAATTACAACAGTAATTATTCCTTTTCCCTCTGTCATTCATTTTATGTGTTAATTTTCAAATATCATGCAGTTTGTGTACTGATCATACATTTGGTTGCAGCTCTGGACAAGTCTGATCCCAATTAAGATGGCTTTGGGAACAACGGATGACCAAGCTGTTTCAGTTGCATTCCATGCTCTCTGGCCATGTATCAATTTTTTTTTTCCTTTTTTGAATTGTTTTGCTACAAGGTGGTCATGGTTGTGTTCTGGCTCATGTCAATTATGGTTATACGTTCTTAAAGGAGCTTTGACAAGGCACGGCTTATGTTAATTACTTTTTTTTAGTCAGTGTGATGCAAAGTTGTCTTTTGATATTAATAGCTCATACAATGGTGACTTACCAAACTTTAGAATAGAAGACTAATCGGTGTTTTTAAAAACCTGATCATCTAAGTATGTGGAAATTGATACCAATGCATGTCCCAAACTTATAATTAGGAATATTGCTACATGGCTTACTCTATATATAATATGAGGTTGTATAAAAAATTAACCTTGAAAATTTTGCCCCAAATAGACACTTAGACCCGCTCTTAAACAGCTCGAGCTCTAACATAATTTATCTATTATATTGTAATATATAATTTCTTGAGGGTAAAATGTGATGAAACAGGTTTAGCCATTTTATACTATGTTCAATTGGTACATAAAGAAAACCAGTTATTCTCCAACCTTGATTTATTGTATTTTCTTTTTTTTTTTTACATTTGTATCCATCAAGTTACCCTTAGTTAGAATATTTGTTCAAGGTAAGATGTATTGTTATTTGTCATTGTTCAAATTCTCTTTCATTTGGCTTGGTCCAATCTTTCTATATCTAGTCCTAAATGTTAATTAAGAAATCTATATAATAATAACTTCCAATTTTCTGTGTATTAATTTAATAAATAAAAAACTCTTTTGAAAGTTATAGTTCACTTTTTGGTTCCAGTCATCTCTTTCTCTCAATTATATTTTTCAAATTTGCACTTCTTTTTTAACTGCAAATTTATAAGTTTATTTATTTTTATGGTAAATTTGTAAGTTTATCAATCGATTTAATTTTGCATTTGGTCCTCAATTATTATTAAAAATTTAATTAGGCCCTTTAGTTATTAAAATGTTTAATTGGGTCATCTAATTATTTATTTTTTTCAATTATTTAAAATATTTTTCTTTTTTTCATATTTTTAAAGATTTTTTTTCAAATTTTCAAAACATTATTTTTGTTATTTCATATTTTTGAAATTTTTATTTTTTTTTAAATTTTCAAGACATTACTATTTTTTTTCATATATTTTTTTTTAAAAATTTTCAAGGCATTACTTTTTTTTATATTCTTTTAAATTTTCAAAGACATTAATCTTATTTTTCTTTTCATTTTAAATTTTTTTTTCAAACATTACTTTTATTTTTTTATATTTTATGATTATTATTTTTTAAAGACATTCCTCTAATTTCTTTTATTTTTCAAATTTCATAGACATTCTTTTTATTTTTATATTTTTATTTTAAAAAATTTTCAAAACATTATTTTTTTATATTTTAAAATATTTTTTTCAAAAACATTCTTATTTTTTCATATTAAAATTTTCAATACATTCTTATTATTTTTCATATTTTTATAATTTTCAATACATTACTTTGATTTTTATATAGTTTAAAAAATTTCACCCTTTTTAAATTTTCAACATTTTTTTATTATATTTTTATATATATTTTTTCAAGTTTTGAAGATATATTACACTTATTTTTTTTTTATATTTTTAAAACTTTTGTTTTTTTCCATAAAATCCAATGCTTTCAAAATTTTAAGAACATTACTCTTACTTTTTCATTTTTTTTTACAAATCTTCAAGTTATATTCTTGTTTTTTTGTATTTTGAAATTTTTTTATTTATTTTAATTTTTTGACATCGTATGCTTTCAAATTTTCTAAGAAATTACTGTTAAACGATAGCCTACTTCTACTTGTTTTTCCAGAGCCCTTAGTAACATTAACAGGCACAATCTGAGAATTAGTAGGGTCAACTATCAAGCAATACTTCAACAAATAAATATTTACATGTGCCAAAAAAGAAACATTTGTGGTCAAGAAGAGTAGAAGGCTAATAATGGAACTGCAATGTTGGAACAGAAAGGTGTCAGAGAAATCTATCGATTTAAACACTTCCTAAACTAAAGTCACAAATTGTCAGCACTCACCCAACTTAATTCGTTTTCATTACCAAGAGCATCTTTTCTTCATTAGGAAAACGATTTAGAGGCAACCTTAATGTTAAGACAGAAAATAACTTTCTTGTTATGTCACATAAGCTGAACAACTTTCTTCACTCAAAGGGTGTCCTTTCCAAGATGGAATTCCTTGGGACCTTTCTTCCACGGAAACCTCGACCTTCTTCTTCATTGACCTGAACATTTCACACATAAAGTGACATTCATAACAAAATTAACAATTATCAATAAAAAAAAAAAAAAAACACTCATTACAATGGTGAAGTACTATATTAGAAAGAGTAGACAAAAGTTGTATGTGAAGTAGTATTAAGGACAATGTCAGGAAATTGAATAGCCACAGACAGAAATTACATTACAAGAATAACAAGATAGTAAATTTTGAGTTTAGTATTACTCTGTTGTCTTATTTAATGTGTTATTGCTACTTGAGAACACCATGTTAATGAACATCATATAGTGATTATAATTTGAGTTTAAAAATGATGTATGGGCAGACACAATCACAACTCTAGATAGTTTATATCATTAGTGCATCACTTTTAAACTCTTATAATTTATTGAGAATCTACAATAATTTCTAATAAATAACGGTTCAATGTCTCAATGTCACACTGATTGGCGACCACCATGAGGATAGGTCTTTGCTATTGAATGAATGGAGTCTACTTCTACATATTATTCCTGTGATGTGAAGAAAGGGACATGCAATACTAAAGATAGATGCACACAGTGTCAAACCAAAGAATCTCCTACTAATAACTAATTTTATCAACTAAAGTCATTTATTTCAGTTTATGAGAGAACCATTTGTTATAAATGAAGAAACTGCTCAGTTTTTTCAAATGATTATGCTTTTACCTCAGCATCAGGATGTGTCTGGCTACAACTCTCTTCATCTACTTTGCACTGAGTTGGAGGGAAATTGGCCCACTGAAAATGACAAATATTTTTCAACACATAAAGCTTAAGAAAAAGTACCCTTTTTTACATTATCCATGTTTTCACCAATCTCATAAGATTTCCGAGTTGAATTAATTAACAAGCAGCTTAAAAAATTAGACCTTACATTTTTTGCTGCTGTACTAAAAGCTTCCTTGTGGGCCATGTCAGGGTTCTCAGCCTTTAACCTTTTAATCTCTTCTCTGCATTATTAAACAAAGTAACAAACACATTAGAATTTTTCAAAGATTGAAGTTCAGTTCTATTATCTATTCAACTATTTCGTTCATTGAATCATTACTTGATGAAGCAGTTGTAAGCTGATGGTGTTCTCTGTCTCTTCTCTGGGGCTGTATACAAATTACAATCCATGCATAAAAAAAAAACCAACTTATGAGAGAAAGTCTAGGTGCACAATATATACTTGCTTCAAACTCAATAACTCATCTTATCATTAAAGTAACTATTTCCTCACATACGTTTATTCACAGCATTATTACTCATTGGAATCACATCCTCTTCATCACAATCAGAATAGGTCATCATGGATGTGTTCAAAGTCTTGTTAGCATCTTCTTCTGAAGTACTACAACCTTCTTTTGGCTGAAGAGTGGAGACAGTACTCACAAATGCATTTTAAGTTTAAAAAATCCAATAAATATACAAACACAAAGGAAAAAAAAACATAGAATTCGAAAGGTAAAACCTATGACCTCAAGATGACTAAGAGATGCTAAAAGGTGAAAAGGGACAAAAGAAGCTTTCATCATGTTAACAGAAAGGAGGCTTGTGCAGTGTCCGCATTTTACTGCCACCACCATTGACAAACTGCTGCACGGAACACTTACCTGCATCTCACAGTTGAATTGAAAACAGAAAAAAATGAAATATAGAAAGTGGCATTATAATTTTATAAACTACATGAACTCAAGAAGTGCAGTTAAAGTGACCAAAGAGTTCATTATATATACCATCAGAATGGTGGTACAGAATCCACATTGTACGTAACATATCTGTTCTGGAAGATCAAAAAGATTGTTCAGTGTTGACATTGGTAAGTGAGAGAGAGAGTGTGTGTGATAAGAAAGAAGAGAAATTAAAGAGAGATGAAGTTGTAGCTCTTTTGACACAAGGAAGCATTTATATAGTTGAAGATGGACACTCATAAATCATAAATCATAATCAATCATCATCTATCTTACATTAATGATTTGTGGAATAGGGTACTTAAGTGGTTTTCATTGCCGGAAAGCACTCCAACATTGATGTTTAAGGATGTGGTGAGTCTAATTTTTTCAAGCCTTGTGTAGGGTGTCAAATTACAGCCACACCCTTCACAAGAGTGTGTAATGATAACTTTACATATTGCATGCCTTAGATTTGCACTTAAAACCAATTGGCATTAAGGGAAGTTACTTAACAGATATATAAGTTGCACTCAAAGATGTAGCGATGTGGGACTTCCTAATCACATGAACATTATTTATCACTGGCAAACTTTTCTATAGGGTTGCAGTGGCCCAAAGTTCTATGGCACTTCGCAGAACAACTTGTTTGTTTCATGTGTTGTTTTCTCTTTTATTGACACTTCCAAACCCTCTCCCCTCTCTGTCCTAGATGAAAATGAAGTGAAGAAATTTTTTCCATTGTGGAAGGGAGGGGAAGTTTCCACAAAGAAACATAGAGAAGCTAATCAGGCATCTTAGGATTTGTCTTTCCTGAATGACAGCAAAAGAAATTGACCAATGAAAAAGTATCATCCCGTCTTTCTGTGCTCTCTTGGCATGTGTCACTTCCCATCTATTTTTGTTTCCCTTTGAGCTAAGATTCCACATTAACCATGTACTGATTTCATTCAATTTTTTTCTTCCATTTCATTTCATTCAAAGAGTAAGTAACTTATAGTTACTAGTGTTAGTGTTTCATTTTGTTGAAACACTAGTAACTACAAATACACTATGATCTTGATAATATCAGTGCAAAAACTAATTATCCGGAGATAGACAAAGAGATTTTGGTAAATAGGAGATTGACAAAGAATTGGTTCAACATGTCTCAAAGTGGATTAGATTTTGTTTCATGAACGTCATCAATGCATTAACGTTTATTGCAGACAACAAACATTGTTAATCGTGTTCCTATAGACCTAGTCTTACTATGTGGGGTGACAGTGACAATTTCTTTCCACAAAGAACCAATTGTTTGAAAATATTTTACATGTTGTGAATTGTGATCAATAGCCATGTCCTACAAACAAAATGAACGGAAGCTGTGTGGTAGGTAGGAATCAATTACCGAAGAATGAAGATACACACTTCTCTAATATCTGCATTATTTTTAAGTCATTTTTATAACCTATGAAGATGTTTTCGTCTCCTTGCAATTATAGCCTCATGTTTTTAATCACACTCTATAGTCTATAGATTTTGTCTTAATCCTGCAAGGTGGTCCTGTTTGTTCCATGCTCATTCATTACATGCATTCACTCATACTTCAAAGCTCATTTTGTAACTCAACAGATATATAAGTTCATTCTCGAATTTTTGTTGTTTTGAAGACTAAACTATCATCCATTTACACATTTAGGGACTAAAATTGTCATTTATCCTTTAATTTTTTAATGTAATGAAAAGTTTGAGGTTCTGAGGGAATCAAGTTACACAAAGAATAATTTTAAGATTAGTAATTCATCAAAATTATTAGATCTTTAAAAAATAATAGTAAAAATGAAGTGTAACTCTCTTAATCGGCGACTTTAAAAGCTGAAGATGGCAACTTCTGCTCGCACTTTGATAGAGAAAAAATATCATTTTGTCAATATGTTGCCAGAAAAACAAGTCCACTAAAAGCTGTCATTGCACATATGGAATGCCTAAGAGCCCTTGACACACAGAAACTTTTGCTTTCCAAATGAACCTGAGAAAACTATTTATCATGGCATAAATTACTACAAAGCAAGATAGTAAATTGAACTTTTCAGCACACATATGATCAGAACCCCAAAAGGGTATCTCATAATTGTGGGATGTAGTAGTTTAACATCAAGAAAGGGACTAAGTATTTGAAGTCTTGAAATTTGAACTAAAACGGGTGAGTCAAATATCATATCATTAAGCCTTGGAGTGATACACTGAGAGGTGTCACTGTTGTCAATTGAAGTTGGATCAAAAGTTTCCACCTACTCTGTACACCTTACTTTGATTCACAAAGAGATCATTTATGGTAGTGCAACGGAATTTACAAGAATAAAATTAATGTCTTTTTTTTTTTTTTGTCTAATTTATGTTTATTTTGCTTTAAAGTATGGGTACTTTACTTGCATGGGTTAGATTATAGATAGGAAATACTGTAAGTGTAAATTAATACTAACCTATTCATGACAAAAGATTCTCACAATTATTGAGAGTTTCCATTTCATTATTCTGTTCATTTCCTTAATAGACTGTGACAATATAGATAGTGAGTGGTTTTGATGTTACATTGTGATTTTGAGCATGAGACACGCGATAATTCTGTTTTTTTCTTTTCTTCTCTTTCTTACGGTTAGTTGAATTGTGATTGATTGTAAAGGCTAAATAACATACTTTATTTTTTATTTTATTTTGTTTATTTGGTCATTTATCTTTTAAAAAATTTTATTTTATTTTTTAACTTTCAAAAATAATTCAAAATCATCATTCCATCTCTTTTAACTTAATAAAATGAAATTTTGATGTTAATTAAATTTATACAATTATTTTAAAAGTCATATAAATTACGGATTGTGATTGTTAATATAAAACTTTGTTACATTGTCATTGTACTATCCTTATTCTTTTTTAAATTTTCTTATGTTAAGTAAAAACATTGTATAATTGAACTATTCGAACTCTAAGAAACTAAATGTTGAGATGTGTTAAGATCTTGAAAATAATGATATTTGATTTTAATTGATTGGAAAAATTGATATTACATGGTTCTTTCAAATTTAAAAGTATCTTTTAAAAGTACGAATTAAAAATATATATATATATATAATAATAAATTATTTAAATTATTTTAAATATACAATCTCATACATTAAAGAAAATAATAATACAATTAAAGATTTGATTAAATATTAAATGAAACTAATTCAAACAATTTTGTTATAATGAAACCTAATAATTTTATTAGAATTTGTATTCAATGACTAATAATTTGTAATTATAATTTATCTTTAATTTAAAATTATCTATGATAATAAAAAGATTCAATTTTATTTAAATGCACGTAATTTATTGGAAAAATAATAAATAGTATACCACAATTATTAAATATAAATATCATAAAATAATATTAAAAAAAAGAAGCTATTTGCATAATACATTCATATTTTATTAAAATATATGATTTGAATTTATTTGAAAGTAAAGTATATTTTACATTTATTTATATTTTAAAATTATAAATAAAATAATTTTAAATTAAATAATTGAATTAAATTATATATATTTGGCTTGCATACTATATTAAATATTTGACTTAACTAGGATTCAAACCTAATTCGAATTAGTTTTCAAATGTTAGAATAATCACTGAACTAATGATCTAATTAATAACTATTATGAAACATTTATATATATAAATCTTTCACATAAATTACCATATATTTATTTATTGTTTCTTATATTCTTAACAAGAATTTAGTAATTTGAATAAAATAAAATAAAATAAAGGGAGTGATTTATAAAATAAAAAGTGAAATATATATACAAAAAATTATAACTAATAATAGCAAATGTTAAAAAATAAATGAAGAATAATTTAAATAACTTCGGTATTTCGACATCTCTTTATCATAGTTTTAAAATTCGAATCGGTAATTGAACTGGTCAAGACATTGAGACACTGGGTCATTATTCGAACCAGTGGGTCACTAGTTGACCTGCATGACCCAGCCTATATTGAAAAAAATTAAAAATATTTATTATATACAAATTTTAATTTTATAAAATTTTATTTAATTAATATTTAATATTATTAAAAGTTATTTAATTTATTCTTCATTTATTTTTTAATATCTCTTATTATTAGTTGTAATTTTTTTTTATATATTCCACTTTTTATTTTATAAATCACTCCATTTATTTTACTTTTATTCAAAATACTAAATTCTTGTTGAAAATACAAGAAATAATAAATAAATATATGATAATAAATAAAACTTATGTGAAAGATTTATATATATAAATGCTTCATAATAATTATTAATTAGATTATTGACTTAGTAATTATTCTAACATTTAAAAACTAAAGAGAATTATGTTTGAATCCTAACTTTGTCAAAATTCACATAACTTTTTATTTAAATTAACTAATTAAATCAAAGCTTAAATTAGGAATAAAAAAGGATAATTATGTCATTAGAAAAAAAATTAACTAATTAATTTTATTTAAATAATTATTAATTACAAAAAAAAAAGTCAACGTTAAAAGATAACAGTTAATTTAGAAATTAAGAAAATCAAAATTGTGAATTTTAAATTAGGGGACCAAAATATTTTAATAACATAAATCAGTTGAGATAATTTTGTCATAATAAAATGTAATAATTGCATTAAAATTTGTATTAGTAACTCATATTTAAAAATTTAATAAAAGTATAAAACATGATAACATTTTAGAATTTATAATCAATGTGTTGTAAATTGAATTTAATTAGTAGTTATATTATAATAAAAATATTTAATTACGGACTAAAATCGTAGGTATTGAAAAACATTTAAAAACAAGTTTTTAATTATGCATATATAACTGCTAATTTGGGGCAAATTGAATTGATAAAATATTTTAAATACATAGACATATAACAGTTGATTTAATACACATTTAAACAATGATAAATAAATTATAATGAATAAGAAAAATTAATGCAAAAATAATCAACATGGAAAACTATACAGAAGATTGCTTAAATTAAAAATTTAAATTGATAAGATGTTTTAATAGAAAAAAATTATGCTTGGCATCAACATATACTAGTGTTTATTTTTTTACAACATCTTATACATATAGTTATATATTATAAATTATAGTATACAATACCAATTGATATAAAAATAAAAAGTTCTCATCCAAATAAATTTAAAAGAATAATTGATATTTGATTATAATTTTTATATGAACATTGGTTGGTCAGATTTTTTTTTTTTTTAAGGAAACCATACTTATGGTATTTAATTAGTAATCAAAAAATGAATACAATTGTGAATAATATAAAAAAAACTTTTGACTACAAACAAAAAATCTTCATGCCCTCGCAAGAAAGTGAACAACATAATTAACTTATCTCATAATAAAACTTACTCTAGAGTTTGTAGTGTGCAGATTATTGACTTTACACTTGTCTAAAATATAGTGGAGACACTAATGGATGAGTTATTAAACTTGTCAACCAATGTTTTACAATCAGATTTTAAAATTACATTTGACAATCAAATTATTCTTTATAAGAAGTGCTAAACATTTATAAACTAATTTTATTAGAAAAAAAATCTTGAAAAATAAATTAAATCTATCACCATAAATAACTTTTTTGGAGAGCAAAAAATATCAATACTTTAGTTTTTTTATTCGTTCGATTCTTTTTGTTTTGTTTTGGAGTCTCTACCTTATCACTTAAACAAAAATATTGTTTTGTCTAAGTGTCATGTTATTCTTCATTCTTACTCTTTCAATCATCAATTTCTTATTTTTCCCATAATGTTACGTTGCAAGCTTCTCCATCTCTCTCAAGAGAGAACTCTTCTCTCTCATGAATTTAATGCATGATGAGGTCTATCTTAAATTCTGCTCTAGAACTCTCACATCCTATTTAATGCACAATAACATTTTTGCATTCCATAACATACATCTTAAATTGCTTATCTAAAACTCTCATTTCCCATTCTCCACTTAATTGATCTAAAACTTGTATATTTATCTTTGATGTGTCTCTCTTTCTCTATCTCTCATGTTTACTTTGATTAATATCTTGAAAATTAAAAAAAAATGAAAATTTTATAAATATGAAGAAACAATAATAATGTGTTGAAAATTTGAAAAAAATGAAAACTAAAAAAATATGAAAAAATAATAGTAATGTCTTGAAAATTTTGAAAATAAATAAAATTATAAAAATATCAAAAAACAAGTTTATTTTTGAATTCATTATACTTTTTCTTCATATTTTTAAATTTTCAATATTTCCATTTTTTTTTCATCCAATTCTTTCACTTTTCTAAGACATTACTCTTATTTTTTTTTCTTCATATTTTTAAATTAACATTTATTATAATTTTACATGCATTCAATACTCTTAAATTTTTAAGATATTTCTATTATTTTTCATATTTGGGGTTTCATGGTTTATTGTTTCAATTCATTGTTTTAAGCTTTAAGGGTTTAAGGTTTAGTGTTTTTCATGGTTAAGGGTTTGTGTCTAAAGGTTTTGATTTAAGATTTATGAATTATGGTTTTATGATTTCATATTTAGGGTTTTAGGGTTATGATTTCATGCTTTAGGATTTAAGGTTTCATGTTTTATAATTTAAGGTTTTATGTTTTAAAATTCAGGATTTATGGCTCCATAGTTTATTATTTAGGGTTTCATTTTATGATTTAGGTTTGGGGTTTCATGATTTAGGATTCAAGGTTTCATTGTTTAAGATTTATGATATATGGTTTCATGGTTTATAATCTAAGGTTTCATAGTATAGGATTTATTATTTCATTTCTTGGTTTATGATTTAAGCCTTCAGTAAGATGTATTGTCTCGTTTCATGGTTTAAAGTTTAAGGTTCCATGATTCATGATTTAGTGTTTCATTTCATGGTTTAGGTTTGAGAGTTTCATAGTTTAGAATTTAGGATTTTATTTCATGGTTTAATATTTATGGAAATCATAAATGAAATCTTAAATTGAAACCCTAAATATTTAGGATTCAAAATCCTAAATACTTAGTGTTTCATTAATAAAAACTTAAATATTTAGGATTATATAAATAAAACCAATAATTGAAACCTTAAATATTTATAGTTTCATAAATAAAACCATCAATTACAACCTTCAATGTTAAGGGTTATATAATGAAACCCTAAATATTTATGGTTTCATGAAACATTAATTATTTATGATTTTATAAATACAATCCTAAATATTTAGCATTTCATAAATGAAACCCGAAATTGAAAAACTAATTATTTAAGATTTCATAAATAAAAACATAAATTGAAACCCTAAATGTTTAGGGTTTAATAAATGAAACCATCAATCAAAACATTAAATATTTGAGGTTTCTTAAATGAAAATCTACTTGTTTATCATTTCATAAATGAAACCTTAAATTTCATAAATGAAAATCTAACAATATATGATTTCATAAATGAAACCATAAATCAAAACCATGTATATTTAGGCTTTCATAAATGAAACTTTATTTGTTTAGGGTTTCATTTCATTAATGAAACCCTAAATAAAACCCTAAATCAAAAATCTAAATATTTAGGGTTTCAATAATAAAACCCTAAATATTTCATATTTTATTAAAGAAATCCTAAATTTCACCATAAATATTTATGATTTAAACAATAACCCTTAATCAAAACCCTAAATATATTAAGTTTTATAATTGAAACAATAAATCAAAACATTAACTATTTCAGGGTTCATTAATGAAACCTTAAATATTTAGGGTTTCATAAATAAAATACTAAATTGAAACCCTAAATATTTAAGGTTTCATTATGAAAACATAAATATTTAAGATTTTATAAATCAAATCATAAATCATAACCCTAAATAATTATGTTTTCATTGATGAAATCGTAAATCTCACCCTAAATATTTAAGATTTCATAAATGAAATCCCAAATTGAAATCCTAAATCCTAAACCTCTAATGAAACTCTATATTTCACCGTAAATTGAAACTCTACTTATTTATAATTTCATAAATAAAACCATAAATAACAAACCTAATTATTTAGGATCTCATATATAAAACCATAAATTTAACCCTAAATATTAAATGTTTCATAAGTGAAATCTTAAATATTTAGGGTTAGATAAATGAAACCCTAATTATTTAAGGTTCAATAATGAAACCCTAAATTTCACTATAAATATTTAGTGTTTCATAAATAAAATCTTAAATTGAAATCTTAAATATTTAGGGTTTCATAAATAAAATCTTAAATTGAAACCTTAAATATTTAGGGTTTCATAATTGATACAATAAATCAAAACTCTAAATATTTAAGGCTTCATAAATAAAATATTATTTATTTAGGGTTTTATTAATGAAACCTAATATTTCACCCTAAATTGAAACCTCAATATTCAGGGTTTCAATAATAAAACTTTAAATATTTAGGATTTCGTTAATAAAACCCTAAATTAAACCCTAAATATTTAGGGCTTCATAAATAAAACCATAAATTGAAACCCAAAATATTTGAGGTTTCAAAAATGAAACCATAAATCAAAACCCTAAATAAGTATATTTTCTATTATTACACCCTAAATTGAAATTGTAAAATGAAACCCAAAATTCAAAACCTAAATATTTAAGATGTCATAAATGAAACCTTAAATTTCACTTTCAAGATTTAGAATTTTATAAATGAAATCATAAATCGAACCTCTAAATAATTATGTTTTTATTTATGAAACCCTAAATTTCACACAAAATATTTATAATTTCATAAATGAAATCATATATTAAAACCCTAAATCCTAAACCATTAATAAAATCCTAAATTTTACCATAAATTGAAACCTTACATATTTCTATTTTCATAAATAAAATCATAAATTTCACCCTAAATATTTAGGGTTTCATAAGTAAAATCTTAAATATTTAGGGTCATATAAATCAAACCCTAATTTAAGATTCAATAATGAAACTCTAAAATTTTAGTATAAATATTTAGGATTTCGTAAATAAAATCTTAAATTGAAACCCTAAGTATTTAGGGTTTCATAAATAAAATCTTAAATTGAAAACCTAAATATTTAGGGTTTCATAATTGACACAATAAATTGAAACTTTAAATATTTAGGGTTTCATAAATAAAATATTATTTATTTAGGGTTTCATTAATGAAACCCTATATTTCACCTTAAATTAAAACCTCAATATTGAGGGTTTCAATAATAAAACTTTAAATATTTAGGAATTTTTTAATGAAACCCTAAATTAAACCCTAAATATTTAAGGTTTCATAAATGAAACCCTATATTGACACCCTAAATATTTTAGGTTTCATAAATGAAACCCAAAATTCAAAACTTAAATATTTAGGATGTCATAAATGAAACCTTAAATTTTACCTTGAAGATTTAGGGTTTTATAAATGAAATCATAATTTGAAACTCTAAATAATTATAATTTCATTTATAAAACCCTAAATTTCACATAAAATATTTAAAATTTCATAAATAAAATCACAAATTAAAACCCTAAATCCTAAATCATTAATAAAACTCTAAATTTCACCGTAAATTGAAACCTTAAATATTTATATTTTTATAAATAAAACCCTAAATTAAAAACCTAATTATTTGAGATTTCATGAATAAAACCATAAATTCCACCCTAAATATTTAGGATCATATAAATGAAACCCTAATTATTTAGGATTCAATAATGAAACCCTAAATTTCATAATAAATATTTAGGGTTTCATAAATAAAATCTTAAATTAAAACCTTAAGTATTTAGGATTTCATAATTGACACAATAAATCAAAACCTTAAATATTCAGGGTGTCATAAATGAAATATTATTTATTTAGGGTTTCATTAATGAAACTCTATATTTAACCCTAATTTGAAACATTAATATTTAAGGTTTCAATAATAAAATTTTAAATATTTAGGGTTTTATAAATGAAATCCGAAATTGAAACCCTAAATTTGTAAGGTTTCATAAATGAAACCATAAATCAAAATTCTAAATAATTATATTTTCTATTATAAAACTCTAAAATTCACCTTAAATTAAAACTATAAAATCATAAATGAAATCTTAAAATTCATCTTAAGACTTAGGATTTTATAAATGAAATCATAAATCAAATCTCTAAATAATTATGTTTTCATTTACGAAACCTTAAATTTCACACAAAATATTTAAAATTTCATAAATAAAATGACAAATTAAAACCTTAAATCATCAACCATTAAAGAAACCCTAAATTTCACCGTAAATTGAAACCCTACATATTTAGATTTTCATAAATAAAACTCTAAATTAAAAACTTAATTATTTAGGATTTCATAAATAAAACCATAAATTTCACCCTAAATATTTAAAGTCATATAAATGAATTCTGAAATTGAAACTCTAATTATTTAAGGTTTAATAATGAAACCCTAAATTTTACTCTAAATATTTAGGGTTTCATAAATAAAATCTTAAATTGAAACCCTAAATATTTAGAATTTCATAAATAAAATATTATTTATTTAGGGTTTCATTTATATTTCACCCTAAATTAAAACCTTAATATTCAAGGTTTCAATAATAAAACTTTAAATATTTAGATTTTCATAATGAAGCCTTAAATTATACCATAAATATTTAAGGTTTCATAAATAAAATCATAAATCAAAACCTTAAATAATTATATTTTCTATTATGAAACCTTAAATTTCACCCTAAATTGAAACCATAAAATAAAACCCTAAATTCAAAACCAAAATATTTAGGATGTCATAAATGAAATATTAAAGATTCAGGGTTATATAAATTTCACCTTAATCATGTTTTTATTTATAAAACCCTAAATTTCACACAAAATATTTAGAATTTCATAAATGAAATCACAAATGAAAACCTTAAATCCTCAACCGTTAATGAAACATTAAATTTCATTGTAAATTGAAACCCTACATAGTGAGATTTTCATAAATAAAATTTTAAATTAAAAACCTAATTATTTAAGATTCCATAAATAAAACCATAAATTTCACCTTAAGTATTTAGGGTTTTATAAGTAAAATCTTAAATATTTAGAGTTATATAAATGAAACCCTAAATTTCATCATAAATATTTCAGATTTCATAAATAAAATATTATTTATTTAATGAAACCTTAACTTTCATCACAAATTAAAACATATATATTTAGGGTTTCAAAAGTGGAACCTTTAATATTTAAGGTCTCATAAATGAAATCTTAAATATTTAGGATTTCATAAATAAAACTCAAAATTTCACCTTAAATATTTAGGGTTTGATAAATAAAACCTTAAATTGAAACCCTATTTATTTAAGGTTTCATTAGTGACATTATATATTTCATCCTAAATTAAAATTTAAATATTTAAGATTTAATAAATAAAATCATAAATCAAAACTTTAAATAATTATCGTTTTATTTATGAAACCCTAAATGTTAAAGCATTAAGAAAACCCTAAATTAAAACACGAAGTTTTATAAATTCAAAATCTATATATTAAGGATTTCATAAGTGAAACTCTAAGCTTCACCATAAATATTTAGAGTTTTATAAATGAAATCTTAAATATTTAGAGTGCCACAAATGAAACCTTAAGTGGAAATTATAAATATTTAAGGTTTCATAAATAAAATGCAGAAGATCAAAACTCACTAATGTCAAAGAAATCACTTAGTTTAATAGTTATAATTTATGATAAGGTAAAATGCAGGAGATCAAAACTCACTAATATCAAAGAAATCACTTAGTTTAATAGTTATAATTTATGATTTTAGTTGTACAAGACAAGTAAATACTCTTGTATACGTAACCAGAAATATGAGAAAAAATTTAGTGTCAAAGGATCAATATTTGAAAGAGTCAAAATATTATATTAGTGTCAAATTATGAAATAATTAAAGAAGATTTACCGATTGTAAAAATTATACAATGTCCTATTGAAAAAATTTGTAGAGTGAATTAAAATTGATAGTAAAAGGGAACAATATCATAAAAAAAAAAAAATGATAAACCATACACTATACCAATGCAAAATGATCTTTAAAATAAAATATAAGAGTAAATATTACATTAAAAAAATAATAGAGACCAAAAAGAACAGAGATATCAAATTGAATTAAATGTATTCTTTTATTTTTGTTTCAATTTAATTTAATGTGGTGTTTAGATTCTTTTTTAAAAGAAATTGTAAAATGAATGATACATAAATTATTGTACTGAAATGACAAAGATTAAAAGAATAATAAAATCACGGCGACCGAACCCCTAAGCGCCAACAATGCATCCGAAGAGTAGAAGATGAAGTGATGAAGTCGAGGAGTATGGGTACAAAAGAGAAGTGGCTATATATCTCTTGCCCATTTATTCCATGACAGCATCATAAGCAATTGCCTCTACTTTTTCTTCAAAACATCTTTTTAAAGAGTTCAACTTTTCAAATTGATTCACGGAACGGCTAGAAGCTGCCACTCTCTGAGTATTATTAACAGTGGTGAAATGGGTTGAAGTACCCTTTGAATCATTTTTAAAAGATAAAGATCAATTAAGTCATTTAATCTTTTTTAAACAAAAATTAAGATTTAATTTAATCCCTTTAATTTAGATTACATATGATTTTAGTTTTCAAAATTTCTAATTTTCTTGTGAAGCTTTCCCCTGCTCCAAAAGGGTATGCATCACATTGAATAAAATAAGTTTCTCAATTTTTTTTTGGGTGGCTACAATCAATCACAATCCAAGTAACAGAAACAAAAGAAAATAAAGATTATTATTTTTTATTGACTTTTCTATGAACTTCACTAAATTGATATGTATTTTAGTCCCAAACTATGTGATATATAAAATTGATCTTTAGAAATTCATTTGTTACGCTTTAGTTCCTCTAAAATATAACATGTTATTAATTGATCAAGTATGTATTGTCAACTTTGTAAATAAATTTAATATGTTCATCTACTATTTTTACTTAAATAACAAAAACTCTGCATCAAATAAACAAGTTTGGATTGTCTGATTGTTTAAAACTATTTTAATTTGACGTAGTATAAAATTAAAATCCTAAAGAATTTAAAAGTAATGCACTATGTGACTCTGTGAGCACAAATTAACCCGCAATTGTGAGGATGAAAAAGCACAACCATGAGAAAAAAACATTGCAGGTCTCACATACACTGGAAAACACAGATTGTCAGGCAATCCGGTTGTGTATCAAAATTAAATTGGAAAAGCAAATAGGCATATCCAATCAAACTAAAAAAAAGTTGCTCTTTGACCCTATTTTCACTAAAACCAACCAAACATACAATATTGCCAATTATAACCCAAACTAAATATATCAAAACAATATCATCACACCATCCCAATCGTGAGAATGAGAAAACCTCGTTAACAAAAGCACAGGAATGAGCAAAAACAACACAACTCATAAAACCTCAGCATATCATTTGACACCGTCAATCAATCAAACACCTTTAGGGCAATCGACATGCAATCCAAAGATCTACAGCTTATCATTTGACGTCAATTAATCAAACACCTTTAGGGCCATTGATCAGCAATCCAAAAATCTACAGGTTCCAGTTCCTAATCTACACTATTCAACAACTCTATAACATGACCATCACAAACAACAAAACACAAATAGCACAAAACCAAACAACACACAATACCGCATTTTCACGCAGAGCCAATTCCATCATCAACTAATTAAATCCAATCATAAAGCAAGCTAGCATCTGCGGATGAATGAAACCGAACCAACAACATATCGAAGCACCGAATGACAATTAATTAATCCAAAAGCGAAACAGTATCCATAGAGGTTTTAATCATCGCCCAAGCAGTCACCACTAATCCAACACAAAAAACATAAACCAAAACTTTTAAAAAGTAATAATAAAAACTAAAGCAAGGAATAATAATAATTAAGCACCAGCCTTCTGGTAGACATAAGTGAGGCCGCACTTGCCGCAGTAGTGGCGATCAAAGTGATTCGCCATGAAAGTCCCGGCGCCGCACTCCGCATTGGGGCACTCCTTGCGGAGCCTCTGGACCTTACCGGAGTCATCCACCTTGTAGAACTGCAAAACCGAGAGCTTCACCTTCTTGTGCTTGTGCTTGATCTTCTTAGGCTTGGTGTAGGTCTTCTTCTTGCGCTTTTTGGCGCCACCGCGGAGGCGGAGGACGAGGTGGAGCGTGGACTCCTTCTGGATGTTGTAGTCGGCGAGGGTGCGGCCGTCCTCGAGCTGCTTTCCGGCGAAGATGAGGCGCTGCTGGTCCGGCGGAATGCCCTCCTTGTCCTGGATCTTGGCCTTCACGTTGTCGATGGTATCCGAGGACTCCACCTCGAGGGTGATGGTTTTACCCGTTAGGGTTTTCACGAAGATCTGCATCGTGACGGAGAGGGATACAGAAGCTAGGGTTTCTTCCGATGCGGGGTGAGAACTGACGCCACATGCTTATGAGGGTTTATATACTCGTATCGGGTGACGAGGATTGGGTTAGGGTTTTCTTGCTGGGCCCAATGTTTGATGGGCTCAACCCAATATCGGTATTGGTCTTATTTAAAAAAAAAAACAAGTGGTATATTATGGGTTAGTGGTTAGTACTGTGCTTTTGAATGGTCTCGTTAAGAAAAATACTTTGAAAAAATTAATTATTAAAAATTGATTAGAAAAATATTTGTAATTGATTACATATTAAAATGTTTATTTTTTTATTTTTTTTATCATCTATTAAAATTACTTTTATTTTTTGGTGGAGGAACATCCAATATTCTTACCTAATCACGCTATAATAAATTCATGTGAGTGGTAAATTCCAGACAACTAAAAGGGTAATATTGTTAATCCATCCTTGTAAATCACGAAACTGTTTTATATCAAAAGTATTTCACATTTTTAATTTAAGTTATTATTATTAAATGAATATATTGAAAACAGTTCCTCTATTTATTATTTTTTCATCTTTCAAGTAAGTACTAAGTAAGAAGAGAACTTTGACTTTTCTAGTTTTGTTTAATATTCATTTCAACGTGATTTGCTGGCTCGTCAGGTGTGAAATCTCTTTTGATAAGATGGCTTGGTACGCCCAATCTTTTACATTCATAATTTTTTTTGGTCATTCATAAATTATATTTTAATAGTAGCAAATAACTCTATACTTTTTATTGTTTGAAAAGGCTAAAGAGATTTTTTTTTTTTTTAGGCGAAAATAGACGAGTTAGGAATTGGAATATGATAAATTTTGTTGTTGATAAAATAAAATAAAATGATAGTTTTTATCGTTAGAAAGGAGACGTATGGTAACGGAGCAGAGGAAAAGCGCGTGACGTCTTCTCTTGTTGATCCCAAGCCTGTCATTTGGGATCAGCCACTCTGAATCAGAATCATTCGATTCGATTAAATCATACAGTACCCTTTCACACTATTAATTTTCATTAGTTAATAATACCAAATTTGTTGGTTTATTCATTAACACTTGACACATATTGGCCTTCAATTCCTCTTACACAGTACGTTACCCATATAAAAGGAAGAAGCAAAGCATCTTTTTTTCTTTCAGCTTCACGTCTCTGCCCTCTTAACTCTCTTTGTGAGTGCTTCTACTCCTCTTTTTTATTTTATTATTTTATTTCTCCTCTGGTTTTGTTTATATTTTTAATACTTTTAATTAGTAGTCATTTTCTTCTACTTCTTTTTTATCTCTTTATTTTTATCAAGTACTGAACTTTTTAGAATTTTCGAGAAACCCATCTCAAGTAAGGAATCTGGGTTCGATTGGCATAGGAGATTGGAGGGGTTCTCAACTTGCTCCTTGTCTTGTGCACCTGTTTCTAATCGTGGCAAAAACAAAATACTATTTTGCTTTGCATTCTTTCATCGTATCTGTCTTTTTGTTTGAATTTTCTGGAAGCATGGGTGTTGTTCCTGTTGGACTTTGGTGATTGTTTCTTCAGAATATTCAAGTTTCCATTATTTTCCTCCTGTTGTGAGGAACTGAATTATGTGGACTAAATTCCCATTATTTTCCAAAAAAATATGTGGACTACTAGCTGTCAGTGTTCCTTCCTCTATCATTCAAATGTACTCAGGTACCAAAATTAATCCTTGTGATGTTTTTTTTCTGGTGGGAGGGAGAGGTTCCATTGTATTTGTTGCTGTTAATAAGGGTGATAAATTTCGTCTTAAGGAGGTAAAACGAATTGAACTTCTCCCATAAGCTAAAATCAACATATGTACCTTAAGTTTTGGACTAGTTAAATGAGAGAGCTTTGCAAAAGTTAAGTACATAGGTTGATTTTAATTTATGGTAGAAGTTCAATTTATCTTACTTTCTTCTTCTTTTTTTCTCTTGTTAATGCTTATGTAGAAGTTGATCTAAACGGGACTTTAATATGCCTTTCTTCCTCTTTCCCTAATGCTATGCACCAATGGTATTGTTAACATTTTCTTCATCTGAACCTTTTCTGTTAAAATTTGTCACCTCATCACTCATGCCGTCATGCATACTTGGGAAGTATCTAGTCTTAACTGAGTGCATAGAACTTTAAGAAAGATACCAGAAACTCATATTTACCAAAGCAAGTGTTAGTAACTCATAAGTTTCTTAATATTAACAGATTCCTCAAGCCATAGTTGGGGACTCAGCATGGCACCAGATACTACTGCCTTAAGTTATTGGTTGAATTGGAGGTTCTCCCTCAGTGCACTATTTATTTTATTAGCTATGGGCCTAGCATCATTCTTGATATGGAAGTATGAAGAATTCAATAAATCGAGGAATGAGAGAAGAGAAAGGCAGCAACGAGAAACGGCTGGGTCGCTTTACGAGTATGAAGCATGGAATACATGTCTTAAAGGAATTCATCCTGCTTTGCTGCTTGCTTACAGGATAATTGCTTTTCTTATGCTTTTGTCTTTGCTCATTGCCAATGTGGTTGCTGATGGAGGTGGCATATTTTTTTTCTACACTCAGTAAGATACATTGCAAACACATCTTGTCTATTCTAGTCTTTATGCAGTTATTTAGTGATGAGATAGATTAAGCAAGTTATAGTCATAGACAAGCTTGCTTGAAGTTACAAAAACTGCCCAAGCTTGTTAAGAAAATGATCAAATGATTGACTTTTCTGATAAAATATCACTGTCTTAATCTTCCCTCATGGTTAGTTGGTTAGAAATATGCTGATTTTTTCTTTCTTTCTTTCTTGATGAACAGGTGGACATTTACTTTGGTCACTATTTACTTTGGGGTAACACTTCTCATGTCCAACTCATCTTCTGATATTATAATCATAAAATTGCATTTCCTTTTCTCTGTTTTCATTTTATAGTTTCTCCAAATGACTTCTACTCTCATTTTCACTTTCAGCTTGGATCTTGTGTCTCCATATATGGGTGTATCTATAAACACAATAAAATTGAAGGCAGCACAGTCAATGCTGATTTAGATACTGAACAAGGCACTTATGTGGCTCCTACACTTGATGGAACTTCAGAATTACCTCCTAACCTGTATAAGAATTCCAATCCCAATCAGGAGCCTCACACTCAGAATACTGCTGGTGTATGGGGTTATATTTTTCAAATCATTTTTCAGGTGATTTTTTTTTTCAGGATTTTATTGGAGTATATTGTTTGTGCATTCCAATTATCTTAAGTTTGTGTTGGATGTGGTCTCTCTGTTAAAGTCATGTGTTTTTTAAAATGTTGTCTTCTTATTGATCTTGTTCCTTTCTGATTTTCAATTGAACACTAATGCATTTTTATAATTCATTGTTTTATTAACTGATTAAACTTAGGAGACAATCTACTAAATGGTTCTTACTTTCTCTTAAATATGTAGACTTCTGCAGGTGCTGTAGTGCTCACTGACATTGTATTCTGGCTTGTCCTTTATCCATCATATTTGAACTCCACCAAAGATTTCCATCTGCATTTTGTGAGTATTATTGATCTTGTCCTTGGTCTGCCATTTATCTTTTTGGTTAAGAAAGTTATACATAATATACTAATAAAAGTTTTGGAGAATGTTTGGCCTTTCCTTTCTAGTTCAATTTTTGTTAAACAAATTAAAACACTTTTGGAAATTTCCATTGAATATAAATGTAAACATTTTGTTCAGTTTTGGTTCTAATAGAATATGCTGGAACTTTGCTTCTCAACCCTTAATGTTTGCACTTTTCAATTTGCAGATGGATGTTTGTTTGCACTCCCTTAATGCTGTATTCCTTCTCGGTGAAGCATCATTGAATTGCATGGTGATTTTTTTGTTTTATTTTTATTTTTGCTTATATTGTTTCTCCTTACATATATACCTGCTTCAAACTTACACTTCTTAACACATGCAGAGATTTCCGGTGTTTCGATTTGCATATTTTATTTTGTGGACGGCTATATATGTGATTTTTCAGTGGATCATCCATGCTTGTGTTTCATTATGGTAAAAAACGAGTGTACCATTTTGTGATTGTTGCTTTTTCACTTGACACAATTCTGTTGTTCATAGTTTGCTAACTATTGTTACAGGTGGCCTTATCCTTTCCTCGACTTGTCATCCCAATATGCACCCTTATGGTATATTCTTAAATTCAATCCACCACCACCACTCAAATAGAATCATGTAGAAATTAAAAATTAACTTTACCACTGTTTCACATAAAACTTATCTATGAAATTTGAACTTTTTGTCATGAAATTTTGGCCAAGGTCCTCAACTTTGACAAACTTAAAAATAAACTTGCAAGCAAGGAGAAATTTGTCGTGCAACATTGCATGTACATTTATATTTCACTGAATGCAACAATTGATAAAGAGAAATGCTATAAAGACACTCTCGTCGGATAATGACATATATCTTTTGGTCTCTTGCTTGGACTTTTAGGTACTTGGGTGTGGGTGTATTGCACATTCCATGCTATGGCTTCTTTGCTTTGATAATGAAGTTGAAGCACTTGTGGTTGTCAAAATTGTTTCCTGGGTCTTATCAGTTTATACGGTGATAATACATTCAGGGCAACCTTCATCGTGGCCAAAGCAGATTTTCACTATGAAGATCAAATTTGAACACTCCAAGTGTTTTAGAGGACCTTATCATTTTTGTGCGGAGGACAATTCTGGGGATATGTATTTGTATTTGCTACTACAGATTGAATTCATTGAAAGTTCTCTGGTCCAACCATGCATATGATACCTTCCATACAAGTTAAATCTTCTACAGTATCCTCCTACATTGATTAAATCTGCCTAAGTAAAATCAAATATACTATTCAGTGAGGGTATTAATATCATCTGAGTAACTATGTCAATATGATTGTTTAGAATAATTACATGTGTTAAATTTCTTTGCAATGCTGATATAGAATTTTTTACATAGTCAACAAATGAGGCATACACTAGTTCCTCTAATTACATTACTCTTCCCTTAACATCAATACTCCCACTTCTGAATTAGAAAAAGAAAAAGCTGTGCTCCCTTATGATTATCTGCCTTGTTTTTGTCTTTTGGTACATAAGAGAACTTATTTCCGTTGTTTCGTTGTTTTTAAGGAACTTTGTGTAGGTTCCACATATAAGAGTAATTTCTTTAGAAGAAAAATAAGTGTCAAGTTGTAATAATAAGCAAGTGTGATCATCACTTTATGTTTAATCTAATAAATCTGCCAACTGATAATATAATTTATTTATTCTGCTATTGTTTTATATGTTCTTTAATTGGAAATAGATCGTTTTTGTTTATCCACTGTTGTGATGTTCTCCATGCTCAAATAAACAAGAAAATGTGGCAACATATCAACATATAGGATGTGAAATCATTAAAAAGGATCTCAAAGTAAAGTTGAGAACATGGAGGACGAAAAAGCCTCTGGAGCAGCAGTAAAGAGCAGATAAAAGTAAATACAAGGATACAAATAATTTGATCATTATAGTTCAATCAATATACCAGGACTTACAATGAAGTAAATCCTCATTGATCCCAACACAGTAATTCCTACTCCGAACACCCCAACCCCACCCCAAAACCCCTTTCCTCTTTTTTGCCTCTTCTCATCCAGACAGTTCTCTGAAATCTAAGAAGTAACAACTAAGATGAACAACACTATCCATTCATTCAATTCAACAAAAATCCGCAAGTTTAAACACAATATCCAGCTATTGCTTTACATGTTCTCTGATAAACTCTTCCAGCTTTGATATTTCCCCAGTTAAACCCGAAGCATCTGCAGCTGTTACTTTGTTAGAGCACTGGGTAAAAGCAAATGGCTCACCGGGTACCCCAAGGGTGAACTCATTTGCAATGTCAGCTGCTGATATTGCACTTCTTGATGCCCGTAATTTGTCTCTGGAAAATGATATCAAGAGTCAACAATAGAATTGACAGTGAAATAAAAGAATCAGGCTATCATACATTAAAATAATAAATAACTATGCACATTTTCAAGATCAAAACAAACCATTCAGTTGATTGAGAGTGTAATAAGTAACTATGTAAATGAAGCTAAAAAAGAATAGATTATTTGAAAGAAAATAGAAGATACTTCTTCAATATGAACCAATCAACAATAACAGCAATGACATGAATGTGCATATGTCCCATCCAACACAGAGAGAGCACACGTATTATGAACAGGACAATAAAATGAAATCATGAAGTAATTGTTGATTGATAAAGTAGAGATAAAAGATTTGGGACTTGAAAACATACATTTCCTTCTCCATCTGTTTTCGGATAAACTCTTTTGTATGAGCAGTGACTTTGTCTGTTTTGTTGCAGAGAATAAGCAGTGGAATCTTCTTCCTCACAACACTTCCTTTAGTCAATAGATCATAAAGGTACCTAAAAAAATAAAAGACAATGTTAGTATCCTTGTGTCTGCTGACATCCTTCTACCTGAGGAGTAGTGGGAAATGGTCAATTATTTAATATAATGCTAAAATATCTAGAGAGTATGTTGATATTTCCCATCTTGAAAGTACTACTCCATATAAAGAAGGTAATCTAGCAACTGAATGGAGGAATTACTCTGAAGCAGCACGACAGTTTGGTAAAAAATCCAAAGCATCAACCACAAAAACTATCCCAGATGCTTGAGGCAAGTACTCATCCAGTTTGGATCGAAGCCGAGAATGCCCAGGAACATCAACAATATGGACAGGTTTTGTCTTGCCCTTCTGTCAAAATCAAAGAAATATAATACAATATTTAGTCTATTCTGTTGTCTGATTCCGCAGTCAACAAACAAACATAAGAAAATAACAGAGATATAACTTCAGCTACTATGACATCCCAAACAAGTTTCTTCCAACAATAAAAGGTGAATATGTGGAGATGACATATCAGAGGAGAAGAAAAACTCTTAGGCCCGTACATTCAAACAAGTATTCAAGTGTGGGAGTCTAAAGTCTTACCCTTGTTTTCTCATTGTGAAGAATAAAAGTGCCTTCATTAGGTTCCATTGATGTAACAGTACCCTGATGAGTAGAGCCATCCCTAAGCTGCAGCAAGCATGAAAAGTGTGTCCAGAACATTATGTTATCACAGAAAATGTCAATACAAGGAAAACCAATGCCTAGTAATACTTCCCAAGGAGTCTGATTATACCCCAACATGTAATACCACTGCTAAGGTTATAAAATGTTTCCTTTGTAGTATTATCATTAATCATTATTACAACTAACAATCAAGGCACAATGCTATGCATTTCAAAAACTTGTCAACAATGACCTAACCTAGCCTAACCCTCAGTCCCTCCTCACCAAGGGCAAAACCTAAAATTACAATTTATTTCTTTGTTCAGATTAACCAAAACAAACTGCTTTTTTTGGTCAGCAAAAAAGGAACTTATATATAGAATGGTACCAGTAGTACCCAAAGGTTTTACATCAACATGACATTTGTCACCAACCCGCTACTGCACTGGACACCAACAAAGAGCATAGTATAAGGAAATGGTTATACCATATTTATGATCCCAACAGAACATAAATAAGCCATAACCACACCCAGACTCATAATAGGATATAAACCACTGCAATCATTCAGTACAGTCTAATAGTGACTCCCCCCAACAACAACCATAGTGGCGAAAACTATGTATATACCAATCTACAGAAAAACACTAATCACTGCTCATTTTCTGCAGCCCTGTTGATGCTACAATCGAATGCAATTCTGCCACACAAAACTAGTAATATCCACGCCTCATTAAGCACCATGGCACTCCCCAGCAAATACCAAAACAAACTAAACTAAATTGAATTGAGGATTAACAACTCAATAATTACGATTTGGAGACAATACCTGATAGAAAATTACAGTTTTTCCACTCCCACTGAGACCGGTCAACACAACGGTGTTTGACTTTGCTCGCTTGAACAACCGTACTGCAAACAGAAACCAACAATTGACAATTGACACAGATAATAATCGATTAAAAGAAGCGTTAGAATTCGACGACGACAATAAGGTGAACTCACTTGAGAGAAGAAGCAGCGTTGTGAAAATCGCGACGGCAGCAGCAGCATAGAGCTGATTCGGGGGAACCTCGCGAAGACGATCCAAAGCTAGATTACCGAAGTGAGAAAGTTGTTCCTTCCACTGCTCCAACTCTTCCATCGTGAAATTCGAGCTTTTCACGAGAGAGGCTCCGGATTCAAAGACAAGAGGATGCGAAGGCAAGTTTTACCGCCGTGGACGGCGGTTTTTGACGGCGCTCTGATTCCTACCGATTTGGGGATCTGGCGTGTCGACCAGGAGTTCTGAGCCTTCGAAATATGATGCCAAACCAAACGACAGAGAAGATATGCCGTTTCCTAATTACTTTCTTAACGGCTTAATTGTAGATCGTAAAATTGTTTAATTTAGTTCTCATGTTATAATTTTTTTTAATTTAGTCCGTAAATAATTTAAAATGCATTGATTAGGTTTTTTTTAAAAGATTTTTTTATTTATATATCCCTTTTATTAAATATATTTTTCAAAAAAACATAAAAAATGACATATGTAAATAGTAAAATTTAAATAAAAAACAAAAATACAATTAAGTATAATTATTATCCATGAAAATTTGTTCTCTCTAAAATATTTTAAATACATAAAAAATTAGAAGTTAAAAATAAAATTTGTAAGATCCAAAATCTTGATTTTAGTTCTGATAAAACCTTTAAATATTTTGTTAAGTGTTGTAGATAAAATTTCATTAAATATATGTTCGGAAACATATTTAAAAGCATGTTTTAAAACAATATTCAGGCATGTTCTAAAGTATTTTCAAAAGCTTATTCAAAATTATATTCAAAAGCATATTCAGAAGTATGTTTGAGAAACTTATTTAAAAGCAGTATTCATAAGCTCATTCAAAACACTTATCAGAAGTAATGTTAAAAAATAAAGTTCAGAAATCATATTCAGAACTGAAGTATTGACAGATGTCATTATGCTTTTACAGTTATCATCTCTTCTTTAACAGAGCTCATCACAGCTTGCTTGTGAACTCTCTCCCTTAAAGACTCAACCTATAAATATAAGTCTCTATTCATCTTCAAGGATCATCCAACTACGAAGGAACTATTAAGAGATTAATTTAAATAGATTCAAGCTTGTTTCGTCTCTTTATTTAAGTGAGATCCCTAGCTGTTCATACTATCTTAGATATATTTCTGAAACAATTTTGAAAACTGTATTTTTTGTTAAGAAAATCCCTATTTAAAATCACCTTATAAAGATCAAGTCATTTGTTAAAGACTTGGATCTGAGTGATAGAATCCAACTGTGAACTGGTGATATTGTATTTGTCTAACCCAGCAAGTGTGCTTGGGTGTTGTGTTATGTCAGCAAGAAGTTAGACGAGAATAAGTAGGTGAATGATTTTATATATCAATTGAGTGCTAAAGATGGTGTATAAAAATTTCACTAGAGTAAGGATTGGATATAACTCAAGTTAAGGATGAACTAGTATAAATCTTCAGTCTATTTTCCTTTTACCTATTCTCATTATGACTTTTAAAAGATTATATTTTAAGTTGTTTTCAAAAATAGTAATAATTTTTCAAAAACATTCCTTCACTCTTTTAAACTGTTAACTTAATTGGATATAAATTCTGAACTTTTCATTTAATAATTCACTAATCTATTTTATTTAAAATATATAAGTTTCATAATAAAATAATTCAATCCCTTTTTTGTATTATTTTAATCACTTCAAAACTAATCAATAAAAAAGAATATATATATATATATATATATATATATATATTAATTATTAGTAGCCATTATATTTATGAAAAAAATATTTTAACAGTTGATATTAATATTACATAAATTTTGAATTAGTCAGGTAAAAAAAGTGCATGAAAACTTTGTCCCGTCTTCTTTATCTATCCGAGGCCTCCAACTCGACAGTTCGTTATCGTCACCGTCTCGGTAGAAGAAGCAACGCCAATCTGTTGTTGCCGACATCAACGCACACCATCACCGTCTCGATCAACCCAAGAGAAGTGGCACCGGTTCTGTTTGAGGTAAATCAGGCCGTGAAAGCTACACGCAACACTCTTCCATGAATAATTTTTACAGCAACCTGAAACATTGTTATACAAATATGCAAGATGTAATTTCTAAAGGTGTCATCTTTTGCTTGTTCTAAATTTATGGAGAACTTGCGGATCGTAACTCAAACAAAATCAAAACCCGCTCCTTAACAAATGACAAGCTGGACTTTTTTCGTTGAAAAATTCACCCTCCGTGAAGTACCGCTCCACAGAGAAATTCTTAATTTTTTGTTCTTTTTAATCCGTTACTCTAGTTGTAAAGATTTGATTTTGACTAAAGCTTTAAATTTTAAAACATCTTGAGGATAAATATAGATTTTGGTCACTGTTGTTGAAGAATTAATTTCACACAAATTATATACTGTCGGGACAAGCTCTCTGCTACAATGCCACATGATGCCTTGAAGGTACAAGGAAATTCATGAATAAGTCAGTGAGAATCTTGGTATAGCATGTTGAATTAACCCTTGAGGATATCAAATAGTTTTATTTGATTGTTGATAAGGAAGAATTGAAATGGAAATCGAAAATATTATGGATGAGGGACGACGGGTTACAACGAGGGTCAAGAGAGAGACCGAATGTCCCAAGCTAAGAATAAAGTTATCTTTTAACAAAAAAAAAAAAAATTATTAATCCATTCATGAACCAAATTTTTTTATGATTTATTGTAGTCGTGGCACTAATCTAACTCTGTTGAGTTAACTTTTACTATTAGTAATTTGCATGTTATTTTGTTAGGAGTAGGTGACACATTTTCCAAATTCAAATATGGGCAAATAATAACTAATGTAATATTGACTTCAAAAGAGGAGGGCTGTGTTAATTCTTATCACTTTGTCTCTTTTTCATAAATCATTTGAAATTTTATCACATCCAAGGCGTGATGATAAATTCATTAAACTGATACTACTCTTTATTTTTTGCCATGATAAATTGGTCACAATCAAAGCTGTTTATATGTCACGTGGGTTTATCGTTTATGTATCGTGTTCAAATTGATTGTGATATTACTACCATATTAACTAGCATCGAACTTAACGTGTGCCTTTTATTTCTTGCTGAATTTACGGGTTGATAAATTGATGACAACAAAAAGAAAATAGAGAAATACTCGTAAGACCAAGAATATTACTTCCCAGTTCCAACCAAGAAAGAGTAAACTTGCAAGAACCAAGTTCATAATAATAGGAGTTAAAGAAAAGTTAACTCATTGTTTTATTTTAATTACTTTCCTACGTGTTTATACTTATGTCAATTTGGTTCTAAAATTATGTCATTTTGTGTTTATGGCAAAAACTTGTAATTGTAACGTCCTTGTAACAGTGATAATTTCCAATATTTTCTACTCATTTGAGATCAGAAATGGTACACCGTAACAGTATTAACGTCCTTCTTGTAACGTGTTCTGACATAATTACACAATGCCATTTTCTTCTTTTCAATCATATTGTTTACTATATTTTAATTTTGTTATTAAAAAAAATTATACACCCCGATATAATATCAATAATCTATTATTAAATAACATATGCTTATAATAAATATTGTTTAAAATTTATAATAAATATTTATAACATAAATAATTATTAGATAATTAATTATTTTATATAGAATTTACTTCTTTAAAGAAATAAGTTAAAAATAATTTATTTTAAAACAAAACAATTTAAACAAATATATTAAAAATATAAATAATTGATTATTTCATTAAAATAAATATTATTTTATCAAATAAATTTAAATAAATCAACCTACAAACTACATTTGCACCGTAAATATATCACGTTAAACTCTTTATTCCTTTATTCTTCCATGCTATTTTTGTTATATATATATATATATATATATATATATATATATATATATATATATAAAAAAAAAAAATAAAAACAAACAAACAGACAAAGATCGAAAATCTAAATACATTCCATGTGTAGCTCCAAGTGGTTGAGTGGAAGTTGAATCCTTAGACGTTGGTCCAAAGGAAGGAGTAGTAGGTGGGTACGCCCCTCATGTGTATCTGTTCTTTTGCCTAATTCCTCTTTCAATTCAATCCCCTTCTTCCATTTCACCAACCCAACAACCCACCCCATCATCATTTTATTTTTTCACCTTTTTTCCCTTCTTTTCTCCAAACAAATCAAAACCTTTTTCCTATAAATACACCCATCACACACGCACACCATTCGTTCACTCGTTAGATCTAACAACAACCACATCTGCCTCTTCCTCCATCTATCTAACGGTAATTCTAATGCTCTTCTTTTCTGATCCCTCCTTTCATGTTTTTGCGTGCTCCGTATTTGAGATGGGGTCTTTCTATATTTGATTGGATTAGGATTTGGTGTTTGAATTTGTTGCGTGTGTCGTTGTTGTTGTTCAGATCTGTTATGACTTATGATGAATCATTGATGATTGAGTTGTTGTTTTTTATATGAAATAGAATAGGAAAAAATGGCCCGTAAGAAGATCAGAGAGTATGACTCAAAGAGGTTGTTGAAGGAGCACTTTAAGAGACTCTGTGGCAAGGAGTTGCCGATCAAGTCTGCACAAGTGAGTAGTACTCTTATCTTGAGTTAATTGGTATATATAAACATTAATGTTCGGCTCGCATGATGCATTGGATCTTATGATGTATCAGCTAAAGTTGATTTAACGCTCGGATAAATTCAGTTTCACTTCACCGAGAAGCTTTTGTTGGTCATTTAAGCCATGTTACTTACTTGACAGAGTATAATTGGTCATTTAAGTTGTTATTATTCTACATGATAGATTTGTGATTGAATGCAGTGTTAAAGACCTTACACTATATTATTTTTCCTACTTTGTAATGGGAATGCAAATGAAAATAAATAAATAAATCTAGTTTTTAGAAATCAATAATCTTTGAGTTTAATTTAAATGTATTGTCCATGTAAATCAACTTATAATGTCAACCAATTAAAATCATCACAAGTGTGACTTTTTAAGTAGTTATTGGAAAAGTCAACAAACTTATCATATTTGACAATTTGTGATGGGAGTACAATGTTAGTACGTTTTAACTAAATTCATAATCTTTTACCACTCTACATGTGACTCATGTAGCATGATGCGCATCAAACTCGAGTAATGATTAATGAACTTGTTTCTGTGTGTGTCTCAAGATTACTGCATCAACTGATTTCACTGAGCTACAAGAGAAGGAACCTTGGCTTTCATCTTCTAAATTGGTTGTGAAACCTGACATGTTATTTGGAAAGCGTGGCAAAAGTGGTTTGGTTGCCTTGAATTTGGATTTTGCACAAGTTGTTTCATTTGTGAAAGAGCGTCTTGAAAAAGAGGTGCTTTACTCTCGTGGTTTTCCCTCTTTTTTTTTAGTTGTTATGAGTGTTTCCCTTTCCACCCTTGATGTATTTAGTCATGTCTTTCTCTAATACATAGGTTGAGATGAGTGGATGCAAAGGACCCATAACAACTTTCATTGTTGAACCTTTCATCCCACACAATGAAGAGTTTTACCTTAACATTGTCTCTGAGAGACTTGGGAACAGCATAAGCTTTTCAGAATGTGGAGGAATTGAAATTGAAGACAACTGGGATAAGGTACTAAATACATACTTTCATCTTTGAGATTAAATAGTCTATATATTTTGCGCATGTGAAATTTCCCCTTATACATGTTACAAAGTGGTTTATCTATATTTCAGGTTAAGACTGCATTTGTTCCAACAGGAGTGTCTCTTACGTCAGAAATTGTTGCCCCACTTGTTGCAACCCTTCCCTTGGAGGTAAGTTCATTATAATTACTATTGTTATTTTATGAACAGATTAAGTTTGGAGTTTTTACCATACTTGTGTTTGTGCATATTACTTTGATTCAGTGATGTAAATGAATTGGACCATGTGATTGAATCCTGTACTTTTTCTACAGATTAAGGGAGAAATTGAGGAATTTCTCAAAGTGGTTTTCACTCTGTTTCAAGGTATACAAAATATATATGTGTATATCAAGTTGTCAAAACACCACTGGATGGGCTTCTGCAATCAACTTTATTAACAGTTAACATTTAAATTGTGCCATTTTCCTTTATTTTATATATTTATTTATTTACTTTTCTTTTGTGTTAGACCTGGATTTTACCTTCTTAGAGTTGAATCCTTTCACATTGGTTGATGGAAAGCCTTATCCTTTGGATATGAGAGGCGAGCTAGATGACACTGCTGCTTTCAAGAACTTCAAGAAGTGAGTTATTTACCTCTAGTAAATGCCAAGTGTTATTTTCATGGATAGAATACTATATTTCTATTTCATAATCATAATGTAAAACTGATGTATATTTTGTGGTTGATATTTTTAAATTAACATGTGGTTGAATTTGTTGTAGATGGGGAGACATTGAATTTCCACTTCCATTTGGAAGGGTTATGAGTGCCACTGAGTCTTTCATTCATGAATTAGATGAAAAGGTGCACAAATATAACTTTACCCTGAATTTAAAATCTTATTCGATTCAGTTAAAACTATGTCCATAAGATGTCTGTGTCTGTTTGTGTACATAGCACAAACATTGTTTTTTTAAACCTTACTGAGGGTAAAAACTATAATTGAGTTAAACCAGCTATTATTCTGAAACTGCATGGAGGAATCTTGGGAAGTAAAAAAGATTTAGGTCTTTGGGGGTGTTTGAGAGAGCTCATAGGTAATAAGAGCTTATTTCGTATAAGCTCTTGTTAGCTTATTTCAACAAGTATTGTAGTAAACTTATAATATAAGCTCTCATGTAATAAAAGCTTATTTTTTAAATAAGAGCTTAATTGAATGTACCCTAATCCTTTGAGGTTCTCAGTATCACCTGCGCTTAATCCCCATACTTCTCTAACAGCAGTCATCAGTAATGTATTAATGAATGCAATAAACTATTGCTTATAGTTGTAATTTTGATACGTAATTCATTTGTTTATTTACTATTTGTAGACAAGTGCATCCTTAAAATTCACAGTGTTGAACCCAAATGGCCGAATTTGGACAATGGTAGCTGGGGGAGGTGCTAGTGTCATCTATGCTGATACGGTGCGTTTCTCTATTTTTAAACCAAATTCACAGTTAATATCCATACTTTGTAGCATTTAGTGATAACTTATGTAGTACAATATTAACACAGGTAGGAGATCTTGGCTTTGCGTCTGAGCTTGGAAACTATGCTGAATATAGCGGTGCACCCAAAGAAGACGAGGTCTTGCAGTACGCCAGAGTTGTAATCGATGTAATTAACCTATATCTCTGCTTTGTTTTTGGTCTAAATTTCAATTTAGAGGTTTAGCATTCATGCTTACTTGATCAGACTGTCATGATATGCATGCTAACTTTGCACCTGATACCATTGGTATTTTGTATCTATTATAACCTCCTTTTTCTCTTTCCAGTGTGCAACTGCAAACCCCGATGGCCAAACGAGAGCTCTCGTGATAGGAGGAGGCATAGCCAACTTCACTGATGTTGCTGCTACATTTAGTGGCATAATTCGTGCATTGAAGGAGAAGGTAAGCCTATGATCATAGAGCTTGGCTCAGATGTATGATGAGAATCTTTTTGTAGTAGGGTTAATTGAGTGTGTTGAGCTATTGCAATTCAGGAGTCAAAATTGAAAGCTGCAAAGATGCACATCTTTGTGAGGAGAGGGGGTCCCAACTACCAGAAGGGTCTAGCTTTAATGCGATTGCTTGGAGAGGATATTGGCATCCCCATTGAGGTAACCTAACTCATGCCTTTATTATTGATTATATTGAACAACCAATTGATTCTGTTGGGAAAATTTGCCTTGATTAACAATCTTTAATCTTTTTTACAGGTTTATGGACCTGAAGCCACAATGACTGGTATATGCAAAGAGGCAATACAGTTCATCACTGCTGCTGCTTAAGGTTAACAACACCGTCATTTATACTATTTTCATGGCAAGTCTGGATTGAACATTGATTCTTAATTTCCTTTACCATTCTTGGAATTCAGAAATTTAGTTAGAGCATATGTTTATGAATTCAAGCCATCCAAGAAAGAGTGGCCAGGATTTGATGTCACATTGTTTTTGTAGAATTCTGATGGCGCTGTCTTAACACAATAAAGAGTATTTTTCATTTGACTGTTACAACTTCTTTTTCCTCCGTTTTGACCTGTTTTCTTAGGCCAACGCATATTTTAATATACACCACCTCACATTTGCACAATTTGCACTATTTGATCATGATAAAACTTTTTATATAATCTATACAACCTAACCTTAATGTGAAAGGTAGATGTAGGTTTTTCCTTCCAAGTTTCCAACAAGGCAACATGGAAAGTGTGGGATTCCTGTTTGTGTTCAACAGAAACATACCAACTTTTCAGAGAGAAATTACTACGTTGTCAAAAATTGTGACCCCAACTAATTTTCTTATGACAGATACACTATTATTTTTTTTCGTAAAATTGTGTCCCCACCCCAGACCATGTTATAATTTCAACATCACAGGAGGAACATTTGATTTAGCTGCTCTGGGGTGCGAGTAACTACTACCTATCGTAGTTCCAACTTCCAACCAATTTCTGCAAATAATTGACGATTCCAATTATCTCTAGTGGATTCTTTTTTTAGTCCTTAACAAAAGATTATATTTTAAAAAAAATTTCAAATTCAAAAAATGTTCTTTTTAGTTTTGTCAAAAGTTGAGGGACTAAAAAAAAAATATAAATTTCTATTTGATGGGATGGGATGGACTAAAAAATATATTTTTTAAATTTGAAAAAAAAAATAGTTTAAGAACTATTAGGAATCAAAGATAGAGAATTAATGAAGGAAAAAGAAGGTTGAAAGCTTAAGATAGAGAACGCTCAAGAGGAATCATATTGAATTGAAAATTGATAAGATAATTGGATTTTCGAATTAAATCATATGTTTGGTTTACAATTAAAAATGTTGGACGTACATTCTAATAATGGAAACAAAAGTGAAAGGGTTGATCTTTTTATAAAATAATTTTTTGTCTCAAAAGTCATTTTTGGTTAGAAATCCAAATATGTACTAACTTTGTAACTTTATAAGTGTTGAGTCACCAAATTTCTACCACCTCTTTTAGGAAAAAAAAAAATTAGATCCTTTTTTATAAAAACATAATAGAACTTCTTTTGAGACTTAAATCCGTCTAAAAAAGGAATGGATTTCTGTAGCTAGAGTATAGTCACAATTTAACTAATTAGTTAGATGGATTGGTTAGGTTTCGGTCTTAATGGAGATATCGACTAACTCTTACGATAATTTGTGGTAATAAATGGGATGGGACTTAGCCTTAGAATCCTATCTCAACTAGTCAATTGAAGTCAAGATAAGATATTAGTTGAGTTTCAGTTTTAATGAAGAAATCGACTGATTCTAAGTCTCTAACCATATTTTATGGTAATAAATATTTTTTTTCAAAAATAAATTAATTAATTAATGGGATGGGACTCAGTCTAAGAAATCACTTTCATGAATTTATACATGCTTCTGCAATGAACACAAGACATGCACGAGAAACACAATTCAAAAGTTTTGGGATGAATTTGCTATACAAAATGGTTTAAAAGATTTAGAAGTTCAAAAGTATAAATTCAAGTACATAAGTTATCAAAAATTTAAATTTAAATAATTAAAAAGGGAAAATACACATTAGCTGTAATAAAGTAGAAACAAGTGAGAACTAGAACACTGTGTGGGCTTTAGGTAAAGTGTGCCCAATGGACTGGAATAGATTAAACTGATCCAGTGGGGGCTCAAGTTGGATAGAAAGCCAAGAATAATGAAATATATACATTTCTACTTAATTTAATACATAAAATGCGAAAAAATAATGGTAAAAAATAAAATAAAGTAATTTGATTTTGATCACTTATAGTTTTTTTTTATTATTAATTTACACTTTTTATTGGATTGGATATGAAACTCTACTTTTAAAAAAAAGTTAATTAAGTTTTTCAATGGAAACTAGTTATGGACCAAGATAAATGCATCGTACGTGTAACGTGATAAAAAAAAATGATGTTAATTTGAAAATAATTATCATAATTTAAAAAAGTGGAATCATATAGAGTCATCACGAATACGTGAGAAGTGAGATATCCTTTTTCTTATCCATCTAATGGAATTTATTGAATTGTGACCCACACACGCGGCATCGTGCAGCCTATACAGTATAAACTCAACCACAATATATCACTAGTTGTTGACTTCTTGTTGTTCAATGATTGATTCAAGAGTATTTTTTAAGGCTAAAATATCATTTCCGTCTATTAAATAATGGTGATGTAGTGTTATTGTATGGTTATTTAGGAGGTGTATTAAATTAGGATTTTAAAAGAAAAAGTCCTAGAAAATTTTTAAAATTTTGTAGGAAACTAAAAACTTTTAAGATTTTTTTAAGAAGACTTTTTGTGATTAAGATTTTGTAGTTTGGATTTAATGGATTTAGAATATAAGATTTGAAAGGATTTTACGGATTTATAAGATTTGAAAAGACTCTATGAATTTCTAAAAAAAAACATTCAAAATTACTCAACACAACCAACAAGAATGTACTTGAAAATATCATTGAATACAAATTAATTAGAAGTTTATGGGCTGAACCCTCTCACTTCCTAATATCGTACATGAATTCCAAATTAAAGTTACAAACTGTTATTAATCATTTTCCTAACTTGAAAAATATACAAAATAAACATTCTTCGAGTTATATTAATAGATTTAGGATTTCTTTTTATAGCATTTCAAACATTGCTTTCTATTTTCTTTATTAAGTTATATATTTTTTCAAAATTAATTGCAATAATTTAGAAAGGTCTTTTAAAACTTTAACTTGATTGTTTGTCTCGACTAAATTAAAACTTTATCTAGACTCAAATCTAAAGGGAAATGAGATAGTGGACTACGTAAGCTTGTAAGTTGATTCGTAGTGATTTAGGTATAAACACATTAGTATTAGGATCTTATGAAAAGTCTCACCTTAAAACATATGTGAGTGAAAGATTATATTCAAAACAGTGATAATGAAATAAAAAAGTCTATTATGAGAAAGAAAAGTCTCTTGTAGTTGGATTGTTTACTGAATTTGATATTTATATGATCAACTAAAAAGTTCATAAAATCCAATAAAAAAAAGTCCATAAAATCTTTATGATTTTGAATAACAGATGATTTTTTTTAAGTTATTCAAAATTTCAATCGAATTCCACAAGACATTTTTACCAAAAAAAAAATCATTAAAATTCTAAACAATCTTAATCCAATACACTCCCCTTACTTACATTTGTTTTGACGATTCTATAAATTAATAATATAAATATTTCAAACGTACAATTTATTATAAGTTCGAGCCTTATACTTTTGAAATTAAAATAATAAAATATAATAAAATTAACACTACATCATCATTTTGAAATTAAACCAAACAGCCCAGCATTATACTTAAACATTGCTATATTCTCTTTTTATCGAATTATTTATTTTCTATTTTTATCAGCTCTATTTTTTTCCTCACGATTGAAAAAGTCATTATCATGATATACAACTCATAGCCATGTGTTATTTTGTTTTATAATTGAAGAAGTGATGACTAAAGTACCTCAATTTTATATGTTTTTTTTTCTATATTATATCCGAGTTATTTTTTTTGTCAGGATTTAATTAGGCTTTATTTTTTATATTATTTGAGGTGGGTTAAGGTTACGGTTGAAGATAAGTATTATATATATATATATATATATATATAAATGGTGTGTAAACTTACTTACAAAACGTATTTCTAAAAATGCTAAACCTCTGTTATCACTAACTAGAAAAGCAACTTGATGATGAACATTTGAACCAACGGAAGAACTAATCGGTTGGGCTAATGGGACAAAAAGGGACCATCAATAATTATATATTTATAATGCTTTTTTATGATCTGTAGCCTCATTTCATTCTGTGTAATCATTTTTGCACTAAGCAATAATTCCAAGGGTGTATTTGATTGGAAGGAAAGAAATAGGAACTTTTTTTTTTCTAAAATAAGAAATAGGATAAACAACAATAGAGAAGAAAGAAAAAAAAATGAATGGAAAATTAAAGATGAAAAATATAAGAAATAGAAGTGCTTAGCTTAAGAAGAAGAAAAAACTGTTACATTTTTTGGTAATTGATTATCATTCTTCAAAAATAGTAAATTTTGCATACCAACCTGTGCATAATTAAAATTCTGTCATAATCGATTATGTAAATACTTTTACTGTTCATTGTCAGTGTGGTTTAGAAGATAAATAAAAGGCCACACGTTTTTTTTTTTTTCTTCTTCTCCTTCATATTTTCTCTACCAACTATACTCATTTTTCTATTTTCCAACTAAAAAAAAGTTTGAAAGCAAAAAAAAGTAAGACGCACGTCCATTTTCAAAATAACTGAAAGAGGTCTCTACTTTTTTACATCTGCTTTAAGTCCTCCACTGAACTGTGTTTTTTTTTTTATTATTATTATCAAATCAAACATAACCACTACATCGGCTGAAATATTATGTCGATATAAAATATAATTATTTTAACTACGATTTTGTGTTGCTATAAACGAAATCGGGAAAGCTTTTCCTCCTTTTCTAGAATCCGAACCGTGACTTTTCGTCCCATATTTCACGCCGTTGACAAACAGAGTGATGCGAAAAGTAAAACTGACACTTTGTGACTCTCTTTCTTTCCAGGTCAAAAAGGCTTTGGTGCATCTAAACCTTCTAGAAAATGATGAGATGGATCTATCTGATCTTTGTTTTTTAATAGAAGTTGTGTATTCTCCTGAAGTTATGATGGAAGGGAATGATTCATTAGTTTTTTTTTTTTTTTTTTGTGAATATGATTCATTAGGGTATGGTTGGCACCGTCTTCCTAACAAAATGACATAAATAGTAGCAAAAGCCCCTTATTGATAGGGTAGGTGATAGATAGGTTATAGGTCAGTGATTTCTAAGTCATCATCTTTTGTCTTCCACTACTCATTTTAATGATTCAAACAATTTAAAAATGAACATATATTAGTACTTTTTGTTGGTAAAGATATGGTTCGTTTTCCATGTGTGTTTTGTTCAACCCATAAAACCTACACCAAGAAATAACACATCCATGATCTATCTATCTTTTCAACTCCCACATATTGTGCCTGGAGAGTTTAACAAATTTCTGGTGAAAAATTCCTGCAAGGTTTGAATTTTATTTATAACAACATTAGGTAAGAAATTTCAAACGAACCGGAAAAAAAAGGTTCCCCTTCTAGATTCAACTACATATATGTATATACTATATATACTATCCTAAATTAATATTCCTAAGAATAATTTGTAACAAGTAGGGTGATTCCGTATATATGTAGGTACTTTATAAAAGCGAATGCACCTAAGAATAGTCTATGATCGAAGAAATTGAATCCTTGGACGACGACCTATGTGATATAAAATTGAGTAGTTCTATATTCATTTTCCTACAAATTCTCCTACAATCTTTTCATAATAATTAATGAACGAAAATTAAATAAATTAATACCTTGAAAATATCAAAAACACAATCATTACTTATGATAAAATGATGATAGTAGGATTTAAAGAAGGACGAAATAGGAGGATTTAACATTATTCAAAATTAAGACAAACATATTGACAAAAAAATACATACTTTATTTTTTTAATTAGTTGTTGTGCCAATAACTAGATTTGAAATTCAATAATTGTACTCATCAATTTAGGTTGTTTTTGGAATATATACTTTATTTTTTTAATTAGTTGTTTAAGAATTTGATTTAAAACCTAATAGTTGTACTCATCAATTTAGGATGTGTCTAGCTGAAAAACTCATATTATTTTAATAATTGATTATTATTATTATTATTATTATTATTTATAATCATAATCAGGTTTTATTTAGGTAAGTTTGTTAAAAAGTGATTTAAAAATAATTAATTTCATTTAGAATTTTTTAAAAAAAAGATTTAAGCTAAGTTTCTAAATATTAAATATTAAAGATTATTTTACCCACAACTTATAATCTTAAAAAAAAACTTAATTATGCTTTTCCAAACACACTCAAATAGTGAGTGTGAAAATTAAAATAAGTGAAATTGTTACTGTTTAATATTTAATGCGCGTGCTAGTAAGAATTTATTATGCATAATAACTGAAACATTACGTGGTTCATTTTTCTCCTCGAAGTGCATTCTTATTGCATTTGTTGAAGTGGTTTAGTTTCTACATTGTAAGGCAAACGTCTTATCATCCTTTATGTGTGTTATTTATTTCGGTTGTGTTTTTTTTTTTATAAAATTATATAATTAACCAAAAATCACCTATAAAAGATTAATACTCCGTACAACTTTGACATAGCTTGGATTTCTAGACATCCAGTAAGTAAGGTATCTTTTGGTATATTTTTAAGTTTTAATACTATGGGAAGGGAGCAGGCGTGGACCTAGAAATAAAGGATATGGAAGTTAATTAAAAAGAAAATATCTAATAAAAAAATTTATTTAATTAATTTTATATAAAATATTCATAAATTGATCTAAAATATTAATTATAGTAATAATACATCAAAATGCAAAACATCTTTTTTACATGTTATGAAAATTGTTTATAATTAAATCTATATTAAAATTTTCTGTAATTTTCTTTTTAATATACACTAATAAATATATAAAAATTCATCTTTTATCTTGTTGTGAAGTAAAATCAAATTTAAAATATAAAAATTAGAAATATATTTATTTTATATGGTGATGTCTTTTAACTTTTGTCTCTTATCGACTTTAGTAACTCGTGACTATAACAATCTTAGGCGATGTGCAATTTGAAAAAAAAAAAAAACAACCCCTTTGTTTACGAGACAAATAAAATTTGACAATTGTAATTTTAGATAAAAAAATAGCTAATTATATACGATAAAAAAAATCAAATATAATATTTAGATAAAATTTATTTACAAAATAAAAAATATTACTATTGATTTTATAATTTTAAAAATAAGTTAAAAATTAATACTATAATAACTAAAATTTGATATTTTATAGCATTAAAAAGAAATAACAGGTGATTTTATAATTTAGAAAAAAATAAAAGATAAAAACAACTATATAATAACTAAAGTTAATAAAATATTAATATAAATTTCATATTAGATTTCTATAAAAAAAATTATTATTAATTTTATCATTTTAAAAAATTAAAGATAAAATTGATTGTATTGATAATTAAAATTTATTTTTCTAAAAAAAATAAGAATGATATTAATTCGATAATTTAGAGAAAAATAATTTTAAAAAAATGATATAATATTAATAATAAATCTAGTCAAATATAATATTTATATAAGATATTTTATAAAATTAAAAGCATAATAAAAAAAATAATGAATATTAGAATTCTAAAACATAATTAAAAAAAAATTAATGTGTTACAAAATTACTAAATACACTCCTTAAATTATTAAAATGTGTCTTCCAATATACTATAAAATTACTAAATGAACCCTAAATTACCTAATACACCCCCTTTAAATAAAAAAATTTCAAAAAGGAAGAGAGAAGGAAGGAAAAAAAATTTCAAAAAGGAAGAGAGAAGGAAGGAAAAAAGGGGGGGGGGGGGGCGCACAACGACGTAGGTCCGCCAATAATAAAAGTTGACTATTTCACTTAATCGATTATTTGTCTATTTAATTCATTCCTCCGTATTTTATTCATATCAAATAACTTTACGATTTTTTTTTATATTAAAACAAACAAAAAACACAATATACAACTTTATTTTTCTTTTTATAAATTATCTCTCTTCTAAAATTTCATCTGCAGTATCTTAATTCTCTCCTCTAACCAAAACATTGCATAATACAAAGTTTATTTCGCTGGAAAAAAAAAACTTAACACCACAGTTGGTTCGACATAATTGTTGCGCTATCACCATAATTCAACTATCAGTCATCGGGCTCAACCACAAATGAGTGTGATCTATATGATAAAAGTTAGTGCAAATTATTTAAACACTTCTTATATTTTCTTAGAATTTTTACATGCATTTTTTTTAAATGAATAATATTTACATGCATCATAATTTTGTATTAATTGGAACCCTTTTATAGGAATATACGGTTCAACTTATTTTTTTAGTATAACGTGGTTCGAATAATGAATGAGTATTAACATTTATACGTTACAATTTCAACAAATTACCGAGAGTGTAAGTGAATTTTATCCTAAAAGTTAACATAGATTTGAGTTAAATTAAAATTGAAGTTATAACTTATGATAACAATTCTTGATATATAAAATATTTAAAATATATATAAAAAAAAAAAGAGTCAGTAGTTTAATTCATATTACTATTACCTAATATATTTGACAATTTCGAGTTTAATTCAAAAATATTATCGATCATTGATGTAAGCACAATGCTACCTAAGCAGCATTAAACAGGTGACTTTCTTTTTTCCAAAATTAAGAATTAGATAGTTGACTACTATGGGCAATATATATAAATAATTTTCAACTTTGATTAGGAATTAGAATCCAATAATAGTTGGTCGGTCCGTTGAATCATGAATCGGTCATTAAATGTGTTTTACCAAACAACTGCTCTAAAACCATTTAAATTTGTCTAAATTAGGATACACTAATCAAAATCAAACAAAAAATTAGTTCGAACCGGTTTGCTTTTAATTAAGAAAACTCAACAATTTATTATGTATACCTATATCAGTTACATTTAATTATTTTCTAATTTTAATTACTGATAAATGTTATTATGTGTTATCGAACTTAAATATCATGGCATATTTGTTTAATTTTAAATATTTTATGTTATGAATTATGACATTTATAAGTGAAATTTGTTTTTTAATATATATTATAAAGTCATGATATAATTATTTTTATTTAATATAGGATAACTCTATTAAATAAAAATAATAATATTTAGGATATATTTAAAGATTGTTTTAATATTTTTGATAACTTTCTAACAACATTTCCAATCCAAAATTTTAATTTGAGTTAATTCCTTTTTAGTAAAGTCTTTATTATTATATAAAATTTAGAAATACTTACTATTTTTTTTAACAGTGAAATCTAACTAGATCTTATTTTATGTTTTCAATTAAAAAAAACTCTTGTTTAACATAAAAATGATTTATATTTAATTAATATAAAATTTGATAGAAATAATTTATATGAAATGAAATTTTAATCCAATAATATATTTTAAAATGAATTTATTTATTTAAAAATTATTAAATAGTTACACTGGTATTGTGTTTAATAATTAACAACTTCTATAAAAACCTATATAAGAATTCATGCGTTTATTTATCACAAGAAGCTTAAACTTTACCCACATCCCATTCGTGTCAAGGTTCGAATTACACAGTTCATTAATTTCATAGTGGCAAATCATTGATGAAATGAAAGCTGCAATATGCAAACCGATTAACACGAAATTGATAGGTCCCATTCCGTCACCAAATTCACATCCTGACAGTAATGACGTGGCACACATCCATTGGATAACAGAGAATCTCTCTGTTCATTATCCTTTTCCATCACTCTCTATATAAACCCCTTTCATTCCCGTTTCCCTCTCACTCTCCACTATCCAAAACAAAGCACAAACATTATTAATATTAACAAAATCAATGGCAACAGAAGAAGCAACCATCCACGGCGATATCTTAGAGGCCATATTCTCACACGTGCCACTCATCCACCTCGTGCCCGTCTCTCACGTGTCGAATTCATGGAAGCGTGCAGTGTCCTCCTCCCTCGCACACGTCAGACCCATCAAGCCGTGGCTCGTAGTCCTCACTCAGAGCCCCCACTCCTCGCACGTGTCATCCCTCCACGCCTACGACCCTCGCTCGCACGTGTGGCTCGAAATAAAAAACACCACGTGCTTTCACACTTCCCCCGTGCGATCCTCCCACTCGGCGCTGTTCTACACGCTCACCCCGGCGGAGTTCGCTTTCTCCGTCGACGCGCTGCACCTGACCTGGCACCACGCGCCCTCCCCACGCGTGTGGCGCACCGACCCCGTCGTGGTGCGCGTGGGGCCGCGCGTGGTAATGTTGGCCGGCGTGTGCGAGTTCGAGGACGACCCGCTCGCGGTGGAGATGTACGACATGAAGAGCCGCGCCTGGGAGATGTGCCCCTCCGTGCCGGAGATTCTGAAGGGCTCAACGGCGTCGTCGTGGCTGTCGGTGGCGGTGGCCGGAGAAGTTATGCACGTGACGGAGAAACACTCCGGCGTGACGTACTCGTTCGACACTGTTTCGAAAACGTGGATTGGACCGTTTAATTTGAGACCTCACGAGAGTGTTTTTCACTGCGTCACCGGAACCCTAGGGGGGAGGATGATGGTGGCGGGGGTGGTGGGGGAAGTGGGGAACGTGAAAAGCGTGAAGCTGTGGGAGGTTCGGGTTCGGGGGGAATTAGGTTCGGGAATGGAAGAAGTGGGTGAGATGCCGAAGGAGATGGTTCGGAAGTTATTCAGTGGCTCGGAGTTAGTTTCGGTGGAGGTGACGTGGATTGGGGATTTTGTTTACGTGAGGAACACTTTCGAACCGGAGGAGCTGGTGTTGTGTGAGTTTGTGAATGAGGTTGGGTGCGTGTGGCGGAGTGTACGGAACGCCGCCGTGAGATACGGCGAGAGGATGGTGGTTTGCGGAGGCGATGTGTGCATGGAGGATCTGCAGCAGGCGGTGATGTCGGAAAATCCGACAGTTTCCATGAAACAAGTGTGAATTGGACACAATAAATAATAATAGAAGTGTGAATGGGTTGCAATAGCCTCGTGTCGTGGTAATGTTTTTGGCTTTTGGGATTTGGAATGTGTGATTGGATAGAGTGATTGGAATCATTTTCGTTTCAATATTGGAAGATAAGTTTTTCAATTTTTAATAACAAAAAAAATAAAGAAAACGATAAAAAAGAAAGTGGGAGGATTTGTCGAATGTTGTCTACTACGACAGCTGAATGCGGAAGTGAATGGGGTCATCATTATTTGGCAAAGATAAAAATAGTGGATTTGATTACAAAAAGGGAAGAAGAAAAAAAAAAAGTAGTACTACTATAACTATTTGAAGAATCATGATATGGAAAACGTTTGTTGTGTTTTTCTCCACCATAAGTGGTTTTTCTTGCTTCATAAATAAGAGATTTTTCTTACTTCTACCATTCTTTCTCTCCTCCTTGCTCAGTCACCGTTTATATTTTCTTTAATTAGTACTTTTTCTAACAATCTAATTTCCCTGTGTCTGTGTATGTAATTGTTTGCTCAATCTCTATCATTAATTTTATGCCACATTTTTTCCTTTTTCAATAGATAATCTTTAGAGCCCCTTTATTGTAACTGTACCCTACCACCATATGTCGACTTTAGGTCGTTGTGCTCGAGTTGCAGTTAAACGCACGCAAATTCAGAAGGAATACAAATGAAAAAAAAAAAAATGAAGAAAATTAAGTTCATAGCTCTATATATCTAGTTCTTTATAATAAGAGAGAATCTTCCTTCTATGTATGTTTTTAATTTTTCAGTAAGTGCAAGATTGTTACTTTCTATCATACCTTTGTTGATATCCCGTGTACTATAGTAACACTCTTGTTAACACATCATGTGTGCTTGTGTAAGTGTGTCTTTAGACATTTTTCAATGAATTATCTATTAATCTATTGACAAAACAAACTAATTAGAAAGATAAAAGACATTTAATACAATATTAGTTTTCTACGATGACATTTATTTTGTCTAAAAATGTCATATAATTTAGAATTATAGAGATCATACTAAAATTTGTTAAATTAAAGATAAGATATGTTTTAAACCCTAAGAATGTATAATTTTAATATTATAAATTTATAGTAATTTTTTTTGTGAAATTAAAAAATATTTTTTTTCTTGGATAAATACAAACCTACGTGTCACTCTCATAGATTTTATTGATAGTTATTTTTTTAAAATAATTTTTTAGGGTTAAAAACTGCTAAAAATTACACAAAAATTGTTAGAAAAATGCAAACTCATTTTTTTTTTATGACTTTCTACATTTGTTTTGATAAGCCAAAGCAAAAGTAACACAAGATGCATCCCAATAAGAGTCAATACAAGCAAATACAAAAGATAAAACACTAACTACAGATACACTTCCCCGGCCCACGCTAAGAGTTCCCTAATTCATCCCCCAAGCAAATTGTCAAGTCCTACTAAAGTTGTCGATTTTCAATAAACCTCAGCTAATCACATAAACAATATCAGAAAAGAGTATCTCCTAAAAATAAATACTAGCTATCTTGATTGTTAGTTTTTTTTTTTTTATGTATTATTATAAACTCACGTTAAATGAATTTTCAGTTGAAAGTTGATGTTGAAATATTAACTTTCAATAGATCTTCTTATTACTCTTCTGATGGAAACTTAACGTTGAAATCAACTTATATTCACCTTTCTACACCAGCCCCACTCAAAGCTTCTCCAACCTGTTTTTTTTTTTTTTATCAAATTCGTACTACTCTGCATGGACCCCGCGTAAAGACTTTTACTTAGAAACTCACTCGTGGTATACGCTATTTTAGAATGAAAAATTTAGTGGAAAAAAAATAATTTTTTAAAATTATCTTTTCTAATACTCCATCAGTATAAATTCTTCAATATGCTTTTTTTTTTAAAAAAGAGATAAGAATTTTATAAATTAATTATTAAAAAAATAATTTAAACTTTTGGAATTTTTTTTTTCTTCATATTTTTATTTTTAGAAGTTCTTTAAAGTAATATGTAAAAAAAGATTCTCATATAATCTTGAATCCTTGACAACTAACTACGGCTTTCTGCCCTAGTTGCCAAAACCACCTTGAAACCCTCATGAATATTGGACTAAAGCTTTTAACCCAGCATTTGGGCCAAATTCTTCGATCTTAACCTTTACCCATGGATGCTCTGAAATCTCGATGATATTGTAAACATTGGCCACCCACTCTCTTTTCTACTAGCTAGCTTGTGGAACCTCTAGAAAGAAATTAAGATCGCATGCAACAACCTTGTCTTCTCCAATAAGATTGAGAATATTGATGATTGATTTAATCTCCCATATCTCAGTGGAAGCTCAATAATTCAGCTTAATAAATAGGAATCGCACATGAAGCCAAACATCCATTGCTCAAACTTAATGTTGATGGATCACATTTACATACATATATAGGATTAGTGACAACTAGTGAGGGTCTGTCTCATTCAGACCACAAAAACAACAACGTCGGTCGTGTGGGGGCATAATTTCGAGGTCTATACCTCGATTTTCAACCATGCTATAGCTAGCTAGCTAGAAACTATCGTCCACACTGCACAACATCATTCCTTTGTTTAACTGGAAGCTAGGTCAACCTTTCGCACAACTCCCGTGATAAAAAAATGCTTCTGCTAAGTGTTAACCATAAATAAAGGTCTTTCTAGAACATAACCATTTGTTCACCTCTAATTAAGGTCCAAAATTATAATTTTTATCCCGTAAAATTACGTGATTCTATTTTTTGAAGCTATTTGAACTCTGCTTTCATGAAAGATTATTATATAGTTCCAACTTTCAGTTATTTTTGTGTAAAAAAAAAGTTTATAAAATAAGTTGGATGTTTGGAACATCAATGAGATTTTATTCGAAAGCTTTTTTTTATAAGTTATTTTAATGAATAAAAAAAATTGTAATTTATAATTATTTTTTTAATTACATTCTAATGAAATTAATTATATTTAAACCATTTAATTTTCATAATTAACTCTAAAAGTGACTGATTAATGATTAAGAGTGGCGTGAATGTTGTAAAATCTTTTGGTATCAATTTTAATTTCTACTAATAAAAAAAAATTAGTGATTCTTAAAAGGACGCTATGAGTTTGTAAACATCCACTTAATTAATTAGGGTGTGTATGGAAACACAGTAGGGACGTGATTTTTTGCAATGAAGAAAAATAGAGAAAGCATAATCTCTGCCAAGTCAGCTACAAGGGACCCACAGGAGAATAATTCTGTTAGCACTGAGCCGAAAATGATGGAGCCAAGGAAAGTATTGAGAACACGCACGACTAGCACCAAATTGAGGGACCATGTTTGCAATTGAGCTAGTTTATAAGGAGTAATTGATAGTATTGTTATTTATGCAAATTGTGAGAATTGTCTCTACTCTCTTTTTTCTCTCATACTCTATATTTTCCCTGATTTGCATTTGTGTACGTCCTTCTGGATTGTATCTAGGAGAGAACTTTAATTCCATTAATACAAGTGCTATTTTCCCCTTTCTACACTTTTATTCACTCATTACATTGGTGCTTTCATCTCACCATGGCAGAGAATACCCGGATGAAGGAGCTCGTTGCCGAGGTCAAGCGCAACGCTGAAGCTATTGAGAAGATGTACAGTGATTTCCATGAACAGATGGAGAAAAGAGAAATCGCAAACGTCTCTCGATTCGAACAAATGGAAGCGATGCAGACAGATACCGACAGCAAATTTGCTCAGATCCACTCTGCGCTCGATCTACTTTTGAACCAGAACTCTTCGAAACCTTTCCATGGTGCTGGTAACTCAAGCAAACAATCATTTCAGGTGAGAAACATTAAGCTCGAATTCCCTCGTTTTGATGGCAAAAATGTTTTAGAATGGATATTTCGTGCGGAACAATTTTTTGATTATTATGGTACCCCAGATCCGGATCGGTTAACCATTGCTTCCGTCCACTTGGACAAGGACGTAGTCCCTTGGTTCCAAATGATGCAGCGCTCTCACCCATTTCACTATTGGGTTGAGTTCACGCGTGCCTTAGAGTTAGATTTTGGACCGTCAGTTTATGAGTGTCCAAGAGCTACATTATTCAAATTGAATCAGAGTGGTAGTGTAACTGATTATTATCTGCAATTTACTTCATTAGCTAACAAAGTTTATGGCTTGAGTAATGATGCAATGATAGACTGTTTCATTAGTGGTTTAAGTTCTGAGATCCGACGAGATGTGATGATTCATTCACCCATTTCGATAGTTAAAGCTGTGTCCCTTGCTTAAGTTTATGAAGAGAAATATGCATCAACCACTAAACCATTGAAATTCACTTCATCCAATTCTTACAACCATAGAGCAACCTTCAATTCAAATAAATCAGAAAATAACCAAAAGACAAATCATACTCCTATTCTCCAAACCCCACCAACACGACCCATGCATCCTAATCAAAGAAACCCAAACATCAAACGAATCTCCCCAGCTGAAATGCAATTGAGAAGAGAAAAAGGTCTATGTTACTGGTGTGATGACCAATTTTCGCTAACCCACAAATGCCCCAATCGTCAAATTATGATGCTACAATTGGATGACACGGAGGAGGATACCGCTCCTGAACCAGAAAGAACCCAGCTATATATGACAGACCCTGAACCTGACCTAACCACAGATGACCACCATCTTTCTCTGAATGCAATGAAAGGGACCAGTAGCATGGGTATTCTGCGTTTCACAAGCCAAATTGGCCAAATCAGTGTGCAAGTCTTAGTGGATGGAGGAAGTTTCGATAATTTTTTACAACCCCGAATTGCCGAATTTCTCAAACTTCCGTGGAACCAGGTCCTGGTTTCAAAGTTTTGGTGGGTAATGGCCAATCTATGACTATTGAGGGAGTGGTTCCAAAGTTGTCCATCACATTACAAGGGCATGCGTTGACAATACCTGTATTTTTATTACCAGTGGCAGGGGCTTGACATTATTTTGGGATCTTCATGGCTGGCTACTTTAGGCCCCCATGTGGTAGACTATGTAGCCTTGACATTAAAGTTCCTCTACAACGGAAAATTTGTGACATTACAAGGAGAAAGGTGCACATCACCTAAGCTGGCTCAATTCAATCATTGTAGAAGGCTGCACAATCACGATGCTATTCTTTGAATCATTTGCGATTCAACTACTTGATCTCACACTGCGGCGAGATGTTTTGAAAGAGTTACCCAATACTATAGCTCCCGAGATTGCCTGCTGCTGCACACCTACTGATTCGGTTTTCCAAAATTCAACGTCCTTACCACCTACTAGAAGTCGAAACCATTCTATCCCACATTTTGGAGGGTACTAAGCCAGTTAAAGTCAAACCTTACAGATATCCTCATAGCCAGAAAGAACAAATTGAGAAGATGGTGCATGAAATGCTAGACCAAGGTGTTATACAACCGAGTACTAGTCATTTTTCTTCACCCATTTTACTTGTGAAAAAGAAAGATGGTAGTTGGAGGTTTTGTACTGATTATAGAGCCTTAAATGCTGTGACCATAAAGGATAGTTTCCCTATGCCAACTGTTGATGAATTACTCGATGAGCTATTTGGTGCAAAACAATTTTCCAAACTAGACTTAAGGTCAGGCTATCATCAGATTTTGGTGAACCCAGAGGATAAACATAAGACAGCTTTTCGGACACATCATGGACATTACGAATGGTTAGTCATGCCTTTTGGATTAACCAACGCCCTAGCAACTTTTCAGAATTTGATGAATCAGATATTTCAATATGCTTTGAGAAAATATGTGCTAGTGTTTTTTGATGATATCCTTATTTATAGCTCTACTTGGCAAGAACATTTGACACATTTAGAAAACGTGTTAAGAGTTATTCACCAACATGTCTTGTTTGCCAAGTTGTCAAAGTGTTCATTTGGTGTTTTGGAAATTGAATACTTGGGACACATAGTTTCTGGTAATGGAGTATCTATGGATAGTAGTAAGGTTCAGGCAGTCCTTGAGTGGCCCACACCCAAAAATGTGAAGCAATTAAGAGGATTTTTGGGTCTCACAAGCTACTACAGACGATTCATCCAAGCATATGCCAGAATTGCTGCACCTTTGTCGGATTTACTCAAAAAGGATGGCTATGTATGGACTAAGGCAATGGAATCAGCATTCCTTAAACTCAAAGAAGCTATGACGACAGCGCCTGTTTTGGGTCTACCTAATTTCCAACATCCTTTTATTTTAGAAACTGATGCATCCGGAGTTGGTATAGGTGCAGTACTGCATCAAAATGGTCACCCTATTTCCTATTTCTCAAAAAAACTTGCACCACGCACTCAAAAAAAGTCAGCTTATTTTTGCGAAATGTTGGCCATAACATAGGCAATTACTAAATTTAGACACTATCTATTGGGCCATCGATTTATTATCAAAACTGATCAGAAGAGTTTGAGAAGTCTAATGGAGCAAAGTCTGCAAACCCCGGAGCAAAGTCTGCAAACCCCAGAGCAACAAGAGTGGCTGCATCGATTTTTAGGATATGATTTCACAATCGAGTATAAGCCGGGTAAAGACAATTTAGCAGCTAATGCCCTCTCAAGAGTCATGTCATTATCATGGTCTGAGCTTGAGAATTCAATTGTCAAACAGGCTTGAAAGAAGCACTGCAGAGGGATCCCAAGTTACAAGTTATTGTGCAACAATGTGTTGAGCAACCACTATTGCATCCAAATTATTCAATCAAAGGTGAATTATTATATTGGAAGAACAGAATTGTTGTACCTAAGGAGGGGAACCTTATATAACAAATCTTACGAGAATTTCATAGTTCACCAATTAGGGGACATTCTGGGTTAACAAGAACTTTGGCAAGGGTGACACAACAGTTTTACTGGCCCGAAATGAAACATGATGTTCAACAAATCGTTCAATCTTGTACAATTTGTCAACAAGCAAAAACGTCGCATCTGAAAACCGTTTGCTTTCTCACATACATACCTCGCTATACCATCCCAAGTTTGGGAGGACATAGCAATGGATTTTATAATAGGACTACCAAACTCGTATGGCTTCAATACTATTCTTGTAGTAGTAGACCGTTTGTCAAAATATGCTCATTTCATCGCACTCAAAGGAGATTACACGAGCAAATTTGTGGCTGAGTTATTCATGAATCAGGTTGTGAAATTACATGGCATGCCTAAGTCAATAGTGTCCGACGGGGATAAGGTTTTTACTAGTAATTTTTGGAAGGCCTTATTTCAATTACATGGGACCACATTAGCCATGTCCTCAGCGTACCATCCTCAATCAGATGGCCAATCAAGAAGTAGTGAACAAGTGCCTGGAGATGTTTCTTAGGTGTTTCACTTTTCACAACCCAAAAGCTTGGTACAAGGCTTTAAGCTGGTCAGAATTTTGGTACAACACATCATTCCACACCAGCATTGGTATGACACCATTTAAAGCATTGTATGGGAGAGATCCACCGGCTTTAATTCGATACAGTCCACAGCCAGTAGATCCTGTTACGTTGCAAGAACAATTGATCAACAGAGATAAAATATTGCAACAGTTGAAACAACATTTGGAAAGAGCTCAAGTGTACATGAAGAACCAAACTGACAAGCAGAGGATTGATGTGTCATTAGCAATGGGAGATTTGGTTCTCGTGAAGCTCCAACCTTACAGGCAACACTCTGTTACATTAAGAAGAAATCAGAAACTGGGCATGAGATATTTTGGGTCGTTTCTTGTTGCGGCCAAAATAGGTAGCGTGGCTTATAAGTTACAACTTCCTGATGCAGCTAAAATACATCTAGTTTTTCACATATCTCAGCTGAAGCTTTTCAAAGGAATACCACAAGAGCAATACATGCCTTTGCCTCTCACCACAACAGATACAGGCCCAGTTATTGCACCAATTGCCATTCTCCAAGCAAGGTCAATCAAGAAAGGTTCAAACATTATACCACAAGTGTTGGTACAATGGGAAAATATGACACCAGCTGAAGCCACATGGGAAGATTTTGATGAGATGTTAGACAGCTTCCCTAACCTTAACCTTGCGGACAAGGTTGTCATAAATGGGGATGGTATTGCAATGAAGAAAAATAGAGAAAGCATGATTTTTGCCAAGTCAGTTACAAGGGACCTACAGGAGAATAATTCAGTTAGTACTGAGCCGAAAATGATGGAGCCAAGGAAAGGATTGAGAACACTCACGGCTAGCACCAAATTGAGGGACCATGTTTGCAATTGAGCTAGTTTATAAGGAGTAATTGATAGTATTGTTATTTATGGAAATTGTGAGAATTGTCTCTACTCTCTTTTCTCTCTCATACTCTATATTTTTCCTGATTTGCATCTGTGTACGTCCTTCTGGATCGTATCTAGGAGAGAACTTTAATTCCATTAATACAAGTGTTATTTTCCCCTTTCTACACTTTTATTCACTCATTACATTTTTCACACCAACATTGAAGCTGATCCTGATTGCTTCCGCATCTTGTTCTAATTAATTTGACGTGAAAATGTAGATATACGTACCCGCGTTGCAATCACTGTTGATTCCAATTTACTAAGTCAAATAATAATTGAGAATCTAAAAATGTGCATGAAATTTGAATATTGTAGTATGTAGCTAGATTTAGAACAGTTTCCTTTTAAAAAAAAGATTTAGAACAGTTCGTGCAAGTGGAAAGGGACCTCCTCTGTGGAGTAGATATCATCTTCTTTCAAACTAAAAAATAGGACAGTACTGTAGAAAAATAAGTACAAATACATATATATACCCCCCACTCATATCTGAATGCACATGCAACTGTAGCTTGTACGTATTGTAGTACGTACTTGTATAGCTGCACCAGTTAATGACTTTTAAAATGTGAAATTTATTAGAAAAAAAAAGTTTCACCTAAGAAAAAAAATAGTTTAAAACACGGCATTATAGTACCCGACATGAAGGAGATGGAGGTATTTTGAAAATCTTTCCATACAAGAAAATTTGTTAGAAATCTCACATCGTCTAACGGATCTGGTAAAATTGAATTAGGTCTGATCCATAACTCAGATTTCTAGAACTAAACAGGTTATCCATGCATAACTCATCCATAAACTTTTATGTATTATTTGTGTCGGTGGTTGAAAAGTAATCTTATCATATGAAATCTCTCTCTTAAATGAGAATCAAATAAGCTTTTGTGTTTTGGTGGTGCATTGTTACTTTTCAGTTAATGAAAATAGTTGTTATTTTGATAGTCGATTACCCGACTAATTAATAAACAGTAATTAATGGCAAAATAATGAATCATAAATTCGTAATTTAAACGAAGTTTTTTTTTTTTCTTTTTTGTTTCACATTGAAATATCTATTACGAGCTTATATGCTATGATTCAATTTCAATTATGCCGCAGGGACGAAGCCAGAGTATGTTAATATGGGGGGACCACTTATAAAATTTTCATGATTTAATTATTCTTTTAGTCTTTATGCTTGTGTTAATTTTTTATTTTAATTTTTATATTTAAAAACTCTACATTAGTTATTGTATGTTTTATTCATTATTAGTTGTCTAGTATATCGCCACAAAACATAAATATAATAGTAATGTGTTAACTATTAATCAGATTTTCTGTAAAAAAAGAACATTATTAATCAGATTAATTTTTACCGTTTTAGACAATATCTAATTGAATTTGTCTACCATTGCTGCATGTCTATTACTGTGGTTTTCAAATCTTAAACGTGATTCTTCTATTGTCAATGTTTTCAAATATTAATTTCATCATTGGATTGAGAAAACAGTGCCATTCATGCATGGAGACTCCAGGTCAAGGTTGAGTAAATGAACAAACAAAGAAAAGTCTGTTTAGCTGCCTGCTATATATGGCCAATTAATTAAAAGATAAGGAAAACAAATCCCAACTACTTTTTCATTTCTATAAATGGAAAATTAGAAAATAGGGAGACAAATTCCAACAACTTTTTGAACTCTAGAAATGGCAAATCTACTTTGAGTGTGCTTGTTTTCATTACGAGACAAAATAATTTGAATTGATTTTGATGGCTGTTGAATTTAATTTTATAAGAATATGAAAATATAGACATGTAGTTAGTGTGTGTTTGGACTTTGGACACATGTCCAATACACACATGGTCACGTCAATTTTCTTTGAGTACGCCTAAGCATTATGTTGTTGTTGCTTTTGAACAACCCATGTGAAATTGAAATTGACACACAAACAATCACTAACACTTACATATTGGTAGTTTAAATTGATTTTGTTTCATAACTTTATTTGACGAGAAGTGATGAAAAAAAAAAGTATATTTTATGTAATACACAATGAATCCATTAGTCAGGACTCGTGAGTTGTGATTCTCGTGAATGGTCGAAGGTCAGGTTTTTACTTTCTGCATTCCCACAATTCTTCCTACAACCCCAAGTTAGTGTGAATTGGGGGTACAAGAAGTAAAATAGGAGGTGCAGGAAGTATATTCCAGAGTCAATTTCTGTTAGGCCCAAAATGAAACCAAGTGTGTGTTCGCTCTTGAGTGTTTCAGCTCAAGGCCTTTTTTGTTATCCTAGCACTTCAAAGAAAAACCCACTTTGAAGAAAAGTCTAGTACATATCCTAAGGTTTTGGGGACATACAACGTTAATATCTCCAAAGTATACTAACTTAAACTTAGAACACAACTGGAATCTATTGCTAGTGGTAGATGAGAAAATGCTGCTGCAGAGCATGTGCTTCTTCTGCCATGCATAAGCATAAGTATCATTCTGTTTATCTATTTATATTATTTCTAAAGTTAATCGAATTGCCACATTTAACTATCTACGTTTCTCAAAAGTAATTCCTTATAATGAACACATGGCGCGGATTAACATATTTTCAGTGTTCTATTTATTTTTTTGAATGTCTTCTAACTTATTTTTCTCATCATTGATCCTTCCTTATTATCATTTCAATTGGATAAGTTTAATTTTTTTTTATTGATAAGAAATGTTATCGTTTATCAATAATTTGTATAAATTAGGAGTAATACTTATATGTTAAATTGTGCTATTGGAACCAGCGACAAATTTCAACTACCAAGGCCTAATCTTAGAGTTAAACTCAAAGCCTAATAAATATGCCCAATGGATGCTTGACATGGCCCAACAAATATGAAGACCTATAGCAGTGTATCCAACGTGCTTTCCATAAATAAATAAAAAAACTGTTGAAGTGTTACATCCAAAGTTGACAAATGTTTACAACAAAACTGAAAAGCAAGTGACATCATTCTAAGAAAGTCATAAAAATCCTAAACAGGAAACTAGCATGGAGTCATTCTTAATGTAAAAAATATCAATTCACTCAATTTGCACTATGAAGCATAACTTATAGTGGAGTAAACAAATGATGACGATGTTGAAAGTAATGGGGAAAAAAATAAATTAATTAAGCAACTCTCTGGTATTAGAGAGGTTAGGAATGAACAACATTCCAAAAGAAACAAAATATGTGCATTGTGGTAGTGGAGTGGTTAGTGGATTCTTGTGTGGCCTTGAAGCCTTGATTGAACAAAGGAAATGAGCAAAGGTCAAACCCAATTGGGGAAGCATCACGATCAAATACGTCTCGAGGAAAATTGAGCAAAAAGAGTCATGAATTTAGTTGGAAGAATCAAATAAAAAAAAGAAAAAAGAGAGGATAAACTAATTGAAAGAGAGGAATGAGATCTTTGAATTCTTGAAAGACACATTATGCAATGGGAACTAATACCAAAGCTGGTCATATATGATAATTTGGACCACATTATTGACAATGTTTATTGGGGCTTCCATTCCCCTTCTATGACTTCATCAATGGCCCCACCACTCAATGCTCAAAAAAATAAAAATATATGCTTTAATAGGACCCAAAGGAATTTCATCATTAATAATATCCCTAACATGCTATTTACCAAATATATGCTCCCTGTTTTAACAATCCACCCTCCATTCTTTAATCAAGTTAGTGATATGTTTCTTTAATATTGTAAAACTAATGTGTCACTGCACAACATTTATACACACAATTTTCATAACATACACATGTAGTATTCATTAATTTAATTCACACCATAACCTTAACTTGGGTGATACGCTTAGCCTCTTGTTTATGATTTATTCATATAAAACTGTATTTTTTTTATTCCGAAAATAAGATATTCTCATAATTGAAAGTCATGAGACTAATTTTAGAGGCATAAAATTACTGAAGTGAGCTTTATCTCTTTTAAAAAGTCTTCTTTAAACTTTACGAGGAACTCAATCACCTATCAACTGTATTAGACTTTGTAGGTAAAACTTTATCTTAATGCCCGTAAAAAAAAATGTAATTGTATCTTAATTTTGCTTATACTTTAACCTACAATCTCTTCACTATACCACTACAAGTGTTAAGTTTCATGTCTAAAGATGTCAGACCATGGTTTAAGTAAAAAAAAAAAAAAGAATAATTTTGAAATTTCACACAAAATGTTAAAATTGAATTTGAAATCATAGCCAAAACATTTGTAGATGCGAGGTTAGCAGCTAAATACTTGTCTAAGTTTAATCATCGATCCTCCATGATCAGAATTCATGTACGTACTGTTATTATTTGAATAAAATAGCATTAAGATTTCCCTCATGAATTATTTGCATACTTTTTTCCTCAAGATTCAACTCTCAACTTTTCCATGCTTATCTTGTGTTGTAGTGTAGTCTCTGGAAAAGTGTTTTCTTTTTCGGTTACTTTATGTTTGGAATGGTTTTGGAATTGCTCAATAATGTCATAGAGTTCGACATTGGTAGGCCACGCCAGTCAGTAGGAGGAGTACGAATGATGCAGAAACACTTCATTTCATAAACCATGTCTTCTATATTGGTTTAATAATTTAATCTTTTATATTTTTATCATAACCATTATATCAAGTGACTGAATCTTACACCATTGCGTTAATTATTTGAGCAAAATGAACATTTAAATATATGTTAAAAGAATAAATATTTTGAAAGTTTGGTTGTATAAAGAATGAAAAAGTACGATTCATAAAACTGAAAAACTTAAAAAGTGGTTTATCAAGTCATTCTATTGAACAAGAGTCAATGGGGGATACTCTTTCACTTTCAGTGTTTTCCCCACCCATGCTATAATTGTCAAGTTGTGCTAAAAGTACCAAATTCCAACATTTTTGTTGGAGTAGCTGTGGAATCAAGGTGGGTTGGTCATACATAAAAGATGAATGTTTATCATCGTATTGTATTCTGGTCAGCTGCTAATGAGTTTGGTGAGAAAATAGTTTGGGTTGGGTTCATCATCACAAACCTATCTTGTGATGATAACTTGTGTTCAACAAATTAGGTTAGTCATTCTTTCCTAATATAAGTGTCGATTTATCTTGTTATAGTTAATATTTTATTGAAAAGTTAAGTACAACACTTGTTTTTAGATAGATGGAATATCTTACTTACCAAATAAATGATCATAAAAGTATTATCATGTAAATCAAAAATTAAACCAAGTTAGATAATGAATACGGAGGCAAATCATTAAAAAAAATACTAAAAAAATTTAAAAACCTAATAGTTTGAGGAATTAAGTTGGGGTGTGAATTGGCCTATGGGCCAGAGAGAAACCAAGGGCAACAAAGGCAGGTTCATTGTCTCTCCTTTTTTACTATCTCTAATCATGAAAGGATAACCCAAAACTAAAGGCAATGACAAAAGCTATGTCCCAACTTTGCACCCCTTTTCATTTATTTATTCTTTTTTTTTCCCTATATTTGCAGAATTAGAAGATTTACTTTGGAAGATTTGAAGTTGTGTGTCAAACAGGACAGAAAATAATTCATATATAATGGGGTTGGTGAGTGGGTTGGACTAGCTATAATGAGACTAAATAGATGTAAAGAAAACATATTATTTCATTAAATATTAAAAAATGACCTGTGCTGGAAAACATGTTATGTATGGCATGTCTAAAATAAGTGGCAATAAATCACAAGCTTATAGTTTAATTAATGAAGAATATTTTGTTAAATAAACAAATCTAGCATATACTTGGATTCTAATCCACGCCCTACATGTCTGAATGATCATAACGTCAATTAAAAACATTATCAAAGTTTGTTTAAGTATAATTTTGGAGAAAATGATACAAGTGTATTAAATACTTGCATGTAATATAATAATAAGTAGTAATTAGTTCAATATTTTTTTATAGTATAGTTTTATTAGATTAGGAGGGAATGATGGAAATGAAGGAGGTGGACCCTACGTGATGATTCAATGATTGAGTTCCGACATTTGGGATTTGCCTTTTCATTGACGGGAACTCCTTTTTTCTTTTATTGAAGATTGAAGATTAATGAATCTCATTAAATCACCCCAAATAATAATTGTTGGAATAACAACATAAATATTAAATAGTCACATTTTATTCGCACCATGTTCTTTTTTTATTATCATTAAACAAGATTAATAATAGTTGCACATACATCGCAGCCAGTGGGGCCAATAGTTTTGAACGGTCCACTAAGAGGGATCCAACTAAACCCTAGGTGACAATTTTTTGGTTTTTCAGAATTTTGGAAAACTCATAATAACTATAATGAATAATTGATGAGATGGTTTGATAATTATAATTGGAACTAGTATTTGAATATGTGTTTTAAACGATTAATATTTATTTTTATATAATTAAATTTAAAATAAATAAATAAATATTTTGATATATAAATTATATTTTATGTTTACAATGAATAATTTAGATTATGATATAAAGTTATTTTTAATTAATAAAATTTTAAAAAGTATTAAATTTAATTTAAAAATAAATAAAAATAAAAGGGGAATATTTTTAGATGACTGAGAGGGAAGTTTTTGCCAGTTTCAGGGATATTGTATGAATGCAGTTCTAAAAAAAGAGAAAAGAAAAATATTAAAAGTGTTTAATTAAGAAAATGGAAAAAATTGAGAATTTCCGCCTAATTTTTACTTTTTCCTTTGAAGAATAAAAAACTAATTACAAGTTATTTTGGCCGACTTTTTAGGCCTTGTTCATTTGAATATATGTATTGAGTAACATAAAAGATGAATATTTGTCTTTCTTTCCTTTGATAATAATAATAATAAAAATATATAAATAAAAGATGAACATGTTGAAACGGGATACGGATAGACTAGAACATGTGAGTTTTATTCTATATTTGATGGATTCTAAAAATAGAATAAATATACGAGTTTTATTCTATGTTTGGTGGGTTTTAAAAACAGAATAACGCGGAACATAGTATTTAATTATTGTAAAATTAGTAAATATAAGGTAAGTAATTTCACTTTCACCCTAGAAAATAGTAATTATTTCAGTTGTTAATGAAGAATCAATAATTAATATTATAATACATTCATGATTTATTAAATATATACACATATACTGTAGTAGTAATATTTGTAATAAAAAATATAAAAATCTAGAATGTGACGAATATGTAATAAATATTGTCCGAGTATAATTGGTGAAGCCAGAGTTTAACGTAAAACTAAGTAATCTTCATTTATCATTGTTCTGCGTTGTTCATCCCAAATAGCATTTAATATGCAACAAGGAATTTTTCACTTTTCAATTCCCAAAGCCATGGCCAATTGGTGTTTCACAATCTTGAGCTTATTCCACTTGTTTAGAGCATAGATTAATTAGTACTGCTAGTAAATAAATAAAAAATGAAAAAACACTGCACTGCACATACTATATTAACTTAGGGTTAGGAGTACTATATATAGTACACAAGGAATATTCAGCTTTCCCAATGCGACAAAAATACCCTTGGAGTTGGGTTTATAAACTATTGGGCAGTTCAATAATTAAGATTTTGTTACATAAATTAATCACTTCGAGGTTAGTGAACTACTTGCAGATTTTTTTTAAAAAAATTCGAGTTAGTATTAAACTACTACCACCAGTGGCTGTGCTTAACAGGGTTGTGCTACTTACCTTTTAAAGGCACAAACAAATATTACATGTCTTTTTTTTTTATTATTATTACTACTACTAAATAGACATCATATTAAAAATACGAGAAATGTTAATGGACTCAGTTGGAAATTTTCTTACTGATTGTTTAAAGTTTATCGTAGATCATCAATTTTTAAGAAAAAAAAAAGAAGAGATTTCCCATTTGTTAAAACAAGTATTTATCTTCATTAAATTGTCATTTCTAATAAAAATAACTTTTTTTTACACTATTTAACTTTGTATCAAATATAACCCTCTATTAGTTGACAAATATTTAAAAATTATTTATTAAATAAAGTATAAATGATTAAAATTTACTTATATTTATAAACAAAGAAAGAAACAAGATTTTGATTGTTTATAATAAAAAAAAAATCGAGATAATCATTTAATAATTCTTTCCTAGTTGAGTATAAAATCCATTAAAATGGTTGATTTCTAATAAATTTTAATCAATTATAATAAAAGTATAATAAATTCCTAATAAATTGTTAACACTCTCTAAAAACATTGTTCATATTAAATATAAATTAATATATTTAAAATACTAAAAATATACTTAAACTTTTTTTTATTATATACAAGTTAAAAAAGTTGAAAGAAAACATAAAGCTGAGAAAACAGTAAAACGAGCAAGGCATGAGGCGAGTGTCGCGGCGAGGGCACTGTAGAGATTCCAATTCCACGCTATCCAACAAAAGAATAACCACACTTCACACTCACACTGTTGCTGTTCCAGCGCCTTCACCCCCAGCGTATTTTAGCACTCACCATGTTAAATTGTTAATATTATACTTTTGACGTTGTTTGTTTTGTCGTTTTACCCATAAGAAAAGGAGAAAAGTGGAACATTGATCGATGGAGGAGAAATTACTGTACTATCCCATCGTTTGATCCTATTGATGTGATGTGATACGTAACATGTAATGTAGTAGTCCCTCCCTGCACCTGCCATCTCAATTCTGAATTCTGATTATGCATGCATGGATAAATGTTCTATAATTATAGAATAAATATTTTTTTATATCAACAAATTTTAATTATTAAATATTTAATTGTTGTTAGTGTAAAAATTCACAGTTTTTTTCTCTTTCGCCGTCAAACCACTTATCACTCTTTACAAATAAATGGGGAGGGGGAGTTTAGTTCCGGCAAGAACAGATTGAAACGAGCAAAAGAAAAAGTGAAAAGTAGAAAAAGAAAGGAAAAAAGAAGAAGAAGTAATTATCATAACTACAAATTCCTTCATTATGAGTAGGTTGTTGTTTTTTTTGTTTCCTTGTTTTTTAATAACGAAATTTGCTACAAATTGTTTTTTAATACTTATCATAAATTCATATTTCTCTGTTTGTGAGTTTGAAATTGATATTTATTGATAATACGATGCTTTTAAAATAATCAATTTCGTTTAAATCTCCAAATCATTTTTTATCAGAACGGAGTTAAGACAATCGAATGTGCACAGTACACTAATTTAGACAATTCTTAGTGTTATTTTCTCAATTTTTTATATAAAAAAATCCTAAACTATTTACCGTTATCTGGTTTTCGTTATTACAGCTCGAGCTGTATTCAGATTGACTATAAACCAATTTCTATTCTATCCATGTCTTTTGCTTGATGAAACTATAAATTAAATCAATATATGAGAAATGAACTCATATCAAACAAACAAAATAGAACTACCTCAAAATAACCAACAAGCAAAGATTAATGATTCACAAAAGAAAACCATATTTTAAAACTATCCCATTAAAATTAATTAATTGAATAGAATCTTTTGAAAAAAAGAGGCGCAGTTTAGCAGGAGGTTGGACCATGAGTTGATGAGGTGCAGATTGCAGAATGTGATTACTGATTTGTGTTCATTGGTTGATATTTGTTTTTCCCAAATTCTGAAAAAGTTACATTTTCAAGCCAAAAGCAAACAAAGGAGGAGACAATCCAACCACGTGACCTGTCCAAAAAAACTTACCTTCCTGCAACTATTTTTTTCTTTTTCTTTTTTTTCTTCCCATTCCCATTATACTGTTATTCTCATTTCTCTCTCTCATCAATCTCATTTTTTTTTTTTTAAACAAACACCAACAACCTTTTTTCCAATTAATATATAACAATTTGAGTTCGTTTATTTACTTTTTATTTGATTCCTGAAACAAGTTTTTGGTCACTGGTTATAGTTGTGCATCTACAATTGTGTCCACTTTGGCATTTTGTTTTGTCCTGTGTTTGGTTCTTTCTTTGGTTGTGAGCGTGTTCCATGCTCACCTCCTTTTTATTCCCTGCAACTGCAAAAGCAAGAAGATAATGGTAGTAGTAGTGGTGCCATCACCGGGAACCAACGACACACTCACATGGAATTATAGAACCCATTCACAGATCTCAAGGATCTCACAATTCCACCTTTGAACTTTGGTTTTTTGCCTTTTTTCCTCAATAAAGTTGTGCTTTTTTTGGTGTTCTCAGTGCTTGGATTCAAATTCTCCATTTCCAAGTTGTTGTTTTTTGTGGTGGTGGCAAAAAAGGAAAGAAAAAAAAGAAGCAATTTTGGCATCTGGGTTCTGTTTGGTTTCATGTTCATTGAATTGGGTCAGGGAGAAGTTGCTGTTTTGGTGAGAGTGGGGTTGCTTTGTGGGAATCTGATTCAAAAGAGTGGCTTTTTCTGTTTGGATAAGATGATATAGACTGGACTACTGGACCTTCTTTGTGGGAATGGGGATTCAAGTTGTTAATTATGGTTGCTTTGAGCACTTGTCAGTGGTTGTGTGAGGGAGACACGGTTGAAGAACTGATTGTACAGTAGTATGGAACATAGTAGTTTGGTTTTCTGGCTACTGGGGTTGCTCCTTCTGCTGTTGATGGAGATTTCTTCTGCTGCTCTTTCTCCTTCTGGCATAAACTATGAAGGTTAATGCTTTTCTTGGGATTTTTATTTTTTTCATTTTGTTCACTGGGATCTTTGGTAAAAACCTGTGAAGAGAAGAAAGGTTCTAAATTTGATGGTTTAAGGCACAAAAGTTGAGCTTGTTGGTCAATTTAATTATGCTGGAAATTAGTAGGCTTGGTAGCTGGAAGGTTAAGGTTGATGTGATGATGCTATTTGTGTCTTGTTTCTTTCCTTTTCGTGTTCCTTGAGAATTTGAGTGCTACCTAATTACCTATAACAAGATAGCTGCAGAGAGAGCTTAATATTATTCCTCTTTCCCACACCTAAGGGGTTGGGATGTGGTCTTCACTTGCCTATTCTATTTTACTTTTTTGGTTGATCAAATATATTTTTTTTTATTTGTGTGCTGGAGATACTAGAGAATTTTCAGATGAAGCTGCTTACCCTCTTCTGTTTGTTTGTTGAACAGTTGTTGCTCTGATGGCTATAAAGACTGACATGGTTGATCCTCACAACGTTCTGGAAAATTGGGATAGTAATTCTGTTGATCCATGTAGCTGGAGGATGATCACGTGTTCCTCTGATGGTTTTGTTTCTGCATTGTAAGTTGCTTGGCTTTTAAGTGTTTACAAAAGTGAAGAAGTTTCAATAGGTTTTCATTAGAAAATGGACCAAACTACTTTTGCTAGTTTGATTTTCACCTAAATGATTTTTTCTTTATTTTTTTTCTCTTATCAGGGGATTGCCGAGTCAGAACTTGTCTGGTACACTATCTCCTGGGATTGGAAACCTTACTAACTTACAATCTGTGTAAGTCTATGCTAAATTTTATTAAGATTCTTCTTATCTGGCTTTTTCTCTATATTCTTATTGATCAACTCTATCCATTGATGCTTAGTTATTAATTATTAATTATACACATATGCAGGTTGCTTCAGAATAATGCTATTTCTGGTAGGATTCCTGCTGCGATAGGAAACTTGGAAAAGCTTCAGACACTTGATCTTTCCAATAATGAATTTAGTGGTGAGATACCCAGTTCTGTGGGAGGCCTCAAGAACCTGAATTATTTGTAAGTTACAAACATAATTTATACCGAAACGATGTTAATTGTTGCAGAGAATGTGAGTTTGATTATGAAATCGTGTTTTTAACTCAATTTAAATTGTCTTGTGTGCATGCCAGGAGGTTAAATAATAACAGCCTTTCAGGACCCATCCCTCAGTCTCTTAGCAACATTGAAGGTCTAACCCTTGGGTAGGTCTTTTTTGCCTCATCAATCATCATATTTCTGTTTTACCTTAAAAACCCAAAGACAGATTTAAAGCTTTGATTTCTCTCTAAAAAAATGTCAATCTTAACTGTTATGAATGGAACATGTATAGGGACCTGTCCTTCAACAATCTGAGTGGTTCCTTGCCAAGAATATCAGCAAGAACTTTCAAGTAAGTTCATTTTGGATTTACTCATCCTTATTTCTATATTCAAGTTTAAAACAAAGCATTGTAGTTTATCTCTTGCTCAATTATTTATTTCAGGATTATTGGTAACCCTTTAATTTGTGGCCCAAAAGAAAACAACTGTTCTACTGTTTTACCTGAGCCACTTTCCTTCCCTCCAGATGCACTAAAAGGTGTTAATTACGTCTATCTTGAACTCCACTTTCAAACTATTTTTTCTTCTTATAAATGCATGACATGCTTAGATGTGGTGATTTGGTTTTCTAGGCCAATCAGACTCTGGTAAAAAAAGCCATCATGTGGCACTTGCTTTTGGTGCAAGTTTTGGTGCTGCTTTTGTCCTTGTGATTATAGTTGGGCTTCTCGTTTGGTGGCGGTATAGAAGGAACCAACAGATATTCTTTGATGTCAATGGTTAGTCCTTGCTTATAATTCTATTTCCTTATATCTCTAAATGCACTATTAGTAAACTTTGTGGCAAAATTTGTAAAGAGTCTGATGGTCATCATTGCACTGTTGGAGCATACAATTGTTTAAGTTTTTTTTTTCTTCAAGGAATAAACATCTTAAATGTTTGTTTCAATTCATGTTTGTCACACTGTCTAAGTTAATCGACTTACTCCTACCTAACGCTGTGTTATGTTGCTTCCAATGGACTTTTGTGTATTTTTGACCATTCCACATGTTGCATTGTTTTTATTATTTTCCAACTACTTTAAGCTAATTAAAGAAACTGTAAGACTTATCATGCAAGAAATGAAGTATGACTACAAGGTGTTTTCCCTAATGGTGACTTTTTGCAACATGAGCAATAATAAAATGATCACAATTCTGTTTATTTTTCTTGAAAAATTTATTGTGTGTTTATTAGTATTTAGCTTCGCTTAATTTTATGCATATTCAGTAAAATTTCGTTATTTGGCAGAACATTATGATCCAGAGGTGCGTCTTGGTCATTTAAAAAGGTTTTCATTCAAAGAGCTTCGAGCTGCAACAGACCATTTCAACTCAAAGAACATTCTAGGAAGAGGTGGCTTTGGAATAGTTTACAAGGCATGCTTGAATGATGGGTCTGTTGTGGCTGTCAAAAGGTTAAAGGACTACAATGCAGCCGGTGGTGAGATCCAATTTCAGACTGAAGTTGAGACAATAAGCTTGGCCGTCCACCGGAATCTTCTGAGGCTTTCAGGGTTTTGCAGCACTCAGCACGAAAGGCTCCTTGTTTATCCATACATGTCTAATGGCAGTGTAGCCTCAAGATTAAAAGGTTAGCTCATTGAACTTTTTATTAAGCTGCTCATGATTGAGGTTGATATTTAATGCGTGTTTGGTTGCCCGTTGCAGAATTGATTATAAATTCAGACAGTTTGTACATGTTTGGTTTCACAGAATATTTTAGAATTTATTCTGGATTCAGAATTGATTCTGCTAAACGGAAGCAGTTTTAAGTAGCTTCTGTGTTAAATCCAAAATTTTATACTGAAATTTATTTCAAAATTAATGGTAATTGTAACCAAAATTATCCAAATATAAATCACATCACTTCAAAATCAATTTTATTCAGAATCAATTCTGTCAAGTCAACTTTCATCCAAACAAATTCTTATACTCCAAATCCTCAAGATCATTATAAACTCCACCTTATTTGTCTTTGGTTTTGGATTTATGTACCAGAGCATATTCATGGCCGGCCAGCGTTGGATTGGACAAGGCGAAAGAGAATAGCTTTAGGTACAGCTAGAGGGTTGGTTTACTTGCATGAGCAATGTGATCCTAAGATTATTCACCGAGATGTCAAAGCAGCCAACATATTGCTAGATGAAGACTTTGAAGCTGTTGTTGGTGATTTTGGTTTAGCTAAGCTTCTGGATCATAGAGATTCTCATGTGACCACTGCTGTGCGTGGCACTGTTGGTCACATTGCTCCAGAGTATCTATCCACTGGCCAATCATCAGAAAAGACTGATGTGTTTGGGTTTGGAATCTTGCTGCTTGAACTCATCACAGGTCATAAGGCTCTAGATTTTGGACGAGCAGCGAACCAGAAAGGTGTAATGCTTGATTGGGTAAGCTCTCCAGACTTTCAAGCTTTTAGTTAGCATATCAAGCTTTTACAAATTCTAGAAATGGATTAGTTTCAAGTTTTTAATGGAGAGAGAGAGTAGTTGAATAATTTCTCTTCTTAACAGGAGCTGGTATTAGTAAAACAGTTTTATTAACAACTTAACATTAATGCTTACTAGGTCTGATTGTAACTAAAAGTCAAAGGTTTTTATTGGGAAAGAAATCATGTATTACATCACAAATACAAAAGTATAATATACATTTTGAGCTGTTTAAAATCAGCCTTGAGTGCACTGATTAGCTAGCAAGGAACTATTTTAGCTTAACTGGTAGTCTTGAGTTGAGTTCTAAGAATGCAACTGGATTAAAAAAATTATAAGTGCTGATGTTAACTTAAATGTTAAAAGAATTAGTCACTTTAGCTGCAATTTATTTTTCCTTTCTCTTAGTAATTGGCTCTGAAAGATTAATATTCTATCTCTTCAATCACCATTCTCTTGTTCAATGTGAATCAAACAATTTTCAGGTTAAGAAGCTCCACCAGGATGGAAGATTGAGCCAAATGGCAGACAAAGATCTAAAGGGTAACTTTGATCTGATTGAACTAGAAGAAATGGTTCAAGTTGCACTCTTGAGTACACAGTTCAACCCTTTACACCGCCCGAAGATGTCAGAAGTACTAAAGATGTTGGAAGGGGATGGCTTAGCCGAGAGATGGGAGGCCTCACAGTCACAGAGGATTGAAACACCAAGGTTTCGGTCTTGTGAGCCTCAGAGATATTCAGATTTGATAGAGGAATCTTCACTCATAGTTGAAGCCATGGAGCTTTCTGGCCCTAGGTGATATCATAAGCATCTTGGTTTTCCAAAACAGCTCCTAGCTTGTTTTAAAAGGTTTAGTTTAAATGTTAAAAATGACATTGTCATTACTCATTAGTGTCAATAGCTATGTAATGCACGTATTCATCTGTAAAAAGAAAAAAAAAAAAGGAAAGTCATCATCATGTATAAGTATGTTCTTTGTTGGAATGTTGATTTAGTCGCTTCAGAAAAATTTTGTATCAATGTTAGAAAATTGTATGTAGTTGCACTTAACATGTTCTTGCCAGTTGAGTAAAATGGTATTTTTCAACTAAAGTAATCTTTTTTGTTGCTTAAACAACTGATTTCCGAACTTCTGTGAAAGCATAAAATTTGCTTGGGCACACTGTAGCATGGCTATGCAAAGATGATTAATAAGTGAGAATAGAATTTATATGAGAATATGAAAACCTACTATAATAACTTTGAATTAAAATTAAAAATAATAAACTTATCACATTAAAATCCAAATTTAAAGTGAATTTATATGTTTAATGAAAATATGTCATTGTGAAAGAAAATTTGAATAAAGATTCAATTGTATTGGGGAAAAAATGCGGAAAAAAGATCAGAAAAAAGGATAAGATTGAAAGCGTTATTATTATTTATTTTAATTATTCACATTTAGAAGTTTTTTTCATTTAAAACTACACACACAATATTCTTTATTTTTTATAACACTTTTATTTATTTATATATATATATATATATATATATATATATATATATATATATGTGTGTATGGTTTATTAAGTTTAATATTTAACATTCTAATTGAACTATGAGGAGATCTATCGATAAAAAAAAATTCTAATTTAGTTTCAAAATGTTTTTGTTTTAACTAAGGTTCATTCTTTATCTTCTTCCCGTCTCCCCACCATTACTTATCTTTTTCTCACTATAGCCGCTACAATTGTGGAACCTCCATGCACCCTTATTCTTGCTAGACTTGTCATTTGAATGCTATTTTTGTCAAATTTTATCTAACCATAAACTCCTTTTTTAATCATCTCATATTGCAACATGTGAACATCCTTAATCATAACTATGTCGAACCACCAACCTCCATGTTACCATGATTGTCTTCCCTTGTGCTAAACCAACCTCCACACTCAAATAGATTCCTAACTCACACATGACACAACACCACTAAACAACCTTAATCAGTATACAACACGAGCACCATAAACATGTGCCTCCACACGCTCTAGAAACATGCCCAACACAGATCGTCATCACTTAGCTTGAAACCATCATCCAAATTTTAAACACCATAATTGCAAAGGGCACTATTAATGATGGTTTATGGGTGAGATTTTTATATTGACAAATATTAGTTGCTAGTTAATTTTTTTTTTGTTAGTAAAAGAATCGAATATATAACTTTTTTTCAGTTTTTCCCCTTCTTCTTTCAATCATCCAGCATACTTTATAACTCGTTTATGTGAGGTTACGGAGACATGAGAAAATAAAAAAGACGACAACAAATAAGAAAATGTAAACAAAAAAACTTTAAGCAAAAACTAAGAATAACTAAAGGTATGTTGGAAAGACAAAGGTAACAATAAGGAAAGCATTTAAGCAAAAATAAATAAATTACAGGATATAAATGAAATCAAAATCAAACTTGCAAAATATTATTTATGTTAAGAAAAAATTGATTTTAAAATCTTCAGTCTAAATTAATCTATGTTTTAACACAGGTTAATCATATATTTTATTTATATTAATAATTAGACTTTAACTGTATTTATAAACGAAGAAAATACAAATTAGTGGATCTGACGAGTGAGTAACTAGAAAATTGTATGAAGTTAGGATAGGATGATGGGCCAACATAAATTATACTCGGTCCACTATGACGTGTCTCAGTTTGGGCCTCACTTGAAGCTGGTTTTTACGAATTTATTCTGCATCTCTAATTACGATGGCCAATTGCTATTTACCCCTGTTGTTTTTGTCCTTAGTATACCCTTATTTATTTATTTTTTGTCTCTAAAAAAAAACCCTTATTTTAAAGAGTAATATGTTTCACAGAATTGAATTTCCTCCGAATTATTGAAAAATCAAAACCCTAACTCTTGTTGGTTGATGAACTTCTTTTTAAAATTGTTTATTGATAATTTCTGTTGAAATGTAGAAATTACCGAACTAAATAGTCTCCCTCAATAAAACATTCTTTATACTTATTATACACATAAATAAAAATTAAACTCCTAATAATAACACATTTAAAAATTCGAACTATTTATCAATAGTGCTGAATATAATAGCAACTCTTCAACCCTGGGCAAAAGGGTAAAATGGCACTATAAAGCTAAGTTCGCATGTGCGGCCACATCCCTCATTGCCCCCACATTCTCCACGTGTCGCCTTCACATTGCATGCACTTCGTCGGTGCTTCTGCTACGCAACACAATTCACAACCATCACCACATGCCCTTCCTCCATTTATTTGTACCCTTTCGCCCACGCCACGTTTCACATGTCGCTATTTTTTGCCATATACATTGACGAAAATACCCCTCAAATCTCAACACAATACCCGTCTTGTCTACCTACATTAATGCACCGTTCCGCCAACTTTACCATTTCGGAGCAAAGAAACAACTTAATGTGAACTTTATCATCGACAATATTGAGATTAAAAGAGTAACTAAATGCCCAGAAGGTCAAGGTTTTAACATGGCATTTATTTGTTTGTATCATCATAACAAATCATCAATTCATCATGAATTGCATGTGGTAACTGATAACAATTCTCATTAACGTCATTCTTCAACGCCAACGTATGCCATGCAATTTTTTTGGTCATCCAAATATTACTAGTAACCATTGGATAACTGTTGCGTCCAAATTTGAATTTATAAAACAATAAAATCTAATTCATGCCCATTCCGTTGAAGAGAACTAATTGCAAATCAGTTTCAAAACCTTCATTCCCAATTTTCTAACTATATACGCCGTTTTCAAAAAAAAAAATAGAATCAAATCTATATATACATTTTAATTCCCTAAATTTTAGTACTATTTTCAACTACTTTCAGTTAAATTCAGTCAACCTCCTTGTTACATTTAATTTTTCTTTTTAACGTGTAACTAATGGTGTATTAGACTATTAGTAGAACCTAATGCAAGATTACCATAATACACACTCTCACAATAATAACTCTATTTCTTTCTCTATGTTCATACCCCGCGTTCACGTTCAGTGAAACTCTTTTTTAGTTTTTTTTTTTTTTTTCTCTCCCTTATCACATCTCAACACTGTTTTCATTAAAAACCAACACTGGTCTGTGAAGTGTGAACCACAAAGCACTTTTTTTTCCTATGCCTTGGCTTTGTCATTGTTCGTTCCTATCGTCACAATGGATTCTTCTTCTAAGAGGCTTGCATTTTCGGAACTCTTTATGTCTCAGAGGAGAAAGGTGATTTCTGGGTTCAGTTTGGGCGTTGGAGTTTCTCTACTTTTCCTCACTCTTCTCTTGCTCAACAACACTTCTTTCTCCGTTCCCAAGGTTCAAGTGTTTCTCCAAGGACCAGATTCCAATTCCTCGTTCTCGTGGCGTTTTCCCTTCACAACCACTCTTTCCTCTAACGGTTCCGTGAGTTTTCTGCATAGCGTTGAAGTGAACGTGTCAAGTGAGGGTTTGGAGAAACCCCTTTTGGGGAATCTCACTGGGGATCAGAAAAATGCAAGCTTGCATGATGGGGGAGAGGGAGGTGAAGATTGTTGCTCTTTGAAGAATGTTACTCTAAAAGGGAAGGAAAATTCTCACGTGGGAAATTCGTCATGCATTGGTGGCGGTGGTGGTGTGGGAAAGTGTGAAGATGGGTTGGTTAAGGAAAGTAATGATAGTGTTAGTGTTGGTGGTTTGCTTGGGGAATGTGACATATTTGATGGGAAATGGGTGAGGGATGAGTCGAAGCCTTACTATCCATTGGGGTCCTGTCCCCATGTTGATAGGGATTTTGATTGCCATCTTAATGGGAGGCCTGATGGTGAGTATGTGAAGTGGAAATGGCAGCCTAATGGGTGTGACATTCCAAGGTATGCTGTTTTAATTTCTTACTGTATTTTCATCAACAATTGAGAAGTAATTATTGATTTAGAATGGACAGAGATAACATGTGGAAAGGTAAATTATATTGTGTTATTGTGTGAGTGTGAATATGAAGTGAGAGAGGTTCAATGTGATTATGAAAAGAATTTAATGTTGATGCACTCTGGTTCAATCGCACTTTTGCATGACTTTTAAGATAGTTTTCTAAAAAGTCCACTAACTTATTACCATAAATGGAGGTTTCGATTGAATGAGTGTAACAATGTTTGGATCACTAAACTCATGATAAATAATAAATTATAAAATAAAAGAAGAATGAAAGCTTGCTGAAATATTTGACACTACTAGTGCATCATCATTAAACTCTTATAATAAATTATAAATTAAAAGAAGAATAAAAGCTTGCTGAACAATTAGTCTGAAGGATATATAACAGAAGCTTGAACTTCCTTATTATAAATGCTTGGAAGTTTTTAAGAGGAGGGAATGGGATAAAATAGGAAAGAATGGATAGAAGGGAAAAAGAGTTACATTTCATGTGTATGGATTTTTTCATTGAGGGGAGAAGGGAGAGGTAAAAGATTATAGGTGTTAAGTTGTAAAATGGTACTTTGGTTCCTGTAAATGTGCCTCATTAAAATGATGTATGCAATTCTGTCTTTATATTACAAAGTCATTTCACATTACTCCGGACAAGAGATAGCAAAAGGAGGAGTAAGTTAAACAAGTTTGTTAGATAAGGGACAAAATTGTGAGTGAGGTACATTGTCAAGGACCACAGTGCTTGTTTAATCGTGTTAAGTTACACTAGAATCTTTTAAAAAAAATATTAAGTAGCTCAATTTATAGGTAACATATATCTGTCAAGATTTTAAATTGAAAGAAAAACTATTCCCCTTCATTACCCACCATTTGGAGGGGAACAAAAAGTTAGCTTGAGGGAGAATTGTTTCTCATACTCTCCCTTCTCTGTTTTAAACTAAACAAGGGGAATTGTTCCCTAACCATCTTTTACCCTCATCACTCTAAAACTCTCTTCTGAAATATTAATAGTGTTCGGTACTTCAGTTGGCTTAGGATTTTTTATTTAACAGGTCGAATTATGGGATCTAGTGTGGAATCAGAGTCTATGAAACCCAAGCAGGGGATGGGGGTGATTAGGGATCTTTACAACCTAGTTTATTTTTCTTACTTTTGGTGTAGTTTTGGTTTATAGTCACTTTATTTATCAAACCTGTTACAGCCGTTTTAAACCATATATCAATGCTTGTTGCTTATGTTTGTTAATTACCAATGTCACCTCAGGTTGAATGCAACTGATTTTCTGGAAAAGTTGCGAGGACAGAAGCTGGTTTTTGTGGGGGATTCACTGAACAGGAACATGTGGGAGTCCATGGTGTGTCTACTACGTCAAAGTGCCAAGGACAAGAAACATGTTTTTGAAATTTCAGGAAAAACAGAATTTAAAAAGAAAGGTGTCTATGCTTTTAGATTTGAGGCAAGTTTCTGGTACATCCATGAGATTTTCCTAAATATGTATATTTATCTTGTAATGATATCTCATTGAAATTTTTTCTTTGCTATATTTATAGGATTATAATTGTTCAGTAGATTTTGTTAGTTCACCATTCATTGTTCAAGAGTCAACTTTCAAAGGCATAAATGGGTCCTTTGAGACATTAAGATTGGATTTGATGGACCAGACAACTGCCACCTATCATGATGCTGATATCATAGTCTTCAATACAGGCCATTGGTGGACCCACGAGAAAACATCTAAGGGGTGAGTTCAGTCTCTTTGTTAAATTGTTATGTAACATTGCCTTCACATTGTCTATGCCTCCATGGTTCTATGCTTCAAAGTGGCCTTGAAATCTGTAGATTAGAATGGTGCTACTTGAAGATGAATAACAACAGAATTTTAGCATGATATTTGATTCGTCATGCTTACAGTTTTGTCATGTGAGACTGCTTTTCCAATCAAGATTTTAGTTTCTTGTCTTCTTCACACCTCTAACTTTCTGCCTTATAGTGCTTACTTTTTTGTGAACTATAACAGAATTTTGGCATGATATTTAATTAAAGTTCTTGCATACCATTTTGCAATTTTGTCACTTGGGATTGCATTTTTTTAGCAAGATGTTAATCTCTCGTCTTCTTAACTCCTCTATATATTTTCATTCATAGTGCTTACAATTTGTGATCCTCATGAGCAATAATTAAGGTTTATGATTTTTCTGTCATCCGGTACTGTTACAGAGAAGACTATTATCAAGTAGGTAACCGTGTATACCCTAGGCTCAAAGTTCTGGATGCATACACAAGGGCATTGACCACTTGGGCTAGATGGATTGATAACAACATTGATGCCAATCGAACTCAAGTTTTCTTCAGAGGATACTCAGTAACCCATTTCAGGTATTTGTCTTTTACATGGCTTCCAAATTTTAGAATCTGGACTTTCTACTGTTAGCTTCCCTTACATTGGCTCTAAAATTACTGAAATAGCTTTATGGCTGGAAATTTATGTGTTATTATTTAAAGCTAGCCAGCTAAGCATGAAAACTGGCCGAATTCATATCTTTTTGCTATTGACTATCACTTTGCTCACTCACCTTCCTCCAAATCATTTTATTACATATTAATGAACATGTCTTTTGTTGGAAGGATGAGATTGTGGAACCATGTGGTAGTATACTTTAAGTCTGAACATTGCACTAGATTGATTTATACATTTCCTAACTCTAGAAATATAATCAGAAAGTTCTTAGCTATCTTGATACTCTTCACCTGCTTTACTATTTTTTCTTCCTCGGTGAAACTTCTTTAGCTATTTATATATTATGGTGACTGATTTCAGAAAAACATACTATTTGTGCTGGTTTGCTTTCCACATTTGATATTGTATTGTCAACTTAATAGATGGCCAATTCCAGAATATCATTTACTCTTGAAATTGTATTTATAGTTTTCGTTATTTGTGTACATTATCAATGTACTGATTCATATCATATTAATAGAATGTTCCATACTTGTTAATCTCTCAATATATTCTAATACTGCCTGACATGGTTTCAGGGGTGGGCAATGGAATTCAGGAGGAAAGTGCCACAAAGAAACCGAGCCAATATCTAATGGAAAGCACTTACGCAAGTATCCCTCAAAAATGAGGGCTTTTGAGCATGCGGTCATCCCAAAGATGAAAACCCCGGTGATATATATGAACATTAGTAGGCTTACAGATTACAGAAAAGATGGACATCCTTCTATATACAGAATGGAGTACAAGACAGATGAAGAACGGATCGCTGCTGAAAAACACCAAGATTGCAGTCATTGGTGTTTGCCTGGAGTACCTGATACTTGGAATGAATTACTGTATGTTTCTCTCTTGAAATATGGTAAAGGCCATTGGAAAAGCTGAGCAAAACTCCACACCCGATTTTGGATTCTTTATACACATTCAACAAATGTATATTCGTTGATTTCCCACATTAGGTGTCCATCACAAAGGGTCTGAGTTATAGTTTGTGCTGAAGATGATTGACTAGAGTGACAAATATGTGTGTATTTTCTGTATACATCTACTAGGTATCACAATTGTTATAATGAATTTCCACGAAAGCTGTAAAATTTGTAGATTGAAAGCTTGATTTGATTCTTTTCCTTTGATTAGTTAAAGAAAATGAAGGATCAAACTTTTGAAGGTGATTCTTTATAATGGTTGGGACAAGGGAAAGTAGTAAATGACACAATAAAAAAAATGTTTAAAATGAAAGGGCTATCCATTTATCTGTTTTAAGCCTTCATTCTTTTGCCTGCTGCAATGGCATTGCGAACGTGCTGCTATTTGTGGTGTTAGTGTGTATTTGGTTAAGCATTTAAAGACATGTTCAACAAAAAAATACACGTTCTAAGACACAAGATAAAATCTTGTGATTGTAACTTTTTTTTTAACAGTAGTTGCGTTCGTTTGAACAGAACTGGTTCGCAAACACAGCCTCAGTGTTAGCACGAGTTGGAATGGTGGACAGTGGACACCTTTTTAACTTAGCCATCTGCTACCGTCAGCAACTTATAAGTTTGTGTTTGGATTCTCATTTAAAGTTTGTTAAACGGATATTCACACTTTCCAATGTAAAAAATGTAGAAGTAACTCTTGTCTCACTGAATGGAAGTTAAACCTTCAACATGTTTCTTGTGATAACAACCAGAAACGTGGCCTTGGTTGGAATGGTTTTGACTATAGATTTGAATAATTTTTAAGCAAGGTTTATCATATATACTAAAAATCAATAATGGACATATGTAAAAGTATTCTTTTAAAAAAAGTATTAGGTGTCTTAATTTACGTATACCATTCCTACCTAAGAAGTTTATCTCTCTTTTCTATCACTTTTATAAGAAGAAGATAAATAAACTAGTTTACCATTGAGTACCCTGAACCTGAACATCTTCAAATGTTAGCAAGTAAAATCAGAAATGCAGTATAAAGGGAAAGGGTGAGGGGTCATGGGGCAAGGGGCAAGGGGCATGATCAATTGATCATTATTCACTCCACCAATCTTAGAAAGAGGACTCTGAAGCTTTCTTTTCTAATAGAGTTCAATAGAATACAATCCTAAACTTTGAGGGACTAGAATTGTACTATTCTTTCCTCACAAGGTCATAACTAACAACACAAACAAGCATGGAAAAGGGAACACAGACATGAAGGGGAAGGGACAGAAATGGAAATGGAGTGATCACAATTACCTACCTACGCAGCTGCAAATTGATAATTTTTACAGAACAAGTTGGTAACTTCCCAAAGGAAGGAAGACCAAACTTTGTTTGTTTATTATTACATTCTACAGCAAGAAGAACTACAAAGATGATGAGCAATAATAGCCATAGAGACCCCAATGGAGTCCATTGCCTTTTTGTGACTTGCCGGTTTGCCAGGCTGTAGCCAAAGCCTCTCCTCCTCCTTTGGAGAATGCATATATCTGCTTCTGCTACTCAGAGAGCATAGCATGTTTTGAACACATACATCCCTTTGTTGATTAGAGAAGCCAAAAGCTAAGCCAAAACAAACTGTTTAAAGTTGAGGAGTGTGAGAGGGTGAAAAAGACCCTCTCCCTCTCACACTCCTTTGTTTCCATGCTTCTTTAAGAACCATGGATTGATGTTTGCCAACAAAGCTCCATGCTCTCACCAGATTCAGCAGGTCTTGATAGAAGATTTGGCTTAGAGGGTGTACAGAAAAAAAAACTAGTGGAGAAGTTAGCCTCTGACCATTGTTTTAAATAGTTGATGATTGAGAACTAAGAGGTGTTATTGTTATCATCATCTTTTCATTATCCATTTGCTTGTTACTTTTTCATTTAAAAATCATCAAAAGTTGCAATGCATAGAGAGTTTAATGGTAATCCATTGTATAAAATAATTTTATATTTTGATAATTATAACTTATTATTTGTATAACTTTTAAAATAATTTATAAAAGTTAATTGTATATAAATTGAGATTATAATTGTATGACTCATTATAAATTGAGGTTATAATTGTACAATTTTACACTGATCACATTAAACTCATAAAAAACTCAAAGAAAGAAAATTGTAAAGTGCTCATTAAAATAATTAAATGGAGTAAAAAACATTTATTTATTTATTTGGTTTATTGAATCTAAACCTTAACCTAATTACCGGCCTAACTTTTTTCTTGAATCTTAATCTAACTCTAACATGACCTAACTGCATCTTTTACCCTTCTTTTTCTTTCTTCTTCTTGTTTACATGGAAATGAAGTTTTGAGATCCCTAACCTAATTTAATTTGATTATCTCATTCTGTTTTTTCTAATATTTAAGCAGTACTTGGTTTATACTATGTTCATATTGAATTTGGGAATTCTACCTTGTCCTAGCCAAATTTCAGGTTATTTTTCACCACATATAAATACTACACTACATTATTATATTAGCTCACAAAGGCAATTTAGGGAATATAAAATCAAATAGTGTCCATAGAAGATATCTAATAATCTAATTGAAATGCAAAGGATATGAATGTCAAAGTGTCAATATATACTTTAAAACATGGGCACCCACTCTTTACTTTTTCATTCGTGCTTGACTTTTGATAGTAGGAGGCTTTTTATTGCAGCAGTGGATCCACTTACTGAGTCTCAAACCCCACTTTGCTTTCAAAAACAATTTTATATACTCTTAATGAACCAGTTAAATAATCCTCTTAAGTACTTGAATAAAAAATTGCTAAACACATGTTTTAGCCTCCTAGATATTTAACACGTTTACAGTTTCTGTTTGAAATTAACAGAAGTATGTTACGAGTATTTGTCAAAAGAATTTAAAATCAGTGATATATTATTTTAAAAGTTTAATGATGATGTATTAAGAGTCTAAAACAACCTAATTTTACCCTGTAGTCCAACAACACTCTAAATTTATGGTTCGTTAGTTGATTTCTTATAAATAACTAAAGTCATGTAAATAATAAAAGTGATGCAAATAGATTGTAATTAAACCACGATATAAAACTATTTTTAGAATACATTCATTAACTTCCACTAGTTTGTTCTCTATCACCAGCCAGGCCAGCAAACCACTTTGTTTTCTTCTTTTTAATTTTATAAATATATATATCAAATCACAATGTTTCAAAATACCATGATTTTGGTTTCAGAGCTATAAATAAATTTTGGCCGTGTATGTAGCCATACTGTACTGTTTAGCTTAGTTGTTAATTAATCCCTATCGATCATGTGTCTTCTTTTCATAATTTCTAGGGGCCAATTCAACTTTCCTTTTTGAAATTAAAAGAGTGATTAGTCACTACCAAGAAGTGAAGCTCTCAATTTTCTTATTATATAGTCAGAAAAAAAGTAGCAGTCAATACAAAATAGCTTGAACTTGTATTCAAGAGTCATTTCTCTTTCTCTAGCCGGCTTTATAGATTAACCAAACTTCCTCTAATTAACACTCTTTGATGAGTTTTACAGAAAATAGCAGTGATCTTCTTCTCAGATATGCACACAATCATAGCAGCTAGACAATCCATTCATGCTTTTGGTTTGCCTCTTCTTCAAGCAAGAAAAACAATATTGTTATATATGAGTCCCCTTTTGGAATCTCTCTATGCTCTATGCTGTTTATTTATTACTGTTGTTGTAGCCACTTATTATTATGTGTACATGTCATCAGCATTGCCCTATTACACTGGATGAGATCACAATTTATAGCTTGTTTTGTGAACTTTTTCTTTGTGGCCATTGGTATGAAACAACAAACCCATTTAATTAACTTGGTCAAAGAAGGATGAAAAATCAAATTAGTCCCTAAGATGAATAGAATAACCAAATTAAGGAAATGAATTCTATTTTATTGAAAAGTAAGTTAGATGATATGATAATAAAATAAGGAGAAGTATTAGTAACACACTCCCTAACAATACATTCTCTAATATATTCTTATTATTATATTCTCTTATGGATTAAAATTTATTAAAAATTATAAAATTAATAAAAAAAAATCGTTAAATAAAATGCGATATCGATCCATTTTTATAAATTTTAATTAATCAAAGAATTCAAAAAAGGTGTTACCAACATTTCTTATAATAGAAAGTTATAACTAAAGGTAACTGCATATAATTCCAGCCTCTCCAGCAATCTTTTAAGTGAGTTTCCGCTTATAGTTTCAACATGTCATGAACATCCGTCACCGTCTTAATGGTATTAGATGTATTTCCATATTCTATCACTCTTACTTAAAAAAAAATACAAAATCATAAAAGAAACTATCATTATTGTCCACCACTTTCAATTGGACAAACCATGACCAACGGAAAATTAAGTATCTCTAAGTTGGCACCAATTTGTAATCAAGTTTTGGGTCCCTTACAATCCAAAATTTACTAGAGTTCAGTTCAATTTAATTACGTTCAAACTTGGATGACTCACACCAAGACCAAGTAGTCATGATCGTAGTAATTATAAATGTTGCCATCCACTTTCCACATGGCATGGGAAGTTGTAGGACAAGTGACTTTCCCATGATGTGGTTTCAATTTGGAATCAAATTCATGGGACCCTTGTTCCCATTATTTTCGATCCAAGATCGATGCTACTTTACCACCGTGTACTTGTATGTTCCCGGTTTGATATTCTTCTTCTACAATTCTTCTTGGATCTTTGGTCAAAGATTATAACCATTGCAGGTACTAGGTAGCTTCAATATTTTTCACTCCAGCTTTATTTGGGAGGTGATGCTATTCCAATTTTGCAACAATGCCAAATCTATTTCCATAATCCTGGTTGCCCTTATCTTTTAATATACTAACATTTATACTTTTTCTTAAGTGACCCTTCATATATCACATGTGGTAAAGAGAAGATTCCCAAAAAAATTTTAATTATTTATAACCCCTAGGATATCAAAAATAGCATAAGAGATTTTAAAAAAAAAATATTTTTCTTATCTTATCATAATATTAATACAAAGTATTCATTAATTTTTTTTATTATCAAGTTCGAATTTAAAACTTTATTTAAAGAAAATAAATTTATTATCACTTAGATTAATAGTTTACTAATACATATTTCGAGGAGTATGATTATTATTATTTATTAAAATAAAAAAGAGAAGACAAATGTTAACAAAAGTAAAGAAAAAAAAAAAGATTACTAAGGAAAGTCACATTTATGGTATGAAAAATGTAAATTTCATTTACTATTTATTATTTTAATTAATTAAAATGATGTATTTCGTATGTTTTAATCTATATCTTAAAGATAATGATTAAAGAAAAGCACCTCTCCAAAACCAGCCTTTCATCTTTAGTTTTGGACACCCATAAAATTTGAGAAAGTCTTTTGCTTTTGGAAACTTATTATACAAGTTAAATAAAAGTTACAAATAGTTTCCTACCAGACAATTTTTGGAAGGCATGTCAATTATTACACAATTAAAACGAGCATTTATGGTAACAATCTCAAAGTATATATGCACGGAGGGTACCACACCTTGGTTGCTTCTGGTAGGGTTTCAAATTTCAACTTTTTTTTTTTGTTTTTATCTACTCAGTTTTCAACTCTTTTCCTTAAAGAACGTGGATACCATTACGGTAGAAATCCAATGAATCATAGGAGAAAAAACGATACATTTTTCTTAACAAGCCTGTTTTCTCTTCATTGGAAATCTGACAAATAAATAAAATAAAAAAGGTTTAGTGCCTTAGTGACGATTTTTATAATATATTTTAAGGTGTTTATGGATTGAGTTCATTCAATCAAGACAATAATTTGAATTGATTTAATTATTTATTTTATTTGACTTCAAAATCGAATTAATTGCAATTAGTTTGATTCTCATGTTTTTATTTTTTATTTTCTTTTTAGACCTTGAAATTCATGTATTTTAATATATGGTATTTTGACCCTTCTTTTATTTTTTGTCATTTATTTTAATAATATTATTAAATATTTTTTATTATATTTATATTTAAATTTTTTAATAATATCATGGATAAAGATATTAATGAAATGCATAAATTTATAATTATAGAAAAAATTATATATCAATTGAAAATGATTGGACTTTGTCGTGGGTATGGATTAGAAGTTGCAAATAATGCACTTTACTGGCCCATGGTAGCATTGAGTGAGGGCCCAAAGATGTAGGTACCAAAGTAGGAAGCTTTCCAATTTTTCTTGGAATTTACTTTCTGAATCTCCTAATTTATGTCCCGCACCCCCCAAAACACACTAACTTTGGGGTGCAGGAGGCATTGTGGGGAGTGCAGAAAGTAAATTCCATTTTTCTTTCACACATTGACACAGACACAGAATTGAAGCAATCCAATCCAATCCAACAGCATTCAATAGTTGAGGGCTGAGTCCAAACGAGACCTAATAAGCTAACACTTTCCAACGTGATTCTGCAATTTGATAATCAGCGATTGTTATTACATATCAGGGTTTGACAAACAAGGTCAAACCAATAATTTTTTATTCCTAATCTTCCACCATGAGTGGTTAAACTATGATTTTTATTTTTTTGTCTGAGCTGTTCCTAAACTTCCACCATGAATGGTTAACATAGAAACGGTGATAATCCTTAGTGATATGCCATATTCTTCTATATCATTATTGGGTTGAAAACTCTAAAATTGGACCTTGGAATGAGTTTTTTCTTGCAGTACCTTAATTTTACCTTTTGTCATATTTTATTATTCAAGTTTTAGATGGAATATTTTGATTATTTTTTGTGGCACTTTTCTTTGAAATGATATCAATTTCTTTTCTTGCTTGAAATTTGTTTTCATACGCTAGGCTTTAATGCATGTTTAGCTTTTGGTTAAATAACCTTTAAATTTCTAATTTTTTTTTTTCCGTGAGAGACATGTGAGTATGAGTATATCTCAATTTATCGGACCAAACATCAATCTTATAAGTGATGTTTGATTGCTATTGATATAAGGTCCTATTATGCTCATGATAGAATCATTTATTTAATAAGTAAATTTATGTTTTTTTTTAACATCAAAAGTAAATTTAGGTTTAATTTTCTTTTTATAAAATTCTCTTAGACTATATCACAACATTAGTAAAATTAGTCTGAGTCAGTTAGGGTACAACTGTTCTCTGCCACAACACACAATAAATAATATCTAACCAAAATCAATCAATATTTTAGAAATTATTTTCTACAGCAAAAGTGTTTATGAAGCGATATTGCTACGTACATTCGAGTGATATTGACATGAAGTATTTTTTAATCTCCTGGTCATGAAGTGAGAGTAATCACTTAGGACTATTCGAGTGATATTGTATTGGTACTTTAATTTTAATAACATTGCCATTTTGCTTTCACTAGGGAAAATAAAAACACAGGCATATAATTGATTTATGATAAACAAATTGACCATTCCCTCGATTGCACACGATTCTCGTTAAGTTGTATCCAGCTTGTACCATTCATATGATTAAAAAAAAAATTGTACCCATTCATCTGTCTTATATTCTAAAAACGTAATTTTTCTTTTTAAAGGGAAAAATAGAGCAACATTTTAACAAGTCACTCTCAAACTACATAACAAATTCATCATGTAATAAAGAGCACTTTTTTTTTTTTTTGACAAAGTAATAAAAAGCACTTCAACCAATATAATTTAGTTTTTGAGTTTCTCATCATTTTCTTGTAATTCCTTTTTGACGAGCACCAAACAATAATTTACAAAATCATAATGTATGCAGGTATTTTTTAAATTTTTTTTAATCTAAATCATGGTATTGATACAAAATAGTCACTATTAAAAATAATAATTAATTTTTATAAAAAATCGTAAACATACAAAATGTGGATATTTTTTTATATAACATAATTTATTTCTTATTCAAACTATTTAAGATTCAAATTATTAATCACTCAAAGAGATAACACAAATATTAATGGTGTTAATAGATTCATGCATCTATCTTCTAGTAGTTGTACTTTTTAGTTGGACAAAATTCTAAACGTAAGAATTAAATTAACAGAAAGTTTAAAAGTTCAGAGCGTACTACCCCAAACAATCGTTATCCAAAAGTCAAGCACATAGTTTGGAATTTTCATAAGGTGCAATTGGGATAGTTACTCAACACAATTGTTGAACTAAGTAGTAAGTAGCTATAGCATAGAGTTCCCATTCAATTAGTGGGCTAATGTGCCAACCATAGCTTATCATGTCAAGTTGTTTAACCAATTAATGCTATGCACCACAAGCACCCTTGTCGGCTACATAATAATCTCGATAAGGGAGACATTGAAATTTAATTTTATTAAACTTTACACGAACCATCTTTTTTGGCTCTTTTTGAATGTACGTGTAGCATAATACTGTGCTATATATGAGCATCCTAGTGAAAAAAGCATCTTTTAAATTATAGAACAAAGTTTTCTAAAGCAACTAATAAGAGAGATTTAGACCTCATTTTCATTGCTTAGCTGGTATTTTTTAAAATGTGGCCAGTTTTTTTTTTTTTTTTCCTTTGACTTTTGATGATATGATAAGTTTGTTTACTCACTCATAGTGCACTGTTTCAGGTTGTGGTTTATGAATCTTTTTATCCGATCGACTAATCTCTTTATATACCTTTTAATATCTATTAATTAAAGATCGATCTTGATAATGAATTATCTTTGACCACTAATTGGGTTACTGTTATAAACACGTGTGGCTAAATCATTCTTTAGCTATGCATGAATAGAATAGAAACTGAGAGTATGGTCTTCATTTAATTATAAATTAATTATCTTTAGCAATTATATATGCGTATATATACACCAATAAGTAGGTTATGTGTAGAATTATAAATATTATTGATGTAAATAATATATAGTTATAACTTATAACTTGTAGAAGTTTTGTTAGTGATTCTTTTGTTCTCTGTTACATCACGGACAGATATAATTAAATTGACTTGCAAATTATCTATCATTGTTTAATCCATCCTAAAAGGGAATACATCAAGGTGAATAAATAGAAAGTAAGAGCAAATCACATGTAAAAAGGTTATCCAAAAGGGACCAAATTAATACTTAAAAAGGTCAAAAGATTTCTCTTTTGTACAAGTAGAAGACAAAAATTAACAATTGAACACATTGTTGAGCCTATAAATAATATTCAGGAGTTTGGACCACATTATGTGAATATAGAAAGTTAATATTCCAACACCTTATCTTTTCTACAATGCTACTCTCATGCCTCTTTTTTTAATAGAAAAAAGATGGAGAAGACGGAAATCAACTTAAATTTGTCCTTTTTTGTTGTTGTCATGAAGCAGAAGATATAAAGATAGTGTAAAAGAAATGTTAAAAAAAAGATAGTGCAAAAAAAGGAAGTGTGAAAGATTTTATTTATGTATAATAAAAGTACAGTCACATTGATAAAAGCGGCACTTGTATTTAATTTAAGAACTAAAATCATTTATATTTAATTTAAGTAGTCAAATAAGCATGAATTAAAGCAAAATAAATCATATAACAAAAAAACAGAAACTATGCATAAATAGATAGATAACAGCTTAAATAATTAGCATTGTATAACTAGATGAATATGACTAGGCATTCTCTAGAGTAATATATAGTTGCACCTAGTTACCTTCTAATGTCTAATTGACCTAGTTTGGTTCTCTTCTGCAACCAATATGTCCATTAAATACTCGTTGGGATGTTGTAGAAAAGTATTCAAATTAAGTTTGCCTTTTTGATTCATCGCATGTACGTGAGAGTCTAACTTAGCAAGTGGAAAGCCCAAAATTATGACTTACAAATTGCAAAGTTGGGACATCTCTAGGCTCCTTGAATTTATACGCCTAAATTATGGATTAGGAAAGTTGGTGAAATATATTCTTGTGTCCCATTGTTATTAATTATTTACTTAATCGTCGTCGACGTATTTAGATTAAAAAAGAAAATGATATCTTTCAAAAATAAATAAATTAGTATCCATACATTCTAAAATAATTTTATAAGATCAATCATATCGTTGTAATAATTTTAAAAATAATTTAATAAAAATTAATTAAATTATTATAAATATATAATTATAATTATTTAAAAGTGTAAAATACAAAAAATGTTCATAATTGCATCTGCCTTTATTTCTGTCAAAGTTTTTTTTTTTTTTCCTGAAAGAGTAAATATTAAAGTTACCTAAAAAAACTGCCAAGACTAATAAAAAGGTCCTTTTTGTTTAGACCAAAACTAATTTACCGAAATAATCCTACCAATACATTTGTTTAAATAAGACATTTTTTTATTTAAATGTTTTAATACATACTAATATGAATAAACTAAAGTTTAAATTGACTCATATTAATAAGTGTATTTATTTGTTTATCTTTGCCATTACACGTTCCACTGCGTCTATACAGTAAGAAATTAAATTTGGCTCTAAATGAAAGATCGGTTTGAGTGGTTCGAAAACTAAAACCAAACACACACTAATTAATTAATTAATCAATCATTTACTTAATTTAAAGTTAAACATTGTCAAGGAATATTATAAAAATAATACGGTATATAATATTGGTCAATACATATATCATCTAGTGCTGGGGAAAATGGAGGATCAAAGTTTCAAGCTGTTTGGATTCTCCAATGTCCATGATAACTTATTTAAATGGGGATCCTCGTTCTTTGGAATTTGGCACCAACATTAACAATACATTATAGCTATATTCCACCACCCCAGATCCTCACTTCAATTCATGTTCAAGTTAACTATTTTTTATTTATTATTGCTCTTCATTTTTTTATTTTTTTTGTTTATTTAGTGTATTCTTTAGTTTGGACTTAATCCAACAGTTCAAACATAAAATAGCAAGACTCAACCTAATTTTTATATGACAGCTCTGGTCTATCGAGTCAAACCAAAATATATATTTTTTATTATTAATTTTTATGTATTTTATAAGGAAAAAAAAAACGAGTCTGCTAAATTTGGTAAATTTTAGGCCAATGTTTCACCAATTATTGACCCATTTGATTAATCAAAGTCAAATTAACTCATTTCTTTTAGGCTACAAATTAAATAGTTAAGAGTGATATAGTCAGTTTTAGGCCACGGATTAAGAGTACATTTAATCCAATTTATTTTTAATTTATAACTTATTTTTAAGTAAAAATTGGATCAAATATCAATTAATAAAAAAATTTTAAAATAAAAACTACTTATTTTTAAGAATGAGAAATTAAAAATAAGAAACTTTGTAATAAACTATCCAGAACCATTTATATGGAATTTATTTCCATACTCACTTTTCAAATCTTAATGAATTACTTATGAGAAATTTATTTCCTTAAAATCAAATTAAAAAAAAAATATATATATATATATATAACAAATTTTGAAATATTTTTTTTCATTAAGTATGATGGATTATTCTGATTATTAAAAAAATTATATTTTATACTTTTATTTAACTTGTTTTGTTATAAAAAATAATATTCTAATTAATAAAATTATTAATCAATTATTTAAAATATTATTCAATACTATGTTACTATTAAAAATTTTATTTATATAAAAGTTTTAGTATCTTTAAAATATTTTTATATAAATAATTTTTTCTACGATATTTTATTTTATTTTATAAATATATTTTTTCACTGTATAAAATAATTAGTATTTTTTATTAAAAAATAGGAAATCGAATCCAAAATCTTTTCATTTGATTATATTTTAATTTTAAGTAATTTTTAAGTTAAAAAAAATATTAATAAATAATTTTTTACTTATTTATTTAAGTTCTCAATTTTAATTTAAGTTCTCAATTTTAATTTAAAATGACTTATAAATTAAAAATAAAATAGATTAAACATATCTAAATAATTAAAAATGATGTGATAGATTGGACTGAGATTTACTTTTAAGTATTTATGGCTTTATAAATCAAACTTTATATTATATATTCATAAATGATTTGTGATGGGTGCGAGTAATAATAAATTCGGTTATTTTAAGTTATACCTTAATTTTATAAATAATATGATTATTCAAAATTTCATATCACATTTTAAACAAGAAATTATCTGTTAAAGTGTTAATCATATGCAACACGATGACATAGGTTTAAGTTAACTATATAACTAAACATAGATCCCACACTCTTCCGAAACCATTTCAGTAAAGAACTGTGCTCCCATTCGATGCTGTGTAACTGGGTAAGCTTTTCATTTTCTGATTTCTCTCTCACCAAATTGTCTCACCTGTTTGTAACATCCCACGAAACAAACTTTTGGCAAGTAATAACTTGTGAATTGAAGCGGCGATTAGTTTCTAAGTGTAGACAGTACAACAACTCTATACAACTTGAACCATGAAATTCACGGCAAGATCAAGCAAATTAGCCACAAACTAATAGCATTATTTTTGAATGCAGTACTTCTTGTCCCCTTCACAGGTACGTACGCTGTTTCATATATACAAGAGGCGTGTGTTGGGGTTCAATTTTAACGTATTCATTTTGATTTGATTACAAGCTCTTTTGTTATTCATGTATCTTTTAGTACTATTTGTATAAAGTGCATAAGATTTTAAATGTGATTATATGTGGATTCAGTGTGATGGTGAATGTGAATTCAGATAGAAGCGAAAAAATAAGTCAAGTTATTCAATAAATAGGATCTTGCTTTCAAAGTTAAAAAAAAAAGATTTCTCTTTATTAATATGACAAACCAAAATTATTATTTTTACTTAAAATTCTGTAATATTTAATATTAAATTTAATAGTAATACATTTATCATGTAAAATAATTTTATAATATCATTTAATCATAAATAATTATCAATATAAATTTTAAAATAATTTATTAAAATTAATCAACAATCATATAATATAAAAAGTGATTTCTGAATTAGGTGAAGGTAAGGTGTAAAATTATTTCAAAATATTAGTGCATGATTATTTTCCCCTTCAATATTTAATAATGTTCGAAGTAAAATTATTTGTAAAAATTGCAACTGTGCGATTAAAGAAGTATTTTAACGAAAATTGCATATGACAATGCATTGAGTTGTGAGTTGTGACCCGTAAAAGAGAGAAAGGAAGGAGTGGAGTGAAGACTGATCAATCCATCCATCAATCAATCAAATATGAAAACTGAAAAGAACCAAACAGTAACTTAGTTGCATTGGTTTTGGTTACCTGTATAACAGCTAGCCAAGGCAAGATAAAAAAAATAAAATAATAATAATACCTTTAAACTTTTATTTTATTTTCCATATATATATATATATATATAATAATAATGTGTTTAACTGAAAATAATAATAATAATAATACCAAACAACACAAACATGGTCAAGGGATAATATCGGGTACACATATATTATACCTTAGGTAGTTCATGATTTTGTTCCAAAATCTCCATAATCATATTTTATTCTATGGTTTTTTCTTTTCGGCTATAATAATCTTTGTGATGATCATAAACGAATACAAGTAGATATTCTTTCTCTACTAGTCTCTGTCATTAATTTAAATGATCATTTAACAAAACACATACGACAGCTAACGATGAATTAACAAAAGTTAGATATATAGAAGGATATACTGTGGTAATTATGATAAATCTATAAAATTAAATAGAAGGGTATGGTGTGACATTAAATGGTAAACACATAATTAGATTTTTATAATTAGTATATTTTGTAATGAATTTTAAGAGTTTAGATGCACTTTTCTGAAACAAAAATGCAAACAAATTTTACATAACATTACCTATAAATTAAATTTCTAACGAAATGTAAATGATAATAAATGTTATGCAACAAATTTAAGTTTTGAGTAAAATAAAATAAAATAAAAAATAATACTCAATTATGTTGGAAAGAGGCTTGCAGGGTTCACCTGCTGCCTTGTAGCCTCTGGTTTTGGCATCTTGGAAATGTACTTACTTTACTTTCAGGTCGTTCCGCACGTGGAACTTGTCCCACCATTTTCCTTCGACTCAATTATCATCAATATTGTACATTAGAAACCCATTTTTAGGTCAGTTTTTTTAGTGAACTAGTAAGGTTTTCGTGTATTAGTACGGGTCATTTGTATTTTCATGCATATTTAAAATACAAGTCCTCGATCAATGGCAAGACAAGAACCCTACTTAATTAGGCGTATTTACTAAGCACATGTATTAACCTTAGGATTTTCAAAGAATATAAAAGGTATACACTTCATTACGAGAAATGGATGAAAATTCTTATATTTAATTTTTATCATGCGTAAAAAATTTTCAACCAATAATAATTATAATATTATTGATGAAATTAGTCTTTGATATAATGAATCAAAAAATACTAAAACCTTACAAACTTTCATTTTCAAAAACTTATGCAAATTATGTGTTTCAAATCTCACCTTAAAATCTTTTTTTTTCAAATGAGCCATAAACTAGATTTAAATAACTGATTTCTACCACACCGATAGCATTTAACATTAATCATAGAGAGTTGAAGTCAAAGAACAAAGAGTGCAATAATATTTTTCTCCATTATTATGTCTTGCCATACAAAATTGGGTCTCTCAACTCTAATCTAAAACAACTATTATAGTATTAAGTTATCATTCAAGTCTTATTGCCTCTGGTTTTGTCTCTATTATACTTTTTTTGTTCTCATTACGCCATAAGATGTATGATCGTCATTCCTAAAATTTCCTGTCCCCTGGGATATAGATTTGATGCAAAATAAAATAGATAAGCATATATATATATATATATATATATATATATATATAGTTAATAAGCTCTGCTTTGTTTAACTAGTGAATCTCTTAATCAACTTGTGATCTGATCGTCAGCCACCATCATGTCGACCACAATTCGAAAAGTCTTGTGCACTCTTCGATGATTTGCCAAATATTTAAATATAAAATAAAATCTTCAAATTACTTAACAGGAAGTTAATTAATGGAAGTGCTTTGTTGCATAAGTATATGTTGTGAGAGAATATAAATGATTCTAAAAAAATATATTAATCTTAGGCAGTTTGTTCGTGTTTTTAGAATTATATATTTTTATGGAAGTTGTGTTTTAAAAAATTGCTATAAATTTGTAAGTTTATTTTTGAAGCAAAAACTTATCTAATACCTTTTAAATAAAAAATAATGATAATTTTAAACCATTTTGAAAATATGTGATAAAAGAAACTTTTAAGCTTAGAATTAACGATTCCTTGATTTTTCAAGATATATGCAACATCTTGGATGAGGTTGAAGATTAACTAGACGACTTACGACATATATGCTAAAGCCAAGGTGCAATTCTTTTTAGGTCTTTTCATGTCAATTTAATTACTTAAAAATTAATAGTGCAGTTCTTCGAATGAATGAATATAATCCTTTTATGAACAACTAAGTAAAGATTCCTCTAATTTATTCACAAAATAACCGAACAAAGGAATCGAAGATTCGTTTATATATATTAGATAATGAAGGAATTTGAATTCAATTTTATGGCATGCTTAAATGAGGAAGGTTGATATATTAAGTTATAAACCTAGCTAGGTAAATTACGTACGTAGTTTGTCTTCTGGCTCAGTAAAATGAATCTGGCCACACACTTTTATATCGCTTTTAGGGGAAGTTGGGCTTAGGCATGAGAATTTCTCAAGTTTTTTCAATGTTTGAATGATTATTACCAATTTAATATTTTCATATTTGATTTACGAAGTTGACCTACAGTATTAATCATTTTTACATTTAATATAATAATTCTATCATTCATGATAATCATCCTTTGATCCTCTTTGTAACAAAAGATAGCTAAAAGCAAAACTATCACACAATGATTGATACTATTTCAAATTTACAATAGCTAGACAAACAAATAAAAATAAAATAGCAATATAAATCTATATCAAAAAAGGGAGGGAATATTTTACATTTTTGAGCTTTGAAAATGAGTGGCATGAACTATTGAGCCTTAATTCTTACAATGTAAATATGCATTTTCACATTAAATTTTGAAAGCTTAGTAGGACAGGTGTTGACAAGTGACCATTCATACACAAAAGAAGGGGAGGGGGTGAGGTCTAGAGACTAGTATGTAATATTGGTTGGCCTAGCACAACCCAACCCAAACCATGTTTCCATCTTTTCGGGACTGTCGTGAGCCGGACGCACCAGATTATCATTTTCAATTATTAATAATATTATTTTAAGTTTAATATTTATGCATCACATTTTTTTTCTTTCTATTATTTATTATTCTCCAAAATATAAAATATTCAAAGCAAAGCAAAGATCGAATGAATCGATCAAAGCAGCACTTGACCTTTCTAGTGGTAAGTCCACAGTGATTTTCCTAGTTCTTACTTCAACCAAAGTAAAACCATAGTACTTTATTACCAGTTAATTAGTTTCTGGTTTGAAAAGTTAAAATGTTAATGTGATAGATAGATTAGATATTTTTCAATATGGTCGTTCAGCATGAACTTTGTAAGGACGATGTGAATGAGTGAGTGAGTGCGGCGAGTAGTTCATTTTTGTGAAATAAAATAATAATAAATGAAAATGTTTATATTATTATTATTATATTTACAGATGTAATTTTTTTGTGTTCCTTATTTCCTTCCCCTTGAAGACTAGCTATCTCTGGCAGTGGCAGCAGAAGCAGAAAAAGTTCCAGAAATTCTGGTAAGGAAACGAAGCAAAGCAAACGCAGCGTTTCGTGTCGCTGGTTATCATGGATGGAATGTACGGAGTGCCACCGGAGTACGCCGACAAGGCTCTCATGACGCCGGAGAATCTGATTTTCCCGCCGGACTACCACGCCTTCCTAGCCGCCTCCCGGATTCCCATGTTCGGATCCGACGAGCTCTTCTCCGCCGAGCCCTCCGCCGGAATTCAACGGCAGGAGCAGCAGGATGACGTGGCAGCCACCACCGTGATGAAGGCCAAAATCGCCTCTCACCCTCACTACCCTCGCCTCCTCCAAGCTTACATCGACTGCCAGAAGGTGCACACCACGGACCTTAACTCACAAGTCATAATGAATTGGTTGCAACCGTTTCTGGGAGAAAGAATAAATAAAAAAAAAACGGTCATGTATATATAAGTTATAACAAACTTAACAACTTTTATTTTCTGTTACGGCTGCAGGTTGGGGCGCCTCCGGAAATCGCGCGTTTGTTGGAGGAAATCCGGCGAGAAAACGACCTGTGCAAGAGCGAAGTTGTTTCCTCCACGTGCTTTGGAGCCGATCCCGAGCTTGACGAGTTCATGGTCCCCCCTTCTTCTTTCTTTCTCTCTGAACGCACGCACACACGCACGCACACAATCAAATATATATATTTATTTTATATATTATTAGTATTACACAACTTTTACCACAGATTGAGATTGTGTTTTGGAATATCCATTTTTTTTTTTGTTGGTTCAGGAAACCTACTGTGACATGCTGATGAAGTATAAATCCGACTTGGCTCGCCCTTTTGATGAAGCAAGCACCTTCCTCAGCAAGATCGAAATGCAGCTCAGCCATCTCTGCACCGGCGCTTCCGTTTCCACTGTTTCTGGTCTGTTCTTCTTTCCATTTTCTCTCTCTTATTGGCAGCAACTCTCGCTCACTGCTAGTGCTATTATTATTATAATCTCTCAACTCGACGTTCCTTCGTTGATATCTGTGCTGCTTTTCATTTAACAATGAAACAAAACGATTTTAGTTTTAATAAACGCTGTAGTTACTAGTTACCATTGGTCTTAAGTTGTAACAGTACTCTTGGGTTGGCACATCGATGTTTAACTAGTGATCTTAAATTCGAGTCTGATTATACGCATTTTGAACATGTGATTTGGACAAAAAAAGAAGTACTCTTAGTTAAGCCACATGGAGCAATGAGCAATGTTTTATGTTTGATTTGCCTGGTCCTTATCCTTTAACAATTGGCTGAGAACATGAATAAGCCTCACAGAATTAATAGTCTTATAAGTTAGCAGAGAAAATGTGTGTTTGCAAGAATGAGATTGAGACATGACACAGCTTTTTTTTTTTCGAAGGGTCACAAGAGTGTACTAGAAAAGGAAAGGGAAACCCTAACACTTGTCTCTCTTTCCTATGGATTGGTGTTTATGCATGACTGTGCAGCTGCTGGTGCTGTTAATGTATGTAACTTTGTTTGTGTGCTTTCACTGTTAGACTGTAATCTATGCTTCTTTCGTCATAGGAGGAGTAAAAAGTTTGGTTGTTTGGTCATTCCGGGGTAGTAGCTACTAATGCTGTTTGAGCCTTTCGCCTTTTTCAGTTCCTTCCTTCTTTCTATGGACTTGTGTGGTTTGTTTTGTTTGGCCTTGGACTTGTTCTCTCCGCACGCTTTTTCTGAGGTTTTTTTTTAGTTAATCTCATTATTTTTCTTAGCAACGGTCTTCTGCATTTGGCTCTCCAATTTTGACATTGCAGATGTTCTTAAATGACATCTCAAATCAAAATAGTGGCCTCGATTTAAGACACTGACAAAACAATAGATGATTATGGTTGGTTTTTCAAACACCCTCATGTTTAAATGGGCCTTCTTGCTTCTCGCATTTTTCAACTATTAAATGGTTTTTCTTAGGCCTATATAAGTGCATGCGTATTTTGGACAACTTTCTGTTTGAAAAACTTGCCACAGAAAAGTCATTCGAGTAATGCTTATGCCGCTGTTGTGATCGATATACTCCAGTTGTTAGAGAACATTTCTTCTGATAATAGGTTTTTTTTCCTTTTTGCTTCCCTATGCAAAAGAAACAAAAATGCTGGTAGTGAATATTTTGAAGAACGTGGTTTTACTTTCTTTGACACCTAAATTTTATTTACACAAGGGTTGTTTTTTGTTAGATAGTATTAAATTCAAATTGTTATCTGATAATCATTTGTCAAACTTTCTTTGATTTATCATGAAAATTAGAGGCTAAAAAAGTATATGCTATATTATTTTATTGTGGAAGAATATATATAGCAGAAATGCTATATCTAAAATTTTGTAGTATTGGAAACTAGAAAACTATAGTACTACTAGTAGTATATAATGTGTTGTGATTCATATGTGTGAATTAGTGATTCGGCATCAAATTGCGTACTTCCCATATAATAAGCTTTCATTACTAGAGATGGACTGCATTCTTTTTTCTCCCAGCTCACATATGAAACTTAAGCTTCATTACCAGTAGTATAACCTTATTTTGGATTAGATGGACACAACATGATCTGACAGTAAAAGCATGCAATGATTCTGCTTTCGTACTTTATTAATTATTAATGTATCGAGTTCCAATAGAGCACAGATGATTGTTGTTGGGAGATAAAACAATGGTCATTGGGAATTGTCTAAGGGGCTGATAGTCTGTCTGAAGCTAAAGTAATGTCAGATTTTTCTAATAAAAAACGCAATTTAGTTGCTTTGAAAAGAAGAATGAACTCAACATTATTGAAGTTGGATTATCCTCCTTTTGTCATGCTTTTGAATTTACTGTGAAGGTTTTATTCTAAATAAAGGACTCGGCTGATTATAAATTGATGTTTTACTTCTATTCTTGCAGATCGTGTTCTCTCTCATTGTCTGTTCAATCTGTGATTATGTTTCTTTATAATATTTTACCAAATGTTAAACTTGAACATGCGCATCTTCATCATGAATCAAAAGCATGTGTCCAATGTTTTATTTTGGGACTGTCAACTTTATTATTATACAGTAGAATTTTATTTTGGATACCGTTTTGCTAATTGTGGAAGCTAGAATGCAGTGGATTCTAATACTATATTTTGATCTTTTTTTAATGTTAAAAAGGGTGGTCATCAGGTTGGTTAAGTTTAAGGTTGACAAATACCATTATAATATTTATGCTTGGAAGTACAGATTAACTTTTCAGTTGTGATGTTTTAATTTGTAAATGGCTTTGTTTTGCATCCCTCATTTGATGGATTCTCCTTCATTGTGCTTTTTGCCAACCTATATATTCCTCTAGCGAATGCCTCAAGCAAAATTGACAAGATGTGAAATTCTTTGCTTCTAAGTTCTAAAGTTCTTCTTTCCACACTTTCCTTTGATTTTATTTTTTCTTGTCCTCTTACTGCAATCACTATGTCAAATTGAATCTTGTATTTGTTAGAAGCAAGTTTCAGGTTCTTAATTGGATTGACATGAACTTTCTATGTGGCCAACTTATGTTTATTCTTAGCATATTAGGGCGACATTGTTGGCTTTGATTTTATTTTATTATATTTTTTTATAAGTCAAAATCTTATTGGAAAGGAGTATAAAAGGTACTCCCACCCATTTACAAGTAGAACGTCGACAATGACAACATGAACATGAGGTATCTTCAGGAAAATTTACAATTCCTAAACTCTTTGATCTCATAGGCAGAGAAAAAAAAAATAGCCCATTTGGTTTAAATACCACCCCAGGAAAGAAAAAGAAACACCTGAAACTTTTGACTTGATCCAACTCCAGCTTCTAACTTTGATTAGTTCCACCACTTTGTTCCAATCAATTGTACAATTCTTGGCAAATGCAGGAGAACCACAGTAGTTGTTTTAAGTTCTTTCTATGTTGTTGACATTTATCATGGTTGATTATGCTATGCATGCTTTTATAATGTATGCCATTTCCAGATCGTCCCAAACGACTCGAATATATAGTGTTCTCAATTAGGCCTCTAAATGGTCTTGAACATTGTGGTATTTTGTGCTTTGATATGTGTTATTTTGTGCATACGGTTGATGGATGTTTGGGTTGCTCCTGATGTCTTTCTGTGTCATGTTATTGAAGTGTTAATTAACAGAAGTTTTCTTTTCCGACTGAAGGCATTAATAAATTAAGTGGTAAAAAAACTATTACCTCCAGGCTTTATAGATTAATAATTAGATATGGGTCTTCTATGGAGGAAATAATGGGTTGAAATGAAAAACATTAGTTTATTATTTACTCATGTGTCCTCCGTCTTATTTTATTATATCTTTTGCAAACACATAACTGTTAAATCGTGAATGTAGTATGTGCATTATTTTATATGAATTTATGCTGGACTTGTAAAATAAGAAATGATACTCGCATGATTTAGTGGAGGTAATATGAAACTTTCACTAACCAAAAAATATGAGAATAAGGACAATTTAACCCTTTAAATGAAGGGTTGTGATTGTATAACAGTAAAATTTTGTTACAGTACACTGTTCTTTTTCTCAAAAACTATATTAATGGGTGGCATTGTTTATTTTACATTTGTTATATCGAACTATGTATTTATATTGGACTGTGTGTGTTTAGCAGCTTGCATGTTTTGACCCTTTTTTTTTTCCTAAATACACGAGATCAAATAAAAAAGTCTAGCTAGCATCTCCCTGTTTTGTGTAATGTCTCTTCCTACGTAGTGCAAGTGTGCAACATGGTTGGTCTTTTTATGACTTAATTTGGTTGCTTGTGGGGGATTAAAGCATGAAGAATTGGTTAAAGTTAAACCCTAGGATTTTTATATCAAACAGTGATGTAGAAATGTCATGCTGCTGGATAGGTGTTATTCACGAAGGGCTTTTAGTTTCTTTTTGAAGTTTACATATATTATACATTTAATTTAATTATGTGGTGGTTTTGGAGGGAGTGTAGTTCTCGAATCTCCAAAATAGTTTGGACTTTTCCATTTCGAAATCTTAGGATTTGGATAACTACATATAAGCATGGAGAATGTGAGGGAAAGAGTTGGTTCTGATGAAATATTAATTATGACCTTTTAGAAAAATCCCGTGTGCAGCGGGTGGTCTAAGAATTATTATAGGTTTCACATGCACTCCCGCAGAATTCGCTACAGCTTTTTTTCTTCTCTTTCTTTCTTTGAAGAGAGAAGAAAGAAAGAACGTTCATGTCATTGCCATGTATATTATACCTTCCCCACGCAGACGCTAGCTAGCCTGGCCCTGCCAACTGCGTGTGTTGTTAGTGCTTGTCATTGCCATTTTCCGATATTTTGTTCTCTTGTGCCCCCTCATTGTGGGTCTCTGCCATTGACCCTTTGGTCACTTGCATGATGCGTAACACTTGTCGATCCTCAAATGCCTCATCTTTTTTATCAACGGGTCCCTCATCGCCCCTCTATAAAGAAAAGCATTCTTAAAGCTGGTAATTCCAACTAGCGCTTGGATCAATCAGTGTAGTGTATGTTATTTCAGTTCATTAATTAGAGAGTTCGAGTACTAGATATTTAGTTGTATCAAATATATTTGGTTCTATGAGAGATATATTTTATTTTTATCGTTCAGTTTTTTAAGTTCTAACAGGGATAATGAGTAACTAATCTTAATCGTTTTTAGGCAATGATGGTCTTGATTGGGGATAGAAAGGTCTTTATGACACAAATGTAATGTAATGTAATGGTTGGATAGAGAGAGAAGATCATGGTGTAGAGGGTTATGAAATGGGTAATAACTAGAGCTGTGAAGAGGAGGCCGTACAGTGTGTGTGTCTGGTTGGAAACTTTGAGTCTCTCTCTGGTTTGGGTCATAGATTAGTGAGTGACAATGGATGGATGGAACCAGGCACTGACACTGATGTTTTTCTCTTTTTATTTTTAGATTACTTTACTTTCTTTACAACCTAGGTCTGCTCTGATCTGGTCTGGTGTGTACAGTGTACTCTCATGCGATGGTCAAATCCTTGTCGGATTGGGTTGAGTGGGTGTCAGAAGCAATTTGTGGGTGCTCGTGGGCTGGCTACTAGCCAGCCCTGTACTACTTAACCATTATTCGATCGATCGATCGCCTTTGGTTTTTAGATAACCTACCTGCTGCTCAGAAATCATCATCAGTGGCAAAAGTTTCTCCTCAAGATTAATTTATGTTTATCTTCAGGATCATGAAAATGGGTTAATTAATGATGGAGAATAATAGGTTTTGTTTTATAAGGTTTAACATCTAGGGTTTGGATTTGACTTATTTGATATAAGGTTTGATTTGAAAATTAAAAAAAAAACAGTATTTTTTAATGGGTGATTATAAAAATATTTTGTAGTAATATGTGTGTGTAAATCAATAGATTTCGTATTTTAATAGATCCGTTGATATATAAATTCAAAATATTGTAGTAACATTTTATATATTATACTAATAGTATTATTATTTATTCAAATACGACAATTTGTTAGGTTTAAAATAAATATTTTGGGGCCCTAAGTATCCCAAAGTTCATTGGATCCTCCACTGCTTACTCAGTTTGAGTGTTTTTTTTTTTTTTTTCTTTCATAACATTTAAATATAGACATAGCTTAAGGATAAGTAAGATTCTTGTCATTTGGACCAACATACCTTGGTTAAAGGGTTGTTAAAATGACAAAATACTCACTTAAGGTTTGACTTAGACTTGATGTAGGTTAATAAGTTTTGACGAAGGATTTGACCGATTACTAGTTAGTTTATATTGATAGTATAAAATAAAGAGAAAAAGAGTGAAACATTGAAATGGTAAAATTATTTTATATCGTTTCCAATCATAACCTTAAGTGAGTATTTTCAGTTAATTTTTATAAAATTATTTTAAAAGTCATTAAATGAAGGGTTATGATTGTATGTTGAATGACCATTAAACTAATATAATATTTACTCTATTGTTTATATTTATACATCACTTCATATAGTTATTTTTATTTTTATAACTGTTCTTATGTTTTGCATTTCTTTTTTGTAACTTATTTGTATTTTGCAACAAATAATTTAACTTCGTATTATTGTAAGATTATTCCGAAGTGGTATTACTTGAATGATTTTGGTTTTGCTATTATTTGGGTAGATGATGGGGGTGTGTCTTCGGACGAAGATTTGAGTACCGGTGATGGTGATGCTCAAGATGGCCAATTAAAGGGTGAAGATCGTGAGCTCAAGGATAGGCTTTTACGTAAGTTTGGGAGTCACATTGGTACTTTGAAACTCGAGTTTTCTAAGAAGAAAAAGAAGGGTAAGCTTCCCAAGGAAGCAAGACAAACATTGCTTCAATGGTGGAATGTTCACTACAAATGGCCTTACCCTACGGTAAGTAAATGGCTCAATTCTGGTGTTTTTTTTTTTATTAACAGTGAATATCTAGTTCTCATATATGTAGTCACATACCCCAATCATGGAACTATTTATACAAACAACATTTTTGTGTCTATTCTCTTCATTGTTATAACATGTAATAAAATGATGTACAAGAAAGAAATAGACATAAACAAATAAAGTTGTATAAACTGTTGTATGTATTATTATACAAATATTACATTTTTTTCTATATTATTAAACTTGTATTTTGTTTTGCTTAGGAAAATGATAAGATTGAACTGGCCAAGTCAACAGGGCTAGACCAGAAGCAAATTAACAATTGGTTTATTAACCAAAGAAAACGTCATTGGAAACCATCCGAGAATATGCAGTTTTCTATGATGGAAAATCTTAACGGACGGTTCCTTGCTGATGAATGAATGATCAAGGTGCATGTACATGATCGATATTCTAAAGTGTATATCCCAATTAATTATTGCTTGTATTTTCTTTTTGTAAATTCTAAATTAAAAGCAGATTACTGACAGTAAAATGCTTATAACTTTCCCATGAAAGAGAAAGGGAAATGATCATATAATAGTATTCTTGATAAATAACTACTGACATTGATAAATAACTACTTTGGTTCTTAAAGTCCTACTCCCATGTTAGTTCATTGCTGTTGCATTAATTTGTCAGTCTGCTTTTATCGATGTATCAATAGATAGTTTTGGGTTAATTAGATATTTATGGGTATATTAATAAGTATATTGGTAATTATTTGGCAAACATATTATGTGTTAATGCAATTAAAGTATTACTATTTTTTGTTAAAATAAAAGGTGTTACTATTTTATGTACAAAAACATAAAAAAAAGTACTAATACATTTAATGAAATTCTTTTAGAAGTATATAGGTAGATCAGAAATTGCCAAGATAATTTGCAGCAAGTCAATTATTGCATATGAAGTGGTTCGCTAGACATACTGATTCTAATTAATGACAACTGACACGAACTTTCTTTTAAAATCATATACATTCATAAAATTTTAGTCTAACAGTACTAACCATTTGGTATATTTTGTAAAAATGCATTATACATTCAAATGTGTTAAAGAAAATGTTATTTTGCTGTGAAAAAAGAAAATGTTATTTGATCTTAAAAATTTATGAAATTTGATTTACCCCATCCCCAAATATATTTTAATGAATTGATGAAATTTATTATTTGTAAAATTAATAAGAATATTTTGTAGTTTTGTATCAAGTAATTTTGCAGCAGCCTTGATACTTGGTAGTAATAGAAATTCAATAAAATTCATAAACTCTATTTGATTAGTTTTTGTATGGTTAATTTGATGTTAAAAAAAATTAAAAATACTTTAATAGAGATATAAGAAAGAAAATGTACAAGATTGTACTTTCGATATCTACCATGACAGTAGGGAGCATTTTATATGTTTTTATCTCTAAACGTATACGAGGAATGTTGGGGTAATTTGTTTTTTTTTTTTTTTACATCATTATTACATGTTATCAATCCCAATTTGTAATGGCTATTTGCTTTTAGTTTTATCCACAATTTCTAATCAATATTTGAGAGCAAAGACACACAGTAAGCAAGCAGAAGAATTTCTACCTCATGCAATAGCTCTCGGCCTCTTATTGATGGTGTAACTAGAGGCCTGGTTAGAAGCCCTTCTCTTATTGAAGAAACATTGACATATGGGGGTGAGGGAATTGTGAATATTGGTGATGAGAAACATAGGAGGAAATTACTAAGAGCAGTGTCTTTTGATAATGAATTGCTTCATGAATGTATCAAGAATTGTAATAGGTTGTTGTGGATTAAAAATGATGTTACTAAACCGCATAGGATATGGAATATGGGAAAGAAATTTGGAATTTCTCATGAAGGAATGGAAAATGTAGTGCTAGAGAGAATAAAATAGATTGTTATGTGCTGAGAAAATTAGAGGCTGGTAGTAGTAGAATGGAGGGAAATAATGATGGTGAAGTATGAAGATGTTTGACATATAACATTAGGGGATTTGGGGGGGATGATTAAGAGAAAATTCATTAGTAATATAATTAAAAAGAAGAAGATTGATTTTACTTGTATTCAAGAAAGGGTGATAATGCGGTGGAATGGGTATCATTGTCATCTACTGGTACATCTGGTAGGGGGGAGGGGATGATTAAGAGAAAATTCATTAGTAATATAATTAAAAAGAAGAAGATTGATTTTGCTTGTATTCAAGAAAGGGTGATAATGCGGTGGAATGGGTATCATTGTCATCTACTAGTACATCTGGTAGCTTAATTTTTATGTGGAACAAAAATTATTTTCATCTTAATCATCATTTTTTTAACTCAAATTTCATTGGTATAAATGGTGTATGGATGGAAAAAGGAATTCAAGTGGTTATAGTCAATGTATATGCACCCTGCGATTAGGTAAGGAGGAGAATCATGTGGGAGGAACTTAGTGATAAGATGTAGAATAGTCAGATACAAGCTTGGTGTTTTTTAAGTGATTTCAATTGTGTTTGTATGGTGTCTGAAAGGATGGGAATTAATGAGGAAGATGTAAGTAGTAGGGAAAAGGAAGAGTTCAATGTGTGTATTGAAGGCTTGGGGTTAATTGACTTACCTTTGGTTGGTAGGAGCTTCACTTGGTATAGGTTGAACAGAATAGTGAGAAGTATAATTGATAGAGTCTTGGTGACGAGGGAGTGGCTAGGCGCGTGGCACAAAAGTACTCAGTTTGTTCTTGAAAGGAATGTATTTGATAATTGCCATATCGTTTTGAAGACCAATATGATTGATTAGGGCTCTAGGCCATTTAGGGTTCTCAATTGCTGGTTTGAAGATAAAAACTTTGTGAAGACTGTAGAAGATATTTGGCATACATAACAGGTTCATGGTTGGGGTGGCTTTGTACTTAAAGAAAAACTTACGGCGTTAAAAAGAGGCTTAAAGGTATGGAATGTGGAACAATTTGGTGATCTTATCAAAAAGAAAAACCAATTACAAAAAGAGCTAAATGAGTTAGAATTACTTGAGGAAAGGAGAAATCTTAGGGAGGAAAATCGAAAGAGGAAGATGAAGGTGCAAGAAGATTTGTGGAAGGTGACAAGATGTAACGACTCACTTATTAGCAAAAGGCTAGAGTCCGATGGTTATCAGATGGTGATAAAAACTTAAAATATTTTCACTCATGCCTTAAGTAGCGCAGAAGAAAAGGAATGATAAAGGGACTTTTTATTGATGGTAGGTGGATGGAAGAGCTTGAACGAGTTAAGCAAGAGGTACAAAATTTCTTTAAGAGCAGGTTCCATGAAACCGAGTCAAATAGACCCAAATTGGATGGAGTTCATTTTACCTAGCTATTTGTGTCAGAGAACACCGGCCTAATTGCTGCGTTCGAGGAATTAGAGGTTAAGAAGGCCATATGGGAGTGTGAGGATTATAAATTGCCAAGACCGGATGGATACAATTTTCACTTCATTAAAGCCTTCTAGCCATTGTTGAGAATTGATGTGATGAGGTTTTTGGGAGAATTTCATACCAACGGTGTCTTCCCTAAGGGAGCAAATTCTTCATTTATATTGCTCATCCCGAAGGTACAAGATCCTCAAGGCTTGGAACAATATAGGCCTATTTCCTTGGTTGGATGTATGTATAAGATTGTGGCAAAGGTTCTCTCCAATAGATTGAAAAAGGTCCTTGGGTCGGTCATTGATGTGTGGCAATCAGCTTTCTTGAAAGGACGACATCTTTTACATGGTGTGCTTGTAACAAATGAGACAATTGACGAAGCAAGCAAGAAGAAGAAAAGATGTATGTTTTTTAAAGTTGATTATGAGAAAGCTTACGATTCGGTTAATTGGGAATTTCTTCGCTACATGATGTCTAGATTGGGCTTCAGTGATAAATGGATAAAGTGGATTGATGGGTGTCAGACGAGTAGTAGAATTTCGATTTTAGTTAATGGTAATCCGACTAAAGAATTCTCTGTGTCTAAAAGATTGTGTCAGGGAGATCCTCTTGCCCACTTCCTATTTAACATTGTGGCTGAAGGACTTAGCGGGATGATGAGGGAAGCTCTACGGAAGAACTTGTATGCTAGTTTCTTGGTGGGAGAGAGAAAGGTACCTGTTAACCTCCTCCAGTATGCGGATGACACTATCTGCATTGGAGAAGCAACTCTCCAGAATGTTATTACCATTAAGAGTTTGCTTACCTATTTTGAATTGGTTTCTGGCCTTAAAGTCAATTTTAATAAAAGTGGCTTTGACACTTTTGGGGTTGATGAAGCGGATACGGAAAATGTATGCCAATCTCTTGAATTGTAGAGTCATATATGCCCCTTTTGTTTACTTAGGGATTCCTATTGGTACTAATCTGACACTTAGTCTCCTGTTATATCCAAATTGTTTAAAAAGTTAGGGGGGTGGAAACACAAAATCTTGTCTTTTGCAGGTAGGGTGTGCCTAATTAATTTTGTTTTTGTTGTCTTTGCCCATTTTTTATCTTTCTTTTTTCAAATTACCTAAAAGTGTGGGGAATTCCATCATCAAATTACAAAGGGATTTTCTATGGGGTAGTGAGGATAGCAAAAAGAAAATATGCTAGGAAAGTTGGAACAACATCTGTAAACTAAAAAATCTTGGGGGGCTGGGAATTAAAAATATTTTTAACTTTAAACGCTTCTTTATTGGGAAAGTGGAGGTGAGAATTCATGGAGGAAAAAGAGAGTTTGTGGTGTGAAGTATTAAAGTTTAAGTATGGTGGGTGGAGAGGGTTAATCAGTGGAGAGTCAATAACTTATTATTCTGCTTGGTGGAGTGACCTGGGTAAGATTTGTTGGGGGGGGGGGTAGTTTGTGATAAGTGGTTTGATTCGGTGGTTGTGAGAAGCGTGGGACAATGGGACAAAACTCTTTTTTTGGAGCGACACCTTGGTAGAGAGTGAGTCACTTGCTTTTAAATACCCTTGTTTGTTTGTGACCTCTTCTCAGAGGGAGCATAAAGTGTGTGAGATGGGTGAGTGGAGTGATGGTGTGTGGTCTTGTAAATTTGAGTGACGTAGGAAACATTTTTTGTGGGAAATGGAATAAGTGAATAGACTTATCTTTGATGTGAATGGATGTAATTTGAGACAACATGTGGGGTTGGCTTTGGCGTGGTGAAACAAATGGTCAATATTCTGTAAAGTCCGCTTATACTGGGATCATTGAATTCATTAACGAAAATTCTGAGATTGAGATTTTGACGGCTACTTGGAAACTGAAGGTACCTCCGAAGATTAATTTCCTACTATGGAGGGTGTTCAAGAACTGAATTCCTTTAGGTGATAATTTGATGCATAGGAATATTTGTGTAGGTGAAAGAAATTACAATTGTAAATTTTGCTTTAATGACTTGGAAACTGTTGATCATATGCTATTTTGATGTCCGATTATTCTTGAGGTATAGAACACATGTTATGGGTGGGTACAATTGTCTGTTGTATTCCCTCGGATGGCCGTTGACCACTTCTACCAGCATTATCTTTTGGGAGTCAACAAGACTAAGCAAACTAGATGGAAAATATTGTGGTATGGATGGTATGAAAGACGAGAAACAACATTGTTTTTAATAACATGGCTTTGAATTTACAAAACTTGTTGCAGGAGATATTATTTTACTTATGGTGTTGGATAAAAGCTGTGGATGCGTCATTCTTCTATTCTCTCACACGTGGTGCCTTAATCCTAGTGCATGCCTTTTAAGTACATAGTATGTGTTATAGGGATATTGAACTACCTTTTTTGATTAAGTATATGAATGATGTATAATTTTTTGGTGGGTATATGATGTGATGTTGATATAGGAATACATATAGCGTGAGTTAGTTTGATGGAGTATGTGTTTTGATGGAATTCTTTTTGGGTTTGGAATGATTTTTGTTTGGTATTACCATGGTTGTGAAAATCAGGCCGGATCGATTGGTCAGACCGATTTAACCGGGAACCGGTGGCCTGTCTAGTTCGGGAGAACTTCCTAACCGGGGAGGTGCCAAATTGGTAAAATTGGAAGAGAACCGGGAAAATCGGTGAAAACCGGCGGGTTCAACGGATAGAACAATTTTGTGATTTTTTTTAAAAACCAAAATGTTGTTTTAATGGTTTTTTTTTAAATGCCAAAATGACGTCATTTTAGTGATTTTTAAATTTTTTTTTAAAACTATTGAAGATGTTATTTTTACTATGTTTGAACATGATGAATTTAATTTCAATGAATATTATAGTGATTGCTAGTTGCTTTTTTTTTAAAAGTGTTGTAATTATGAATGAATTTTATTTGTTATTGTTGACCTTAAATTGTTAGAACTTAAATATTATGATATATTTTATTTGGTTTCATATATTAATATATTACTTAGTATATTACTATATTATATTTTAAAAAATTATTAAAATCGATTCAACCTTGATTGAACCTTTAAACCTTAAATCAGTGTTTTCATCGGTTCACTGACTAGTTCGATTTTAAAAACCTTAAGTATTACTGGCTTTTGTTTTCCTTAGGTATTACTCATGAAGTTATAATCACGTATCTTGTAACAGAGCTTCATACTTTTTTTGGAATGAGATGAAGTAAATCTTTATCGTAATTGAGTACTTTTGGTACTTACGCTTTTTCTACACTACATATCAATATAGTATATTTGCTGAGAAAAAAAAAAAAAAACACATAAAAGATAGACTAGTGATTGAAAAAGTAAAGTTTTGGGTCGAAAGAATTCAACCCAATCCATAGGTTAATGGGTCGGGCCACGAAGCATGTCATAACATAACATAACACGTGCGATTCAATTAGTTAGATGAATAAAAAAAGACAGAAGTGATTCCCAAGTGTAGCAAATGCCACATGGCGATGACGTTTGTTCCTTCAACTTCTTCCACTTTCCGACCACCACCGTTGATTCGCTGCGCCAACGAGCGCCGGGCGCTGTTTAGCCGCATTGCTCCCGTCTATGATAACGTGCGCTACTCTCCTCCCTTTCTTCTTTTCTTCTGTCGCTGAGCTCCTTGATGATAACTTACGCCGTTTGTGTGTGTTTGGACAGCTGAATGATTTGCTGAGCCTTGGCCAACACCGGATTTGGAAGCGAATGGCGGTTTCCTGGACTGGGTATGGTGGTATCCCTCTTTCTTCGCATTTTCACTCTTCAAAATATAATATCATTTAAAAAAAAACATTTTTTTTTTTTAATTTCGTGGTTTTGTTGTGTGAATTTGGGCACAGAGCGAAAATGGGAGAGCTTGTGTTGGATGTGTGCTGTGGAAGTGGAGATTTATCCTTTCTCTTATCCGACAAAGTTGGCTCTGATGGCAAGGTTTTCTCATCTCTCTCTTTGTTTCTGTGTAATAACTCCTGTGCCAATTTTTGTTTTCTAGACAAATGTTTATTTTTATATAATTAAAATTTATAATAATAATTTTTTTTTTAATATATAAATTATTCTCCATGTTCCTAGGTCCAATTACGATTAATTCAGTTGATACTAATAAGTTTGTCTTAAATTTATAATTTTTTTCAAAACTATCCTTTTGTATAGAAACATGGCCATTTTATTATTATTATTATTATTAAGCATTTACAGTGACATTATGGTTATGTCATGTGTGGATGTTTTGGGGTGTAGGTGATTGGTCTTGATTTCTCAAAGGACCAGCTATCGGTTGCCTCATCTCGGCAGCACTCACGTTCAAACAAGTGCTTCACAAATATTGAGTGAGCATGGGTAAAATTTTGCAGTATAGCATGGAGATTATTTTTGTTCCTTTTTTAAAATCTCTGTCCACATCTGATCATCCTTCAAAACAAATTTCCTTGTTGTCTAGTATAAAGCTGATAGCATGTTTATTGCAAAGAGTTCTTTTGTGATTGTGTTGTATGATGTATCTCCTACTACTGCCCTTTTATGGTAAGCAATTGTGTTTTATATTTCCAAGATATTAATTCTTTTATTTTTTATTTAATACTTACTATAAAAATGTATTAGGAGGATTTGTAGGAAAATGTAGTAGGAGGATATAACATTACTCTGTAACTTAGTGTCATTGATGATATGGGAAGGTAGTAATCGTTTGTTGCATCATAGGTGGGTTGAAGGTGATGCTCTTGACTTGCCATTTTCTGATGGTTGGTTTGATGCTGTCACCATGGGCTATGGTCTTCGAAATGTGGTTGATAAGCAAAAGGCCCTGCAGGAAATTTTCCGCGTCCTAAAGCCTGGTAGGTTTTGTATCTCAAGTCTTAATCCATTAATCCATTAATCTATAATGATTGATGTTTATATCAAATTTGACACACCCCATGGTTTTATTTTACTTTTTAGGCTCTACAGCATCTATCCTGGACTTCAATAAAAGCAATGAGTTGCTAACTTCTTCAGTTACAGTATATCTACAGCCTATACTTTTATTTTATTCTATTAATTTGCTGTTGTCATTTTGATTTTGTGGATGCACTGAAGGTAACCCCGCGTATTTACTTATGCTAGGAATGGATGATTGACAATATTGTTGTCCCTGTTGCCTCTGGTTATGGTCTTTCAGAGGAATACAGATACCTCAAAAATTCAATAAGAGAATTTTTAACAGGTTTGTTTTCAATTGAAACTTTTTATCAGATCATATTTTAATTTTTATATTATATTATATCATATTTATTTTTATTAAGTTTATTATATAATATTATGTGCGGGTGTGAGGTGGGGTGCTTTAATATCCATCTAGTAGGTAAATCCTCTTTATCTATCATGATATTTTTTGCAAGTATCCTTGTGTCCGGGTTCAATTGTCATTCCTAGAGCGATTCATGCAGTTCATAGTTGTGTTTGTGTTTAATGCCCATTGATGGTAGAACTTTGTTATGATTGATTGCCTAATTCAAGAATCCTCCTATGATGCAGGGAAGGAATTGGAGAAACTTGCCTTAGAAGTAGGATTTTCAGCTGCCCGGCATTACGAGATTGGTGGAGGCCTCATGGGGTGTTTGGTAGCCAAGCGTTAGATGGGATTTATGGATTGTATTCAAGTTGTAAAAACATAAAATCTGTCATGTGCATTACTATTGAATTAACAGTATTGCACAGCATTTTGTTGTTAATTTTATTTGCAGAGATAAATGTTCCAAGGAAATGCTCCAGTCATGTTCTCATTTTTCTTCATATGATCTATATCTCAAATGTGGGTTCTATCATGGTTGATAGTTGATACATTATAAACTGCTATGTTTCAGCACATTGCCATTCAAACCCCTTGTTCCTATTGATAACGTTCCGAGCATGCTAGTGCTTAATCATCTTGTCTCATTGGAATTGGACTCATTAAAGAGCAAAAATTAAATGCTTTCAATCTCTGCTTTATGTTTTCACCATTGAAAACCATTCTTTCGCAAATGAAACGATAGTTGTATACATACTATTTATGGGCTGTTACATATATCAGATAAGCTGTATAATAATGTTAATCATGGAACTATACAGTATACAATGTTTGCTTCCCATAACCGTATTGGACATTTGGCTTAAAAGCTTCCCTTTTCTGATGTATGTATTTTAAGTAGCAAAGGATCGTATGCTTTGTTAGCAACCTTAAGTGCCATAGGTCTGAGGAAGACCAAGTTATTTGCCAAACACAAGCTATACTGCAGACATGCTGTGTGTAGGGATTTTCTCTGCATTTTTCTCATGGTCACCTGGGATAAAAGGAACTATGGGACATAGTGGCAATTGAATCAGGTGCAGTAATAGCATAAAATGCACTTGTGTCATTAAGTTCCATGGTACTCTCATCTAGGAAGGGTGGATTAGAGGGATCAACAAGATCCTCCTCTTTCTTTGTTAGCATTTGTAGTGCCTTTGACATCATTGGTCGTAAAGAAGGGACCTCTTGGGTGCATAGAAGTCCTATGTGAACAACTCTTAAAATGTCATCCTTAACATTGCTATTGTGGTCTTCCAGCAACTCCAGATTTGGATCAAATAATTGCTCAGCAATCCTTGCCTGAAAGTGCTTCCATGCCTGATTTTGCCAGAATATATTGGTTAAAACTTAAAAGAAAGAACAGAATTGTTTAATCAGTAATTTATCTTGTCTTAACCACAACTAATGAACAGTTGAACAACAATGAAAAAAACAACCATGGAATCTGCAACTGACCACTGTAACTAAGCTGTCTGAATACTCTGATGCTTTGCTCCTGTTGTTCTGTCTACCAGTGACTATCTCCAGCAGCAACACTCCAAAACTATATACATCTGCCTTTTCTGTTAACTGACCATGAGCTAGGTACTCAGGAGCCATATAACCCCTGCATGTCCAACAGTAAATGGTTATTTCAGATATAATACACTGCAGTTTCCTGAAATAGCACCTGGCTCTTTGCCTCCTACTATGATTTGTTTAAAACTATGCTGTGATTTATGAAAAGATACTTACAAAGTTCCTGCAATAGCTGTACTTATGTGGCTCTTGTCCTCTTGAAAGGACCTGGCCAAACCAAAATCTGCAATTTTAGCACGAAGCTTTGCATCCAATAGGATGTTGCTGGCTTTTATATCTCTGTGGATTATCCTTGTTTTGGAGTTCTCATGCAGATAAACTAATCCTTCGGTTGTGCCGATGATAATTTCAAATCTCTTTTCCCAGTTCAATTCTTTGCCCTTGTTTTTATCTGCCGTGCATAAATTGAGAAATATTATATTTAGTTCACATTATGAGGAATTGATAATCACTTTTAGTGATAAAAAAGAGGTGTTATAGGTGAAAAGAGCAGTCAAGCCTACTGCATCAATTCAGCAATTACCGAAAATGTAGCGGTCGAGACTTCTGTTGGGTAGAAATTCATATACAAGCAGACTTTCAGGTCCTGAACAACTGCATCCTAAGAGTCTGACTAGATTCTTGTGCTCCACACCACTAATTATGTTGACTTCATTGTAGAAATCTACTGCTCTATGTCTGTTGTTGAAAAATAATCTCTTCACAGCAATCTCTCTTCCATCAGCTAGAACTCCCTGCAATAGCAACTTGTAAGAGTGCTTTGATGTGCAAAATGATGGAGATGTAGGTGTTCAGATAAGAGAACTACTTTATAAACTGTTCCAAATCCTCCTTGCCCTAACTTGTTATTTTCATGAAAGGATTCAGTAGCCTTGTCCAATGTAGAGTACTTGAAGTTCAAGTTATTGTTCTGAAGTGTTTTTGCTAACTTTTCTGCATCATTTGAACCTGGAAACCAGAATGAACATTGAGATCAGTAAATATCCTTAACGTTGTTGTGTTGTATCTTGTGATGATTCCTCAATTTCTTTATAGAACAAGGTGAAGCTCTTCAACAGATAAAATAATTCATAGACAATATTTATGATTAAGAGGACAGAGACTGTCATATAAATATGCAATAGAAACAACCAATGTTTGGTGGTCCAAGTGGCAAAGTACTTAGTAAAGCAATTACCTCTTCGTTTCTTTTGAATGTATCTTTGTTTCCATATATAAACTCCAATAGTTACTGCAACCACCCAAACAATCACTGAACTGACTACTGCAACCACTATGACTACCACATTACCTGCACAATTCATCAAAATGAACTATACTCAAGATTCATTCATCACTACTCTCTCAATTTTTTTCAATGCAGGATGGATTCTAGCATAATTTGACAGTCAACTATAAACTGTGAAAAAGACTGCAATTTGTTTACCTCTTGAACTCCCATTTGCCTGCTCCTTGTTAAGAAAATCCGTGTCCGAGTACCTCATGAAGCAGCCAGTGTTCAGCGCGCGCCCTTCCGACCAGGGCAAGCATCCCAAAATGGAAGAAGATGCATTCTCAAGACATGCTTTGCAAGCCCTTTGGTCCAATGTCCTCCAACAATCAGCCAGAACATAAGCAGATTGGTTAGTTGCTCCTGCAACAGCAACATTCCTTTTGGCATATCCTTTGTTGTTAGGTGCATCTTGAACTGCTCTTGAAACTGCATGCCTTGCTGCTGCTTGAAAACTTGAGTTCTTCCTTGTTGTGTTCCCACACACAGCTACGTCTCCCGGCCCCGTGTACTCGTTAAAGAAGCTATAATTCTCAGCCCTCATGAAGCAACCATCCAGGAAAATTCGACCAGAATTATAAGGGAAGCACTGAGGAAGAACCGTGCGTGCCTCGGCATAGCATAATACACAGTCAAGCAATGAAAGATCTCCATAGCACTGAGCCAGGCCATAGTTAGTATCAGGTCCTGTCCCTACAATTGCTGTGCCAAAGCCAGTTTTTCGCATCTCATCACTGATCTTCTCCATAGTTGCAACAAAATTTGGAACAAAGATAGTAGTGTTGTGCTCTAGTTCATGGCCACATGTTACTAGCACTGTCTTGGCCCTTGGTTCTGCCATTACAATCTCTGATAGTAGTAGTAGTAACATGATGAAAAGGAAAAAGTTGCATTGAAAAGAGATGAGAGAGACTAGTTTCTTCATTTTCTGGGATGATCCGATCTAAATCACTTTCTCTGGCAGTCTATTCACAAGGAGCTGAGGAGAAAAGGAGGGTTTAGAATCTTTGGAATTTAGATAGCTATATCTGATAAAAAAAATAAGTGATTCCATTTTCCATGGCTTTGAGTTTTGTTAGTGAATCAAAAACAAGTAGGAAGGTTATCTATTTGGTACAACTACTTGTTATGCTTAAGCTAAAATGGTCACAACATGTTTCAACTCAAGCTACCTTTTATGAGGTAATAATAATACAGTAATACCTATTGTTGGAGGCCACCATTACAGCACAAATTTCGTGTCATGTCATGTGAGATTGAATTCCAAAACTTTTTCTGTTCCTGAGAAGAAAGGCCAGTTGAAGACAAAGAGGGGCTTCTAGCAGGAAAAAAAAACATTCCTAAAGTAACCTCTAACGTGTGAGGGAAGAGTGCAGAAAGCCAAGTCGGCACTTACCTTTTTTGTTGCCATCCTTGAAGTCTCAAAGAATGAAAGAAAGTATTAATGCTTTGGTAATCTTTATTAGAAAGGTAGATATTGGTTCTTTGCCCTTGTTTATTATACTACAGCAGTAAAAAAAATTCTAGTTTAAAACTTGCTCACACTTACATGCGTATGAATGATGCTGAAAAATCACTAGTTGCAGACCAACTGACCAAGTGTTTCAAAAATGAGGAGCAGAATATAAGCTACTCCACCCGAAACCCCAATTTGCATTAATAATTAGAGTTTAATAGTGATTGATTAATGGTTAATGGTTAATGGTGTAAAACTTACATTGTTGCATCACCATTTTTCTGTATTAAGTATCACTTCTCCATCAATTTGCCAATGTAATAATGTCATTTTGCTTTAAAAAGAGTAAGATATCATTGAATTACCCTAGTAACGCACACTGTTGACCACTAATTTATCATTATCACCTGTGAGTGACAAGGTTGTGAGAGAAATAGAGTGTGCTTGATTTTCTATTTTCAAAAATAATTTTATTTTTAAAAAATATAGTAACTAAATAAAATTGTTCAGACAATTGGTGGAGGTGGAACAAGACACAAAATAGAGTATGAGAATGATGGAGAGGTTGGAGAAGATAATAAAATATTTCATTGTTTAGGTTTATATAGTTTTTTTAAAGCACTTTTTAGAAAATAAATTTTCAAACTTAATTGATTTTGAACCATAAATTGATTGGTGAATAGCATGAAAGTAAAAGGTCATATATTTTGGAATGGATTGAGTATTTTCTATTATAAAAAGCTTCTAGAGAAAAATAAAAGAGTCGGCATTTGGAATAAAAACCTTTCCCCACAAGAAAACCTACCCCATTTATTATCCATTGAGAACAGGCCCCACACGTGCCAACAACCACCCATGTTTACTTCACAGGAACCAAACCAGTGATAAAAAAAAACACGGTTTCAAGAAGGAAAAAATCAACAAAGAAGAATGAATAAGAATAAGAATAAGGTAATAAGCCAATAATAACAATAACGTGCATGTTTGGTTTTTGGTATAAAATGAGTCATTCTGTAAAAAAATTCTCACCCTTCCTTTTGTTTATATATTTTTTTGAAATATTGAATTTTATCTTAGAATTAGTGCATAGTTAAAAAAAAATTAACGGTTACCTAAACACTTATAACGTTTGTGCATGTGGCTGTGTTTGTTTCATGATATATCAGGGAGCAAATATTGTTACATATAAAAATAACGTGGGAAGAGAGTTTTGGAGAAAGTTGTTACTTGCCTGTGATGATTTGCTCTGCATAGAAGAAGAAGATGATGCACTGGGAAATGGGAATGGAGAGGTGAAGATTTTATTGGAAGATAAGTAAACGAGGTTTGAGACAAAAACTCGGGTAGTGTAACGAGTCAAGCACGAATAATAATATGGTAGATTGGTAGGGACAACTTTCTGGTTGAAACTTTGAAAATTTGAAGTGTTTTGCTCTGCTCAGAATTCAATTCGTTGAAAAACAGAGTATATGTAAGAAAGAGAGTGTGACGTGAGTGCAGTGTTTGTGGAAGCTACGCGTTAACATCGTACTATACTACATAGTACGTTTGAAACAATCTCCAGTTTCAACTTTTGAGGACATTATGAATGAATATCCTCTAAATTTACTGTCTTGCCCCGCATTTTCTTGGTTTCAACTTTCAATTATCCCTGTATTTATATTAGTATAATTATTACATAAGTATAAACTTCATATTTTATTTTTGAGCCAAACTCAACCAGTATATAAATAGCATATAAACTACTATCAAGCACCTTCTCATTTAATATATACAAAAATTACCATCGAGTCGCCCATATGAGTGATAATTTACTTGATTCGAGGGAAAAAAAGTGATTGATAGTCTGGAAAAACCCTACTTGTAAATGCTATGCAACAAGCTAGAAAGTAGTATATTACTATTACTAGCACTCTTCTTCAGATTTATATCGTAACCCATTTATGCTGAATAAGACTTTCGGTCATGCTGTCCTCTGGAGGCTGAGTGTAGTAGGATCTATGCTGAAAACTCTCTCCTTGTGAAATAGATTTGCTGAATTCTGCACTACTACTACAACTAAGAAAGGGTGGTTGTGTTGGCTGAGTAATTTCATGATTGTTGTTCATCATTTCCACAACTACTGACATTGGTGGTCTAAGCTCTGCTGATGCTTGTGCACAAAGCAACCCTATCTTAAGGAGTTTGCATGCTTCCTCTGCCGGATAACTTCCCTCTAGGATTGGATCAACAATGTCACATAGCTTGTTTGATCCATAAAGGCCCCAAACCTTGTACAAAAGGACAAAAGAAAAATCTTAGCTATGAGAACACTTGTTAAAAGCACGAAAGAGGAATGCTGGTGAAACTATATTTGAAAGCACAAATTGATGATTTTAATAATTTCCAACCAATCATAGAAAGAGTACCCGATAAAAAAATGTCACTAAGCATGAATGTGGTAATAGAACTATAGAACTACAACAGCAAAAGCCTTATCCCACTAGATAAAGTCCGCTACATGGATTAGAACAATGCTATTCTACTCGGTTGTAGACCAAATTAACAGAATTATGCCATATGATAATAGAGTGTTACCGTGTGTATGATGGAATATGAATTTTCAACGAAGGATTTGCTCTTTTTGCCGGATATAATTTCCATAATTAGAACTCCAAAACTATAAACATCTGCTTTTTCAGTTAACCTTCCTAGAACTACATATTCCGGAGCCATATAACCCCTACAAGTTGACATAAAAGAAATTGTAAGAGAATAATAGTGTAGAAAGAGTATATGAAGTTATGAACTATGTGATGAAAATGTATAGGAGCTAGAAGTTAACAGAAGGATTAATTTTGGAGCTTCATACAATATAACAAAGTGCTTATCAATTATATTAGAGAGAATGATGAACCTACAGTGTGCCACAAATGGCTGTGCTAAGGTGAGACTTGTCTTCTGGAAATAATCTAGCAAGTCCAAAATCAGCAATCTTGGGTGTGAAGTTATCATCAATGAGAATGTTTCCTAATTTTATATCTCTATGAATGATTCTCTGTGATTCCTCATGAAGATAGGCCAAGCCCTCTGCTGTTCCCAATATGATTTTATGCCTCACTTCCCATGTCAGCTGTTGAAAATTTGTTCTACCTGGAGCAGGTAGAGCACATTAGTAAACTTCACTAGATTATGTGTTTAAGACCAGATAAAGAATATTAAACTGCAACCAGATAAGTGATCATAGAGGCTATGATTAGGCACAAATTCATAAACAAGAAGGCTCTCAGGTCCTGTAATGCTGCACCCTAAAAGCTTCACTAGATTTTTGTGATGCATTCCACTGATCAAATTGACCTCATTGAAGAAATGATCTGCCCATTGTGACGTGTTAAAGCTAAGCCTTTTTACAGCCACTGTAGCTCCATCTGGCAGAGTTCCCTATAATGATATCATAGCACACAGTTAGTCCTTCTTTAAGCAATAACATTGGTGGTAAAAAACATAGAATTTAAAAGTAATGTATTGATAGTGATAGTGTATAATAATTTTATATCGTTAAACAATTACAATTCTTGATTTGTATGACTTTTAAAATAATTTTATATAGTTCAATTGACTTATTATAAATGAAAAGTTATGATCGTGACAGTATTTTTATACTGTCACCTTTAAACTCAAAAACATAGGAATAGATAATATCAAAAGCTACTTTATAAACTGATCCTGATCCCCCTTCTCCTAGCTTATTGGAATCACTGAAGTAATCGGTGGCTTTTTCAAGGATTTCATATGGCACATTTAGCTTGGACTTGTTCACTGTGTCCAAAAGTACACCAAATTGTCTTCTTTCTGAGGTAAAAACAACATAAATTTCAGTACATGAAGTTTAAACATTGAATAATCAATATCACACAAAAATACCTCTCCTCCGCTTCAGTAAATTTGTCCTCACAAAGAAAATCACAGTTGCAACAATCAGGAGAAGAGCCAGGGATGCAGATGCTGCAGCCACAATTATAGCAAGATTTTTGTGTCCTAAAACAGTAACACATGGCTTTATTTGTATGGTTTCAAAGAATACAGAATAAGTCATGAAGATTTTTGCTTTGTATTGTTAAGAAATGAAATACTATAACAAACAAAAACTTCATGGACAAAATGTGCATTGGAGATTTACTTAAAACCCCAAAACCATCTTCTAAAACAAAGATTCACTTACCACATAGTTTAATCGTCACTGAATTGTTTCAGCTTAGTTAATAGTCTCAAATTTGAGTGTTAGAAATATTTGAAAGGAGAGTTTTGCTACTCATAATGATCTTACCCAACTCATGCAAAATTGTCTCTCATGGTATAGACTTGAGCAAATCTACTAAGTACGTGTATATTTGGTTTAAAATTAAAAATATTACAAGTATATTCCTATGTAAATCCAACGGATAAGTAAAAATCATGATCCATTGATAGAAGTATTTGTGTTTCAAACATACGTTTATACATGATATCCAAACATGCACTCAGACAAAGAGAAAAGGCAAATTTCCCAAGAGTGGCACCAAACTAACCTTGATTTTCATGAGGGGCATTGTTGTTTGAACTATTATAGAAATTGTGTATGGAATACCTCAAGTAACACCCAGCATTCAATGCCTTCCCTTCTTCTTTTGGAGCACAAGAATCAATCCTAGTAACAGCTTCAGCCAAGCAGTTCTGACAGGCACTGCCATTCACAAACTTCCAGCACTGAGCCAACCCATAGACAGTCACATTCCTTTTTCTCACATACCCCACAAAGAACCCTTCATTCTTTGGTGCTTCAATGCTCAAATTCCTCACCAAATCTAAAGTATTGGCCTTATACACACTCCAATTCCCACTAAAATCTTCAGTTCCACAAACAGTCAAGTCCTGAGGACTAACACTCTCATTGAAGAAGTTGTAGCCATCATACCTAAGATAGCACCCATCAAAGAAAAACATGCCACCATTAATTCCTCTCTGAAATGGGGAGCACCTGAGGACACGTGTCTTGCACTGTGCAAAGCACACATCACAATCTGGTTTTGTAAGATCTCTCATGCACTCACCAAAAGCATAGACAGTGGCAGTATTTTGAGTAGTAGTAGTAGTAGTCCCTTTAACAACAACAGCATATTTTTGCCTTGTAACCAAAGCGGTTAAGGCTTCCAAGGCATGATAGAAGTTTGTTAAGAAAGCTTGTCTCTGAGGCATTGGTGCTGTTGTGTTGCTGCACAACACTGCTACCTCTGTGGCTCTTGGATCAGCAAGAGCATGATAATAACAAAGGAAGATAAGAAAAAACGATGCCAGAGACATTGATGTTGGAAGAAACATAAGGTTTGAAATGCAAGAAAATGTGTGCAACATAGAAATTAAGTGAAGTGAATGCTTTGTGAAGAAGGGAGAAAAGAA